>JANRMT010062813.1:81530917-81600905 GCA_026402145.1 Polypterus bichir lapradei | reverse complement strand
GGTTCTATTAATGCAAAAAAAAAAAAAAAAATCATGGAAATTGTTTTCAATATTAATGTTTTTTAGATTCTCCTTCCTGTTTCTGTGTACATCTTCAGGAGTTTTAAATCGGTTATGACACTCTGAAAAAAGGAATGTTGGTGTCATGTTTTCTTTTTTTTAATTTTTTTAGCCTATTGGAAGAGCCTGTTATGTATCACTTTGTCAGCCTAAAGTCATAAAGAAGGGTTTACTGAACTGGTGTAAGCTAGTTGGTCAGTGTGTGTAGCTTTCCCCAACTTTTGTGAATACTGTGTTTTTTCTGAAAATGTTAACATTTTTGGTTAGTCTATTTACTTTCCTCTGAACAAACCAAGGTTTATTTTTTGTAAAATCCATTTGTGTGTGCACCAGTCTGTAGGAATAAATACAGTTTGTTAATTTTGATTTCTAAAACTGTATTAATTGAACAGAGCTAGAGAACTGCAGCAATTTATAAATACAAAACTGGCTGAAATTATAGAAAATAGCAAAGAATCCTCTTCTGTCTCTGGGGTTGAGGGGTCACTTTAGAGTAACACCCAGCCGGTTTGTGTCACTTTGTCACCTGCACTCCTCATGTATGGCCAGCCCAACAGGCTCCATTGGCAAATTTGAAACTTCATCTTTCATGCTGGTTAGCATAGTGGCTACCTTCAGCATGAAGAGTATTTAATTAGCAAACTGTTTTGTTTCTAACAATCTAAATTATTTAACTTAAAAACAACTAATATGACTTTAATTTTTATCATCCTTAGCATTGTGTTTAAAACTGGAAAAACTAGTCAATGTCAACGTAAATACAGTAGGGAATGTGTATATTGTGTATACTGCTGCACAGATGCAGATTTGGTACTTGTCTGTGTGATTATGTTACAGTTCTGACAGTGTTAGTGTTCCTTTGCACACTTTTTACTTGTTCCTGAACCCCCTGCTGTTTGCGAACAAGAGGGTACAATGTCAGTGCTTGAACCACACAATCAACCCACCTATTGTAGTATTGTGGGCAACCACAGAACAAGACTTCGTGACTTCCACGGTTCCCCTGAAATGAACGTAGTCCCTCAAACACTGACACTTGCTGCAATGTGGACAAAAATCTTTTCTTATCCTTCCACTTGGTGCAAGTAGCAAAAAGACTGCAAACATCTTCAGGTGACTATTCACCAGGCATATCATGGCAGTTTGGTTGTGCAGTGCCATGTTCATCAGTATCAATATCTCCTGACCAATTCACATTGAATCATACAGTAGTGATGACAACTAATGGTTCAGTTTGTTCTAACACTCTTTACAGCTTCTAGTTTACATGTTTTTATTGAATGTGCTGCTCCACTCATGATTTTGCAGTGTAATGTTATTTTATTCACTAAATGGCAGCAGAGTACCATCACAAGAGTTATTTGGGCTCAACAATGTAACATGAATCATGTCAGCCTGGTCTGAATCAGATTTAACAAAAATTGCATAGACTTCAAGTCTGAATGCCAAGGAGGTTAATATGGCTTCTGTGGTTTGAGAGACAGCAGTGAGTTTGGAACTCTGTAAATTCTCCATCCATTTATAAGCCTCCAGCAGCAGTGGGCACAAGGCTGTGGTGATTATTATAAGAGCCGCTTTAAATCGGCCAGACTGTCTTTTATGAGGGGTGTGGCTGTGTAATTGAAATGCATGAAGGAAACCCCTGCAGGTATGGAAAGAAATGTGGAGTGGAGCAGGATGAGCACACAGCTAGAACTCTCAAAAATGATGTGGAACTCCAAGAAATGCACGTTAACAATGTGATCTGATCTTCATCAGTCTGCTCAAACTAATTCCACACAAACAATTGGGCTTCACCTCAGCCACTTCATTTGAGCAGTAACAGTCCAGGAATTTGAACCTTGAAGCCATGCAGGGGTCCTCCACTTTGTGTTTTGCTTTAATTTGAGGCCAAGCTTATTTCATGGCTTGTTAGTGTTTTCATTCTGCCCCGTCAGTTCATTCTCAGTTTTCTTTGCCAGAAGTGTTATCCAAGGGATTTGCAGCCCAGAGCTGATTAATTAATTCTTTCCAATTAAGTGAAGGGAGTCTTAATATGCAAGTTCAATAAAATAAACCACACCAATGTCACTTTGGCAGCAATAATTGCAATTTAACAAAAAGCTGCAGCCCACCAGGACTGCATGTCTAGGCTAACAGCATCTCCAAAAGTTAAGTGTTGGGAGTGAAATGATACGAGACTGGAGATGTGGGTTTGAGGAGCCCTGCTGTCTACATGTGTGGTTACAGACAAGAGTCTGAAAAGAGCTGTGCATCTGAATGGCAAAGCGATCAAAAGAAACAACCAGAGGAGGAGGAATTGCAGAGGTGCATAAAGCTGGAGAACACTGCTGAAGCATCTCTGAAGGCCTGGAGATTCATCAGTCCATAATTGAGTACTTGACAAAGAGTGTAGCATGAAAGATTAAAGAAACTTAACAGGAACTTTAAGCTAACAGCAAAGGACTGGCCCAAAGAACTCATCAGGGTCTCTATTTACGGGTCCACTATTAAAAAGAAAAGCCATCAATATGATACTGATGGCAGTAAACCATTACCATCTAATGGTATGTGGCCTAAGCTTGCAACCTGGGTCCACCTTGATGTTCCACAATGCTTCTGTGATAACGTTCTGTGGACAGATGAGACCAAACTTCAGTTCTTTGCTTGAAAAGCTCAATGTGGTGTTTGGAGGTAAAAAGTCACTGCAGGCGAAAAGCTGAACTGTGAAGCGAGGTGGAGGAATCCCACAGTTTTGGGCAAGGACAGCTGCTTGAATTCAAAACTGGGTCGAGAAATTGTACAGGAGAATGTCGAGGGTGAGGGCTCAGCTTGCCACTTACCACAAGTAGGGTGATGCTAGATTACAATGATGTGAAATGGAGAGAACTCAATAACAGGAGAAAACGTGTGTGCTAGGATGACTAAGTTAAGAGTCCAGACATGCTGTTATTACTTGAGGGGTGCTTTTAATGGAGATAATTCCAAATACTTCAATAGACTGAAATAATATATGAGGAGGAATTGTTCAAAAAGTAGGAGATTCCAAGGGTTCAGCACTGCCAACATCTGGTCCTGCTTTTTAGTTCCTCATTTCAGTACTGAAGAGTGTATTTGCCGCATGTTGTGACCAAGTACGTGTGAATGATCAATGACTTCCAGGTACTGCCAAAGGGTTCTTAAACATTTTCTTTCAGTCATCTTTGTGCCACACAGCTGCAGAGACTTGCGGTTGGGATATTAAATGGCGTGAGCTTTACCCAAGTACCTTGTTCACATAATTGGGCTGGAGGACTTCAGCAAAAGACGTCTGCTTGGTTTTTAGGAGACACAGCAGAATATTTTTATCCTGCCAAATCTCGCATATTACAAGGGTGAGTGGCTTTCTATGAAACCCACAAACTTAAAAGTGCAGAAAAGCTGCCCAAGTGTCAGCCTCCATTTACAAACCTTCCAGGGCTTATTTCTATAATCCAATCGCTCCAAGATGCCAACTTTTGATAAAAGATGGATGGTTCCTATTAGCAAATCAATACGGTCTGCTACACCCTCCATCAGTTATCACATGAATTATAATTATGGTATTTTAAACCAGATAAAGTCCTCCTTTATCCAGACCACACATTTATCACAGTCCTCCTGGGAAAAAAAAAGTTGTTCCCCAACCCAACAATAAAGTAAATCAAGACGTGCTCCATAAAAGAGAACTTGGGGATTAACAAGCCGTGTTCACGAAATCGTTTTAAGAATTTGGCTTCTATCTGTTTTCTGCATCTACCTTTCTTGTGATAAAGCTACAAGGAACCAACCTCGGCCATTGTTGTCACTAAGCTCCCAGTCCTTTACCTTCCACATTATTTAAGCAGACAGCGCATGACATTGTGAAATGGGTCCCTTTTTCCAAAGAACAAAATGAAATGGAGGACACACATATCCATGGAATTTTACACATTGTACTGCATTTATTTTTGACACCATTGTCAAAAATGACCTGTTTAATGACCTCTTGGGCACGGCCTTCAGCAGTGTGTGTGTGGAGGGTCAGCCTTGTTGAGAGATTTGCTTACCTTGGCAGTGACAATCATGTCTCTGGTGACTCTTCCTACGAAGTCAGTAAGACAGACTGGGAGAGCATGGGGGGGTCATGAGGTTGCTGGAAAGGGGTGTGTGGTGCTCCCGATATCTATGCAAAAAGACAAAGGTCAAAGTTTTTAGAGTCCTGGTGCTTTCTGTCTTGCTATATGGGAGTGAGACATGGACGCTATCCAGTGACCTGAGATGAAGACTCATTGGGTACCGCTGGTTTGATTTTGTGTTGAATGAGCAGTTGCTCATGGAGTCCTGAATGAGGCACATTACCTGCATTGTGAGGGAGCATCAGTTGGCGATTCCCTGAAGGTGATCCGGCTTGCAGGATCCTCATTGTACGAAGACCCATGTGGCTGGACCAGGCCAATGGGACACCCACATTAACACCTGGCTGTAGCAGATAAAGGGGCCATTTCTGGAAGGAGGGACTGGACCGGGTGTCTGGCGGGGTTGCCAACAAGGATCCAGAGCTGTTTTGTTGTGTGATGGGAGCGGCAATGTGCTGTACCAGTGCATGTTGGATAAAGAAGTAAAAAACGAGTATATGAAAAAAACAAAAAAAAAGAATGTAATATGGGAAAAGTGTGATGCAAAGACATGAATGTCGCTACCGAGGTAAGTAAACCTCTCAGCATTAAGGGCCAGGATCTTGGTGTTTATCCAAGACATTCGCCAGCCCAGATACTCAAACTTCTTGCTCAATCTCGCAAGAGCTGCGATCAGAGCCTCCATTGACTGTGCAAAGATCACAGCAAAGTCAAGATCAGTGAATCTTTCTTCACCAACAGGTGCCCCACAACTGCTTCATCCACACATGCTGATGCTGATGCTGAAGTAGTACGGTTACAGTACGGTGGTCGCAAGTGATGTCATTAACTGTGCTCTGGATAGGCAGCAGGTTAAAGGGGGCAGCCGCTTCTCAAGCATGGGCCTGTGTCCTAGTGGGATCACCCACCTTAGCCAGAGTTACACTTTCTAGATCTCGTAGCTCTTGAAGTTGACTTGTGATTGGAGCGGCTCTTGCCTGATGGTTTACCCCATTTCTTGACGCTGATTGGGCTTTTGAGTTCATTTAAGTTTGGCATAATTAGCAGCTGGCCACAGAAAGAAACACAATGAGCTTCACTGTGTGACATTTAATCAATTATTTTAAAACAATTAAAGACATGGCAATAATGTGCATCGCATTTTGGTGTATGTTATACATTGGGTAGCACTGCATTGTGGCTGCAATAAACTTTGATATTTTCCAAAAGTTGTATCTGGAAATCTATGGATTCATCGTTTTTCCAAACAAAGGCTGGCTCCTTTTCTGTAACGTAAAACGGCACATTTCCTTTATCCCAGAGTTTGTTCACTCTAACTGTAGGGCACTGAGAGAAAACAATTTTGTGAAAATGAGAAACTGAAAGTCCTGGGAGTTTAGAAAAAAAATATTACAGTGAATTTCCCTGGCTATCCGCATTGTAGTGCTCCTTGGACTCCACAATTCTTGATCTCTCTTCGGATTCCATACATTGATTGCAGAGTGTTTTACATTCACTTTCTAAAGTGGTTATTCGTCAATCGGTAGGGGGTTGTTGCTATTTGTTATAATTGTTTGATGCAGATTGTGAGTGCATGTTTCACATCCTTGAATGGAGCGCTTTTTCTTTTCTTGATTTCAAGTTCTTCCATTTTTCTGAGCTTTACCTCTAAGCGATGACTTGAGCGTTCTTCACCTTCTGACACAAACCCTATCTTTGGCCTTTCCACTCGCTTGTTTCCCTCCCTTCATCTCGAGGGTTCTCTGTCCGATCGTCCACACAGCACCCTGCGTGTCTGTGTGTTGGAGTTTTACACAAAGCTAACAAAGGCTTTGGATGTGGCATGAATGTAATCGGCTGCGAATGCCGGCCTCACTCCCAGACTCCCTGAAGAGCGGGCTAGTCATTCTGCGGATGCCAGCAGTGGAGGAGCTCGCGTGATCAACGCCTATGCCTGTCACCTCTTCACTGAGCTGCCACGTGTGACAGGCCAAGTCACATCACTGACCTTGTAATTCAAAGACCACATCCTTTTCTTTAAGATCTTTTCATGTAATGGGCCTCACGTTTTGGTGTACAGGAATGTGCTTGTGACCATTTGACTGAAATCCACACGGGATAGCTTACACATCCAAGCAGGGCTGACATCTTCCAGTAACCATAGTTTGAAATAAAAATAGGCATTTGTTTAGCAAAAAAGGACTTGAAGACAAGCTTACACCAAACCTTTCTTCCATTTTTTTATTAAATAGTACAGATTAAAATCGACCAAAATATCAGTAAGTAAACATCAATTGCATAGTGCATAATAGTTTGAAATTAAGCTGTAAATTAATATATACTCATTAAAATAAGTCACGGTTTAAAGTTGAGCCCGAGGCCTGCTGCTGACATGTGCTGTACTATAAATGGCACCTTTTGGTTGTGTGCACAAAATAAAAGATGAATAAAATCCATCAGTCCACAATGGCTGTGCACTGCAGAATCGAATGACTGGGTATCTCACAATTTTTTTTTTTCTTCAGAAAGTTTGAGGTCATGTTAGAATTTGTGGAGTATTTGTGTTTCCTAAGTCCTTAAAAATGTTGGCTATACTGTACTCCTGCCTCCAAATCTCCTCATATCCATAACTGCGGTATTTTGGGTGAAACAAAAATGATAAGCTAAAAAGTGATCTTCCTTCTCCATGTTGGAAGTTGAATGTTAAGACACCGTCCCAGAAGGAGGAGGCCAGTAACTTCAGTTAAATTTTTTGTATTTTCTTTGATGCTTTCAGTATTGTGTGTTTTATACAATCCACTCATAAGCGATATTAATAAAATTAAGACAAAACAATGCATCAGTGTTAACCCTGGCGCCTTACCCTTTAGTCCTTGCATACTAGACATGGAAACACACTTTTGGAATATTCATCAGCATCACTTGAGAGTTTTATATTCCTTGAAGGCACTAATGACCTTCTATGTGTAATTCCTTGGCTGAGCCTTCCATTCAAACTGTGACCTTGGACCCCTCCGCCTGGTCTGTCTGCCATGGAGCACGCAGAATTTCTGTGTTCTCTTTCTTTAGGAAGATGAGGCAGCAAAATAGAAATTCACATGCACCTGCAATTCTCTGTACAAATATTATATGTTCACTTTTGAATCTCAAGTCTAACATGAGTGGTGCTCAAAGGTAAAATAAGACCAGCTTCATCCTGAGTGGATCCATCGCTTGCCAAATGCATTTGATAGGTTTTTGGTCAAACATTTGGGCACCGTTATAAGGTTATTCAAACAAGCATTTTAAAAAGCTATTAACATATACCTTTACAACTTTTGGTATAAACACACCCCGACCAGCCCTTTCGCCTTTGCTGAACACAGATGGTACGGATTACTGCTTTGGAGTGGCAAAATCCCATGCCGTTTCCTGGGCGCATTTCCACATGGCTCTCATCAGTCTTGTGAAGCCCATGTCCTTAGGCTTTTCCAGGCCTCGCATGAGCCTCTGCTTCATGATGGATATGAACTCCTTATTACTCAGCTCTCCGTTACCTGGAGGTACAAGTGGTACATGTTAGGGACTGGAACAACGGGACAGCCAATAGTGAAGTGCACTGTAACATCTGAGTTTGGAAACACAGGCCCTGTCTACTTGTAACCAGCTTTGATTTCTTCTTGTCAAACTTTTTACTTTCTTGAAGTATAAGGAAAGTATTGTAATCGTCCAAATATTCGACCTCAAGATTTTGATGAATGTCAATGTTTTAGATCTCCCTGAGCCTGATTTACTTTCTCGTAGGGAAAGTACTGTAATCGTCCAAAAATGTAATTTCGAGATTTTGATGAATCTTGACGTTTTAGACCTCCCTGAGTCTGAAAATGCCATTTTTGGACTCATGTCTGTGTGTGTGTGTGTATAAACATGATAGCTTAAGTGCGCTTTTACTTGGGTCACTTAGGTATTTGGTACAAAACATAGATTTCTATCAACTTTTGAGCTATTTCCCCTAACCGGAAGTTGTACTTTTTTTATTCATGCAGCTGCAGGGTCCAATTTATTCAACTTTACTTTTATAATAATTGTTCAATATATTATTAATCTGATTTGATTTGTTGTTGATGATTCTTTAATGTACATAATATAAAAATATAATCATTGTCTTATGGTTTACTCCTCAAATATCCATCCCAATATCTTAGTATACGAGAAAGTCTAGGTGAGACCACTCCTGATTTTTTCGTCCTGTTTTTATAATCTCGTCCCCTTCATGACGAGGTACATGGTGACCTTTTCTGTCTAGGACTCTGTTCTTGAATGAATCTGTATAATTCAACTCACCAGGACAAGTGATGTCTGTATTGCTATTAATACTTGGCAGGTGTGTTTTGCCAAGGCAACCTATAGAGCAAGCTTTCACACACACACACACACACACACAGACACACACGCTCTGTGATGGATTGGATGATGCAAACTAGCCGGAGGTGCCATCACAGCTCACTAAACATTGTTTAACAAATGACATTTGAAAGGCGAGTTGACAGGTTCTAGGGAGAAAGAGCCTCACCAAGCAGGTTTAGGGCAAGGCACTGCAGCGATGGGGACATAGCAACAATTTCTGTAAAAGGCAAGTACCTCAAAAAAATATAATGAACTCACAAAATTAGGCGAAAAAGATCACTTCAATTTTAATTTGACATATCATCAAACATGGTTTCTAAAAGTTGGCACTCTGTAGGCTGGAATATAAGAACATGAGGACAGACTGAACCCTACCTCTCGCTCAGTCACTGCTTCATGAGACATCATTTAAATTTAAAAAACGCACTATAAATTTTATCCTTTGAATAATTTCTAACAAATAGGACAATCAAGTTCTAGCTTAGTGATCTTTCTTGTGTAACCATAGATTCATATGCGTCCAAATGTTGCCACAAGGTGTTCATACACAAGTTAAATTGCTACCTGAGTTTGTTGACCAACATTTAGCCTGAAGGCCCATTCAACAACAAGCACAGCAACAAAACAGAAGCTGAAAGCTGCACAATTTACAGTAACAGGAATATTACAACATTAGCAACAGTTGGAATTGAAACCAGGCTAAGTAACATATGCATATTACTTAACGGATTTCATCAGAATCGGATACAATTTCACTTACCATCACAGTCAAAGAGTGCAAAAACAACGTCACAGACATGGTCAGAAAGCTCCACGTGTGCCACGGTTCGGGCAACTTGCTTCATTGTAGCTGCAAGCCAAAAAACAGTAAAGAAAATGAAAATTTAGAGAAAAAGTATGTTTTGTACAGCAGGCACAAAAAGATTTAATATTTAGGACATTAAAGAAAAAGAGCTGAGTGTTGCGGTGACAATTCACCCTTTTACACAAGAGGCACTTTTCATTCTTGAGTGTCAGGCATGTTTTAAATGATCATGATAAAGAATGCACACGCCAACTGCAAGTCTAGACGTCCACAGCCCCTCTAAGTGATTTCATTTACACTCTGAAAGGCCCATTTTTCAGAGTTTGACTAACAGTCTTGATGTCACGGGGTCTGTATTCTCTGATGGTGCCCTCTGTTGACAGATCTAATTGTGAGGTCACAGGTACCTTACCTGCTTCACATGATACATTCCACCTCTCTGTCTGTTGTAGTTAATGTTAAAGGCACTTCACCTTCACTACCTGCTCTTCTAAAGAGTCTTCTTATACTCATAGCCTGTGCCTGAAATCCGTATCTTTAGTCCGACTTGATCCTGCTGCTTCCAGCCTTGTGAAAGTTATTCCTGTAGTGAAGGTGCTTTTGTCAACTTTATATCCACCTTCCTGGTGTAAAACACTTGAGCACATTGCTTCTTCTAAAATTATTCATTGTCAAAATAAAACCCACTTGTTGGAATCTCTCCAGCTTGGGAACTATGAAAGTTCTTCATTATGAGTATGACCTTCTCCTAAATGGCAATGCTTACTTGTTAAACCCTATTCGGACAGGATTATTGTATATACTCGTGGATAAGCTCTCTCACAGATAAGTCGGAACTTGATTTTATCATGTAATTTCTGGTATATTATAATGTCGGTCATATAAGTCGAATGCACGAAAATCATGCTATTGGTCCAAGAGATTATGATATGCTAACACCCACCTGAGAGAGTAACCACGGAGCACACTGCCTGCCTTTTTTTTCTATGTGGGTGCAGCAATGCGCTGTATCATCGCGCGCTCCTAACCAGTCTCTCTCTCTCTCTTTATTGTGCCTACGTGACCACACAGTAATACCAGAACAATTCCGAAGCAATGTTTGCACTGATTTTTTTTTTTTTTTTGTATCTCACACTCTCATACACCTTTATTGTAAGGGCATCATTTATCTACGATGGAGCGTTAGATCAGAAGAAAATATGAAGCTTGTTTTAGATTAAATGTCGTTGAAGTAGCGAAAGAAATTGGTAACTGTGCTGCTGCAACAAAATTCGATGCATCTGAGAAACTGATGCGAGATTGGAGGAGGCAAGAAGATGTGTTAAAAAAAAAAAAAAAAAAGAAGCGTCACATTTTTGAATGGGCATATAAGTCGGGGTCTGATTTTATGATTGATTTTTCGGGTTTCAAGACCCGACTTATACGTGAGTACATACGGTAGTTTACACCAGGACATGGGGTTAACTACTTGTGACCGGATGTGATTGCGTCTTGGTAAACATTATAAAGCCTTTTACATTCAATAAAAAATAATGGCAGGTTAAACTTATCCTTTGTGAATCGATATTTCATTAAAACACTCAATTGAGCAATTTGGTTAGACCTAAAACTGCAGCGGTCCCTCTAGTAATAATTAATACACCCGAGGGCCTTGAGTAGGGTTAAAAAGAGCTGCTAATACTCCTTGTTTTGTGTGCTGAATAACAAAGGGATGGGGTATCCTGTCGGAGGCCCAAAGTCACTCTGATGTTTGTGTCAAAATACTCAGAGCATAGTGGACCAGGTGGATGGGGTTTCACATTGAGGTGTAAATGGAAATATTGTTGTTATAAGGGTCCCTAATGTGGTCCAAACTGACACTGGTACATGTACATCAATTACTGGCACTCGTAAGACAAGGATGGACAAATGCTGATATGTGTACCGTCCCACTTGACAGGCTCACTTTACCCCACGTCCTGGTGTAAAACTAATGGATGGGACTAGAAATTATGTTAAAAGAAACAAATAGATGGACTCATCAAAAGCTGTTTGTCAAAGAACAGGCCAAGGTTGAAACTGAAACTCAAAAGTTCAGGAAACAAAACCCAAAACATAATCCAAAAGCAATGCTAAGGTATTCAGCCAGGAGATATTAAATCACAACTAAACACTACAAAAACTCTTTGTTGCATATCTACAGTTGTGCTTGAAAGTTTGTGAACCCTTTAGAATTTTCTATATTTCTGCATAAATATGACTTAAAACATCATCAGATTTTCACTCAAGTCCTAAAAGTAGATAAAGAGAAACCAGTTAAACAAATGAGACAAAAATATTATACTTGGTCATTTATATATTGAGGAAAATGATCGAATATTACATATTTGTGAGTGGCAAAAGTATGTGAACCTCTAGGATTAGCAGTTAGTTTGAAGGTGAAATAAGAGTTAGGTGTTTTCAGTCAATGGGATGACAATCAGGTGTGAGTGGGCACCCTGTGTTATTTAAAGAACAGGGATCTATCAAAGTCTGCTCTTCACAACACATGTTTGAGGAAGTGTATCATCGCACAAACAAAGGAGATTTCTGAGGACCTCAGAAAAAGAGTTGTTGATGTTCATCGGGCTGGAAAAGGTTACAAAGCCATCTCTAAAGAGTTTGGACTCCACCAATCCACACTCAGACAGATTGTGTACAAATGGAGGAAATTCAAGACCATTGTTACCCTCCCCAGGAGTGGTCGACCAACAAAGATCACTCCAAGAGCAAGGCGTGTAATAGTCGGCGAGGTCACAAAGGACCCCAGGGTAACTTCTAAGCAACGGCAGGACTCTCTCACATTGGGTAATGTTCAAGTTAATAAGTCCACCATCAGGAGAACACTGAACAACAATGGTGTGCATGGCAGGGTTGCAAAGATCTAGACCACTGCTCTCCAAAAAAAACGTTGCTCGTCTGCAGTTTGCTAAAAATCACGTGGACAAACCAGAAGGCTATTGGAAGAATGTTTTGTGGACGGATGAGACCAAAATACATCTTTTTGGTTTAAATGAAAAGCGTTATGTTTGGAGAAAGGAAAACACTGCATTCCAGCATAAGAACCTTATCCCATCTGTGAAACATGGTGGTGGTAGTATCATGGTTTGAGCATGTTTTGCTGCATCTGGGCCAGGACGGCTTGCCTTCATTGATGGAACAATGAATTATGAATTATATCAGAGAATTCTAAATAAAATATCAGGACATCCGTCAATGAACTGAATCTCAAGAGAAGGTGGGTCATGCAGCAAGACAACGACCCTAAGCACACAAGTCGTTCTACCAAAGAATGGTTACAGAAGAATAAAGTTAATGTTTTGGAATGGCCAAGTCAAAGCCCTGACCTCAATTCAATCGAAATGTTGTGGAAGGACCTGAAGCGAGCAGTTAATGTGAAGAAACCCACCAACATCTCAGAGTTGAAGCTGTTCTGTACGGAGGAATGGGCTAAAATTCCTCCAAGCCGGTGTGCAAGAATGATCAAAAGATACCAGAAACGTTTAGTTGCAGTTATTGCTGCAGAAATATGGAAAATTCTAAAGGGTTCACAAACTTTCAAGCACAACTGTAGAAACCTGGACAATGGCAGATGTGTGATGTTGACCTTTATACTGTCACACAAATGACATAACATGTAGTAGCAACAGGCATATCAACAATCAGGTCAGGTCAGGTTGGGGAGTGTGCACCAGTACAGCACATTGCCACACCCATCACACAACGAAACAGCTCGGGATCCTGCAAGCCGGATCACCAATCTGGGAATTGCGCCACATGGTCATAGTGCTGCTACTGACGCTCCCTCACAATGTAGGTAATGTGCCTCATTGTCTAAGCAACTGTTCATTCAACACAAAGTCAAACCAGTGGTACCCAATGATTCTCTGATGAAACACAGTACCAAAGGAGTCCAGTCTTCGTCACTGGATAGTGTCCATGTCTCGCAACCATTTAACAAGACAGGAGGCACCAGGACTGTAAAGACTTGGACCTTCATCCTTTTGCGTAGATATCAGGAGCACCACACACCCCTTTCCAGCAACCTCATGACCTCCCATGCTCTCCCAATCCGTCTACTGACTAAAGGAAGTGTCACCAGAGACATGAATGTCACTGCCAAAGTAAGTAAACCTCTCGACAAGGTCGACACTCCACAGACAGACACACTGCTGAAGGACATGCCCAAGAAGTCATTAAAGGCCTGGATGTTAGATTTTATCCAGGACACTCGCAAGCCCAGACACTCAGACTCCTCTCTCAGTGTCTCGAGAGACCCGATTAGAGCCTCCATTGACTCCACCAAGATCACAGCATCATCAGCAAAGTCAAGATCAGTGAATCTTTCTTCACCAGATACCCCACAGCCACTGGACCCCACGACCTTGCCCAACACCCAGTCCATATAAGCATTGCACAGAGTTGGGTTCAACAGCAACAATAAACAGCTTAAATGGCGACACCCATTAGAAAAACAAAATGGCTGTGCACTAAAAACTTGAATATGTTTCTCACTAAACTGAAAACAACCCCAAGCAGCAAAACCAGTTACAGAAATGGGTTTCATGAATTCTGATACACAAAAAATGAAGGAAATAATACACAAGTAATTGGAGTAACCAGAGAAAAAACATTCACATTCGTGACACCCTCTGAGGCTCTTCGGCTTGACCTCACAAAACTGCTAAGTCAAACGTCTCCTTGACAAATGTATTCCTACAAGTAGGATATATATGCTTATGTTTGCTGAGCAGGGGCTTGTAAAAGCATGTAGAAAATGGTCTAAATGTTACTCTTTTAAAATCGATGGTTCCACATCTGTATTTTTTAATTCCAGATTTTAAGAAGAAACATTTTAAAGACAAAATGAGATACCCTTCAATGAATATCTTAGTGAAAACTAAAATCTGCTGTTTGCCTAACTATTCAGACCCCTGTGCTCTGATAGTTTAGTTTTTATACTTCCTAACAAGGATATAATGGTCCTATATAGTGGCCTTTACAAGTGTAAACATCCAAACGCATCTTGAATAAGGAAAGTTGTAACGTTTCGAGATTATTAATCTATCAACCACTACTACTTATGGGGTTTGATTCTTCCCGGTTCACTTTAAGGTAACCTGCTATCTCTTGACTGATCACCTCTTGTTTTGCTCCCACAAACAACACTACAACATTAAACTGATCTGATCTCATGCAGAGACAGATATTGTACAATTATATACAAATACCACCACCAAAACAAAACACAGATATTTACAAGAGCAGCTCCCTGGCCCACCACCTGTATTTTGTGGTCTAGGTATCAGCTGGGTTTAGAATCCTTTAAGAAGTCTTGAGCTTACACAGATATGGATCCCAAGGGACACACGCGTTATAGCCCACCAGCTTAATTGTACCCCAGGTTCCACTTCTGTGGTCGCTCCTTGTCTTTCTTCTGAGTGAAAGTAATCATCCATATGAAAAATCCAAAGAGTGAAAATATAGTGTGTGCTTCTTGGCTCTGATCTTCACATTTCCAGGTCTGTTAATCTTCCCTCATTCAATTCAAAGAACACTCCTTCCTTTGTAGGTTCTTCCTGTTTTTACAGCGTTTTTTTTCCTGTAAGTATAGGTACAGCTACAGAGGCCTCTTAGACGCACGCTTGGGAGTTTTTACTGTTTCATATTCTATTATTTTAACAGCATTAAAAAAGGAACGCCAACATCAACATACAAAGTGTTGAGAACTACACAATGCCCTTTTGTTAATTCTCTTACTTTAAGTTATTAAGCTATTTATTATTTACCATATATTTAAAATTATATTAATGATTTTTGATATTTATAAAGTCATCTAGTACTCTTATTGTCCCTTTATATTTCTCTTAAATGCACAGCAATAGGAGTTGAACAAGTAAGCATTTCAGTACATACTGTACTGTATGTATAATTTATATGTGACAAACAAAATTTGATTTGATGTTTTTTAAAGCACTGTGGTTGAAAAGGTTTATTTTCATTTATTACATAATGTGTTGCTCCTTTAATGGACTGGCATCCTGTCCAGAACTGTCTAGTGTCTTGTACCCAGTGCTGCCTGGACATCCCCCGGGCCCTACTGAACCAGACATGTTTGAGAATGAATTAATGAATGGCCGATTTGTTTGCTATAACACATCATACTGTTCTGGGAATGTAAACTTCTACGGTCTTGTAAATAACTGAATTTCAAGCCTCAACTGCAGCTAAATACTCTTCACTAAAAGTTGACTTCTTCAGCACAGACCAAAGCAGCCTTTCCCTCGAGATGTTCTTGTGTTTCTGCCTCAATGGCATCTCAAAACACATTGCTGTCAACAGGGACACAACCATTTTTAAGACAAAGTAGCCACCTCTGCTCTCAGGCCCATAACCAAGCTTAGAGAATTGCTCTGCATTACCCAAATGTGCTGACCCAGTGTACCCAATTTACATTTCCATTAAGTAATGGTATTTCAGAGTAAATAAAACACCAGATAAAGAGAGCCTCTACAAATAACTGTTACAGCAAAGACATATGAAGAGCAAGTCATGAAATGAAAAGTGATTTAGGGCTGTGTAAGCGTGTCTTAGAAATACTATAGTGTCACCCAAGATGAATAGTGATGTGCTGAAACTGATGGGTTAATAAAATAACAGAATATAATGCTGAAGTATCTTAACTGAGGGTGGACTAGAGCTGGACAGCACTGGCGGTGGGGTTACAGAAAAAAACAAGCAGTAACAGCGCTACTAAATTTACACTCCCGTGAATGAAATGAATTGGTATTCTTAACACAGATAGAAGGCACATGATAGAAACATAAAAAATTATAGCAAATGCTTCTTCATAACAAAAAATATCCATCAATCAACTTTACCATCTAAACCCAATTTTCAGGTAAAGGGGTGTTCACAAATTAGAACCAATCTTGTATGAAATGCCAGTCCATGAGAGGGCACTCTCACACAGACACTGCGTCTGAATCCAGAGCCAGTCCACAGCAGTTAGTGTACACTTAGAATTTACATTTCAGAGTTATGCCTCCATGCCACCAGCAGTAATACAAAATATGCTGAAATTCAGAAATTAAATCATTTAATGTATCAAGTTTGGAAATAATTGTTATATATTTCATTTTTCTATAGCAATGAAATAATCATGTAGTTCTGAATTTAGATTACCCAGATATAAAATTTGGATACACAACAAAACAAATGGAGTTCTTTGCATGAAAGGACTGCATTTCTAACCCTGTGTTGCAAAGGAGCATTGTTTAGTTTTTCTGTTTTTCTTCCTTACCCAAACTAACAAACTAAAAAACATAAATTAAATGCAAAGTGCTTTTGTTCAACTTCCATTTTATGCACACACTTTGTCCATCATTTATTTCCTTGATTTGTACCAGTTATGACATTTCTGGGAAAACACTTCAGTGTAGGTAAGTACAAAAATGTATCTATTACTGATTTACTCTCAAGTAACAAGGCTTTAATTAAGGCTTCTTTGAGTTTTCATAACACTCACAAAGCACCAGTAAAGTGTTTTTTCATCTCTGCAATGTGACCTACTAGCAAACCTTCACTCTGGGGAGGTCTGAGGTGGTTTCACTGTGACTCATTTCTCTCAACATTACATATTTAGTATAAGGCCTGTGAATCCTTCATATCCTTCAAGTCATTTTACCATCATGTCAATATGCCACGCTGCACAGAGATGAATAACCAATCTGTTGATGTTTTATAAGTGTCATGAAGACCAGAAGCAGTGTTTGTTAAGGTCTTGATACATAGGAGTAAATGAGTAATAGATGCATGTTTGCAGTACCTAAACTAAAGTGTTACTGATTTCTGATACCAACCTTTATCTATTGAGGCACCAGCCATGTGATAGAAGCTCAGGGCCGTGTCCACATCATTTACATTTTTCAGGAACTTAAAGAAATTTTCTAGTTCTTCAAAAGTTATGCCCTGCAAAATAAAACAAAGCAAGATATAGTTACTTGGAAAAAAATGGTTTATTTTCTTTTTACAGTTACTTTTTTTGTATCACATAATATTTATTTATTTTTTATTACATTAGATAACAGCCATTAGCAGATGCTAACAAGTATCAGTAACTATCAGCCAAAGAAGTCCTGTATTTGGCAATTAAAGTGAATGTCTTCATGCCAGTTAAGAATGTGTTTAGTGATGCATCAAAATAGTTTAAAATAGTACACTATATGTTATGGAAAGCACATCCGTAGATCAAGAACATCTGGCTGACTGCTTAGAAATCTGTAATCATAACATTAACAAATTCAATTTATTTTAGATTTTAGCAAAAGCTCTGGAAAGAAAAAGGATATTTATTCTTATGTTTTTTTTCTAGTCATATTAGGTAGAGTGAAGCAGATGGCTACATATAACAAGCCCATAAATCTAGACAGGTAACAATATTTAAGATGATATGTAACACTCAGCTAGACAGGTAATAATATTTAAGATGATATCCAACACTAAGCTAGATAGGTAACAAAATTTAAGACGATAGCCAACACTAAGCTAGACAGGTAACAATATTTAAGAAGATAGCCAACACTAAGCTAAATAGGTAACAATATTTAAGACGATTAAGACGATATCCAACACTCAGCTAGACAGATAATAATATTTACTAAGCTAGATAGGTAACAATATTTAAGAAGATATCCAACACTCAGCTAGACAGGTAATAATATTTAAAATGATATCCAACACTAAGCTAGATAGGTATCAATATTTAAGACGATATCCAACACTAAGCAAGATAGGTAACAATATTTAAGATGATATCCAACACTCAGCTGCAATACCCATGTGAGAGCATTTGGGAGTCACTGCACTGTTGCAGCATGTTATTCCGGCTGTAAATGCTCTGCAAGGCATAATATACATTATTTAGGATATACGAGGGATATCCAGAAAAAAAGGTTACAAGTGCCCTGGAGGGTGCAGGGATTTTTTTTTTTCGAAGGTTGGCATACCTGCGTGTAGGGGGGTCCTAACGGTCAAAATAAGCCCAGGACCGCGTCAGTCAGTTGTGAAATGTCATCACAGCAAGCGAGTTCGTCAACCTCTGCTGAGGCCGTTTGCTCCACCTACCGCCGATGCGAGATTCGTTCGGTCATCAAGTTCCTCACTTTGCGTCGCGAATCCGCGGCTGAGATCCATCGTCATCTTGTGGAAGAATTGTGAAAGAATTCTTGAGTGGGAAACGTTTTTCCAATGATGAGGAGTTGAAGGAGACAGTGGAGAAGTGGCTTTCGGAGGTGGAGCGGAGTGTATTCGACGAGGGTATAAAAAAGCTGGTGCCCAGGCTGAAGAAGTGCATCGAAGTTGACGGCGATTATGTTGAGAAATAAACACATATTTTGGAACATACCCTGTAAATTTGGTTGAAATATATTCATTTTTCGATTTTTAACAGCTGTTGTAACCTTTTTTTCTGGATATCCCTCGTATAAGTTGAATAGCCCCCCAAACATATATTCTCTATAATCTGAAAAATCTTCTCAATAACCTCTGGAATTTATTTTAAGTGTGTTTGCTCATTTCTCAAACATTCTCAAGCTCCTGAAGTGGGATTTTGGTGGCAGGTAGGACAAGGAGAAGGATCAGGAAGTGCCTGGACTCCTTTTCACACAACACAATAAACAGAAGGTCAGTCCCCACATCAGATGTATAAATATGGGAATGTGTGTACACTGACCAAAAGTCAAGCTCACAGAACTGCACCACTATTTCTGGCAAATGCAGTAGATTTGTAGATAACAATTTCAGAATTGGCAAATAGAGAACCAGAAAAAAAAACATTCCTGAGACCTTTATTTTTATATAAATATAATAAAGGCACAAAAGAATAGTGTGTGTTCATGGTGAACATAGTTAGTGAAGGTATTTTTGACAGCCTAAAAGTTAGTACTTCACTGTAATTCACCATTGGTGTTCCTTTGTCAAACACACTGTATGACTTTAATCACAGGTAATGGAGTGAAAGCACCCCATCATATTTCTAGGAAATAAGCAGCACTGTAGGCATCAACTCAAAATATCTACTGCTAAGAATTTAACCTAACAGCACAATGTATCACATAAATCAACTCTGTTTTATGCACCCTGGTATGTTTAATAAACTATAAGTGTCTACGAGTGTCTTTTATATATCATGCAATTGTTAAAATAATGGGTCAAATGGGCAGCCAGGTGAAAGAAAATGAAACCTCAGTGAACTTTCAGTGTACTTATTTTAATACTTAAAAAAAAACTTCAAAAAAATCTTTTAATGGTGCAGGACAAGTTACAATAGTGCTTTTGATGAAAAAAAAAGTAAATATTTAGTTTTCTACACTCTCAGAAAGCTTTTACTTTGTTTTTCAAATAGCAGTTAGTTGAAAGGCCAAATAAGCATATGTAAGATCAAACTGATGGCACCGAAGCAACAAGCCTCTGCAAGCCTTCTTCAATAACACATACCTTCTAACATATCTCCTACCTTCATGTTTTCACTAAAATTCCAATGAAGCCTCTTAACAAGACCCAGCAGGCTCACTAGGAGCAGAACTTGGCAAGGTCTCAATCTTACAAAGAAAATGAGAGGCAGTCAAAATGCAAATGTTCATTCATGAGGAAAAAAAGTTGGTTTGATAAGAAAGTTAGCATTCGGGTGTTTCTTTCTTAAACTACCTAAACAAACGTACCTAAAACGGTAGGTAGTGTGTTTCACCAAAATGTTAAAGAAGCAAATTTATTTCAGTGGCAGCCTTAACACATTATAATAACACTAACCCTCCTTGTTTTGACTTTATTTATAGTTTAGAACAGGGGTGCCCAATGTGTTGATCGCGATCGACCGGTAGATCGCAAAGGTAGTGCAGGTAGATCGCATTGCATTCAAAAAAATTTTTTTTAAACGTTAGTCTATCATATATCCTCTCTATGGCATTTGCCACTTGATTGACATACAGGGCGGCCAGTCTGAGATCTCTTTTCTTCTAACACACTGGTCATCTGGCTGTGATCTAGTTAGCCTTCCAATTTATATCGACTAAAGAGGGGATTTAAACAAAATTTGTTTGGGGAGGGTATTGGCTGGATGTGGAACTGGAAGAGGATTTTTTCTTACAATGTCACAATCGAAGTGTGTTTGTCTGACATCCGAGGTTCGATCCCCGATGAGGGGTGCAGTGGAGTGTGTACGCCTCATGAGCCCAAAATAGGGCGAAACACGTGTCACGTACACTTTGCATTATTTGACAATTAACTATGTAACATTCTATGATCTGCTTCTCGCAACTGAGAGGGCATCCGTCTGCCAACTTGCAGACCAACCACATGCGCTACCTGGTAGGTAACCACCCATAAAATCAGATTGTGATTCAGACTTCGAATGCTATATATATCATTTTTAATGTAGGTAGATCATTTCGACCTGGTCATTTTAAAAGTAGCTCACAAGCCGAAAAAGTGTGGGCACCCCTAGTTTAGAATCTCACAAGAATTCAGATTTGATTGTTGACTTCAGATTTGATTGTTGACTTTAGGAAAACTAAGAGTGACCATCTGCCACTGAACATTGACGGCTCAACTGTGGAGGTCGTCAATAGCACCAAATTTCTGTGTGTCCACCTGGCACAGAACCTCACCTGGTTCTACAACACCAGCTCTTTAGCCAAGAAAGCCCAGCAGCGGCTCTACTTCCTGCGTAGGCTGAGGAAAGCCCATCTTCCACCAGCTATTCTAACAACATTCTACAGAGGAACCATAGAGAGCATCCTGAGCAACTGCATCACTGTATGGTTTGGAAATTGCACGGTTAGGGATCGTAAAGCCCTACAACAAGACAGCTGAGAAGATCATTGGTGTCTCTCTTCCTTCCATCATGGACATTTACACAACATGCTGCATCCACAAAGCCACCAGAATTGTGAATGACCCAACACACCCTTCACACTCATTGTTTACATTCCTGCCATTGGGAAAAAGGTACCGACGCATTTGGGCCTTTAACACCAGAATGTGTAACAGTTTCTTCCTCCAAGCAGTTCGATTCCTGAACACTCAAGGACCGGTCTGATATCTGATATATGTGTTCTGCTCTGCAATGTTGCACATGGTTGTACATGTTTGCACAGTTGACTCACATGCACTTTGTTATATATTATGGGTCTTTATGTTATGTGTCGTGGATTCTTCGTTGTCCTGTGTTCTATGTAGCACCATGGTCCTGGAGGAACATTGTTTTGTTTTACTGTATGCTGTACTACTGTATATGAATGAAATGACAATAAATACTCTTAACATTTCTTCGCCACAATGTTTTCCATGAACTGATTTTTTAAATGAGGGCTATACGTTAAAAACAGCAACATTTATTTATATAGTACATTTTCATATATACAATAATTGCAGCTGTGGCTTGTGCCTCCTCCAGACCACGAGGGGGCGACCGCCCTGGTTGTGTTGGGGGCCACGGGTAAAGGGCTTGGAAGCCCAAACCTGTAGGGGCCCGTGGCCACCGCCAGGCAGCGCCCCGGTGCCTGAAGAACCCTGGACCTCAGCACTTCCGCCACACCAAGAAGTGCTGGGGGGAAGAAGACTGGGGACAACCGGAGGGCTTCCGGATGTGCAGTCGCCACTTCCGCCACACGGGGGTGTGTCAGCAGGGCATTGCCGGGAAAGCAGCTGGAGCCCATCCGGGCTGGTATTTAAGGGGCCGCCTCCCTTCATTCATCAGCAAGAGTCGGGTGGAAGAGGATGGAGCTCGGAGAGAGGAGTGGAGGCGGCCAGAAGGAAGGCATCAGTGACTGTGAGGCCTGGACTTTGGGGGATCGGTGCTGGAGACACTGGGTAGGCATGGAAGTAACTGTACATAGTGTATATAAATAAATGAGTGTGTTGGGTGAACAAACGATGTCCGTCTGTCTGTGTCTGGGTCCAGTTCCACACAGCTTAAAGTGCTTTATAAATAAACAGTAATTAAAAAAATAATAGAAGTGTAAGCCACTTTTTAATATAAATGGCAACAAACTGTGGAAGGTTATTTGTGTAAAAATTACGTTCCATTCAACGTGTTAACTACATTATACATGTTGCACTTAATCTGGCATTGATTTATCATGTCATAATTAAAAACTTATCAACAAAATCATCAATTGCTTTTTATTATGTGACACAATTTTTGTGTCGGTTTAAAATGTAATACAACAGCATATTGCATTTTAACTCATGTCCATCCATCACGAGTCTTAACTAAAAGCAAAGTAAACATATTGCATTTCGTTTCATGGCTGCCCTGAGTATACTGCATTTCAGATTAAAACCACACATTAATCATGCCAATCAGCATTACAAGGTGGGGTAAGGGACATTCAACCTCTAAACATTTCTGTTTCCTGACAGCAAGCATAAGTTACAGCAATGTGGAGCAATTAACTGAAAGGGTGAGAAGTATGTTTTAGGTCTCGCTGAAAAAATGTACTTTTACATTAAATTGTCTGATTAATGTAATATGTTTGCCTTATATGATATTGCTCCATTCTTCTTCTGATAGTCCTGGCCGATACATCAAGAAGTTTACCTGAAACGGTCATCCCCATCTGCAGGTTATTACAAATCATATTTAGGGGAATATTGTTATATGGATGCCCTGGTTGCTGTAGCTCTTTGGGACATTAGCTCTTAAATCAGTTCAATGGCTGTTACTATACCAGTTGGAAATTATTCTCTTGTTGCTGCTAATATTAAACTTTTCTTTTCAGCAACCAATCGAGACAAAAGAGAATAAACTCGTTATTTACATCTCCAGCTTCCACCTATTCAAGGAGACGGTGGATCTCCTGCCTTATCAATTCCTCATTCTCCATCATTAGCACTGGGTGAACCCATTTGTAATTGGACCACTCCTTACCTCAACTGTTGATGCTCTTTGCTCATCTTTTTGATGCTAATTAATCATCATTTGATTACATTTAGTTTTGGCACAATTAATTCATGGTCTTGAATCAAAATGCATTACACTCGGAGCAGACGCTAAACAGAAAGCAATATGTTTGCGTTGCTTTTAGTTAACAAACATGATTTATGAGCACAAATCAAAATGCAAGATGCTTTTGTGTTGCATTTTAAACTGTACTCCGCTCATCCATTACAGCGTGGTTTGGATTAGCATTTAACCTGACGAGAACAAGCTACAGCGAATAGTCAGGTCTGATGACTGATGATCACTGGCACTGGTTTTTCCACCTTTAGGGACATGTGTTATTCCAGTGTCGTGAAGCGGACAGGGAAAAATCATCACCGATTCCTCACATCCAGGCCACAACCTGTCTGAACCCCTTCCATCTGCAAGGCATAATAGAGTAAACTACACCAAAACAAGCCGATATACAGTAAGAACAGTTTATTTCAGTTTATTTATAACCAGTAAGAACAGGTTATGAAGCTCATAAATAGTTAACTTAGCTCTCCTTGCTCAGTCTGTGAGTCCCCCCCACCAACCTCCAATGCCTTGCAATATTTTTACATATAGCTAATGCATTGTGGACCACCGGGGCGCGTACAGCTGCCCTAACCCAACACCGACAGACAGAGACACAAGTGCAGCACACAACAAACTTTTATTCAAGACTAGAGAAGCGCTTTTCTTCACTCGCCGGTGCACAGCACAGTACAAAGCACCAAAGTGCAAGGTTCACAGTCCTTCTCTCTCTTTTTTCTTTTGCTTTCTTCTACCGCCACTCCTTCCTCAAGCTTCGTCTGCTTCCTCCCGACTCTGGCTCTCGGAGTAGTGGCCGAAGTGCTGCAGACAGTTCCCCGGGCCCCAGCAGGGTTGAGCTTCCATGCTTCAAACCTGGAGCACTGCTGCACACCAGGGGGGCTGCCCTCTAGCATTCTGGGGGAGGTAATGATCTGGTTATGCTCTCTCCATTATATGGCCGTCCACCACAGCATATATGTCAGTATTTCTTGCACTACCTTGCACTTTTTATGCATATACGTATATTCTTTGTGTTGTATTTATTTTAGGTGTGTACTTGTCAATTGAGTGTATGTCTATAATGTAATCTATGTGATCAAACTTGGCCAATAAATGTGGTTCTGATTCAGATAAAAACAAAATCAGTTAAAAATTTTTAATATGGGGTGAAAACAAAATTGTACCGGAGCATCTTTAAACTGCTTCTTCAGGTTCTTCAGCATCTGAGTAAGCTTGCGTGACTGGACCCCACTGTATGCTAGTAGCATACTTCCAAACTGACGTTCTGTTATTCGTCCATTGACAGGGTCATTACGTTCAAACTGGGGGAGAAAGACAGCAAGAAATAAGTCAGAAATTAGACACAAACAAGGCTGATAAAAGAATGTTTACAGAAGACACAGCCAGCCCAGAGTCTGATGTACGACAACATTTATTTATATAGCACATTTTCATACAAATGATGTAGCTCAAAGTCAATAGTCTGTTTGAGCATACTAGTCACACTTCAGAACATGAAACAAGATGAAAACTAAAAGTAAAGTTGATTAACTGCAATTACAGGGGATGGAAAATGGTAGTATTTTATGCTTTAAAATAAATAATTACAAATGGTGGAAATTACTGCATTTTTATTAATCAATTCTGGATCTAGGGAAGGGAATTGTTTTCAGTCAAGAAACAGCCACACAGGTTCTTATTACCTGCTAGCACTGGTGTAGTGGACGCCTCAGCAATCCCAAGGAGGCAGGGATGTACCCCACCACATTAGATCTACACAAAGCTGGCCACAAAAATATTGATTTTTGAACACAGAAATAAATACATGGTGGATTTTTAGGCTAAATGAAACAAGAAAAACTTGTGACATTATAAATTACTCAGTGCCCATTACAGAGTTTGCGAGAGATGGCGGTCTATGAGCACTTCACAGTCTGGACGGGGTCAGCTGAGTATCTTGGAGCAGGCTGTGCGGAGATAGATGTTTGAGTGACAGTAGTCCACATCCTTTATATCATGATGGTTTGAGAAAGAGGGTGCAGAATTTTGCTGGAAATGAATAAACCAGACCTCATTTTGTCTGTTGGACATTCTGCACTATACTAATAACATTCTTGTGACCTAGGTTAAAATAAAAATCATTTGTCTATAAAAACTGGAGCAACTTACAAAAAATTATTTCCAACAACTTCTTTTGAAAGGTTATTTTGTTATTTGTAAAGGTTACAAATGATTTGATTGACTTGTTCAGCTATAATTTTGCCATTAAAACACAACAGATGACCGTTCACTGCTGTTTTTGCATAATGATGACAAACTATAATTTTGTTGTAACAATGCCACAACTTATTGAAGCAGTCCCTAATATGTTTGCAACTCTGACATATAACTCTCTTCTGGCATGTACACTAGTAAACTTTATCAAGTCCTCTTTAATTCAATGCCTGCACAGCATGTGAGTCTTATGTTGTGAGCTTAAGGAATATGTATGAATAGGAAACAGGCAAAATACGTCCTCACCAAACCCATGCCATGTATCTCATTCTGTGTTTGATCTTACTTTAATAAAGTTTCTTCAGGATGTGAATGCGCTCTTATATAGAAAGACTCTCCTCTCACTGGAAATGCTGCAAAGACTCTCACTGAGCAGGGATTTACACTTGCACCGTTTTTACACCGCACGTTCCTTAACATTCCATTCTGCACCTAAACAGCACGGCTCAGAAATGAATGTCCTCTCTTTACACTAAAAAAAGGTTGCGAGATCTTGTTGGGTATTCACTGCACACCTCTGAAAGCTGTCCAGAAAAAAATACTTTTTCTGTTTATTTACTGGTCAGTTCACCATAATTTGACATTAAAAAGATCCACAAAAGTACAATATCTGCAGACAGTAAACCTTTTCAAAAGCAAAAATGATCTTTATTAAACATGTGGAGATACGCAACACTGATCAACTGTGGATGATTAATAAATTCTGAAACAGTATTGCTTGTTATACAATAGCTTCTCTAGCATTTGAACTATATCAAAATCCCACACTGGCTAAAATTTCTAACTGTAAATTAAAATGTATTTTAAAACACACACATACACACCCCCTTCTACAGTTACAGCACAATGCTGATGCTCACAGACAGCTGCAAATGAACAACCCAGCTGACAATATGGTAAGGGATTTGGTGTTAATACATCACTTTAAATTCTAGCAACAACCAATAATGATTCTATTTAATGTTTCAAATAAAACATGTCTGATTACAAAGTGGCAAATAAGTATCTGAAAGCACTAACTAGCCAACTTCAAAGTTACTGTGAGTCCCCATAAGCAACGCAACAATCCAAAGGTAAAGAACCACTGACAGAAGGTCTTATTCAAATACTTAGTCGTCAGGGTTGTAAATGATAGTAACAAACATGATCTAAAATATGTACAATGCAGTCTGATGCATTTGAATTGATGCCTTTTGTACTCTTGAGATTCATTGAAGTATGAGTAGGTACCTGCCTGGCAGTGAGTAAGATAATCTATATAAGCAATGAAAAGAAGAGTGCAGCAGTTTAATTAATGTTATTCTTAACCATGTGCATGTCAAAACCTAAACTATGTAGTTGTTTTATTTAAGTATTGCTACTTTGAGGGGCGGCCCGGTGGCACAGTGGTAGCGCTGCTGCCTTGCAGTAAGGAGGCTTCGGTTCGCTTCCCGGGTCCTCCCTGCGTGGAGTTTGCATGTTCTCCCTGTGTCTGGGAGGGTTTCCTCCCACAGTCCAAAGACATGCAGGTTAGGGGCATTGGCGATCCTAAATTGTCCCTAGTATGTGCTTGGTGTGTGTGTGTGTGCCCTGCGGTGGGCTGGCGCCCTGCCCGGGATTTGTTCCTGCCTTGCACCCTGTGTTGGCTGGGGTTGGCTCCAGCAGACCCCCGTGACCCAGTGTTAGGATATAGAAGGTTGGATAATGAGTTGGTACATTGAGTGGCTAATAACTAAATGTAAAATACTTTAAAATACTGACAAACTTCCTTTAATGTCAAATGTAAAAGAAGGGACATTTTTAAGTTATACTTAAAACTTAATAAACTTGAAACTGAATCAGACAGTGAGTTTTACAACATTATTTAATTTAAACCCAACTTGAATGTAGATCACTACAGGAATCTCCTGATACCCCATCTCCTTCCTTAGTATTAAGCCAGGGTCTCAATATGCTCTTCGCATTAGTGGCTCTGCTTTTATTTGCTACAGTTTATTATTTATTACGTTAATTGATTAAAATATTCTAATGTTAAAAATGATAATATCTGAGCTATTTTATAGTGGAACAATGTATCTAATCTAACTGGCTACCTGCAGATGTTTGACTTCAGTGCTCTGCTGGCTGTCAGTTCAATTCCCGCCCATGGCCCACAATGTGGCCCTATGCAAATTGCTTAAGCTGCTTGTGCTCCACCTGTACAAAATATCTGTAACTAGCTGTAACATATGCTGAGCTTGTAGGCAACAGGCAAATGTGATAATAATAATACTAATAATAATATTACTCTTGAAGTTATCATGTAAAATTTTTTAGTATCCACTAGATGGCACCAGAAATTTACAATAACGGTACCTTTCTGATAAAAGGTGCATACATTTTTATGCAGTCTGTCAATATTACAATCTGTCTCTCATTAAGCTAGTGGCAAAAAAGAACAGATGCTGGCATGTTTAATGAAAACTCAAAATAAAATTACCAAGCTTGAGAAAATAAAAGAAAGAGTGAATGTCTTCCTAAATACAGATCACTTAGAAAAACATTAATTCAACAATCCCTTACTTTAATTGTGACCTTGGAGTGACAGAGGGAGGTACATGTCCAAAGGATGCTTTGAACTGTACTGTCCAGATAATTGTGTTACTAGTACAGACATTCATGGAAAGATGCACTAATTGGAAAGGACAGTGCATTTCAGAATGCAATTCTCATGTTAGTTAAAACTAAATGACACTTGCTAGCAGGACCAGGATCTACCGCTGGATCTGATGTTTCACTAGACAGGCTGAAACCTGATATGTATAAAAAAATATATATATATGTATAATATGCTGCATATATTGAAAAATTTTGATTTACTAGAGCCTGTACAGCAGCTGTCCTTTTGTCGCACTGCCTTCTCTCTCTTCTCCCCCAGAATCCTCTGTTCCTGTTGGGGGTCCCCCTCCCCAGGTGCACCCATGTGAAGAGGAAGATTTTCTATTCTTTTAATTGAGAGACAGAACTGTTCCCTCCGACTACACACAGAGCTCGATTCACTCCTGAAAGAGACTTATGTTTGTCTGAAGTATCTGAATAACGTTTCTAAAATCTCCTGTGTATCTGTGCAACGCTGTGACCCAAGTGTCACAGCATATGTGGATTTCATTTTCACCAAACAACAAATCTCTTAATTCTCACTGATATGCCTCTTCATTGGGAAGAAACACTACTTTTCACCGATGGAAACACGAATTAGACGATCTAGAAGTCTCCAAACAGTATATTCAATCTCCTTTTGCTATTCCGTTATTTCACAGAGTAATAATTTCCATTTGTTTGCGCTAATGCGATCTTTACTATCATTTCTTGGAGACTTTCGAATTTTCACATTTCCATTATATCTAACCTGCTCTGCATGTGTATCGTGCCAACGTTTTCAAATTCTTTACGATGTTCTACTTTGTTATCTACTCTTAGTCTCGCGGAACATAAAAGTGTCTCTCTGAGAAAGTCACGTCTTGTCCTAAGATTTTTTTTACATAATACAGACATGTTAAATATAATGATTATAGAAATGTCTCTTTCACTTATCCATGGTTGTACATGCAATATAAAGAAAAGTTCAGTTTAAGCAAGGTTAAAAGGTCAAAGGACGGGATCTAAAAAAAGAAACCGCAGGAGACTGGATCAGACGAGATGAGAGGAGATCGGATCAGAAAGTGGTGATCCAGAGAAGGATCGAGACCAAAAGCCAGTAGCTGCAGTGTTTCTTTCTCTTTGTGGATTGTTCCATTCTTGTTCATGTTCTGTTCAATAAAGGAATACGACACCTGTTATTAATCTGCGTCCCCTTTGAATCTATGCAAAGACTCAACAAAAACCTGCAAAGTGGAGGTTAAGGTGCAACTTTAGCCAGGGTGAATACTTGTGTGGCAGAACAGGAATTCAGGGAGACTGTATATATTAAGCTGACTCTTAAGAGGAAACAGCATCAGACATTTCACTGGTTAAGAATTAGAAAGAACTTCAGCTCTTTACAAATGTTCAAGCTCAACTCCTCTCTATACAAAACATTCATTTTGGTATCTTATTATGTGACTAGCAATAATGTCATTCATTCTCTGGATTAACATATAAAAAAATGATTCATGAAGTAAAGAGATAAAAGTAGCTGGCTTTCAAACAGAATGACAAAAATCAGAAACTGCACTGCTGACATGGACTTAAGATAGATAGCCATATTTGTCCAAAAAGTTTTGTTATGGTGTGTCACTGTATTCTTCTAGCTGTACTGTATGATCAAGCATATCATCAATTTTCCAGTCTGATTTGTATTTTCCTAAAATTTCTGAAAACTGCTTAAGGTAATGGCTGGAATAAAAGGAACCTTCAAATCATCTAGAGATTCAATTGATTATTTAATGAAGAGAAAATCCTTGACACAAGTAAGAAAATGTCATACTTAACTGTGCTCTGTTGAAAATAATGTATTATACAAGCAAGGTAATATGAAGGAAAAGCAAAATATATCCTGTATAAGTTTACTGTTTTATGTTATAATGATGCCTATGCTCAAATGCCACAAAACGATGGTCTTCTGACAAAGGAAAAATGTAAACAAATATAATGTATTTAACGTTTTTACACATACTTAAAAGCATATTAATTATTGTTATACAGTATACTAACACATCAGTCTGTGTTTGCTGCTTGAGAAGAAACCCTACTTCTAGTAACAAGTAAAACAATTCTTGTACATGCATAACCAGATAACCTTCTGCTAAGAAACAAAACATTCAGTTCCCTCCCGGTACGAGAAATATTTGCCAAGTAACTATAATGTCCTTCATGTAGTTTTTCTCCTGTTAAGAAAGTGGTTGATTAACGGACAGCATGGTGGTATAATGTTTAAAGCTGCAGCCGCATTGACCAAATGCCTTAGGTCAGAATCTGGTGACAGGTTATAGTCTCCGTGTGGTTTGTAAGCTCTAACTAAGTCCGCATGTAAAGGATCATCCCACCTTCAGATTAACTGTTAACTGTAACTGTTGTAATAGCTACTTAACAAGTATTTAGGGTTATTACATAACTGAAAGGATAACCCATATTGACACTGTAGTTTTACTGGAAGATTTCAGTCCTTAAGTGGAGAACTGAAGAAACTTGAGAAGGTATATGGTTAGAAAATGTCTTGCCCAGTGTGATTTTTAACTAGATTTCTGTGCTAATCATGGACTGCCAGTAACAATCAACATGATCAAATACAGGATTTCTCATAGAGACACCTTGTACCAAAAATAGTTTGTGTAATCTGATCAGAGGTCCTGCATTGACTCAGGCAGCCACTGTGTCAGCAATAATGACCTGAAAGGTTTCTACAGGTAGTTATGGTGTACTGAGAAGGCCTAAGAAAACATTAAAATTGTGGGAAGAACACAATTCACAGCACTGTGAGGGATTCTTCCTCATCCCAGGAGGGATCAGAGGCAATGGGTATAAATGGACCTTGATGAAGACCTCTTTGACTTATGACAACACGAACACTAATTAGTTGACCAATGATGAAGCAAACCATTATTTTACAGAAAGCGGTCTCAACATGCAATATGAGAGTTTCTGGATTTCACTGGGTGATATCATTAGGTTACACAGACAGCAGACCAAAAAAATCTTAAAATGTGACTAAATCCCAGTGTGGGCTATTTGAAATATAATGTACTGATCTCTATATAAAGTTCTATAAGACATTAATTTTCTCACCATAGATTACCATGTCAATGGTGGCATGAGATTCTACCATTCAAAGGTAATATAGACTCTTCAGTGCTCACCTCCAATTTCAAGACGTCATGCTGCAGCTTTCTCTGAAATGCCAGGAAATTTTTAATCGTTAGTTTTCCTTTTAAGTCGGCCCCAAAGAAGTAGGTGGTCAATGCTGAGTTAAATCCAGTTTTCAGGGTGTTGCCTGTGGTAGATCGATCTCTGTGTCGCATGCCCATGCTAGTCTGAGACCGAATGATGCTCTGCACCTATTGTAAGTAAACATAAATACCACAAATACTTAAATTACAAATCTTAATTAGACCTGCCATGGTACAGATCATTAAATTAAAGTGATTAAGTAAGCTCACTTCTAATGGGGCACTTTAAAATGTTCATTCACGTTCTGCATTACAATAACAGCTTTCAGTCTTTTACACACGTCTGTCAGATTATTTCAAATTTTACCAGTACTGTTCTGGTAACATAGTTTATTTTAACAACAAGCCCATTGCAACATCAGGAATGGAGACATGTTCCAGGTACGTTTCAAGCCACAAGCAAATTAACATCAAATAAGTGGATAATGTCAAAAGCATAGCAAGGACACAAAGAAGGCAGATGTCACATCGAATATATGAAAGATGTACCATTATTCTCAAGACATGTATGTTTGACAAAATGAGGAGTTACCAAGTGAGCCAACATTTACTCACAATCTTCTAAACAATGAAAACCACAACAAAGTGATCTTTTTTTCCACTTTAAGATAAAATTACCACTATTTAAAGTAGTTACTTGAGCTAGAGTGTTAGGAAGAAACAAATTAGAAAATGACAAGTAACAAGGCTGCAAATTGCTCACTAAAAATTAATAATGAAAATATAAACATATTAGTCTATTATTCCATTGCTTCATTATATTGAGAACAGAATCATGCAGAAGACAGAAAAAAGTGATTATCAGTACACAAAAGTTAGCTATATTACACGTTGTGTCAATTACTGCAGTATCTCAAAATTATGACCTAAAATATACTAATAAAAAGACTATCCATTATTAGCAGGGTTAAAACAGTTGTTGGGAAGATAACACGTGTAAATTGTTTATCCTGTCTATAATACGGTTAAGTTTTATTTGCCTTTTAAATATATAATATCTTTACTTCAAAACAGCAACACTCGGAAAGACGTCCCTAATATACAAAATTTGGGTACTTGCCTGTTCAAACTCTTCCATATCAACCTCTCCATCTCCATTCAGGTCAAACATCTTAAAGGCAATTTCAAAATTCCTTTGCGGAGCTAAATAAATCAAATAGAAATAATGCTGTTACGACTACCGAAATATTAAAAACATTGATATGTAGTGAAAACTGGAGTAGGGCAAATGTTTGTTAATAAAATACCTTGAAGGGCTCAGTTTGCATATTTCCTGACATTCATGTAGCTGTCAGGTGCTTCACTTAACATGATGCCTTTTACAAAATTCTGTAGCTTTGGTGTGAAAGATAAATGGAAAAATCTATTTTTGAGCCTTTTTCAAATGTGAAAATGATTTGTAAAGGGGCATCTGATTTTACAGTACTAAAAAAGTAGATACAGTTCCTGAACAAAATGTATGCATTATACAAATGGGTTAACACAAATTCAGTTTTATGAAGTGTCTTTTCTGTCTATAAATAAAATTTGAAACTAAGATGAAAAACACATTTACAGTGCATCCAGAAAGTATTGACAGCGCATCACTTTTTCCACATTTTGTTATGTTACAGCCTTATTCCAAAATGGATTAAATTCATTTTTTTCCTCAGAATTCTACACACAACACCACATAATGACAACACGAAAAAAGTTTACTTGAGGTTTTTGCAAATTTATTAAAAATAAAAAACTGAGAAAGCACATGTGCATAAGTATTCACAGCCTTTGCCATGAAGCTCAAAATTGAGCTCAGGTGCATCCTGTTTCCCCTGATCATCCTTGAGATGTTTCTGCAGCTTAATTGGAGTCCACCTGTGGTAAATTCAGTTGATTGGACATGATTTGGAAAGGCACACACCTGTCTATATAAGGTCCCACAGTTGACAGTTCATGTCAGAGCACAAAGCAAGCATGAAGTCAAAGGAATTGTCTGTAGACCTCCGAGACAGGATTGTCTCGAGGCACAAATCTGGGGAAGGTTACAGAAAAACTTCTGCTGCTTTGAAGGTCTCAATGAGCACAGTGGCCTCCATCATCCGTAAGTGGAAGAAGTTCGAAACCACCAGGACTCTTCGTAGAGCTGGCCGGCCATCTAAACTGAGCGATCGGGGGAGAAGGGCCTTAGTCAGGGAGGTGACCAAGAACCCGATCATCACTCTGTTACAGCTCCAGAGGTCCTCTGTGGAGAGAGGAGAACCTTCCAGAAGAACAACCATCTCTGCAGCAATCCACCAATCACGCCTGTATGGTAGAGTGGCCAGACGGAAGCCACTCCTTAGTAAAAGGCACATGGCAGCCCGCCTGGAGTTTGCCAAACGGCACCTGAAGGACTCTCAGACCATGAGAAACAAAATTCTCTGGTCTGATGAGACAAAGATTGAACTCTTTGGTGTGAATGCCAGGCGTCACATTTGGAGGAAACCAGGCACCGCTCATCACCAGGCCAATACCATCCCTACAGAGAAGCATGGTGGTGGCAGCATCATGCTGTGGGGATGTTTTTCAGCGGCAGGAACTGGGAGACTAGTCAGGATAAAGGGAAAGATGACTGCAGCAATGTACAGAGACACCCTGGATGAAAACCTGCTCTAGAGTGCTCTTAAACTCAGACTGGGGCGACGGTTCATCTTTCAGCAGGACAACGACCCTCAGCACACAGCCAAGATATCAAAGGAGTGGTTTCAGGACAACTCTGTGAATGTCCTTGAGTGGCCCAGCCAGAGCCCAGACTTGAATCCGATTGAACATCTCTGGAGAGATCTTAAAATGGCTGTGCACCGACGCTTGCCATCCAACCTGTTGGAGCTTGAAAGGTGCTGCAAAGAGGAATGGGCGAAACTGGCCAAGGATAGGTGTGCCAAGCTTGTGGCATCATATTCAAAAAGACTTGAGGCTGTAATTGCTGCCAAAGGTGCAATCGACAAGTATTGAGCAAAAGCTGTGAATACTTATGTACATGTGATTTCTTGGCGGCACGGTGGCCGAAGTTAGGAGACCCGGGTTCGCTTCCCGGGTCCTCCCTTCGTGGAGTTTGCATGTTCTCCCCGTGTCTGCGTGGGTTTCATCCGCACGCTCCGGTTTCCTCCCACAGTCCAAAGACATGCAGGTTAGGTGGATTGGCGATTCTAAATTGGCCCTAGTGTGTGCTTGGTGTGTGGGTGTGTTTGTGTCTGTCCTGCGGTGGGTTGGCACCCTGCCCGGGATTGGTTCCTGCCTTGTGCCCTGTGTTGGCTGGGATTGGCTCCAGCAGACCCCTGTGACCCTGTGTTTGGATTCAGCGGGTTGGATAATGGATGAATGGATGGATGGATGTGATTTCTCAGTTTTTTTATTTTTAATAAATTTTCAAAAACCTCAAGTAAACGTTTTTCACGTTGTTATTATGGGGTGTTATGTGTAGAATTCTGAGGAAAAAAATTAATTTAAATCAATTTTGGAATAAGGCTGTAACATAACAAAATTTGGAAAAAGTGATGCGCTGTGAATAATTTCCGGATGCAATGTACATGTATTATTTTAACATGTATTATTACTCTGCTGGAAAGTTGCATGCAGACACTATGTTCACAAACGCAGGCTCCTCTCCTGTTCCAAGTTCCAAGTATAACCCTTAAATGAACTTATCAGTGATGCAGCTGGACTCCACACTGGACTGCCAAGGACACCAGAAATGCAGACTGAGGTCACCTAAGCCCTTCCACAGACAAAATCGTAATATAACAGAAACTGTCTCAAGCGACTACAAACACAAAAAAAACCCCACAAAACAGACCACAATTATGTAATGCCAAAACAGTAAGTTAAAATCATGTAAAATACTGCAAAATAGAGTATCATGCCATCATTACATTTCTAATGCTATGGAACAATACACCTTCAGAGATTTCATTCTCAACTAGTGAATGTGTGCTAGGACAAGTCCCCTTCATATCAATCAGTGAGCTAGAAAGAAGTGACAGGATGCCTCTCAAAGATGATCCATGGTCTGGAAAGTCTTCAATATTGATGAAAGAATAGCAGCCATAAAGCAACTGAATTGTAATATTGCATGATATAGCCAACCCTACAAAGACAAGTAATTAATTAAACATGAACAATTAAATATTAACATGGTCTATGCATGTTGAGCACCCAGAATGTTGACTAATTAAGTAAGGCATCGCTGCATCCAGGGTTTTAAAGAGAACATCCAGACTAAAGAATCTGGACAGGGGAGAAAATAAATTTAATTTGAATTGTTCATTAATTTTCCTAACTGGTAATGAAAATTGGATACATAACTACGATCCAGAGCGCAAACAACAATCCAAAAGAACAAAGAAACTCAAGGTACCAGTCAGTGGCAATTATATCATAAAACACATTTTTTGTAATATTGGGGATGCATGATAACAAGCATTAAAATATCCATGTAAATGGTCAATATTATGCTGATCTGCCTTGTTACTTGCAGCAGTCAACCAGGGAGAAATGGCAAGGCCAGCTTCAAAGCATGTAGATTCAAAGAGATGCCTCACTTTCCCTTTTCTCCAGGCTTGGGGTCACACACCTGCTCCCCAATCTGCTACTTCCACGGAATATGCTACGCTAAAGCTGAAGCATCAAGTCTTCAACAGAAGAATGGATGCATAAACAAAACACAAAGTTTTGTAGAGTGGGCTACAAAAGCTTGTAAATGTTTTAACAAGTGTATGCGTCCCCAGGGATGATGTTGAAAAATAGAAGTTGCTTGGCTTCACTGGTCCTTCATTTAAGTCAGGCTGAAAATTTTTTAACCAACCAAGAATGTTTATGCAGGTGTTTTTATGATCAGGCTTTTTCCTATAATCCATACTTGCATGTAAAAAATATGCCTTAGGATAATCACACAAAGAGAAACAATATATTCTGCATAGTTGTTACATTTGACTTGCTGTTTCAAAAAATTAAGTTTGGATGCAGATGTGCAAGAAATATTTGAAGGGAAACATATTTGTGTAGAGTGAATTAGCATTCAAAAGTGTAAACAGGCAAGAAAACAATTTGTGTGCTCTGTAATGAACATACACTTACTGAAACACTTAGTGCAACTCCCAAACAGCATACATGCATTAAATGTATGGTTTATGTGAGCAATATATTAACAGTTATGTTGGATAGCTCAGCACAGGCTAGACTAGGGAATGTAAAATTCCTTTAAGTCTGTAGCTCAGCCTAACTGAAGAGGAGTTGCTATGGGTTTCTGTCTGTTCTGCATCTTGCACGGTGCTTTGAACATTTAAAAGCCTGTACTGCAGCTGTCCTACTCTTTGTCTTTTATTTCCGGCCCTGGACGTGGTTATATCTCTTGGCACTCTTGGTTAAGTCTCATCTCGCGGGACGTGAGTTCCTGATATTTTTTAGTTTATAATTTAAAAACAGAGCAAGAATCTGAAAATCTAACAATATCACATTAAAGTTCGATAAATACAATAATAACAAACATATATATGTAGGCGCTAAAATAAGCCCGATTTAAAGCGTGACAAAAGATATATATATGTATATATATATATATATGTGTATATATATATATATATATATATATATATATAGTATACATATGTAGATATGTGTGTGTGTGTATATCTATACTAATAAAAGGCAAAGCCCTCACTGACTGACTGACTGACTGACTGACTCACTCACTTACTCACTCATCACTAATTCTCCAACTTCCCGTGTATGTAGAAGGCTGAAATTTGGCAGGCTTATTCCTTACAGCTCACTTACAAAAGTTAAGCAGGTTTCATTTCAAAATTCTACACATAACGGTCATAACGGTCGATAACGGTCGACAACGTCCGGCATGTTGAACTTTCTTATTTATGGCACCATCTTCACGAAATTTGGTAGGCAGCTTCCCTGCGCTAACCGAAACCGATGTACGTACTTATTTCGATGGTATGACCCCACTGTCGGCCGCCATATTGAACTTTCCAACATCACTAATTTTCCAACTTCCCGTGCAGGTAGAAGGCTGACCCCATCTTCACGAAATTTGGTAGGTGGCTTCCCTGCGCTAACCAAAACCGATGTACGTACTTATTTCGGTGGTATGACGCCACTGTCGGCCGCCATATTGAATTTTCCAAACATCACTAATTCTCCAACTTCCCGTGTAGGTAGAAGGCTGAAATTTGGCAGGGTCATTCCTTACAGCTTACTTACAAAAGTTAAGCAGGTTTCATTTCGAAATTCTACGCGTAACGGTCAACAATGTCCGCCATGTTGAACTTTCTTATTCATGGCCCCATCTTCACGAAATTTGGTAGCGGCTCCCCTGCGCTAACCGAAAACAATGTACATACTTATTTCGGTGGTATGACGCCACTGTCAGCCGCCATATTGAACTTTACAACGTCACTAATTCTCCAACTTCCCGTGTAGGTAGAAGGCTGAAATTTGGCAGGCTCATTCCTTACAGCTTACTTACAAAAGTTAAGCAGGTTTCATTTTGAAATTCTACGCATAACGGTCAACAGCGTCCGCCATGTTGAACTTTCTTATTCATGGCCCCATCTTCACGAAATTTGGTAGGTGGCTTCCCTGCGCTAACCGAAACCAATGTACGTACTTATTTCGGTGGTGTGACGCCACTGTCAGCTGCCATATTGAACCTTCCAACGTTACTAATTCTCCAACTTCCCGTGTACGTAGAAGGCGGAATTCAATTTGGTACTTATTTCGGTGATACGATGCCACTGTCGGCCGTCATATTGAACTTTTCAACGGTCTTTGTTACTTATGGGCCCATCTTCAAGAAATTTGGTACGCGGGTTCCCAACGCTAACTGAATCCTACTTACATACATATATACGTCCATAGCCTGCACCTCGGTCACCGTGTGAGGTGGCGTTGGGTCCCCCATCCCAACACCTCCCACGTTGTTGGCTGCCTGCCTATATAAGGCCGTCTGTCGCTCCAGTCTCTACATTCCCTTCCTTGCTTCGCCACGATATTCACGTCTTCCTGCTGATAACTACAGCCTTTTTATTTAATCCATGGCTTCTCCGCTGTTTTATTGTTCATTTATTACGATTATAGTTATTGTGCAGGTATTTTAGACTTACTTTACATTGTTCAGGTACCCATTTCCTTTATCATTCCAACCGTACCCCCATTAACATGTCTATCGAGGTGATCACCATCGATCAAAGAACTGTCACTTACCAAGTGGGTTCCATGCCCGGAGATGGCACCTGTCTTTTCCATTCTCTTTGTTACATATTGCACGGCCATATCAGGCTCACTCTTGATATCCGGAGGAACATTGTGTCTTATGTATTGAATGACTGGGACAGGTTCAAGGTGTGGACTGATGACGGTACAGGAGATAATTATACTACACAGGAGCACTATAAGAGTGAAATGCTTAAGCCCTTCACCTATGCATCTGCATGTGAGTTGATGGCTGCCGCTGAATTGTTCGGTTGTCGCTTTCAAGTGTACCGAAATGGCCAAATATTTTACACCTTTCGACAACCGCCAATGCCTCTTAAACATTTTAGATTGACAGGTGACGATTTCAGTAGTGGACACTTTGATGTTTATGAATGTTTAAACTCTCAAAAGCTGGATGTGAAGTTATCGATGAAACCGGTTGTATACTTACAACGCTTGACAGATGCCGAATGTCTCTTCAACACAAGTCCTACAAATACTGTCGTAATTGAAACAAACCATGAAACTCAAACCGATTATGACAGCAGCAATCCAAGCTGTGAGATTTGAAACAAGATTATTGTTCACATGGCCAACTGTACGTTGCATGCTCAAGAGTAAGCTCAGCGCACAGCTACAGCTTGGTCATATTACAACTGGAGGGCCGAACTCACAATGTGGTATACAAAGAGATCCTTAATAAATAATTATTGGTATATTTTCCCTCAGTTTAAAAAGGTTTAATTTTCTTCTTAATAAAAATTTTAAGGCAGTACTTCACTGCTGCGAAGCGCGGGTATTTTGCTAGTATATATATATATATATATATATATATATATATACACACACCCCCTGCTTGCTTCGCTCGCCAACCCCTTCCTCCCCCCAGCCAGTGCTACTCGCCGTTGTGAAGAGGGGGGTTGAACGCACTCAAGGAGACACAGTCGCTCCTCCGAACCCCCTCTTAAACGGTGATACAATGGGAAACAAATAGTTTTTTTTTACCTCCTCTTTGCTCAATCAGCTGCTGGCTTGCTGCTGCTGTGTGATTAACATTTTGTGTGTCGCTCTGAACGTTTAAAAGCCTGTAGAGCAGCTGTCCTTTTGTCTCACTGCCTTGTTTCTCTTCTCCCCCAGACATCCTCAAACACTATTCGATCTTTTTTCACTGTTCCATTATTTCACCGAGTAATGTTTTCCATTTGTTTCCGCTAATGCGATCTTTGCTATCATTTTTTGGAGGTTTTCAAATTTTCCTACTTCCATTATCTCTAACCTGCTCTGCATGTGTATCACGCCAACGTTTTTAAATTCTTTATGACGTTCTATTTTGTCTTTTTCGGGCCCTGGGTGTGGTTAGATCTCTCAGAATTTGCACAGATTATTTTTGTTCTTTTTTGCATTCTTTTCTCTCCAGCACTTTGAGGTCTCTTTTCGATGCGCCGCTCTTTCTTCTTCGCTTAGTCGACATGTCATCTAGAACGTATACAATTTTTAAGAGCTGAGAGCACAGTAAATGTGCCTGCCAAAAGCATTCCAACAACTGAGAGGTTAGATGACCATGGTCTTGTTTGAAAATGATTGTAAGTAGGGCGTGACTTGCAAAAGTCACCGTCTCATGGGACTTGCTCCCAAAGGTTGTAAGTATGACGTGACGTGACTTGACCATCTTGTGAAAGTGTCTCTCTGTCTCTCTTCAAAATATTACGTCTCATCCCAAGATTTTTTTTATAATAGAGCTTATACCTTTGTATGGTACATTTTTTTAAATAATTGACACAGGGTATATATGTTTGCACATTGCTCAAATTAACATTGTTTCAACTGTAGGGTATAGGCAAGATAATAGTCTGCATTTCTAATAAGGATTAAAGATAATCTGCAATATATGTTTTTGCAATGTACACAAATCCCTAACATTAAAAAGAATAGACATGAAATGGAAGGACATTTCACTGCACTTATATTTATATTATATTATTATATATATTATAATATTTTAGTGCACTTCTCTAAATGGTTGGTCCATGACTCTCTAAAAACATTTGGAGATTAACCCTTCTAACAGACATGAACACAAAGTGTGTGTCTATAGTATTCAATGTTTAAATAAAACATGAGATGGAGGCAAAGCAGAAGCTGGGAGGACAACTGTAGCTTCAAGAAATGACAGGCTGCAGTGGATTAAGACATTGGTATCTCGTAAAAGAGGGAAAAAAAGCTGCGTAAACAGTTGCAAAGTCAGTTTTATGACAGACACACACACACACAAGCATCTGTAGCCATCAATCAGGGAAGGAAGTGTTGCTGCATCAACAGCATACACAGCAAGACTCAGGAACATTTAGGGAAAAAAGTGTGTTAAGAATGAAAAAAGCAGGGAATATGAATGTTTCTTTCATAAATTAATATGCAGAACAAAATGTTCACAATATGATTATTGTGCATAATTCTACAGGAAACAGAATGAAATAGCAAAATATATGGTCTACCAGTAATGATTAGTAATAACAATAATAATAATACAATTTATTTAAATAGCGGCTTTCCGAATAAGTGTTATTTACTTATATCCCTATAACTGGAACGGTGTCTTTTGGAGATAAACAGCTAAACAGTACATAAGATGATTTTCACCACCAACCCAGGATGTTTCAGATTTTCTTGATTTGAATCACTGATGGATAACACTAAAACAACACACATTTTCTGATACTGCCCTTTGGAAACTTAATTTACAGTGTTGTTTATGTATACCTAATCAGTGCTTGAATTAGTCAGTCAGTCAGTCATTTTCCAACCTGTTATATCCTAACACAGGGTCACAGGGGTCTCACTAAATGGAACAGAATTGTCACTGACAACTGTTTACAAAATCATTCAATAATAAGCACCAGAATAAGGTGAAATTGTTTTGTAAAACAGGACACAATTATGGACTATGCAAAGATATATCAAGTCAAGTCGGGGAGCATGCACTGGTACAGTGCGTTGCCGCAATCACTAGACGGCGAAACAACTCGGGATCACGGTTTGCAACCCCCCAGGAAGACACGTGGTCTAGTCCCACTCTCCGGAAATGACCTTCTATCTGCCGCAGCCAGGTGTTACGTGGGCAACCCCTTGGCCTGGTCCAACCAGTTGGGTCCCCAACAATGAGGATCTTACGAGCCGGATCACCCTCTGGGAAACGCGCCACATGGCCATAGTGCCGTAACTGACACTCTCTTACAATGCAGGTAATGTCCCTCATTCGAGACTCCAGGAGCAACCGCTCATTCGACACAAAGTCAAACCAGAGGTACCCAAGGATTTTTCTGGAGAGACACAGTACCAAAGGAGTCCAATCTTCGTCTCAAGTGACTGGATAGCATCCATGTCTCACAACCATATAGCAAGACAGGAAGCACCAGGACTGTAAAGACTTGGACCTTCATCCTTTTGCATAGATATCAGGAACACCACACACCCCTTTCCACCGACCTCATGACCCACCATGCTCTCCCAATCCGTCTACTGACTTCACAGGAAGAGTCACCAGAGACATGAATGTCACTGTCAAGGTAAGTAAACCTCTCGGCAAAGTCGACACTCTCTCCGCAAACTGACACACTGTTGATGGCTGTGCCCAAGAGGTCATTAAAGGCCTGAATCTTGGTTTTTATCCAGGACTCGAAGATCACAGATATATACCCTGTGTCAATTATTTTAAAAAAAGTACCATACAAAAGGTGTAAGCAAAATATATACAAACAGATGGTCATAATTTTCATTCCAATGCATTAAAATCAGAAGTGTGGGTTGAAATCTGCTGTTAAAGGTCTCACTAGTATGCATTGATCAGAACAGGATGCTAGATCTGTGGTTAATCTATATAAGAAAGAAAAATCGGCCAGTTTAGTGAAATCACTGAATGTTGGGTTAAAATTCTCCTTCAATTTAGTAAAATGGTTTTATGTTAAAAAAAATATTCTGTCAATGTGGTCTACTTTGGTAAGCTCATTTACTACACGACTGAGTTTTATGTTATATCTAAGTTTTGGGAAGTATGTTTTCGATTTTTATTACTGAGAATTTATTGAAAAATATCTCAGCAAGGTGACTGAATCCAGACTTGATGGCTGCACAAACAAGCAAAAGTGTGCAGCTGTTCCTTTCCAAGTGAGCTGTTGCAACAGATGATGCAGTATTATGTTCTGAAACTGATGAGGGGAATCCAGGCCTCAAGGTCGCTGCTGTGTAACAAATTCCTTTTGTTCAGCAAGTGTTTTATTGCTTTCAACTACAATAATTACCAGTTAAAGAAATTAAAAACCTGTAACACACTTGCTGACAATTTTATTAAGTACACTATCTAGTACGATGGGGGCTCCAGGACAGCCTGATTTCTTTAAGGAATAATTTAGCTATACAAATATAACATTCCTTAGGAGTTGTGGACCCTGTTAACTCAACGGCACCAAACAGTTCCTGATGAATTTTCAGCCATATATTCATGCTGCAAATATCCCAGTCCACCTCATCTGGGAGTTGTGTGAGCCACTGAAATAAACCAAACTCACTGCCATATTTGTGCAAGCATTTTTAAATGAAGCATGCTTTTTGACGTGGCACATGAGTTATCCTGCTCCAGTAAATATTTGAAAAAAGGGCCTCTGACCATAAAGGGATACACAGAGTCAGCAACAATGCTTAGGTTTGCTGTGGTATTTAAATTGTTATTAAGAGGTATAATGTGTACCAAGAAAACATGCCTTATACCATTACTATACCACTTCCAGACTGTATCATTCACACAAAATGGGAAAACAGCAAGGATTCATGCTGTTTATGCCCAATTCTGACTCAGAAACTGAAAGTATTCACTCCAAGTGACATTTTTCCAATATTCAACTGTTCAGTTTTGGTAATGACATGCGAAATGCTTTACTTTCTTGTCCTTAGCGGATAGAATTTGAACCCCACATGGTCTTCGGCTGCTATTAACCATCTGCTTTAAACAAGTTTCATGCTCACCACAGTAAAAGGCAGAACAAATAGTACAAATGTTCACATATGACACTGATAGTGATAAGAATAAATAGAGTGTCTTACTTTGATAGACCAAAACCAAAAGTAAATATAATCTACAGAGCCATGCAAATGTGTGGGCACCTTTGCCTAAAATGTCTGTTATTGTGAATAGCTAAGTGAGCAGAAGGTGATCATCAAAAGGCATAAAGTTAAAGATGACAAATTTCTTTAACATTTTAAGCAAGATCACATTTTTATTTCCATTATTCACAGGTACAAAACACCAAAAAAAAAATGAAAAGGTCAGAAACACCCCCTTTGGCAAGTATCATAGCCTGTCAACACTTTTTGTAGCCAGGTGAGAGTCTTTAAATTCTTACTTGGCGTTTTTTGACCCATTTGTCCTTGCAAATGGCTTCTGATTCTGCAAGAATCTTGGGTGGTCTTGCATGCACTGCTCTTTTGAGAACTATCCAGATTTTCAATGATATTTAGGTTTGGGTGAACTGTGAGGGCCGCACAAAAACCATACACTTGCACCTCTTGAGGTATGTTTCAGATCATTACCATGTTGTAGGACCCATCCAGCTTCAACATTTTTACAGATGGTGTGATGTTTGCTTCCAGAATTTGCTGGTATGTATTTAAATCCATTCTTCCCTCTACCAAAGACATATTCCCTGTGCCACTGGATGCAATATAAGCCCAAGCCTCCTACATGCTCAACAGTTGGAGAGGTGTTCTTTTCCTGGCATTCGGCACCCCTTTTTTCTCTAAACATACATTTTGAACATTGTGTCCAAAAAGTCCTATTTTGATTTCATCAGTTCACAGGACTTGTTTCCAAAATGCATCAGGGTTGTTTAGATGTTTATATGCAAACTACCTACTTTGCTATCTTCTTGTAGTCTTCTCCTGCTTTGTGAGCATCAATTATTTTATTTTCAGAGTGCTAGGCAACTGCTTAGAGGAGCCCATGGCTGCTGTTGTTGGGACAAGAGTTTGAGGAGTCAGAGAATTTATATACAGTAGCTTTGAATCACCTGGGGTTTCCTAACAATGTCTGTGAACAAGCCAGAGCCCTATTAAGCTAATTAAGGTCTGAGACCATGGTAAAAGTTATCTGAGACCTCAAATATCCTGGGGTGCCCAAACGTTTGTGTGCCTTTCCTTTTTTCACTGTACAATTGTACAATACAAAAAACAACACATTAATCTTCCATAAAATGCTGCAATGCAATGTGTCATCTTTAACTTACACCTTTAATTGATCAATTCATCTTCTGCTCATTTAACATTTTAAGCAAGGGTGCCCAAACATTTGTATGCCACTGTATATACACTGATCAGCCACAACAATAAAAACCCTGACAGGTGAAGTGAATAACATTGAATATCTTGTTGCAAAGATACCTGTCAAGTGGTGGGATATATGAGGAAGCAAGCTAGCAGTCAGTTCTTGAAGGTGATGTGTTAGAAAAATGTGCAAGTGTAAGAAACTAAGCGACTTTCACAAGGGCCAAATTGTGATGACTAGATGACTGAGTCAGGGCATCTCTGAAACGACAGGTTTTGTTGGGTGTTCCAAGTATGCAGTAGTTAGTACCTACCAAAAGTGGTCCAAGGAAGAACAACTGGTAAACCAGCGACAGGGTTTTGAGTGCCCACAGCTCATTGACAAACAAAGGCTAGCCCATCTAGTCTGCTTCCACGGAAGAGCTACTGAAGCACGAATTCCTCAAAAAAGTAATTCTGGCAATTTGAGAAAGGTGTCAGAACACACTGCATTGCAGCTTGCTGCATAACTGCAGACTGGTTAGAGTGCCCACGCTGAACCCTGACCACCATCGAATGCACCTACAATGGGCAAGTGAGCATCAGAACTGAACTGTGGAGCAATGAAAGAAGGAAGATTCATCTACTGAATCACATTTTTTCTTCTGATCATGTGGAGAGCCACACGCATGTGCAGAGTTTACCTTGGGAAGAGACAGGAGCATGATGCACTATGGGAAGAAGCCAAGCCGGCAGAGGAAGTATGTGCTCTGGACAATGTTCTGCTGGGAAACCTTGTGTCCTGGCATTAATGCTGATGATATTTTGACACGTACTACCTACCTAAAAATAGTTGCAGACCCCGCCACACTGCAAAAAATGTTCAGGAATGGTTTGAGCATGACAAAGAGTTCAAAGCATTAACTTGGCATCGAAATTCCTCAGATCTCAAATCGATTGAGCATCTGTGGGATATGCTGCATAAACAAGTCTGACCCATGGAGACCCCACCTTGCAACTTACAGGACCTAAAGGAACTGCTGCTAAAAGTCTTGGTGCCGTATACCACAGGAAACCTTCAGAGGTCTTGTGGAGTCCATACCCTGGTGGGTCAGTGTTGTTTTGGGAGCACGAGGGTGATCTACACAAATATTAAGCAGGTGGTTTTAATATTGTGGCTAATCTGTGTAAATATAATGTAAAGTTGACCGACTGACTTAAAATTAAAAAGCTGAAATTTGGTAGTATTGTACATCTAGGTTAGTAGGTATTTGATAAGAAAGGACATTTCGATATGTATTAATATTTATTTACATTGACTCCTCTATGTCTTAACATTGAACAACAAAGTATACATAGTAGCACCTGCAACAACCTATCAATCACGTTTAGCACTCGTCCATTGATGCTATTGAATGTCAATGCATAATCTGATGGTACAGAAAGGTTTTTCTCTTGCAAAAAGTTATGTTTATTTGTAAAAGCAGGTTATGCTTACTTTTCAAACATGCATTGTGCTTTCTGCACATGCAACATATATTTATATGTCTAATAGGTTTTTTAAGAGACTTTTCAACTGTAGACAGTTCATTGTAAGCGAAAGCTTACTTTCTGTCTGACCATTGGCCAAAGCACCTCTGATCTTTGCAGTTCAAAATCATCACCCCTTCTTCTTGAGGTGTTAACATCAGTTAAGAAATGTAACACACAGTGTTCCTTCTAATTTCTCTTACCCAGTTTTAAGCACAATTCACTCATGGTTGGCTCCAGATGTATATATTATATGTCTGGCTTCAGCGAGACAACCCTTTCCCCAAAACATAAGACTGGTGGTAAACTTGAAAGCAAAATTATTGACTGAACAAAGTAAAATCCTGCATACAAAGCTGACTTTAGTTCAGTTTGTTTGTTACTGTTGTATGATATGTATGTAGTGAGCATTGCAAGGTTAAGATTTGCAGTTTGCTCTACTTTTTATTTCACTTTCCATCGTATTCCATTTTATAAGTTTATTTGGGGTGTCTTTCAGCTTTTACTGGTTTCAATTTTTAGTTTATAGTATTGTTCTAATGTTCTTGCTACTAAGTATTCCCAGTGGACTCTGAAAAATGTCTTCAACCAAAAACAACAATACACTCATAACATTTACTATGGCATATGGAAGTATTTGTTTTCATCAGTTTTAATTAGGGATCACTAGCAGCTCTGGGATTTTTAAAGAGAAACAATAAAATTCATACTGCACATCAAAATTGTTGTTGATCTGCATAATGAGATATGATGCCAAAACAAAGTATGTTACTGGGAGGCCTCTTCGTGCATTCAGCTTATTTTCATGGAAGCCCTTTTCTGCTTAAAACAGCTGAGCTGACAGATGATACTGTGATTAAGAAAGAAATGATAAAGGCATCATAGACCAATTTCCACAAACAACTCAACGTGATCAGAGAACAAACAAAAACAGATGAAGTACAACAAATGTCTGTTTCACCACACAACTAACTGCTATTCGACAGTGAACAGATTTCCACTGAAATCCCCTACATATACAGTAGAGATCACTGAAATAACTCACAATGGTTGCGAAAGTTTTAGCCACACATGACCAAAGACATTAATATATGCAATGAAACTCGCCAAAAGTAGCAGATAAAGAGGCACATGAAAAGTAAAGAACCAGGTATAATATTTGTTTTTAAAGAAAACCTTTTAAGGTGCCACATGCAGTACATTTACAAAACCTCTAGCATGCAACTACTAACGTCATTAGGCTCTGCAGTAATGACTCAATTGGAATGGCATCAGCCATTTTGTGCCATCTGGCATCATATCTACAAAAAAAGTCTGCAGTCTGTTTTACAGTGATACTAAACAAACTACTACATGCAGTATCACTATTTGATGGAATATGCACAGTACTTTAATAAATTTTTTCAGTTGGTACAAGATTTCAAGTATCAACATTCAACAGCCACAAGAAATTCTTTTTTATCTTCACTTCTCACATTGTTTAGTAATTTGCAAATTAAGAAAAGTTGCCACAGGGTGGAATGATATGATAGGACAGAAAATGTAATTCATTTCTTTTTAAGTCCATAACAAAAATGTATAGGTAAACTGCCATTGATGATTATAATGGTACTGGAAACTCATATTGACAAACATATTTTTTTATGCTGGGTTTAAAGCATGGATGCGACCAAACTGATTCTCAGTAGAATTATGATTCAGGAGATAGAAAACTGTAGAAAAGTACACATTCTTCATAGATACTAACCATTAACAGTTACGTAATATTTATTAGATTATTTAAAAATTAACTGATTCAAAAACAAGGTGAGTATAAGTACCTTCAACACGGATAAATAAACAATTATTACTGAAGAGATGTTCACAGCAGGAGAAAAATATAAAGGACAGACAAGAACACCACTACAGAGTGACGTTATCTTATTTATTTTCCCCAAGTGTTATATAATGTATTTTTCGCTCCATAACACGCACCTAGATTTAGAGAAGGAAAACAAGAAAAAAAATATTCTGAACCAAATGGTGTACTAATATATTTAAAAAAATATAGCAGAATAATATTTCAACCATGTAAAGTCAACAGCGGTATTAGGAACCATCATCACTGTCATTAACAAATGAGGAGAGACTTTAAGGTTCAAGCACTCTTCTAGTTTTCTGGAAACCCCAAGAACTCTTCATCACTAGTGTCAGAATTTATGAAGCTCAGTTGCTCACAATCACTGATATCACTTTCTTAGCTATCTTCATATATGATATTATCTTGAGTTCCATCTAAGGCATTGCTAATGGCAGCTTCCACCTGCAGCTATAGACTCTTCAGTACGCGAGCCACTGGAGAGTTGCTTGCGTACTGAAGAGTCTATAGCTGCAGGTGGAAGCTGCAGTCGCTGTACTTTGTACAGGGTGGTCCAGATCTAATTATGCAGATCCAGATCGTCTGTATGACTTTGATTTATGCGGGGACGATTCCAGTTCGGCGTGAAGGCGATTCTTCATGTTGTCAGTGCGGTATAGCGGGTCCACGGCTTCCCATAAAAAGCCCAGGTTTTAAATCCGTATAGCCATGCCATTCTCTGTGGGCACGATTGCACGACCACGGGGAGTTAATTAGGTATCGGGAGAGAGTCACACCTGCACGTGTAGGTGCGGTCGTTCTTGATTGCCTCATTGGCTTCCTGCGGTGTGTGATTAAGGCGCTGCGCCCAAGGAGGCGCGCGTGGATGTGGGTATATATACGGGTCGACACTAGGATAGGGGAGAAATGGAAGGATGTATAGATGGATTGAGGAAAAGTGAAAGGAGGTTAAGGATGGGAAAGAGCAGGACGATCTGGAAAGTCACCATGAGCGGAGGCCCCGTGAAGGAGCGTTAGGCTGATGCGCTCTAGTGGCTAGTTCGCCCCACTGAAAGTTTTGAATGAGTGGGGTGAGTGTCCTCCCGAGGGATCCGAGGAGCGACTACGGGTGCGCAAAGGATGAAGGGAGGACAGCTGACCTCGTCGGTCTGGCAGTGACATCTGTAAGGAGGCCAAGACAGAGGTTGGCTTAAGGAGCTCGTGGCTGTTGGGTCTCTGCCGGCTGCGAGAGCAATGGGTGAGCCGGGGAGAAAGAGAGACGGAGGTGGGCAGGAGAGTAATGAGAGAGAATGCATTAACTTCTGTATTTTATTTTAACCTCGAGTTTTAAAGGATTTATTTATTTGATGGTTTTTATTCCCACTGGACACCTGGTTTTATGGAATATTTATTGGAACTTTGGACACTGCACTTTTTGTTTTGATTATTGTTTAATAAAAGCACTTAGGCACTTTTTGGAAATATCCCCTGGCTTCATTTGAGAATTGCCCTCACTTGTCAACTCATCTCAGTGACACTACCTACGGTGCTGGGTACAAGGGCTCCCATAAGGACATTGGGAGTGTGGAGTGAACCCGCATTGTCACAGTCAGTTTGCACACTTCTCAATGGTCCAGGATTTTTCAGGTGAATTTCTATGTAATAAACTTAAATTATAGCGTAATGAAAATTGCATAATTAGATCTGGACCACCCTATATATAAAAGCCAGATTGAATGTTTTTTACCTATTTACCTTAATTTATTTACTTATCTTCCTACAGCGTAAAGTCAAAAGTAGACTGCAGAGCTTCCCATTTACATATACAAAGTACAGCGACAGCAAAAGTGTGACATGTGTTCTTTCTCCGATTTAGAACCCTCGTCATCATCTGAGTCAGGTCAGGTAATACACATCACAGTCTGTGATGCAATATTTGCTCCATAAGGTGCAGACATTTCCATCTACTTTTGGGGGGAAAAAAAAGTGCGTCTTATGGGGCGAAAAATACGGTACTTTAGTAATCCTCATTCAAATAAGGTTAATAAGCAAAATGTTATTTCATGTATAAACTGACAGAAAAAATTACTGTTATTTAGAAATGTTAATTGCTCATGTCACAACAAAGTTTCATCTTTCCAATATGTAAGCAAAAAGTTAACACTATATTCTATCAAAAAATATTGATCTTAGAAAATGAATCCTTAAATGGTAACTGATATAGTCATAACCTTTAGCCTACTGATTTTTAAATATATTTTTAAAACCACATTAAAGTTGCTCGGTTAAGAGTCTATCAAGAGTTATTCAGCTGCTGACAATGGAAGGAATTTCTGCTAAGCTTTTAATGCAACTACCAATGCATACTTCAGTGACTCAGCCTGAAACCATTCACCTTTGTAAGTAAAACTTGCACTTGACATTTGGGGTTGTAATTGCGAAACTCCCACCAAAAACTGATCAAAACAATAAGATCCGACAAGGTCACTCAGCACAAATTGCATGGAAAATAAATTTAAATTATGGAATATGTATTCCCAATAATCTCTCAAACAAAAAAAAAAAAAAAAAAAATCACGGACTTCTAAAGTTTCACAGATAATTTAATAACATTTCTCCGGGTCTATCCAAACTAGTATTTAAGTTCCACATCTTTTTCTTAAACAGGTACGTTCCTTTACTGTTTGTTTTCTTTAGCATTTCAGTACATCATATTGTAATACTAGTGGGGTGCTTATAATCAAGGAACAATTTCTCTTTGCATTCAGTTCAAAATGGTGTTTTCAGACTGTAACTGTGCATTACTAATATTTTACTGACTGTATAATTAACTGTTTGCACAATACAAAGAGTAAAGGGTTTCGAAAATTCAGTGATTCATCACTAGATTCAAAACCTATTTTTCAACAGCTCAAACTGCAAGCCCTGTTCAAACCAACTTAAAATGATGACCAAAAAAAATGTAGGAGAAATATCTGAATACATGGTATGCCACTACTTTTGTGACAACTGTTTCAAAATTTTAATATCATGCCATTATTTTCATTAAGTATGTATGATGAAAGTCTGCTGTGTTAATTATGTAATACTATCAATTTTTAACACTAAATCCCCATATAAACTCCCCTTTATATGAAATAATACTTTGAATTTATTGTTGTGTACTTGGAAATTCTACTTGCTTTTACACATGTAGTACTTGAGCTAAAGGATAGATTTCTCTTAAATGACAATTAATGTTTTCAAAAAGAGTGGGCATTTCTCCTCATGATGTTAGCTGCAGATGCATTACCCTGGTTTGACTTCTCAATTAAGGGCTAGGATTACTTTTGTTTTGAAGTGTAGTATTTGTGTGCTTAACTTAATTAGTATCATTCTTAAATATGAAAGAAATATTAGTTTTGGCTTCATACAAAATTACTATGACAAATTTTATTTTATCATGTATTGAACTGGAACAGGACAAAAATCAAATGCACTCCAGCAATTCCATACTCCAAAGCTGCAGCTAAGAAGAAAGCAGAGGATTGCTTCACTTACTACATACAAGAGTCACAAGATATTATATTTGACCACTTGATGTTGCTAATATATTTATGTGATGGCATATCCTTGTGAAGTACTTCCCAAAAATAATAAGAAAAAAAGACCTAAGATGACATATTGCTCAAGTCTGTCACAGGAGATGAGATTTACAGTTATGTTAGGAGGTCAGGAATCACTAAGCATTGAATTGAATATGACTACTCACTGGAGAGGACGGTAGTCAAGAATATATAATCTGAAAATGAGATGAGTCCACATTCTCCTAGAGTGTAAAATATACTGTCTTCATCAGCAAACTTTTCACGTTCCTGGGACAATTTCTGTTTGCAAATACAATAAAAAGAAAAAGAAAGAGAAAATGGCACATTAAAAATGATTAAATTGGCTATTACCAGTACAATGCAAAATTTGAAAGAATTGTTACATAACCAGTATAAAAAGAAAGCAGTCTAAATCCTGCAACACAAGTTGTCTCTGGGATATAACCATTCTGCTTATTATCTGCTCTGAGCATAAAACTTGTACACTTAATCTCTTCAGAATACAGTTTCACTGAACCTGTTTATCTTTTCTATAATTATCTTCCACAGAACTCTAGCCCTTAACAAGGCATACTCACAGACACCTATAATTCAGTGATACAGGGCCAGTTGGGAGTTGTTAATTAACCTAACATGCATGTCTTTAGTATGTGGGAGGAAAATCCATGCAGAAACAAGGGAGGGCATGCAGACTTCACACAGTGACTGGGCCCGTGATTCACACCCAGGACTCTAAAGCTGTGAGACAAAAGGGCTGCAACCACTCCACCACCATGTCACGCAAACCATTTATTCTAATTAATTAATCAGTCTTACTTTTTAAAATTTTGCTCCTATCTACACACTGTAAACAAAGTCTAAACTCTGTATTTACAGAGATTACAGAATACCTGCACATCACAATAGTACAGCATAACAGCAACACTGCTTGTGTCAGTAATCCTGAGCACTTATACCAAGCAAGCCTCATAATTTAAAATTTAAAGAAACAGCAACAATAACTATTTAAATTTTGCATAGGCTACAAGGTGCCAGTTACAAAATCAAATAACTTTCAAAATTAAAAATTGCATCAAGATAGCCAGAAACCCATCTACAAGCATTTTCTGTAGTATTGCACTAAAGATTCAAATTTAAAACATCTGTGGGCATTCTTTACTTGCTTTAAGAGGAGTCATACATGATGACATGAAGCAATTTGGAGATCACAGAAAATAGACGGTATAATATAACAAAAAGAGAAGGAACTAAAATATAAACAAACTGCCAAGTTTTTTGACCACCTAGCATAAAACAGTATTTATGGACCTGTAACATATAATATAATTATTTTAGTTAAAGGAAGAATCTATACAACCACAAGCATGTTGCATTTATAGATTGCACTAAAATACAGATTATTTTTAGAAACCGAACATACTGCTTCTGACCAAGAATCTTCACTGAATAATTGTCCGGGTACTTTAATCAATTGTCCCTAAATAGTCTCAACAAATATCCTAACCTGCAAGCGGAATGCTATTCACAGTGGTAGCTTTATTTATATTTCTGTTCAACATCTTGCTGCTCCAATGAATTCCCATACATCAAAGCAGATGGGATATCCCAGAATAACAATTAATATAATAAACTTCCACAACATACCTGGGAGCTTGTATAAAAAACAGATGTGTGCTTGCTACCAGAAGATTATTTTTTCATGTAACGACAGGCACACAAACACTATTGTGGCTGAAGATTTCATTTAAAGATTTAGACTGCAATCATCTTAACACAGCACAGTGAAACTAAGACTGTACAGAAACACAAAAGAATAAAAAAACAGACAATAGAATAACTAGGAAAATGTGAAAGAATGCTAAACCATGCAATTCACGCAAGCAGGTCAGAAAAAGTTCCATTTTTTTTTTTTTTTTGACAAAATACACACATCAAATCATGCTAAGGTCTGTAAGACAGACCTCCCCACTTGGTTACCTCTGTCTTGAATGGATTCCACAAGGGAAGAGGGAAGGTAGAGAAGAATGGTTAAGCAAGGGAAAAGACAGTTACTATTAAAAAAATGATACACCCACACATGTGCATACAAACTGAAGAAACAAACACAAATCCCTTTCACAAATATTTTTAATAATTTACCTTTAGGACATATTCATGGAACAACAAACAAATAAATAACTTAAACCTGCTGTAGTTCATTAATTTAAACATTAACATTTCAGAGATAAAAGTTCACCACATGGATAATTCTAATCAAGTACAGGGTGGGCCATTTATATGGATACACCTTAATAAAATGGGAATGGTTGGTGATATTAACTTCCTGTTTGTGGCACATACATATGTGAGGGGGGAAACTTTTCACACACACAAACACATTTTATAAGTGGTCAGAAACTTGTAAATAACTCATGAAAGAATAAAGTTACGTTAAAACCAAGCACACCATTGTTTTTCTTGTGAAATTCCCAATAAGTTTGATGTGTCACATGACCCTCTTCCTATTGAAAAAACAAAAGTTGGATCCAAAATGGCCGACTTCACCCTATTGGAGCGATTTTTAGGAAATTTAACATTTCTTTTCACTGCTATGCTGATGATACTCAGGTTTATATTCCCGTCTGCAACTCTGCAACAAATCAACTCATCAACTGTCTGTCTGAACTAAGATCCTGGATGGCCAATAATTTTCTTGATCTAAATCAAAATAAAACGGAGGTGCTTATAGTGGGTCCACCAGCTAAAGCCCAAATTGGTCTTGGACTTCTCGGCTCTTTCTCAGCCTTTTCCAAACCTCAAGTCCGCAATCTTGGTGTTACCTTTGATAGCAACCTCTCTTTTGAGAAACAAGTAAATTCTGTTGTCAAGAGTTGCTTTTTCCAACTTCGTCTATTAGGTAAGATAAAGCCTTTTTTATCTTCTAAAGATCTTGAGAAAGCTACTCATGCTTTTATTTTTTCTCGCCTCGATTATTGCAATTCGCTGTATTCTGGGATTAACAAATCTCTGATACACAGGTTACAGCTGGTCCAAAATGCTGCTGCTTGCCTTCTGGTTGGGGCAAGGAAGTATGACTCTGTTTCTCCTATTTTAGCTTCGTTACACTGGCTGCCTGTCAGTTTTCGAATTGATTTTAAAATCTTGTTGCTAGTTTTTAAATCGTTACATGGGCTTGCTCCTGCCTATTTATCTGAACTGTGTGTTTTACACCAGCCATCCAGAGTGCTTAGATCTTCTGGTCAGTTGTCTCTTGTTGTCCCTCGTACCAAATGTAAAACCAAGGGGGGCAGGGCCTTTGCAGCTGCTGCCCCTCGCCTGTGGAACTCTCTACCTCATCATATTAAGGAGTCGTCTACAATTGAACAGTTCAAAACAAGATTAAAAACTCAGTTCTTTTCACTTGCATTCAGTGACCTTCAGTAATACTGATGGTTTTCCTCTTTGTGATCATATAACATCATTTCTATTTATTATCTATCTTATTTTAAGTTCATATATTTTATTACTATTTATGTTTTATTGTTTATTGTTTTTTCTTTTATTCTATTATTGTAAAGCACTTTGGCCGCAGCATTACTATGTTGTTTTAAATGTGCTATATAAATAAAGTGACATTGACATTGACTTCAAAATGGCCACCATGGTCACCACCCATCTTGAAAAGTTTCCCCCCTCACATATACTAATGTGCCACAAACAGGAAGTTAATATCACCAACCATTCCCATTTTATTAAGGTGTATCCATATAAATGGCCCACCCTGTAGATAGAAAGATACTCAAAACAGTAGTCTTATTAATGAGATGGGTGATGTTTTTCTAAAAAGGTTAAGAAAAAAGTGTGCTTTGCACAGGTATGTTGAAAAGTTTTCACCTACATAAAATCATCAACCTATACATAGAAACCGAGTATCTTAAAGGTTAAATAAAAATATGTATGAAAAAAATGATGATTAGCATTTGTCAACATATAACCAGATTATTATTAATATTATTGTTATGCAACCTATCACAATGGACTTTTAACCTTAAATCTAATTTATAAAGCTCAATGTGGGTGTGTGCTTGTTCTTTGTACATTTCTATACCCTTGCTCAAATCTCAATAAAATGCTGCACACATGTCCAAATCTGTCTAGAAGAGACACTAGACTACTTTGGAACCATAAATTCCAACCATGGGGGGTTACCTTTGGTTTTTTTTGTTTTCCTTTTTACTACAGTGAATTTCAAGGACAGTGCCTTTCCACGGATTTTATGGGCATCCTTAAAATTACCAGACTACACAATCTCAGCAAATGTTTGCACACATATCCAGCTTTGTCAGGGAGAGGGACTAGACTACTCTGGAAGCCAAAATGTTGACCCTGGAGGTACCTGGGGATACCTAGGTGAGGGTTTTCCTTTTTACTACACTTAGTTTTAAGGACAATGCCTTTTGTCAGATTTTACCAATTAATAGGTCTGTGGTAGGGTACACTATTAGAAACACCTCGCAGTACCCATGGGGGGTGGGGGGTGGGAGTTCTTACTTGGGGGTACCTGGGTGAGGGTTTTTTTTCCCCAGGGACAGCCCGGATTTTCAGCCTGGCCAATAATTAATTTAGAATAATTTGTGTCTGGTAGGGTACACTTTTAAGAAACACCATTTACATAAGCTACATAGTTTTGCCTTAAAATTAATTACCCATGCAATGCTGGGTGCTGCTGCTAGTATACATTAACTTTAAATACTGTATCTGTGAAACAATAAAACAAGTAGTCCTCACAGATAAAATAGTTCTGCAAATCATCACTCTCTCTTTAAGATCAAGTAATTTCATGCACAAGCATTAAGCCTTCATTAAAATAAACATTTATGCACCTTCTGTAATCAATGATGACTGTATACTAATAATGCAAAAATCTTCCACTCCCTTGAATCATACTTACACTTGTTTATTTTAATGATAATTCCACATAAACTTCTCAATTAGTGTATTACAGGTTCAGTAGCATATTTCAGTACTAAAATAATGTAAATTGAGGAAAATCTGGTATAACAGTTCTTTCTATTGCAATGAGCAGTGAAATGTCTAATTACATGTTGTATAATCACTCAGTGCAGATAATGGCACTCGCTCATTATGACTCAATGAGCTCCTACTGTGTGAATTATTTTCCATGCTCGTATATTCCAATATACCATTTCACATTATTAGCCATTCAACTGGAATAATGGCAGAAAAAATAATTTTCAACCAGCTAAAGGGTGCTTTAGGACAAAGAAACCAGTTATTTAATAACATGTCCACTGTGTAAATCCAAAACTTCAGACATCTTTTTTTTCTCCAGCTTAAAAAGGAAAAATAAAGCAAGGGTCTTCTGAAAAATACTTATTAAAAAAATCACTGTTTTAGTCACACATTATTTTCCCAGTATTGAACATATACATTAACCATAGAAATTACTCCCCACCTTGGAAATTTTCACATTTTAATGTTGCACAACACTGAATGACAGTGAATTTCATTTAGCTTTTTAGATACTGATCAACAGAAAAAGAGAGGCAGACTCACCAAATGTTTTAATAGACATCTGTATGTATTTTTCTGTGATGCAAGTGAACATTAAATATGCATACACATGCCAGTTATTATTTGCTACAGTAAACTCAAATTTATTTTACACTGTAAAATAGCATCTGGGTTTTTAGTTATTTAACAGTTTTAAAGAGAATGTATTCAACGCACTTAAAGAATTTTTTTCTCTTGTGTTAAATTATCATGTTTATAATTGTTCACATGGTGTTATTGCAGTAAACAGTGCCAATAAAAAGTATTCACGCCAAAGGAAGTTTTCACATTTTACTGTTAGAAACATTGAATCTCAGTTGATTTAATGTGGCTTTTTTGATGCTGATCAACAGAAAAATCTCTTCAAAGTGAAAGCAGATTATGCCTATGTTTAAAAAATGTACTGTTGTAGAACTTGATACCTCACTTTCACTTTACTTTTCTTCAAGCTAAATTACAAACTGCATGAGGTGCTGCAGAATTACATCTCTAGAAACAGGGTACACCTCTCACCAGGTCATAGTCTATTTGAAGTTTGTACACTGTTTATGTGTTTATATTGGTTTTTTGGCAGGTACGCTGGTTTTCCTTTCACATGTATGGTGTGAACTGGTACTTAAAAATTGACCAAGTGTGAATTTGTGTACATAAGTGTGTTATTGTATCCAGGCTTCTGTACAGACAATGAAACTAGATGGATTTCGTGCTTTAGTATCATACGCAAAAACTTAAACAACAATACAATTTTAAGTTTAATTTTCATACAGGATATAGAGAAGCCAGATCTGTCTACATACCACTGGCTAACAGTATGATTTATCTAGCTTAGACTACCTACTGACTTAATTCAAATTTTTAAAGTGGCACTAATAGTCCTGTTCAATAGCAGCGGTAAAGCAACACTCTCTTGACAATGCTTGATTCTTTTCATAGATCATCACATGGGATTTGCATTCTTTGTATCATGCTTACTCTTGTTTCACTAACTGCAATCTAATCTTTATTTCAGTTGCTTCTGTCATTTCCCATCACAACATAAAATACATCTTCCAGTTCATTTTAGTAAGTAGAGTGTCTTGAAAGGCACAGATTTTTCATTTATCATCACTAATCATGATGATAACCATTCAACCACTGCATTTATTTCTGAGTTAGTTATGGTTTCAGTTTTTAGGCTAAAATAAGTTTGGTTTTAGTCAACCTGTAATAGAAGCAAATAAAATGCAACTTAAAAAATAGTCTTTCCAGTACTGGTGTGTGGGTAGCCAGTCAACATTGGTTAAGACAATACTCAATCAATATGACAGAGTCCTAGAAAGAAACACAAAGAGCATTTGATGATACAAAATGATTTCTACATTGACTTTCAAAAATGTTTTGATTAGGTACAAAGTTGAACCATATCATTAAGCAACATAAAACAGAGATTTAGAGAACACTTCGTAGATAATATAAGTGCAAAATTTTAACCACTTTCAAGGTGGTTCATTCTACCTCCTCACTCAATGGTCTATTCTTCTACTATGTGTTCTTTTATACTTACTAGCCTGAAAAACTGAAATACAGAGTGAGAAGCAGCTTATGTAATATGGAAAGAACTCCTTTACAAATGTTATATACAAATTAATCTTATATAGACAACTTCATTTAATATTCTGGAACAGCTGCACAGCATGAAAGTCTTATTTTAGGTTAAAGTTCTAAAGTTTATGGACCCCAAGTTGTGGGCCTGTGTTATATTTAGGCTGCACTGGGTGATGAGTATCTGGAAGAAATATTATGAATAACTGAGAGATGACTGTTTCAAAGCCAGGTATTTCAGTGATGGTTTTGCCACAAATTCACATGGTAATTACACAAACTTTCATAGACCAGAAACAGCAATTAGCGGGTTATAAACTTTACATTATTATAGTCTGATGAAATCAATATTTCTTCACCAGATGTTTACCTAAATTAAATATATTCAGTTTTGGAAGTTTAACATGAAAGGTAAATAATCCTTCACCATCTGAATAGGTTCTATAACTTGAAATGACATCTTGGGCATTGTTTGTGTGATTGCTATGCAACCATAATATCAGTTGGAGTAAATACACTCAGCCACCCCCTTATTGTATGTAATACTCTAGTACCAGGTAGGAGTCCATTTTGCCTCAAGAACATCCTGAATTCTTCTTCCCTGCATGGAGTTTGCATGTTCTCCCCATGTCTGTGTGGGTTTCCTCCGGGTGCTCCGGTTTCCTCTCACAGTCCAAAGACATGCAGGTTAGGAGCACTGACAATTCTAAATTGTCCCTAGTGTGGGTGTGTGTGTGCGTGTGCCCTTGTGCTGGGTGGGATTGGCTCCAGTAGACCCCCGTGACCCTGTGTTAGGATATAGCAGGCTGGAAAATGACTGACTGACTGAAATCCTGAATTCCTCGAGGTATGGCTTCAGATAGGCTGTAGAAGCATTCCTTAAGTATTATGGTCTAAAATGACTCAACAGCATCAAACACATTCATGCTGCAAAGAGTCCTAGAGAGAGAGGTTAGGAGCACACACTGATACAGTGCATTGCCACATCCACCACATGACAAACCAACTCAGGATCCAGATTAGCATCCGAGTGCAGCCAAGCAACGGGTGATACCTCAGCACCACACTAGTTCAGATGGAGTGAAACAGTGTGAGGTTTTTTATGGTGGCTGGAGTGCCAATTCTGTCACCAACTCCCAAGTTTTTCCCTGCAGGTTAGAGGGCCTACATGCAGGGATGGATGCAGATTAACGTCATACCTAGGACGGACAAATAGTCCTAACTGGTGTAAAAATGCTGTAGAGCAGGAATTCTTTCAAAAATAATGCTATGAATAATGCTTTAGAAAGTGCAGTAAACAAAAAAACATGAATGAAATTAATATTTGGTTTATAAAATTATTAGTTACACTCGTATGGTAGGTTGTTCCAAGCCCCTTGTACAACTTATCACAGTTCTACCACAGACTCTGGTTGTCTTACTTGATTCATTCTCTGCAAGTAATCCCATGACTGGCTCGATGATGTTGAGATCAGGGCCCTATGGGTGCAATACCATCTGTTGCAGGATTTGCCATTTCTTTTTTTGCAGCACATATTTTTTTAATGTTTTTGTCCCTGTGTTTGGGGTCATTGTCATGTAACTGAATGAAGATGTGGCCTGATTAAATACCTCCCTCATGGTACTGAATGATTGATAAGAATGTACTTCTCAGAAGTGAGGTAGACATCTGTTTTGATCAAATCCCCAACTCAGTTTGTGGAAATGCATACCCAGACCTGCTAGGAACCTCCACTATTGTTGCTTACTGACAATTATCCATGTACTTGTTTCCCTTGTCTTGCAACTGCAAAGTTTTGTTGAGCGTACAGCATGCTGTGCTGTTGTGCTGTCACTAGTGATGAGCGAGCACCAAAGTATTCGGGTGTTTGGTCCGAACACATCGCGATGTTTGTGTGCTCTACCGAGCACCCGAGTATAATGTAAGTCAATGGGAGACAACCAGGCACCCCCTGCTCTGAAGAGGGGAGGGTTCCTGGTCCATTGGAAAAGGTCAGAAAGTGACAGAAACACCACCCAAATGGACCGGGAACAGCATGGGGACGATGTCTGGATGCATCTTGGACTCCCAAGTCGCTGCTGGGAACCAGTTTGTCCGAGTTGTACGCCAATTTTACAGACTGACAAAAACACGCCCAAAACCCCCCAAAAAAATCAATTTTACAGGAAAAATGACACTCTAAAACATTATATGCCAGTGCCTGCAGGTGAGCTGACGCTCTAAAACATGACGTGTTCCGGCCAGCCAATCACTGTAATGCCAGCACCTGACATGGCTACTGGCATTACAGTGAGGGCAGTACTTACCTGCCCCTTGATTGGCTGTCTCCAACCCGCGAAATGTGCGGAGCGGAGACTCGAGCATGGCACACGAGCACATCGTTCGAGTAGCACCATGGTTCGAGCATAGCGATGCTTGAGCCGAACACATGTTCGGCCGAGCGTGCTCGCTCATCACTAGCTGTCACCAAATACACATGAGCTGCAAGTACCAGAATAACTCCAGCCATTTTAGTGTTATTAAAATGGCATAAACTAATTTTGTCTATGCTTTGCATTTCACAATCAGATTTAGAGATACTGGAGACAATGTGCTGACAAGAGTAACCTTTTTCAAATTTCATGGAGGAAGTATTTACTGCAAATGTGTCTCAATCTGGTATCCTCAATCAGAAGTGCATATTTGTACATTTTGCCACCATGTAAATAGGTCTATTCTTGGTGCAAACCATTTTTGAAATATGTGTCCATCATTAATGCAATAAAGTAGTGTCAAAGAGTTTGAAAAGCTCCAAAAGCTGCTTTGCAGTAAGGAGATTGTGGGTTTGCTTCCTAGGTCCTCCTCCTGCATGGAAAGCACTTTGAGTAGTGAAACAAAGTGCTATATAAAAGTAAAGAATTATTATTATAAGGATGGCTGGTATTTTGGTACAAGTAGTAAATAAAACATGCTTCAATTCCAGCCTAATTAATAAAGCTGAAAGACCACCCCCTGCATTATGAAAAATACCTTCCCTTCCTTAAGGAACATTACTGGGCTAGTGAGGCTGGGCTTTTATAAAGTCAAGCCATTGTAAGAAGTAAGCAGAAAATGTGGGTCTGCCATCAATTCACACAAAACTGTCTGCTGTGTCCAAATTAAATCACTTTAAATGAGAAGACCTTCCAAGCACTGTAATTCAATTTCCATAAAAAAATACACAGGCCTATACACTTATTATGTGGAAGGCATTCAAGGTAGTAAAATCAGTTACAATTAGAGAATTGTAGATGGAACATTTACAGGATTATGTAAGTGTAAAGATTTTACACATTTTCCATTTTTTGTATTGTACACCAAAATACTAGAAAGGTAATGTGAAAAACCAAACATCAGGGGTCAATATGCAATATATGACAATCAAGTTCTGGCATTCGCTATTTATTTAATTTATTATCGCTTTTTTTTTTAAACACTAATTAATAATCAGCCCACATTCAGCTCTCTTCGACTAGGCCCTTTATGACCACCTATTTTATCATTAACTAAGCACTGCACATAGTCATCATTGTTTGTAATTTCTACTTTAAAAACATGCAACTGTGAGCATCAATGCCCTCTTACTCTTCTTGTCCATTTTATTAGGTGTACATATTGAACATGAAGATAATCATTCATCTGCAATCTTAACAGCCTGAACTTGTTAGGAAACTGACTCAACATGGTATTCAAAGAGTAGGAAAAGATATTGACCCGTGCTGTCTCTGCTGCGCCACATAGCTGTTGTTACTTAGTTGATAATGAAATACGTACTCCAAAAAACTTACTGCTTCTCATCTCACAGATAACAGGATTAAGAACTGATTTATAAGGCCTACGCATTAGATGAAATTTCTATTAGGTTTCTGGACTTTCCTAGCTGTAAGGACATATAGAAATACACTGCTGAAAAAGCCCATTTACAGATGGGTAAACTGGTGCTACAAAGGGATGTGTCTGATCATTAAATATATTGAGGAGTTCCAACATTTCTGTATTATCAATGGACACTTTCTTTACCACAAAATATGACAGCATACTCTAAATCATTATACTACAACCAATGTGCATTTCTGTCACTATAGCCTGGTTCCACCATCAGTTTATACTACCAAGATTACACCATTCCAAGTTTCTCATATCTTCCAATGCCCTATGTTAAAGGTGTCCCTTGGTCTACTGCAATATCTTCTTGTCTTTTGCTGTCAGAATTGATACTTAATTGGATCAACAGCTGTCATACTTAATCTATGTCAATGTATGTTAAGATGTGTGCGCTGATAGACCTCTTTTAGTCTATTACTTTGGTTGCACTACACAAGTTATGTCAGCCTCTGCATGACCCCTTTCCCTCAATGTTCAGTTTCTCAACACATAATTTCCATTCAGTAAATGAATCATAATGAACGCAACCAGAATAGTAAACCTCCTCAAGTTTTCACTAGTGTATCAATATTTGAATCACACCACCCTTAAATTATTTGATCCTTTAAAAATGAATGAATGCTTAATTTAAGAAAATCAGAAACCTAATAATGAGTTTCAAGTTGATGGCAGCATTTCATTTCACATGAGCAGCCTCAATAATTGAATAGTACCTAGGTGGGGCAAGACATAGACGGATTGCACATGCTAACGTTCCTTCACAGTTAATGTGGGGTGTAGACACAGATAATGACTGAAAAACACTTCATGCATATATGGTGTATGAACTAGAGGCAGAGATATACAAAAAGGATATTCAAATATGAATGTTACCAAATAATGCTATTGTTTAATAAATCTGTATGCCAGAGTTCATAAAAATATGCCAAAGCTGTCTCTGTGCTACATACACGAAATTAAACATAAACAAATGCAGTGGTGCAATCACTTCAACAAGCCTAATACATGTTGTTTTTTTGTCATAATCTCCAAAACGCCAATCTGAAAAGAAGGATGTAGTTAAACATTTTACCCTTTTAAACAGTATGGGCGCGCTAAGGCAGATGCACAAGCAACCAACATCCTATGCAAAGACCAAAGCTTATAGCGTTCTTGTCAGTGGTGTGTAACTCATGAACTTCTGCCTTGTGACTAGACTTCCAGCGTATATAATAAAAATGACAAAGTTAACTACTTTAACTGCTAATGACTGGACTTTTCATTCATCCATCCATGTTCTTTTAATATGTATTCATTTTGAATTTTACAGGTAAATGGAAGCATGTTCCAACAGAAAGAAAGGAACCAGCCCACATTGACACATTTAAACTCAAAACAATTTACAGACACCAATAAATCAAAATGCATTTATTTGGACAGTGGAAGGAAACAGAAGGTCCTGAAAGAAACCCATGAGAAGATGAAAAGAACATGGAGCATGTCAATGCCACACAGGAAGCACAGCAGTCCAGAACAAGTATATAATGACTATAACATGGTAAGAGTACTCACCTACCTTCTCAATGAGAAAATGAATATCAAATTTAAACATTTTTCTTGCTTTGCCTATATGTTTTACATGGAAGCTTGTTTGTCACAGTCAACAGAAAGTCACAGCATCAAACACCGCTGACATTCTTCAAGTCTCAGGCAGCATTAGCAAAACATGCTGGGCAGACACCTGACTGCTAAGCAAGAGATACTAATTGTTTATTTTTCTGGTTTAGTTTTAACATTTAGAATCAAGAGTGCTTTCACTTCAAATCTGATATCAGTGATATATTTATTCATGTTTTAAATTTAAAAAAGTAAATTTTTTTGCTACCAAATGATTCATCTTGCTACGTTTCTACATTTTCATAAATAAAATGTAAGAGTTTTAGTTATATTTTAGAAGTACAGTTTAAATAGTATCTTTCAAATCAAATTCACAAATCTTTCATTAATCAGGAAAAACAGGAAGCACTATGGATTCCAAAAGTACAATCTGCATTATAGTGATTTGGGTAGTAAACCAGAGGAGCAGATATGCATACAAACTGAAACACACATGCTAATTTCACACAACCCATACCTGCCAAAAATCCTGCAGGGTGGTGGCAGTTGGGGGGAGGGGAGTATTTAGGTGAGAAGCGGAGAGAACGGGGATTCATTGGTTACGAGGACAAGAAAGCAGCATACAGTTAAAAAAAGATACATTGACCACACACACAGCACAAAACAGATAATACTGGGCCAAGACAGTCAAAGTGAATTTACACCTCCTTTTATGTCTTCTTTTTAAAAAAAATTCTTGCCAGATACTTCTAATGTAAAAGCAGTGTTTGTAAATTAGTGCTGGATCTGCATCAAGGAACCAATCCCAGATAATGAATGATGCAATGTCATTTGGTTCTATATGAGCTGAAAAGCAATATGTAATAATAAACCATAATTTTAAAACTTATTTTTACCCCCACCTTGATACACAAAGTGAATAAATGTAAAATAATCACATCAATAACTTGGCTGTTCTCTTAATCTGACCTCAAATGTCTGATAGTAACAACTGGGTGGTGATGCATTGGGGAAAATAAAATGTCAAAATGTACTCTTGACTCTAAAATGTCCAACTTTGTGATGTTTCTAAATTCAGAGACAAATATCCTACAAAATGTTTAATTTAGAGGCAGGTTCTTTAGAAAAAAATAAAAATAAAAATAAGATCACAGTATATCTGACCTGAAGCATTTAAAAGTTATGAAAAGACAATAAACAAAATCCACTATGTTCATGTTTATTTCTGATTAATAGCCATGAACAAAACACACTACTTATTCCCACCCCCCGATTCATTTTTACAAATAATATAAATGCAAAGAATTACTATTATTATTATGATTCTTAAAATTAGTATAACTGTTGATACATTACAGGAGTATATACAGGGAATATCAAATATCTACACAGCCTTACATGAATAAAACTTTTGTGGATTTCACAAATTAGTATCAATCATTTCAGACCCTTTTCAACATTTAAAAAGATCTTAGAGCCAACAATATTTATATAAAAAGCAACTGGACAATTTTTAGGAAAAACAAGAAAAAAATGAGTTCTTCTGAAAGTAATCAAAATAAGAAAATCATTGCTTTAGGTTACACTTGCCAGCTTACAATGAAGAATTCAGACTGCTATTAAAACAAGGGTCTTTGTTAAGTTATTTGGATGCAGAACCATTCCTAATACACAAATAACTGCTTAAGATTTTGTAAACTGGATCAGATCCAGATCTTCTTATTAGAGTTATTGATGGTGTTTTAGGATTGCAATACACTAAAACAAATCAGGAGAAACAGTAACAAGGTATACTTTATATGCAGAACATTTCACTCACTCAAACAGTTATTAGGACAAGACAGAAGACAGCTCAAAAAAGCAGGGGTTTTGATTTGGGTGTACAAGTATTTGTTAGCATCCACCGTGCTCAGGCAAATTAAATACAAAAAAATATTAAGTATTTGGGCATTTAAATGTTTAGTGCCATAAAAATAATAATCTTTAATAAGTAACATAGTTTTGAAGCTGGAAAAACCTCTGCTCAAGAAAAAAGATTACAAAGCAACAATACAGCAAGATGCAGCACAAGAAAGATCAGTTCAAATGCAGTTCATAAAACTTTTTAAATCTTTATTTACATAATCATAATACTGTATAGTTTAACTGCAGCAGATTAATTATACTTACAAGAAGATATTCAATTTTTACACATTTTGTTATATCTCAGTCTTAGGCTAAAATTGTTTAACTTTTTTTCTTCATCAAGCAACATTCAGTACTTAACAATCACAAAGTGAAAACAGGATTTCAAAAAAACCTTTGCAAAATTATTTAAAAAAAAAACATGAACTATCACACTGTCAGATGTATTCAGACCCTGTGCTATTATACTTAAAATATGGCTCGGGTGTATCCTATTTTATTGATCACCACTGAAATGAGGACTTTGAAATGAGAGCTAACAAATCACCTGATGGTCACTCTGGCTGAGCTTCAGAGAACCTATGTAGAGATGGGAGAAATTTCCAAGAGGAAACCTTCACTGCAACACCCCACTGATCTGGGCTTTATGTATTGCCCAGACAAAAGCCTATCCTCAGTAAAAGACATGTGAAAGCTTGCTTGTAGTTTGCAAAATGGGGCCTAAAGGACTCCCAGACTGTGAGAAACAAGATTCTTTCATCTGGCAAAAGAAATATTAAACTGTCTGGCGTCAATTCTAAGCATCATGTCTGAAGGAAACTAGGCATCACTCATCATCTGTGCAATACCATTCCAACAGTGAAGCATGGTGGAGGTTTTTCTTCATGGTTAAAGTACAGCGATATCCTTAAATGAAAGTCTGCTCCAGAGTGCTCTGGACCTCCAACTAGGCCCAAGGGCCTCCTTCCAACAGGACAATGCAAAGACAACACAGAAGTGGCTTAAGGACAATTTTGTGAATGTCCTTAAGGGGCCTAGCCAGAGCGCAGACATGAATACAATCGAACATTTAGGGGGAGTACGCAAAAGTACTGAAAAGCCCAAACTTTAAAATGGTATATCATCAGCATCTGAGGATTCTTAGTAACAAAAGTAAATGTCAATTTTCCACTCAATCCCAATTCGGTAGAGTAGCTGCAGAAAAGCTTGCTTAGACAAAATGGAAACTTCACAAAACCACACTGCTTTGACACACACACACATGTCATCAAGAGGGAAACAGTGTGTTGTGCAGCATCATGGTGTTGGGAGGCAAGCAATTGTGCAACTCACCAGGGAGGGTAGAGTAAGATGGGGGGTGGGTTTTTGAGGTATCCGTTATTTGCTTTGGAAACATTCTGGTACCAATGTGGAGGTCCAAAAGCTGGTATCGATACTGGAAAGACCTGAAAATAGCTGTTTACTGATGGTCTCTATCCAATCTGAAAGAACTTGAAAGGAATTGCACAGAAGAATGGCAGAAAAATACACAAAATCCAGGTCTGCAAAGCTTGTCATGTCGAACCCAAGAAGACTCCAATGCTGTAATAGCTGCTAAAGATGCTTCAAGTAAATAATGAATAAAAGCTAGGAAATTGTTTTGAATTTTACTAAATCTACAAAAAAATTCTAAAATCATGTATTTACTAAGTCATTGTGAGTGTTACTTGATGTGGAATATATTAACATAAATCTATTTAGCATAAGGCAGAAAAATAACAAAATGTGAAAAATGCAAAAGTGTCTGAATACAAATTGATTGTACAGTAAATATCTCATTCAAAAACAACAGAGTAAACCATAAAATTACATGTTGCAAAACGATGCTTTGAATTATATGTAGTAAATGGTAAAATTTATATTTCACTAATAATGTGTCTGAATGACTACCACCATGTGGCACTCTATTGTATCATAAGGTTGTTCATTTTGATTACAGAACAAACAGATCCATTAAAGGATCCATCACCATCTACAGAGCACTAACCCATATTAAGGAATGCCTAAATGAGATTATTCAAGACTATCATCAGTGCCTTTTATCTAAAAACTACCCATATAACTTTATTCAGGATTTCCTGTCTTTTAGACCTCTTATTGCCAAGAGGGGAAATGCACATCAATGAATGTCACCTTGAACACAGAAACACCCAAATCTGTCTGCTCAGCTCTTTCCTTTCTTATGCACAATTGTGTTGCCAAGCATGGCATAAACTCTCATTAAGTTTGCTGATTTCCCAACAGTAGTGGGGATTATTATCATCAACTGCAGAACTCAGGAGGTCATGCAACTATTGACATTAATTGGATTGTGGTGGAAACAGATAACAGTTTTAACTTTTCATTACTGAGAGTCTCTCACTGTATCTCACTATCACATATCCTGTTAAAAAGACTCAAAGTTGTGTTTAATTTTTAAGAAAGCTTAAGAATGTTAGCCTACCACCCCAGTTCCTCACACTTGTATGGGTGTACAGTGGGGACTGTACTGATGAGGTCCATCAACAACCATATCATATTACTATAATGAATAACGGAAAACAAATAATATTTAACAGAAAATCACTTAACTTTTTGTTTTATGTAAACCTGCCCAAAATGTATGCTTCAAAATACCCACACATGAGTTAAAACTATGTATATCCTGCAGGAATAAACAAAGATTTTCTTTTTATTTGGCTTACTGTCCACACCAATACAGTGGAACCTCGGTTCACGACCATAATTTGTTCCAAAACTCTGGTCGTAAAACGATTTGGTCGTGACCCGAAGCAATTTCCCCCATAGGATTGTATGTAATTACAATTAATCCATTCCAGACCGTACGAACTGTAAGTAAATATATATTTTTTTTTAGTTTTTAAGCACAAATATAGTTAATTATACCATAGAATGCACAGAGTAATAATAAACTAAATGTAAAAACACTGAATAACACTGAGAAAACCTTGAACAACAAAGAAAACTAACACTGCAATAGTTTGCGCTATAGTGCTAAGAACCGCTCACTAAAAACACTTTTTTTAATGAGTTTTGAGCACAGGAAAAAAAATGAACATTTGAAAAATCCGTAATTTAATAAACCACCAAGAAAAGTAACATTGCAACAATGCACGCTACGAACCGATCGCTGTAAACAGAAATGAAAACAAAAACAAGCCCAGTGCATTCTTTAATTCTTTAACTGCCTTCTCTACCTTATGCATCCAGCTCTCTCTCGTGTGTGCTTGTGTCTCTCTCTCGTGCACCTGTGTGTGTGTGTGTGTGTGTGTGTGTGTGTGTGTGTGTGTGTGTCTCTCGCGCGCGCCTCTGTGTGTGTGTGTGTGTGTGTGTGTGTGTGTGTGTGTGTCTCTCGCGCGCGCCTCTGTCTGTGTGTGTGTCTCTCTCATGCGCCTGTGTGTGTGTGTCTCTCACGCGTGCCTCTGT
>JANRMT010062813.1:81512403-81530817 GCA_026402145.1 Polypterus bichir lapradei | reverse complement strand
GTGTGTCTCTCTCGCGCGCCTGTGTGTGTGTGTCTCTCGCGCGCGCCTGTGTGTGTGTGTGTGTGTGTCTCTCGCGCGCGCCTGTGTGTGTGTATGTCTCTCTCTCGTGCCTGTGTGTGTGTGTGTCTCTCTAGCGCCTTCTTTTTCGTATACCGAGTGTGTGGTCGTGAACAGAGGCAAAAGTCTGGCAAACTTTTTGGTCATAAACGGATTTGTACGTGAACCAAGACATTCGTGAACCGAGGTTCCACTGTATTTATATATAACCTATATTCAAGCCATGTATTTCAACAGAAACAACTCTGAAATGGCAGCCATATGCAAATAAATTAGAAAGGTGACATTATTTATGATAATAACACAACATTACAAATGTTGTATGATACTCATACGTAACTGTGCATTTTACTCTCTTGTAAAGCTTTGCATTTTTGCTGGCAGGTGACAGGATGATGGACAATTTGTTATCTCACTTTGTTATGACAGAAATTCATGTTGTTCTTCAAGTAACAGTTTTATTACTGTAATATCCACCCTTGACAGCAAAAAGGCCTCTTCGCAAGTGAAATTAAACATAAACAAGACATCTCTCTGTAGCTCATTGACCTGCACTATTAATCACTTTTTATCAGTTGTTATTTGTTTTATAGCACATATTAATTAGCACATGGCATGCATGGTTAAGATATAATTTTAAACTTCGAAAATGCAGTCTAATTGTTGTCACAGAGATATCACATCTGAATTCTTATCCATATACAAATGTGAATCTCATTTACAATCAACAATTTAATTCTGTCTAGTGTGTGATTATTCAGATTTTATTCAAGTGGTATAAACACAGTGATGTTTGCTGCTTTGTGTTAAAGCATAAACAATTCTTAACATCTGGATTCAGATATCAGACTGTGCTAAACACATCTTGCCATTTGTATGCAATTTACTCTATTTCCCTGTTTAAATGCATACACTTATGGTTTACATACTTTGTTATTTTACATGCTGATATCAAATTAAATATACACATCTTCCTACTTAATTACTTCAGGAGATACAGAAATTGCTAAAAGGTCTTCATTCACACCTTACTGCACCTGTAAACTATGCATAGTTATATAAGTGGGTCAGGATAAGCAGTCACCATAACTCATACTATCTGCCACAATACAACATTTAGCTTCACTCAGCATGATTTATGCACTGCACTCTAGCAACAGGATAATTATACTTTGTATTTAATAAATGTTCTTTTAACTTTGCAATTGCAAAATAAAATCACTTACTGGAATTATGAGTAAAGCTTCAAGATTTAAATAATTTATTGTTTTGATTAAAGCTGGGACATAGATTCTAGCATTACCTTAACTAATTATAATTTTATATTGGTTGGTTTCCAACATGTTTAATTCTAATTACATAGACAAATCTGTTACAAGGTGATAATTGAATTTTAAAGACAATGGTACATATATCATATTTAAAAAGCACCACTCAATTGTTTTGGCTATGTGCTAATTTAGCATCTGCATACTACAGCAGATTGACAAGAATACAGCCTACCTGACTTTAATAACAGGCATAAACTGAAACACATATGTAAAATTCAAAGCAAACGACATGAAAAATTACTAAAATATTGCATTGACATTATAAAACATTTCTTTAGTAATATTTAAGAGAGTTATAAGATAATCTGCATTTGCAGTCAATGTCAATGATAAAAGTAAAATATTTCAAGGTGCAACAGACATTTATAAACATCAACTGTTAACGCATTTATAAAAATCACTGTAATTGTAAATTATTTAATTGAACGGGTTTACAAAAAAGAAAAATGAATGGGTTACTTTGTGAAACATTAAGACCTTGTTGATTGCTATTTTGTAATAGTAAAAACCATCACATATGAGCTATAATTAATTAAAAGTGAGCAAACTTCATGTTACTACACATGTAAGAGAATATCAAAGAAATAAATGCAATGTCAATTTCATTCAGAGCTTTCAGAGGAACTAGAAAAACACCTAAGCTACACAAGTGAATATTCCTTCATATATGATTAGTACATCGATGACAACAAAAATTAGTTACAACCAAAACCCATGATTGTAAATTTGTGTTATCAGGATCTACACCATTTGCAACAAACAAACTTCTGCATGAACAAAGTTGTTTCAAAGATTAAAAGAAAGAAACAGAAAATAGTAGCTGTTCTATAGATTATAGTAAACTAAGTAAAACAGACATAAATTGGAAAACATTCTGTAAGCTGCTTTCTAAACAGTCTGCAATTTCCTTTGTGATTAATAAAGTGTCTATCTGTCTGAACTGCCAGGTAAACTATAAAAGACTGAGTTCTTTACAACTATATTCACATTTTTCTGCCAAAGCTTAAAGTATATGTACATTTTAAAGCAGTATTTCTATAATTAACAATTTAACCAAGTTGAAATTGATCATTATCTGTTGCAGCCTATCTAGGTTAAAGGGTATAGTGTTCTTTATTACGAAAGCCGAGAGAGGATGTGTAATATTGTTATTTTTTTTAAATTGTCTCCTTGAGATAACATACTAATTTTATCGAGATCTCAAGAAAACAAAGTTTGTTTATCTGTTATCTCGAGAAAACAATTTAAAAAAAATAATGATATTGCACGTACTCTCTCGGCTTCTGTACTTTATAGTAAGAGCATTAGAAAAATTAATGAGAACATGCTATTGTACCAAGCAAAACTGGCCAATCCTATTCAATTAATTCTCCTAAAATAGTGCCAAGTCTAGACAGTCCTACTGTCTACACACTATTTGGTAACATATTCCATGTCTCTATGGTTCTCCCTGTGAAGAAAAACTTCCTAATGTATGTGCAAAACTGAGCCTTAAAAAGTTTCCAACTGTGCCCCCATGTTCTTGATGATCTCATTTTAAATGAACATTCTCAATTCACAGTACCAACTCCTTTCATAATTTTTAACATTTCAACCATGTCACCTCTTAATTTTCTTTCTGCTTAAACTGAAAAGGTTCAACTGCTTTAATCTTTCCTCATAACTCATTACCTGCAGGATGGAATTAGCCTAGTCACTCTGAACTTTTTCTAGTACTTCTATGTCTTTTTTGTAGCCCAGAGACCAAAACTGCACTAGGTACTCCAGGTGTGACCTCACTAGTGCATCGTGAAGTTTATGTATGACCTCCTTCAACTTGTGCTATATAACCTAAAATTCTTTTAGCCTTCTTAATGGTTTCTGAACCTACCTGAAAGTGACAAGTCCACTAAGACACCAAAATCAGCAGTACTTTCAGTTGTCAGACCTCCCATTGTGTATTCAAATCTAACATTTGCACTTCCTACATGTACTGCTATATATTCATTTACATTAAATTTCACCTGCCACAAATCTGCCCAAGAATGTAATGCTGTCCAAGTCCCTCTGTAATGATCCAATGAGATTATCTGCCAATCAATTTAGCTTGGTATTATCTGTAAATTTAACCAACTTATTGTGTATATTACAATCCAAAACATTTATATGTATTAAGAACAGCAGCAGCCCTAGAACAGACCCCTGTGGGACATCACAGCCCTCTGCTTGCTGTGTCTGAGCCAATTCTGCACTGATCTATTTGTACAAATTTCACTCTGAACTCCCACTTCTTTTAGTTTGATGCGCAACCTCTCATGTGGTACCTTACCAAATGACTTCAGAAAGTCAAGATAAATAATATATGTGCACCATTCTTATCACATCCTTTTGTTGCATCTTCATCTGACAAAAATAAGCAAACATCATTCATGGGCTGTATTCATTCTCACAAGGAAGAAATATGTGTTCAGTGTACCATCTACAGAAGTTTAGGAGCAATCTGTTATGCAAACATCAAAACTTATTAATAATATTTAAATTGCCAAAATACATGCAAAAAAAATACTTTTCGTCAAGTGTCAATGATACATCACAATGTAAAGTTCTGCAATAGTATGCCACACCAATTTCTTCCTCCCTCTACTTAATAGCAAGGGTTTTAAAGACAACATTTAAAGATGTAACATTTTAAGTGTCAGATGTGACTGCTAACAGTTAATCATTGGTAGATTACATGAACAGGTAACTCACACTTAAACATTATTTACCAATAAATACTAGAGTGTCAAACTACACTTTAGAAACACAGCAGAAAAATTGGAAAACACACAGGTGCATCCTGTTTGCTTTAGTTATCCTTGAGATGTGTCAAGAACTTGATTGGAGTCCACGAGTGGCAAATGGAATGTTGCTGTGGTGCACAAAAAGTTTGCACAAAAGTCAGAAACCAAAACCTCTCATTTGAATAAATATTCAGCACTTTTGCTCAGGTACTACACAGTGTGATCAGGTGCATCCTGCTTGCTTTAATTATCCTTGAAATGTGTCTAGAACTTGATTGGAGTCCACCAGTGCCAAACTGAACTGACTGGACACAGTACAGTGTGAGAGTTGATTTTTACTGCTAAATACGATTTTCACTGTTTGATTATATATTGATATATGAGCCTAAGCCCAGACTTAAACTCCATAAAACATGGGCGGAGAGACCAGAAGATGGCAGTTTACAGACACTTCCCATCCAATTTTATAGAGCCACAAGAAAGAATGGGATAAACTGCCGAAATTCAAGTGTGCAAAGCTTGTAAAGACATAATGAAGAAGACTTGAAGTTATAACTACTGCCAAAGAGGATTCTGTAAATTCTTGAATTAAGAGTGTATACTTACAAGGAATGACAGATTTCTGCTTTTGATATTTAATACCTTTTCAAACCTTTCTGAAAACATGTTTTTATAGGTTATTGAATGTAGATTGATAGCAAATGTTTATCCAGTATAAATGGCTGTTTTTCAAAATATTCAGAAGAATTTTGCTTCAAAATTTTCCACCATTTAGCAGGTATCTATTTGAACTATTTAGACTTATGAATGTATCTATTCAAAAGCTCTCGTCATTTGCACATATTGTCCAATCACATTTGTACCAATATACATGACATACATTTATATTACATGCTGCATTGTTTAACAATCTTGTAGATAGTAATAATGATAACTTTTTTATTATTAATAATTAACAATCACTTTACTTCAATTTTTTTATTTTCCCGACCAGTTATTGAATATGCAGAAGAGCACAATTACATAAAAGGAAAGATAAAAACAAACTTTGAAAATTCAATTACTATTTAGTATTCATGCAAAAACAGCAAACTATGAAACAAGGCTAAAAAATATAATTATTACTATAGAAAAATGTTTTAAATTAAAAAAAAAAACTATTAAAAAAGGGGAAAGAATTAATATGGTGAACGGATATTAAGTTTGAAAGTGAAAAAATATGTCAGATTTTTGAAATTTTTACTGAAACTAGTAATATATACAAGTTTAAAATACTTGCATTTCATTATTACTTACTAACAAAAATTCCAAAATTCAGCCCTAGGCACCATATCTGTAACTTATTTTAAATTAAAGCAAACAAACATTTCAGATAATGCAAAAATATTTTTTTTTCACATACATCCTTTAATATTATAACATTAATTTTTTAAGATTGTCAAGAAAAAACACATACCTTGCCATCATAGCGTTTTACCACAAACTGATCCAGCCCTAAATCTAGAAAACAAAAGATAAAGCTATACTAAGGTAAACAATTAAACAAAATGTCTTGACAAAATACTTTACACAAACTAATAATACAGAAACACATTTTAGCTGATGAGCAATCATCTGGTGTGTCAAATGTGTAGTACAGCATGGAATTACCCATTTTGCTTTGGTCTGGCACAGAAATATTTTGCTTTATAAGCAGCTGCCAAACACTCTTAACTTCAGTTCAAGTGTCAAGTTTCTCTCCACTGGGCCTCTTCAGAATGTAGTTCCTGGGCCTAATCTGATAATGCTGATCAATCACAGAAATGTCTCTGTGATGCACCATGTAAACATTGGGGCAGTAAACAAACAGCCAAGCTCAACCAAAAGGCTTATATCCACTCAAAAAATGGCAAAATATACACTCCTTTCTTAATAAGCAACTGCAAGCAACAAATCAAAGCTCTCTCTATATGCTCAATGCTTTCGGCCTGGACATAACTTCTGCTCCATAACATGGAGCCTGTTGCCCAGGGTGTAGCCATAACAAAGGCTGGAACAATCTCTTTAACTCCAAAGGGTAACCTGGGGCTGGAATAGTGGAAGACTGTCTTTATTGGAGTTAACAAGGGTGCCACAAGTCCAATCCTTGCTAAAGAAAACAAGCTGCATGGGCAAGAGAGAGACAAAATAAAATCAATTCTTTCATCTGGCTAAAGATGTGAATCAACTGATCGCCAGCTACTCGGAAGACATAAACTGCATGCTAGCAAAACAGGACCACTATGTGCAAAACCTTAGGGAAAACTGCAGCACCACCCACAACAAGGAGGTGCAACTAAGTTAGAGAAGGAGAAGACCTCCTGAACAAAGTAAGAAAAAGCACTCTGAATATCCTTCCACGTGCACCAGACAAAGCCGACCAAGAAGGATTGGAACCAAGCGGAAGTAACCAGCAATCAAAACAAAAGTACACCTACTTTGATTCTGAAAACTACTGATTATAACTCGGTTGTTAGGATTAAGACAGCTAAAGTATTCTGGTGATTGATATTACTGTAACTGAAACATAGTAAACTTTGTGAAGGATACTTTTTTTAGCTGTGATAAGTTTGTCTTCCTAAATTCAGAAGTTCAGACCATCAAACACACACACACACACACACACAGAGGAGTTTCATTGGAGGGAAGGCTGTAAACCAAGGCAGACTGCTGTACGTAATCCAGCATCACCTTCATGGTGCAGATGCTAGAAACTTAACTAGCTAAAGAACTTATCAATCTTGACCTCGTTAACTTAAAGATCAGAATTCAAAACTTATGTGCCTTTATCTATAGAAGAAGAAATATTCAACAAAGCAAGCGCAAATTTGTGTTTTGTGTTGTTTGTTATTGTCCTTCATTTATATATTCGTATACATATATCTATTTATACTTGTATAAATTCATCTTCTATTATCCTTATGTTATAAATACACTGTATTGCTTGTTTTTTGCAGCAAGTGTGTTTGGATTATTTGTTGTAAAATAGTCTATCACAAATAGCCCACAAACACAGAAGGTGAAATTTATTTAGTGTAGACATTTGCCAAATTGTTCATAAATTGTACAGATCTCTTAATAGTTCTGGTGTTCTGGCTGGAAGGAGAAAAAGAAATCCCTCACATATATGTTGAGGCTCAACCACTAAAACCGTTTTTTAAACTTCTTTTAAGTGTTATACATTTAAGTTTTTGAATATTTAAGAGCTCATCTTGAAAGTAATTAAGTTTGTTCAAATTGGTCTTATCAATCATACAATGGTTCTTTTATAATCATATACTTTAAATGATGCATTCGTTTACACTCTGTCTAAAAATAAATCCAGAAAAAAATTAGATTAGAGTATTAAATTACAGTTTGCAAAATAAAGATAAGGAAAATAGATCTGCTGTAAAAGGTGTTATGTGTCATAATTAGGACAGCAAAATTTCATCTTCAAAAAATTTATTTGACACGTCTATAATGGAAATTATAATCCTGACAGGCTGGAACACAGAGTTTTTTGAACAATGGAAATTACTGACATTTTTATTCATAAAGCTTTGAAAAAACGCTTTAAGGTCAACAAACACATCAACAAAACCCACATTAAAAATAAAAATATAACAATCTACAAACACTATTATTTAGAATTTAAACAGACCTTCTAAATTTACCTATCCATGTAAACATTCTTTTGTCTTTAAAAAATTCCTTCAGTTTTCATTTAATGATTCACAAACATTAAACCTGGTAACTATCACAAGAAAACTACTGTCATTGAAAAAAAATCTAACTTACTCTCAGGTTGTTTCTCATTGGGTGTTATGGACCGGACAAAATCTTGAGGGGTCATGAAAACCTCAGACTCTCCACTTTCATTGATGATCTTCAGGGTGGCAAAGTAGCGAAATATCTTGTCTGGTGTAGAATAAGCTCGAATACGGTTTTCATATTCCATAACCTGTAAAAATGAATGAACAGAAATCAGGGTGGAAAATGTTAAAGGTACTGTTCATATTAATTCATCGTCTGCTTCACCAAAAACTTGAACACAATTAGATTTCATACATACAGTATCATTTACTCACATTAAGACTTTCATTGGTAATTTACCATGAATACTGTGAATTTTAATTTATGTATGAAGACTTATAACGTTAACATGAACTTACCTAACTAATAATTTCTGTCTCTCTTTTGCTAATGACTGCTCACATAATAAAAAAACAAACAATTAGATGCTGTCGTCTTGATTTGCATCAGATCATTGTAACACCTTCTGAATTCATCATCACCTGACAAAATATAAACTCTGAAGCCTCATAAGCACCCATTGCCTAGAAAATATACTGGTTATAGACTGGCTAAATTGAAACTGTATCACCTCAATTTTGGAATTAAATGAATTGGAGATAAAAAAGTAAAAGCCAAAGTAACATGGAAAGAACACTCAGACTACACACACTACACAACTTCAAATGGAATTGGAGTTTTCAAGCCTATTCACTGACAAGCACTGCATAACCATGAGTAGGAGAAAAGCTTAAGTCATAATAATATCTATGTATCAAGTTATAAAAGCTGCCTGGTTCATACTTCTTTTACTTTTTTAATAAAACTGTACTACATCCATGTGGCCACTGAATTTGGCTTGTACTATGCTTGCTCTAATAAACAATTAATTTGCATGACTTCATTTTTAGAAAAGTACGCGTTAGAAATGAATGGTTTGCTGTATCACCAGTGTTATTTCAAAGTAGTCTGTCTGTTACAAAACTTTGAAATGAGATATTGAAAATGAAGTTAATTCATATTTAAATGTGAAAGATTTTTTAAATACTAAAATATTTGTATGTTTCTCACAAAGGTTATGTTAATTTTTTAATACAGAAAAAATAAGATGTCTTCCACACTAATAGCACAGAGTAGTTATTTATTATCTCAGCCAACTTTACCTGTCTTTATTTCAAAACAGGACTGACATATTTTCTACCTTTGAAGAATTAATAAAGGTATAATAAAATTAAAACATTTTTTCTTTCTGTATTAAATGATCATGTTCAGAATTAATAAGGAAAACTGTTGTTTTTGTCAAGGTAGCTGGGAACTGAGCAGTAGGTGGTTATGAGTAGAATTAATTGGATTTTCTGCTCCAAGAAAAACAATGGGGTCATAGGGAGTTCATGATACCTTCTGAGATCAATCATATAACTAGTTATTAAAAATGAATTTGTTGTTGTCTCAGATATTCATAAAAGCAGTTTTGGGTTCATTAAAATAATGGTAACATCATTAGTGGAGAGAAGCTTTCTTAAGTGCATCATTATGTGTCATTAGGAATAAACAGCTCATTCTTAAACTTGCTTTTAGAAAGTTTAGCATTTAACAAATACACACACCTTTAGCTATGTTAACAATATCACATTGCTTGCTGTTTTAGAAGTGTCTTCAAAGTAATTATACTCTCATACATAGTTCTTAAATCATATATCCCAGGGTATCTTCCTATGCTGTTTTAAAGCCTAAATGGAACAATGCCGTAATATTGAAATCCATGTACTCTTTCCCTAAACTCAGAATGTGGCTTTAGTTGAATGACATGAATAAATCTTCTCAACAACAAGAATAATGAATTATGGAGACACTTTGGTTTAGGACATTTCAAGCAACAATTAACAAGTTTCTGCCTTGTATTTACAGTGGTGTGAAAAACTATTTGCCCCCTTCCTGATTTCTTATTCTTTTGCATGTTTGTCACACAAAATGTTTCTGATCATCAAACACATTTAACCATTAGTCAAATATAACACAAGTAAACACAAAATGCAGTTTTTAAATGATGGTTTTTATTATTTAGGGAGAAAAAAAAAATCCAAACCTACATGGCCCTATGTGAAAAAGTAATTGCCCCCTGAACCTAATAACTGGTTGGGCCACCCTTAGCAGCAATAACTGCAATCAAGCGTTTGCGATAACTTGCAATGAGTCTTTTACAGCGCTCTGGAGGAATTTTGGCCCACTCATCTTTGCAGAATTGTTGTAATTCAGCTTTATTTGAGGGTTTTCTAGCATGAACCGCCTTTTTAAGGTCATGCCATAGCATCTCAATTGGATTCAGGTCAGGACTTTGACTAGGCCACTCCAGAGTCTTCATTTTGTTTTTCTTCAGCCATTCAGAGGTGGATTTGCTGGTGTGTTTTGGGTCATTGTCCTGTTGCAGCACCCAAGATCGCTTCAGCTTGAGTTGACGAACAGATGTCCGGACATTCTCCTTCAGGATTTTTTGGTAGACAGTAGAATTCATGGTTCCATCTATCACAGCAAGCCTTCCAGGTCCTGAAGCAGCAAAACAACCCCAGACCATCACACTACCACCACCATATCTTACTGTTGGTATGATGTTCTTTTTCTGAAATGCTGTGTTCCTTTTACGCCAGATGTAACGGGACATTTGCCTTCCAAAAAGTTCAACTTTTGTCTCATCAGTCCACAAGGTATTTTCCCAAAAGTCTTGGCAATCATTGAGATGTTTCTTAGCAAAATTGAGACGAGCCCTAATGTTCTTTTTGCTTAACAGTGGTTTGCATCTTGGAAATCTGCCATGCAGGCCGTTTTTTGCCCAGTCTCTTTCTTATGGTGGAGTCGTGAACACTGACCTTAATTGAGGCAAGTGAGGCCTGCAGTTCTTTAGACGTTGTCCTGGGGTCTTTTGTGACCTCTCGGATGAGTCGTCTCTGCGCTCTTGGGGTAATTTTGGTCGGCCGGCCACTCCTGGGAAGGTTCACCACTGTTCCATGTTTTTGCCATTTGTGGATAATGGCTCTCACTGTGGTTCGCTGGAGTCCCAAAGCTTTAGAAATGGCTTTATAACCTTTACCAGACTGATAGATCTCAATTACTTCTGTTCTCATTTGTTCCTGAATTTCTTTGGATCTTGGCATGATGTCTAGCTTTTGAGGGGCTTTTGGTCTACTTCTCTGTGTCAGGCAGCTCCTATTTAAGTGATTTCTTGATTGAAACAGGTGTGGCAGTAATCAGGCCTGGGGGTGGCTACGGAAATTGAACTCAGGTGTGATACACCACAGTTAGGTTATTTTTTAACAAGGGGGCAATTACTTTTTCACACAGGGCCATGTAGGTTTGGATTTTTTTTCTCCCTAAATAATAAAAACCATCATTTAAAAACTGCATTTTGTGTTTACTTGTGTTATATTTGACTAATGGTTAAATGTGTTTGATGATCAGAAACATTTTGTGTGACAAACATGCAAAAGAATAAGAAATCAGGAAGGGGGCAAACAGTTTTTCACACCACTGTAAATATTTACAGTGGGACAAAAAAGTATTTAGTCAGCCACCAATTGTGCAAGTTCTCCCACTTAAAAAAATGAGAGAGGCCTGTAATTTTCATCATAGGTATACCTCAACTATGAGAGACAAAATGAGAAAAAAAAATCCAGAAAATCACATTGTCTGATTTTTAAAGAATTTATTTGCAAATTATGGTGGAAAATAAGTATTTGGTCACCTACAAAACAAGCAAGATTTCTGGCTCTCACAGACCTGTAACATCTTCTGTAAGAGGCTCCTCTGTCCTCCACTCGTTACCTGTATTAATGGCACCTGTTTGAACTCATCAATATAAAAGACAACTGTCCACAACCTCAAACAGTCACACTCCAAACTCCACTATGGCCAAGAGCTGTCAAAGAACACCAGAAACAAAATTGTAGACCTGCACCAAGCTGGGAAGACTGAATCTGCAATAGGTATGCAGCTTGGTGTGAAGAAATCAACTGTGGGAGCAATTATTAGAAAATGGAAGACATACAAGACCATTGATAATCTCACTCGATCTGGGGCTCCACGCAAGATCTCACCCCGTAGGGTCAAAATGATCACAAGAACGGTGAGCAAAAATTCCAGAACCATACGGGGGGACCTAGTGACTGACCTGCAGAGAGCTGGGACCAAAGTAACAAAGGCTACCATCAGTAACACACTACGCCACCAAGGACTCAAATCCTGCAGTGCCAGACGTATCCCCCTGCTTAGGCCAGTACATGTGCAGGCCCGTCTGAAGTTTGCTAGAGAGCATGTGGATGATCGGGATTGGGAGAATGTCATATGGTCAGATGAAACCAAAATAGAACTTTTTGGTAAAAATTCTACTCGTCGTGTTTGGAGGAGAAAGAATGCTGAGCTGCATCCAAAGAACACCATACCTACTGTAAAGCATGGGGGTGGAAACATCATGCTTTGGGGCTGTTTTTCTGCAAAGGGACAAGGACGACTGATCTGTGTAAAGGAAAGAATGAATGGGGCCATGTATCGTCTTTTGTAATAAAATCCAAAAAGCTTTAACGAAGGATAGATCAAGTAATAAAGCAATCCACTTCAGAAAGAATGGAAGTCTATCAAAGTGCACACTGCACAACACCACCTAAGCTAGTTTGCACACCAGATTTATAGAGTCTATAAAACTTATGCAAGTTACTGCCATAGACATAAAACAAACCTAACATATTAACTTTTAATGTACTAGTACATTCAACCTATCCAAACTGAAAACATAAAAGGGCTTCGTGTTTAATTAAAACCAATGTTTATAAATCACTCACTGATAGACTGTTTTTTTTTTTAAATCAGTCTATGAGAACTCTAGAATTGTGGGCTTCCTGCTGCTGGTGGCTAATGATACAAGTCCAGCTACTGCACTGTACATTTTTAAGCAGCAGCATATACCAGCATCTGTAAACTTCATTACTCAAATAATACTAAGCTTCAAGTAACAGTAAAATGTAAATAGACATAATTACAAATATAAAAGCTTATCAAACATTTTATTTTTTGTGAGCCTTTAGCCAACTATGCAATTTAAAATTAGGCAAAGAAAATAATGTAAAAACACCCCAAACAAAACATAATCAACCCCTGTAAACAAACTCAAGTTTTGACAAAGATCAAAATATATGTACAATCAAGAAAACGGCATAAAGCATGTTACTGAATCTGTATACATTTCTATATTTGATTCAGATATGTAGATCTTATACAAATTATCTACATTATTAAATGTAGATTCTACAAAAGCTTAAACCTGCTGAGTGCACCTGCTCTAACAAAGCTTCTCTTATGAAAAGCAAACTTTTTCTGCTTTATAGGATTTAACTGATGCTACTGCTGTATGTTGGTACTGCTTAACACACACATTTCTGGTAAATTAAACTAAAACATAGAATTTTCTGAAGTTAACTCATTAGGCAAATTACAGTAATTTCAATACCAACAACAACAACAACATTTATTTATATAGCACATATTCATACAAACAGTAGCTCAAAGTGCTTCTTTGTTTCCATAAACTGAAAAGCAATTAACTATGCCACCAAATGCATAAGTAAGAATGGAAGGAATGAGAGGTAGGTGTGTAGGGATGGGTTTATAACACTCATTGTTCATATTTAATTGTGTAACAGATTCATTTTGCACTTTTTAATAAGGTGTAGCTATATTAAACAATTTTATGGAAAAAAACACATTTGTGATTGTGAAGATAACAGGGCAGCTGCTTAAACCTTAAGTAAAATCCTTAAAACCTACTGAATACATGCACTTTGTCATATATGTGTGCATGGGAGGCAGCTAAAGAAACAAAAGAAGGTAAATCCATGCTAGGCCAGGGGGTGATGGAGTGCAGTAAACCTTTCTCTTTAATCTCTGCAGACCAGACACAGGAACTGATTCCTGTTTCCAACAACATCACTTTCAGTTCCAGCCCCAAGAAAGTCACTTCTGGCTCCAGGCCCAAATGATGTCACTTCCGTCGACCTGCCTTAAAAGCAAGACAACCTCCACTTTGTATTCACTTCTATGTTGGCCTCAACCTGTACACTTCTGTGTTGCCAAAATCTTAATTCTTGCAGACTTAGTCAAATATAAAGGTGGCGGCCCCAAACTTCTTTTGGAGTCAAGGTCTATTCATTTCACAACTTTGAAGTAATGTGTTCAAGTACATTAACACATGTATGCAGCATTAATACTGCACAAACACTGTGGGAACACTTACTGGGATTTTTTTAGGGTTACCCTGGGGCACAATTACTGGGGTGGAATATTTGATCACATGGTTTCCATTTCCCTCTATAGAATGTAGGAACTCCCAGAAAAAGAAACTTGGCATCATGTCCACTTTTGTCACTTCTGGTTCTGAAGGATAAATACCCATTTGAAAACTATGAAATTGTCATTTGATAACCATAGGAGTAGAAAGCAATAGTATAATGCTCTTGCTACTCTCTGTTCTATAGTGTGATGCTATAAGGTGCCGCAACACTTAAACAAAAAACAAATTATTCATCATTCATAAATACTACCATTCAAATACAGCCCTAACTCTTCCTCATGAATCTTGTTTCTTTTTACACCACACACTGAAAATATTTCATATTAAATGTTGTACTGATTATGCTTGTGATATTGAAAAAATAAGGTGCTGAATTTATTTAAAAAAATATCACATAAAATTTATATATATTAACTAGCCGTCCCCCATGGCTCCACCCACGTAGTGGTGAAACAGGACAAACTATAAAAATCAATAAACAAACAGGTATCGCTAGCTAAGCAGAGGCAAGGTACGCTCCAAAACCTGCCTGGCTCCCTACTCCTGATGTTACGCTCCGCCCTCCCCTCAGCCCGCAACCTCTTTCTCGGATTAGCGAGAGTATATCACTCCTGTAAGTGGACTATGATTCTTAGCACGATGAAAGAAGTCATAAAATCAACCGGAATGTTCAAGTAAATTCTAGAAAAAAAACCTGATTTAAATCCGTTAAGTAGTTCTCTCGTTCACTCACTAAGCGGAGGTATGGTACACGCCAAAAGGCTGGCGCGTGAGTGAGGAGGGACCGCCCCCTCCCCTCAGTCCTCTGTGTCTCTCTCGAATGTGTGCAAATAAATTGGTGCCACAAGCAAACTATAATACATAGCACAATGAGAGAAGTCACAAAATCAACCAGAACATTCAAGCAAATTACCGAAAAAAACCTGATGTACATCCGTTAAGTAGTTCTCTCATGAAAAGCGGACAGACATACAGACAGAGAGACAGATGTTGGATTCTATATACATACTAGCAAAATACCCGTGCTTCGCAGCGGCGAAGTACTGCCTTAAAATTTTTATTAAGAAGTAAACCTTTTTAAACTGAGGGAAAATATACCAATAATTATTTGTTAAGGATCTCTTTGTATGCAACATTGTCAGTTCTGCCCTCCGGTTGTAATATGACCAAGCTGTAAGCTGAGCTTACTCTTGAGCATGCAACATACAGTCGGCCATGTGAAAAGCCTCAAATCTCACAGCTTGGATTGCTGCTGTCATAATCGGTTTGAGTTTTGGTTTGTTTCAATTACGTTAGTATTTGCAGGACTTGGCGGACGTTGTCGACCGTTATGACCGTTACGCATAGAATTTCAAAATGAAACCTGCTTAACTTTTGTAAGTAAGCTGTAAGGAATGAGCCTGCCAAATTTCAACCTTCTACCTACACGGGAAGTTGGAGAATTAGTGATGAGTGAGTCAGTGAGGGCAACAAAGACCGTTGGAAAGTTCAATATGGTGGCCAACAGTGGTGTCATACCACCAAAATAAGTATGTACATCGGTTTCAGTTAGCGCAGGGAAGCCGCCTACCAAATTTCGTGAAGATGGGGCCATAAATAAGAAAGTTTAACATGGCGGACCTTGTCGACCGTTATGACCGTTACGCGTAAAATTTCAAAATGAAACTTTTGTAAGTAACCTGGAAGGAATGAGCCTGCCAAATTTCAGCCTTCTACCTACACGGGAAGTTGGAGAATTAGTGATGAGTGAGTGAGTGAGTGAGTCAGTGAGGGCTTTGCCTTTTATTAGTATAGATACACAGATGGAATTAATTTTAGCATCCTTTCAAAATGTAAAAAATTACAAGATCCCACGGAACAACACATTGTTATTTTAATGCTTTATGCCCCTAAAAAACTAAAACAATTGTTTTGAACACTAGTTAGAGCAAAATATATGAAAGTTGAGGAGAAAATTCCATTTGACAACGGAGTTATTATGCCATATTTGCCTTCTTTCTTGGTGAAAAATAAAATACAACAATCTCAAATCTTAACCTACTTTAGAGTCGCAAAACTTTCTCAAACACATACCAAAACTGTCACATACGCTGGTCTGATCTGAAATAGTTAATATATCTAATGCATAAAAAAGAAATCTAGAATACCTAAAGGAAAACCCACACAAACATGGGGAAATCGTGCAAACCCAACATTGGCAACTGGGTGCAAGATTCAAGCCCAGGACAATGGATCCATGAAGCTGGGACTGCAATAACTATGTATGTCACCATGCTGTTTCTCATGTAATTGAACAACATGCAATATTTAACAATTTATACAAGCTTAAATTAATAATGCTTTAAAAATTAAATGTCGCTTTAAAAGTTGACTTCCATATTTATTTGTTGTGAATGAAACATTTAACTGAAGATCATATGTGAAGTGACTTTTATATTGATATCAAACATTTTCAAAATGTGTTACAGTTACTACTCCATCTATTCAAAATAAGAAATTAGAAACAACACAATTCATAAACTTGACAAGTCCCATAACAAATGATTCTTCTAAAAACCAAAGTAGTTCACCTTGCGGTCTCTGAACCCAGATCGTTGTTTTTTCTTGCCCTCTTCAGCCTGAACATCCTCTTCACTTGATTCAACTGCTTTATCATCATCAAGATGGTCTTTATCAGTCTCCTCAAGATTAACATTATGGCCTGCTTTAGGATTTTGCTTCACTGATGAAGCAGGTTCAGCTGAAGCACTGGAATAGCATATAAAAAACAGGTAACTAAGGATTCTAACAAAAGAAAATTACAAAATAACAGAACTATCCCATACACTGCATATTATAATCTGTGTACTATGTTCAGAAACATGATTGTAAAATGTGTAAATATGAAAAAGCTTCACATAAAAAAATTACTGAAACTTATATATATATATATGATCATATAAATATATGATAATCTGACTGTTTAACATTTTTATAAACGCAGGGCCAAAATGAATTTGATTTTCTTTAGAATTCACCTCCAGATTGAGTTTTTAAAGGCCTTTCCAATTGTTATCACATGCAACATTTCTAACTTTCACGTAAATATTCTGTATTGCTGGAATCAATACGTTTACCTCTTTTTACACCATCCAAATATATATACATTTATCAAATATTGTTAATGAAAAGCACATTTCAATTTATTTGTATAATATCGGCCTTGAGGTCAAATAATTAAGTGCATCAAGCCCATTCAGGCTACAGCTGGAGGAATGTAAGATAATGTAAGGCATTCTTAGAAACAATTCCCGATTCATCCAGCGTCTCTTTGTCATGGTTGTACGATGTATGAAGGGGGTTAGGTGAGATGGAGAGTGGGAGAATGAAACGTTATTGGCAAAGACAGATAAAGAAAATACTTTAATGCAGCATCTATTTTATTCAAAAACTGGGAGATGGCACCTTTCACCTAAATACACAAATAGCAGTTTCTTTCACAAACAGCTCCGCATAAAAAAAAAAAAAATTATAATATTTGCATATATATATGGCAATACAGTACTTTGCAACAAAGGTGGGCTTCATAAAAATGGTAATTTAAAATATTTTCACATTAATAAAATTAATTCATATATTCAGAATAAATCCTAATTCATGTAAATGATTAATTAATTTTGTAGACAAACTGAATAACATTAACTTTATTCTTTGTGTTACTGTATATTGCCTTTACCTAATAAATGCCATATTTACAAAATTAGCTTTAAAATATAGCTGTCTAATAGAATGCAATCCTAGTCCATTATTTTGTATGTGTCAAAATGTGTGTATAATTTTATATATATATATATATATATATATATATATATATATATAGATAGATATATATAGATATATATAGATATATACATACACAGTGCATCTGGAAAGTAAAAACAGCGCATCACTTTTTCCACATTTTGTTATGTTGCAGCCTTATTCCAAAATGGATTAAATTCATTTTTTTCCTCAGAATTCTACACACAACACCACATAATGACAAAATGAAAAAAGTTTACTTGAGGTTTTTGCAAATTTATCTATACTAATAAACGGCAAAGTCCTCACTGACTCACTGACTGACTGACTGACTGACTCATCACTAATTCTCCAACTT
>JANRMT010062813.1:81500122-81512003 GCA_026402145.1 Polypterus bichir lapradei | reverse complement strand
TATATATATATATATATATATATATATATATAAATATATATATATATATATAGATAGAGAGAGAGAGAGAGAGAGAGAGATGACAACAACACTCATATCAATGACAAAACAATTACATTAACAATCATGTTACGTTATTTTTAAAATATTTCCTTTTCTTTTTCATAACTTCTTTAACACACTACTTCTCCGCTGCGAAGCGCGGGTATTCTGCTAGTTAAAAATAAAAAAACTGTGAAATTACATGTACATAAGTATTCACAGCCTTTTCTCAATACTCTGTTGATGAACCTTTGGCAGCAATTACAGCCTCAAGTCTTTTTGAATATGATGCCACAAGCTTGGCACACCTATCCCTTGGCCAGTTTCGCCCATTCCTCTTTGCAGCACCTCTCAAGCTCCATCAGATTGGATGGGAAGCGTCGGTGCACAGCCATTTTAAGATCCCTCCAGAGATGTTCAATCGGATTCAAGTCTGGGCTCTGGCTGGGCCACTCAAGGACATTCACAGATTTGTCCTGAAGCCACTCCTTTGATATCCTGGCTGTGTGCTTAGGGTTGTTGTCCTGCTGAAAGATGAACCGTCGCCCCAGTTTGAGATCAAGAGCACTCTGGAGCAGGTTTTCATCCAGGATGTCTCTGTACATTGCTGCAGTCATCTTTCCCTTTATCCTGACTAGTCTCCCAGCTCCTGCCACTGAAAAACATCCCCACAGCATGATGCTGCTACCACCATGCTTCACTGTAGGGATGGTATTGGCCTGGTGATGAGCGGTGCCTGGTTTCCTCCAGACGTGACGCCTGGCATTCACACCAAAGAGTTCAATCTTTGTCTCATCAGACCAGAGAATTTTGTTTCTCATGTTCTGAGAGTCCTTCAGGTGCCTTTTGGCAAACTCCAGGCGGGCTGCCATGTGCCTTTTACTAAGGAGTGGCTTCCGTCTGGCCACTCTACCATATAGACCTGATTGGTGGATTGCTGCAGAAATGGTTGTCCTTCTGGATGGTTCTCCTCTCTCCACAGAGGACCTCTGGAGCTCTGACAGAGTGACCATCAGGTTCTTGGTCACCACCCTGACTAAGGCCCTTCTCCCCCGATCGCTCAGTTTAGATGGCCGGCCAGCTCTACGAAGAGTCCTGGTGGTTTTGAACTTCTTCCACTTATGGATGATGGAGGCCACTGTGCTCATTGGGACCTTCAAAGCAGCAGAAGTTTTTCTGTAACCTTCCCCAGATTTGTGCATCGAGACGATCCTGTCTTGGAGGACTACAGACAATTCCTTTGATTTCATGCTTGGTTTGTGCTCTGACATGAACTGTCAACTGTGGGACCTTATATAGACAGGTGTGTGCCTTTCCAAATCATGTCCAATCAACTGAATTTACCACAGGTGGACTCCAATTAAGCTGCAGAAACATCTCAAGGATGATCAGGGGAAACAGGATGCACCTGAGCTCAATTTTGAGCTACATGGCAAAGGCTGTGAATACTTATGTACACGTGCTTTCTCAATTTTTTTATTTTTAATAAATTTGCAAAAATCTCAAGTAACCTTTTTTCACGTTGTCATTATGTCGTGTTGTGTGTAGAATTCTGAGGAAAAAAATGAATTTAATCCATTTTGGAATAAGGCTGTAACATAACAAAATGTGGAAAAAGTGATGCCCTGTGAATACTTTCCAGATGCACTGTGTGTATATATAAATATATATATATGCAGTATATATATATACCAGTAACGGCACACTGCCTGATAATGTGCAGTGAATACATTTCACTTGAGCATTCATAGTTTTCATACTCTTTCTCTCTATGTTTAACATTTGTTTGCTCAGAGGTTGATGCGCTTGCTGCTTCCTGAGCAGCTCTTCTTTTCTCCACCCTAGCAGCCCACTTCTTCACTTCTTTTGTCGGGATCTTTTCGCGTTAAAACTGACAAAATTCATGGGACCATAAAAATGCAGTCAAGTATTTGAACAGTAACACAACTTTTATAATTTTGAAATTAAGCTGAAAGTATAGACTTTCAGCTTTAATTCAAGGGGTTTAACAAAAGTATTGTATGAGCTGTTTAGAAAAGACAATTTTAAACATGGTCTCCCTATTTTCAGGGGCTCAAAAGTATTTGAAAATTTGACTAACAAGCTGTTCCATAGCCTGGTGTTAGCAGGTCCCTCATTATCTCATTAACTATTAAGCAGGTAAAAGGTCTGGAATTGTGTGGAATTTTCATCTGGAAGTTGTTGCTGTGAACTCTCAATATGAGGTCCAAAGAGCTGAAAAAAACAAAGCTAACCCTTTAGAGAGATAGCAAAAACATAAGGAGTGGTCAAATCAACCATTTGGAACATTACTGAAAAGAAGGAACATAGTAGTGAGCTCAGCAATAATCCAGAAGGCCTGGACAATCAAGGAAGACAACTGTGTTGGATGATTGCAGAATTCTACCCTTGGTGAAGAAAACTCCCTTCACACCATTTAGCCAAACCAAGACCACTCTCCAGGAGGTAGGCCTGTCATTGCCAAAGTCTACCATCAAGAGAATACTCCATGAAAGTAAATACAGAGGATTTACCACAAAGTGCAAACCACTGGTAAACCTCAAGCATAGGAAGGGCAGAATAGACTGCCAGCAAACATTTTGAAAAGCCTTTCCAGTTCTGGAGCAATTTTCTTTGGACAAAGGAAAACTAATATTAATATGTACCAGAATATTGTAAAGAGAAGAGCATGGAGAAGAGATGAAATGGCTCATGATCCGATTAATATCACATCATCTGTGAGATATAGTGGAAGCAATTTTATGGCATGTTCATGCATGGCTGTGAATGGAAGTCGGTCACTGGTGTTTACTGATGATATAACTGCTGGCTGAAGTAGCAGGATGAATTCTTAACTATACAGAGCTATACTATCTGCTCAGATTCATCAAAATGGTACAAAACTGATAAGTCAACACTTCACATTACAGATGGACAATGAGGCAAAACATACTGCGTAAGCAAACCAAGTGCTTTTCACAGCAAAGTAGAGGAAGACTTGTCAAAGGCCATATCAGTTAACTGACCTTAACCCAATTGGACATGCATTTCACTTACTGATGACAAATCTGATGGCAGAAAGTCCAACGATCACGCAGCAACTGAAAACAGCCACATTAAAGCCCTGGCAAATTACCACTACAGTGGACATTCACCACTTGGAGACAGCCATGGGTTCCAGACTTCAGGCTGTCATTGACTGAAAAGGATTTCAACCAAATATTGGAAATGATTATTATATTTATGCTTATGTTAGTTTGTCCAAATACTTTTGAGCCTCTGAAAATAGGGGGGCCATGTATAAAAAATATTCCTAAACAGCTCATACAATATTTTGGTAAACCCCTTAAATTAAAGCTGAACGTCTACTCTTTAATCACATACTTATTTATTTATTTCAAATCCATTGTGGTGGTGTACAGAACCAAAACTATGAAAACTGTGTCACTAGTAACACAAATACAGTACATATTGGTAATCATTTCTACTTTTGGGCAACAGCCCAACAATATCCATCCTGAATCTTTCAAAAGGTCCTTATAAAACTGGCATTAGTACAAGGAGAATGCATGAAGGCCAATGTGCTGAAAACTTTTTGAAAATCAGGAAAAGATTTACAAAACTGTTCTATATTTGTAGCAAAATTTGTCCAATAGAAACATTTCAAAATACATTTTCACATTTCTTCTGAGCTGAGATGGCCACCTTACACATGTGAGTGGCTCTTTGGTAACAATGGAACAACTAACTGTTCAATAAAATCAGCAGAGATGCAGTCAGCTATCACATAATATAAAAAATATTTTTATTATACTGTATAATGTAGGATTTTAAATTGTGGCCACCCTGTTTCTTATAATGTGTATCATCTATCAATCGAGTCTGTTTCAACACAAATTCTAAACTTGTGTCTTCCTTTTCTAATTGCACATTTCAGGCTCTGTCACATTTTACGTGCTATGAATTGGCAACTTCTTGTTACTGTGAGAGGAGGCTGAAGGTGCAGCACCATCAGGTTCAGGCATTTGTTCCAAGGAATCTTGAAATAATTTCCCTAAATTCCTAGTCAGAGTCTTCCCCTCATTTTTATTAGTTAAATTTGGCCCAATTTCCTAAATTAACTTCTAGACTAACTTTAGCAGCAATATGACCCTCGCTTCTTCAACTTTTTTAGTCTTCAGAGGAGTAGGAGAAAGCACACTTATGCTGTTATGCACAACTGCATATAAGCATATCAGAGTCTGAGAAATAAATGCCTTACAGGTCCTCAGCTGATTTCTTTCATTAAAAATGCTGCATGTCAGTGTTATCTAAAACAGAGATATCATCTTCATTAGTAAAACTACAGTCAGACCCTTTCACAACATAGTGTTTTTTTCTTTTTCTGTCCTACTGCTCTGCACTTTGATCTACAAGTGTGCTCATTCAAGTTTTTTTTTTTAAACACTTCCACTGCAAGTACTCCTAAAGGTATTGTTTTGTATCTGATTCTGTCCCATTCAGTCTTAAATTTAAAATCTCTTACTGTTGTTTAATGCAAAGACCTTCTCATTAAAGAAAATATAACAGTCATAATTCTGATTTTCCTTTTATTACAGTGCTTTACAGCACTAACTTTCACAAGGCTCATCAGCAAGCATGTTATGTCCCACAGTTACTCTATGTCTTACGTGGCTGCTGGCTTAACTGAGAAAAAAAAATTAGACCTGACTTAACACTGTGACAATCCCATTTTTCAGGATGAGCCCATTGGATTTTATTATGAATGTCACAATATCAATGATAAATGTTAACTTTTTGCTTTTAAAAAAATAAAACACAATAAACTTTCCTTGTAAAGGTAAGGACTCCCAATTGCTACTTAGAATATCAAGCTGACTCTATCAGTAGCAGGAAGCTAATCATTTAAAAGCTGAACCAAATTACACAGCACAAACACTACAAAAGTAAATCTAAAACTAATAATCTGCTTTATGTTTCCACAACAATTAATATTACAATTCCATAATAAAGATTTTTTAACAGTACCTCTTCCAAAGGATTCCAGTGCTAGCTGAAGCTGCAGTCACACCAACTAATGCAGCAACCATAAGCCTTCGTCTTGAGGGGGCACGATTAGCAAATCCAGAATATCTTCGAGCCAATATGGATAGCCCTACTGCAGCCGCAGGAAGTAGCTTCAGTTTGAACATTCTACAAAAGAGAGCAGTTATGATTGTTTTAACCTTAATATAGTTTCTTCAGTTCAAAAAATATTTGAAGCTACCTGATACATTAAGTTCATGACTAAGCCACAATATTTTAGAAATTTGAACAAACAGTTGTTTTGTGGGTAAATACAGAAGCACATTTTGATATACAGTACACCCCCAAATTGTGAAAAATCATGAATTTTGGATGTGGTTAAAAAAAATGCCTATTTTCATAGTTTAAACCCTAAATATGTCCCTAAAACACTTTAATTTCAAACTCAGTTTAATACATTACCTAAAAATAAAGAATGTAAAAGTAAACCTGTATGCTGTACTGCTATGTCTCCTGCAGTGCTAGAATGTAAAATACCGATGTTGCTATATGTACTGTAATTCATACAAGCGCGTTTCATTGCCAGAACCCTTAAGACAGTGCAGCTTTAACCCTTAAACTGCCACATAGTCGGGGGTTAATGCATCCCTAGACGCCAAATACTTTTTTGCTGCACTTTAAGTGAACGTCACAATTAACAAAGAAAAAGTGAAATTTTAATGGAACACATTTTTTTTCATGCAAAGAGCATCACAATTACTGCAACACTGATCATTTTACACACTGCTGATAAACTGTAAAAAATATTTTAAAAACTACTGGACCAATATGTACAAAGTGCAACTGATGCAATGGACGAAACTCAGTAAATCACTGAGCTAACTGCGCTTAAACTGGCTGCACGCAAGCACACAGAGTTAAGCGCTGATGCTTGCAGGCTAGTCTAAGTGCAGCAGCTCAATCCCAGGAACAGTGAAGCTGCAATGCTGCAAGGTGTCACACTTGGGTCACAGAATTGCACAGAAACTTGAGTCTTGCCACGTGCAAAAGTTTGCTGATGACACTGCTATTGTGGGCTCTATCAGGAGTGGGCAGGAGGAGGAGTATAGGAAGCTAATCAAAGACTTTGTTAAATTGGTTCAGGAGCGCTTCTTTCTTTGCAGGATGGCCATGAATCCACTTACAGTCCTCATGTACATAGGCAGACAGCAGACAATCCAGACGCACAAAACAATCCAGGACAAAATAAATAAGTACAGGTAACCCAACAGAAGGCAGACAGACAGGAACTTGATACACAAATTACAAAAACTTTTTTTTTTTTTGCTTTTGGTCACCTGCCCCCTTTTTAAAAGCCGCACTGACATTCTTTGACCTCAACAGCCCCAGCACCCTCAGCAGAAGACCAATCAGAGCCACTGCAGGGACTGCTGGGAGTTGCAGTTTCAAATTCTGTTGGCTACTTTCACCATCCCAAGTCGCGGTTGTCTCTACAGTTGCTTCCTGTTCTCGCTACAGTATAGTTTTGCCATGAAAAAATCCATAAAAATTGCAGAGGATATTTGCGGTTTCTGCTATCAATTATTAGTTAGGTTCTAAGGAAAAATCTGCGAATGACTGAGGCCGCGAACTCTGAACCGGGACTTTCTTGGGGGTCTACTGTGTTTAAAATAGTCCCTAATTTCATTACAATGTAAAAAAGAACTACATTATGATGAAGAAATGCTCTAACTGTTTCCACTGTCTTCATAACCACAGAGGTTGGACTGTCAAGAGTTTTCACAATGGTTTTACAAACTGGGTGGTTTATCGTAACCTTCACTTGCTCACTACTCCTTTATTCTTCCAGCGATGTAATTGTTGCTGACAGCAGCTCGTAATGACAACACTGGCAGTAAGGGGAACAGCAAGTAGGGTGAATGGGAATGTTCTGGCAGTGGTAAGGACCTATACTTTCATGTGCTGACAACATACTAAACTTCTGCTGATCTTATAATGTACTAGCGACTGGGAGCCTGATCGAATCGGGCTACAAATTCTACGTTTGTGAAATCCATACTTTCTCTGCAAAGGATTATTTGTTTTTTTTTAAGTCCTTGAAATGATTTTGTTATCATGGTACTGATTTGTGCTCAAAATAGACCTTTTCGGCCGATGTAATGAAGAACTTCCTGTTTAAATGGGGCTGCGAGACGTGAACCCAGCTCTTCTGCGCACCTCATTTGATTTTTTCCAGTAAACAAATTTTCAAAACAAACTGTATTTTACAACTCTAATCAGAGTCGGAGTAATAATTATGTTGACGTGGTCATTTTAGATCTGAGATTGGCTAAAATTTAAACAATGACCTTTGTTAATACCCAGGTGTCATTACTCAGTTTGCCAATAGATGTAAGGAAGATGGATGCCAAAACCGAATTGCCCAAAGATAGATTTCGACGTACCAAGCAAATGGCTATACGTTCCAAATTACTTACAGTTCCGGAGCTGTCGAAGGGTTTAAGCCAGTCAACGATGTTAGTCATGGAAAGTACGTCCGCCAAACCAACGTTCCAAAAACCGAACTTACTGTTATCTGCTCGAACCAACACCGACTTAATATATTTGGCCATCCAGCGGCATCAGTGTAGCATTCGAACATTCTTAGCCAATCATGCAATATTGCGTCTGCGTTTACCACGTGATGTTCTAACTACAGAGGCAGAGTTCCATTGGATGGTTCTAACTTGTACTGAGTTGAGGTATTGACGCGAACACTATACATACGGGGTATTGATGCGAACACCATACATATGGATAGTATCAAATTATATATAAGGATGGCTGCTATGTATTGTAAATCTCTATTTAAACTCTTTAAACCTTGTATTCTTTAGCTTTCCTATAAACTGAAAATATTAGCATACCAAGTGCTATATCTAGACAGGTGATTTAGGAACATAGGGCCAAAGAAAACTGGTACCTGTTAAATCAGTGTGATATCAAGATAAATAAGTGTCATACAAAGTGCATAGCCTTGCTGCTCAGTATAGCATAAGCAGGCTTTTCTTTCTTTATTCCAGAGTGAGATAGGGATAGGTTTAATATACAGTGAGATGGATTTAATTTGTTAAATTGTTCATTGCTTTATAAAGTAAATTACGTTTTTTTTCATACATATTAAAACTTTTCTCTTTGCAAGCAATACAGCTGGCAACATGTGACAACAGTCATGTTTGAACTAAAAGACAGTTATCCTATAACACACATAGTTGCAACAGGTAAGCATGAGAAGATCATGGACACATACAAGCTGCTGGAATTAATGTGCAAGCTAGTGTAATAAGTGTCACACACGTGTGCATGGGAGGCAGTTATAGGGCTTGAAAGAGAGTAATTCTGAACCAGACAAGGAGATGGCACTGACACTTTTTCTCACTTTTCTGCAGACCATTCATGGGAAATTCCACCTGGCCCTTATGACGTCAATTCTATCAATTCCTATGGATGAAGACCCTTCAGGTTCCGGCCCCTCTGATGTCACTTCTGGGCCCGAGCCTATGGATGAAGACCCTTCTGGTTCCAGCCCCTTTGAGGTCACTTCCTATACTGGCCTTTAAAAGCCACCACCGTTCCTCTGTCTCCTCAGTTTTGTTCGGAACTCTGATCTCTACAATTCAGTACATCAATTTATTCAATTTTGCAGCCAGGGAATAATATATGGGTTACTTTCCCCAAACCATGCTATGGCTCTTTGTCGAGTTTGTGACGTAGGTTTTAACATTAGAATATGATACAACTGAAGTAATCGCATATCCAGAATATTTCATAAATTAAAGAGCTGTGGTGTGTGCTCTGTAATATATTAATTGTACAATGGGGGAAAAGTATTGAACGCATCAACATTTTTTTCAGTAAATATATTTCCAATGAGGCTATTCACATGAAAATCTCACCACACATTGGTAATAACTGAAGAAATCCACAAGTATAAAGAATTCACAACATTAAAGGACATAAATAAAGGTATGTGTAATAAAGTGGAATGACACAGGGAAAAGGTACTGCACACACTAAGAAAAGGCAATATACCAAGCTAAGGAAAGATGCCAACAAGAAACCCAGGTACTGTAACTCTAAAGGATTTACAAGCTATAGTGTCTCAGATTTGAGAGACTGTATTTACAACAACTGCTGTCTGAGTGCTCTGCCAGTCACAGCTTTACAAAAGGGTGACAAAGAGAAAGTCACATCTCAAAAGTTTACAAGAAGGCACATGGCAGACTGATGTTCTAAGGTGAAAATAGAGGTTTCTGGCCATCAGACTAAATACTATGTTTAGCATAAGACAAATTACCCAAAACACATCATCCCAACAACGAGTCACAACACATGGTGGTGAAAGGGTCATACTGAGAGGATGCTTCTCTGCAAAAGATCTTGGAAGGCTTGTAAGGGTATAGGGGTAAAAAGAATGCAGGCATAATCTTAAAAAACAGAGTTAATATCCTGTAATGGTAGAGTCCGAGTGCAGATTTCAATCCACCTGAGACTTTGTAGGCAGAAAAAGGCTGTTCACTCATGATCCCCATGCAACCTGGCAGAGCCAGAGTATTTTTGCAAAGAAAAACACGAGTAAATTGCAGTGTCCAGATGTGCAGAAGACTGGAATTACGTCTAAAGGTGCAGCTATTAAATACTGACTTGAACACTTACATATAAATTACTTTGTGTTTTATATTTGTAATGTAGTTATTAGGGATGCTCCCATTGATTGGCCATCAATCTAAATCTGCTGATTTTCACTAAAAAGACAGTCAGTGAAAGGTAAATTTCCCAATCACAAAATCCAATCGTTTCAGCCCCTGCTTTTCTAAGCTTTACAGTAATATAGTTTCATGCTCCTTTACGCAATTCATTACTTTTTTTGCAGCCAACTTCCTGCTGCATAAAGAAAGAGCAGCAAACCGAGGCATGCTTTATCATTCCAGGCTCTTCTGTATAGCAGAAAGCGAGGGGCGATTAGAATATTACCCTTTATATTAAAGAAACTGGAGTAATAAAGCCATCTGAGAAAAGGAAATTGGAGGAGTTGTCCTCCAGTGTAGTTAGACAAATGGCAAGAAATGCTGCTTTAATGAATTCAGCCCTTTTTAGTTTCAGTTTGGACTGCGTGCTAGTTTTAAGTGCATCAGCTTACATATTTAATTGGAAAACGAACTAGATCAAGAAGAATTTGAAATTACTGCTTTGTAAACAATAGGCTTGTTAGCATAACAGCAAATGTATATCTTACTTATAAACCTGTTTCTTATGCATGTTAGTCTTGTATCTTCTTGATAAACAATTTATAAACATTTGATACATCTGCAGCTTTTTTAAAGATTTAAAGATTAAACGGTAATCCATATTTATACTAAAACCTCAGGAATTACTAATGTCTAGTTTATACACTGAAGAAAAAAATACATCTGTATAAATATATATTGCATTTTTTCACAGCAAAAAAGCTGTAGTGCAATTATAATTATTTAAAATGATTAAATCCATGTATATTTACATTTAAACAGTGTTTAATTGCTAATGTCAATTAACTGATTGTATGAAAAAAGATATATATATATGTTTATTGTGACAGATGGCCGGGGGCCATGCCTGGCCGGAACGCCCCTTCACCACATCTGCCAGGGGGACAAGGGTGGGAAGTCCAGTATCTTCCCCTGGAAGCTAGATGGCAGCACCCCTGGGTTGCAGCGGGGTCTCGGACTCACCCAGGGCTTCATGGGGGTTGGAGTTCTGTGCAGCTCTGCGGGGTTCCGCAGGCGCCGCCAGGGGGAGCTGCAACAGAAGCAGCTGGCCCATTTTGGGCACTAGTTTCGCCTTATCTGGAAGTGCAGCCGGATGTCAGCAATCAACCACCTGGAACACTTCCGGGTGCCTGATAAAAGGGAGCCAGCAACCACCACTCAGCGGTCAGAGTCGGGAGGTGGAGGACGAAGCTTGCTGAGGAGGAGGAGTGGTGGTGAGAGAAGAAAGTGCTTGGTGACTGTACTATGGTTTGGGGGTTCAAGGGGAAGACGTGCCCTCCAGCTGAAGAAAAATAAAGGTGTTAGTGTTTTTATACATGCCTGTGTATATATAGTAAAAGATGAATCAGAAGACAACATAAAGGTTTTCCGGTCCCGTATACTGAAAATTGATCCACAATATAAACAAAACAGGTCAATGTACATGAACAAGTATATTCCCAGTGCATGACAACCAAAAGATGGCGTCGATGGACATTTATGGAGGAGGGGCCGGAAGTGGAGGAATGCTGGGAAGGAACCGTGGTGGGAGATGGGAATGATGACGGCATGAGCAGTGGACGGAGGAAGGGCAGAAGTAGCGTAGTGCGGGAAGCTGTAGGAGGGAGGCTTATGGCGACGGTGCGTCTTTTCTTCTGTAAAAAACAAAAGGAGAAAGGTTAGTACCCCGCCACTCCCTGCTGGCGTGTGTCTTCGAGAACGTATTAAGGTCCGTCCGCGGCCCCCTACTCGCGCGTGCGTGACAATATATATAGGAGGACGTGAGGAGGGCTTGTGCCTCCTCCAGACCGCGAGGGGGCGTCCGTCCTGGTTCTGTTGGGGGCCGCGGGTGAAGGGCTTAGAAGCCCAGCCCTGTAGGGACCCGTGGCGCGCCCCGATGCCGGTTTATCCCGTGTGGTCCCCGGCTGGGGCTGGAGCCCGGCCGGGACGCCTAGGAGGACCAGAGGAGGGCGTGTGCCTCCTCCAGACCGAGCGGGGGCATCCGTCCTGGTTATGCAGGAGGCCTCGGGTAGGGGGCTTAGAAGCCC
>JANRMT010062813.1:81452354-81495122 GCA_026402145.1 Polypterus bichir lapradei | reverse complement strand
AGGACATAAGGCTTCTATCTGTCTAGTTATGCAAGAGCTTAGTGTAAAAAGGTTTTTAAAAGGATAAAAGAAAAACAAAAAAAATTAGAATCAGTATCAGAACTGGATGTCAAGTAACATGAAATTGGTGATCAGTATCGGCCTTAAAAAACCTGATTGGAGCATCCTTAGTAGTTATACCACTTTACAGAGATCTTTTCATCACTTTGACATTAAATTGTCTTTTTCTTTTGATAAATGTCAAAAAAAATCTTTTTATTATGATAAAGATAAAAAAAAAATTCAATCCCTCATGAAACTTCCAAAGGGGTGAATAACTTTATATGCACTACACATGTAATTTATTTCTATAAACCATGTAGGTCCACATTCAAAACAATGAAAACAACAAGACTGGCAACAGCAGATTTATTTTGTTTACACTCAATTCTCAAGAAAGAAAAGGACTGTGATTTTTTTAATGTGATCATTTTTTTTGAAAATAAAATAAAAAGGAAAGAAATGTTGTGTCCCCTTCCACATGAAGAGAAAGCTATACCCAAATCAAGTAGCACTGCCTCAGGTATTAGTTTGAGGACAATGATGTTAACAAAATGTAAACCCAGAACACACTCAGACTTTCACTCTAATTCATAGGACAAAATATTTACAAATATGGCAGATACACAGTAGTTAGCACTGTTGCATCGCCTGTCTAGAACAATGATTTCAAATTCTGGCTCATACCACTATCCGTGAGAAGTCTGCACTTCCTCACCATTACTGCATAAAAGCTACACCATTTTTCTTTTCACACCTAAATGATGTGGAGATTAATATCAATGCCATCTCTGAATTGTTCCCACTTGGATTGGGTGGATGTCTGCACAAATATATGCTGCAATCAGCAGACATCCCAGTTTTTGCCTTGTGCCTGAAGCTGCCGTGATAAACTCTAGCTCCTCCTGCATTGAATACCAGACCAGACCAGACCAGGGTTCAAAATGTTGGATATACCAAGGCTGTACATTCTACAGTAGATTAATTAGCTACTCTGAATTGGTCTAGTGTCAGTGTGTAAGTGTCCCCAGCCGATAAACCAGTTCCCTGTTCATACTTGGAACAGGGGAACAGCCCCAGGAGTTTTGTAGTGTGCCAGCCTAAGTGGAAAGGATGCTCATATTTTTGCAATAGACTAGACAAATTGTAAAGAAGCTGTATAGGCACACTGCAATCAGTTTCTTTTCCAGTTATCGTGGTCCATTGAAAATTGGCCTACACCAAATGTAATGTAATGAATTTTCCAATTTAACCATGACATATTGTGCAGTATATAAATATAGTACCATTAGGTTGCCTTAAAAAAGAACTTCATAATAAAACACAATATCAGAGAAAAGTACCAAATAAAGGTAGCATCTTTATGCCAAAAAATAACACAAAAACAGTAATGAAAATTTGAAGAAACAAAGTACGAATAAACATCCAATTGAATAAAACCATGCAATCTCTCCGTGTTAGTCTCAGTAGTTAATGGACCTGGTGAAATGGGCTTTCCCACAATGAAGTGCTGCACCTCCCGCCCCTCGCTCGCTGCAATATGAACCTGATTTCTCTTGCTATTGCCAGCAGAGCCTTTGCCACAAACATTCCAGGCTCAGAGGATGGCCTTACATTAGCTCTAGTTTTTAAAGGACAAGGTTAACAATTCAGCTCTACAGCTGCCGACTCTGTTAAAAGGATATTATGAACCCATGTTCCATTCTATCTCTAGTGGCCAAGAGATGTTCCCCTCTCTATGAATCCCTCCCTGGTTTTTACTGATTTATTTCAGAATTACAATACAGAGTATAAGACATAAATAAATCAAGGATAAAAAAACAGTACTACGTTCCATAAATTTATAGTTTAGATCAATCTAAAGTAGAGAACCTAATAAATACCCTTCAAGGATACAGACACATCAAAAAGGGTAGCAAAGGCAAGCTTGTTTTTATACAACAGTATTAATAAATGCATTCATATTCTAAAAAGACACTTTGGAACTTTAAGAACAGGGTAGGCAAGAGCAAAATGCTTCATTGTTGAGTAAAAATTTTCAGTTACATTACACTCTGAGCATTACTTACCATTAAGCAATAAAATGATCTATTCATATGCAAAACGTTTTATGCACTGCAGAACAGTTTTGTATTTATTAAAGTGGCAGGTGTACATAAACTATTAAAGCCCATGCAACTTATTAATTCATTCATGAAAGTGAACAGAATTTGTTAGCAAGCATAGGGCATGAAGTTACTAACTAACATCAGAGATAGCCAGAAAAGAGAGAGAGAGAGAGGAGAGAGAGGTTAGGAGTACGCACTGATACAGTGCATTGCCACACCCACCACATGACAAACCACCTCAGGGTCCCAAGATTAAGACCTGAGTGCAGGCATGCAGCAGGTGACACCTCAGCACCACACTAGTTCAGATGGAATGGGACAGACAGTGTGAGGTTGTTTTATGGTGGCTGGAGTGCCAATTCTGCCACCAACTCACAGGTTTTCCCTGCAGGGTGGAGGGCCTACTTGGAGGGCCTACTTGGAGGGCTGGGTGCAGATTAACATCATACCCAGGACGGAGCAATTGCTGGTTAAGGACCTTGCTCAAGGGCTCAACGGAGTAGAATCACTTCTGGCATTTACAGTATTTGAACCAGCAACCTTCCGATTGCCAGTGCAGATCCCTAGCCTCAATGCCACCACTCCACCCATGTTAAAAGGACCGTCCTAAAAGTTCATAAAAATTATACTGCTGGTTAAGACATACTACGTTTGTGTCTGTCTAAGGCAGTGAACCATGTCCACCTTAAGTGGACACAAGATTGTCAGAAATGCTATTAAGATTTTGTTAGATATTACTGTTCAATAAGCTTCACTCAATTGATTTAATTGGGAATATACATCATATTAAAGGCAAGCTAAATGAAAACATTTTAATGCTGTTTTAAAAGTTATAACATTCTTTACTGTAGGCAAATCATATTTATTTTACATACATTAATGGTGATTCTAATTAAAGCTGATGCAGATTTCTAGCATTCTGTTTTTATAATTGGTACACTTATGGTACAATAGCAAAGGCAAATATTGTGACATGTAAAACTGATCATTTCCCATTGTACTTTGTGCCATGTATTGCAGCCTAAATTATAAACAGATTGCAAACAATATTTTCTAACATATTCTTGTAACACTGTAAGGAAAAAAATGTAATGGAAACAAATAAGCTTTAAAAAACAAAAATTAATAAAGACATTATATTATCTACCAATGAAAAAGAAATTGACACAAATAAGCTTTATTTAACAAAGATGAATAAAGACATTCTGCTATCTGTACTAAAAGAATTATTCATTTTAACTCAAGGAACGGATAACTCAAAAACACAAATTTTCACATGTCTAACATGACTGCCTTCAAATTAAAACAATGACATAAAAAGACCAAACAGGATGAACAGCTGGGAATGGGTGATTTTACTGATGGTGCAGCATCAAAATCTGAAATTTATATATATATATATATATATGTGTGTGTGTGTGTGTGTGTGTGTGTGTGTGTGTGTGTGTGTTTAACAGCACTGACAGAAAGGATTAGCCTTCATTGAAGTAATACAGTCCATGAAAAATAAATGCTTTTCTAGGCAATGAAAAATATATGCTGTTTCTTAAAATAAAATGAAAAAGCTAGACCTTTCAGGTTATGAAGCCACTTACAACACTGGTTGATAGCCAGACATTCCCCTCATTACCTCTTGCTTCATTGAGAAGGTCACTATTGAATGATAAATGCAGATTGTAATGTTTAAATTCACAGTCTGTCAATATTCCATTAAAGTTATATCTCAAATTTCACACTTATTCAGCACAAAAGAAAAATATGCTAATTTAGTCAGTCATCTGTAACGAGGGCAATTGATTTCTGCTAACGGGGGTGCCTTTTTACAACCATTCCAGTTGTCTACATTCATGTTTGCACAGGAGACAAAGAGAAATGGACTTTCTCCTTTTTTCTGTGATTATAGTTCTATAGCTTGCATATGGCCTCAGCTCATCTTGCACCTGAATAGTATCATCTGATCTTATCCATGCAACAGCATTTCCTTTATCCACTACAGAATTATAATTGAATTGTTTTGTTTTACTCTTCCGTCAGTAAAGTAAGGATTCTAGCTGTGTCAGTTTACTACTATTATCTGCATTTGTCTGTTCATGGATTTTTGATTTATTTTATTAATCCCGAAGGGGGAACTGTCATTTCACATGACCTTTGGGGGTAATAGTGCAGGGTCAGCAATTGTACAGTAGCCTCAGATCAATTTTGAGGCTAAGAGCCTTGCTCAAGTGCCCAAAAGAGTAGGGTCCCTTCTGCCAGTAATGGGATTTGAACTGGCAACCTTCCAGATACCAGCGCACAGAAGCCAGAGAGTGTTGTTCCAAGTAAAAAGAACTACTTTAAAATTCAGAAGAGGGTGAGAGAGAGACACACACACATATATAAATTATATATATATATATATATATATATATATATATATATATATATATATATACTGTAAAGAGAAATGCAAACCACTTGTATTACTTCAAAACAAATACAAACAAATTCTCTTGTATTGCCAGAGATATTACATTGACAAAATATATACTAGAGCAGAGGTCCCCAACTCCAGTCCCGGAGGGCCCCAGTGGCTGCAGGTTTTCATTCTAACCCTTTTCTTAATTAGTGACCAGTTTTTGCTGCTAATTAACTCCTTTTCCTTTCGTTTTATTTGACTTGCTTTTTAAGATTTGTTCCCCTGAATTTCTTCATTGTTCCTCTGAATTTCTTCATTTCTTTCCTTAAATGGCACCCACACAGAAATGAAATGTGAAGTGAGTGAGCCAACAGAAGACCAGCTAAGTCAGGGCCTAAAAGTCCAACCAATTTCACTCCAACCAGTTGCTTAATTAGGCGCCAATTCTTCTTGTTAATTAAACCCGTTCTGTAATTCCATAGCTTGTTGCTGCTCTCATTGTGCAATAGCATACATTTCTGAAATTATTGCTTTTCTCTTTTCTAAGAACACTGTTAAAATGTTTTGGGGACCTGAGCAGATCAACGTTCCTGAGACCTTCATCTTTCTTTGTTTTCAGACCAGTAACGGCATACTTCACGATAACGTGCAGTGAATACACTTGACTTGAGCATTCCTAGTTTTCCTCCTCTTTCTCTGTCTCTGTTTATCATTCGTTTGCTCAGAGGTTGATGCGCTTGCTGCTTCCTGAGCAGCTCTTCTTTTCTCCACCCTAGCGGCCCGCTGCTTCTCTTCTTTCAACTGCATCTTTTCACATTAAAACTGATTAAGTCAGTGTTTGCGTTGCAATTACTTAGTACGTTTTCTTTATTATTTTACTTAAGCTGGCACTTAAGTGTTCAATCTGCCTCAAGAATGATTAGCGAAGGTGGTAGGGAATGAAAATGGTGCCCATACGCATGTGCCGCACGCCGGCCCTGCTGCACGCTGCCGAGAATTGATTCTACAATAAAATAAAATAAAAATAAAATGCGTAATAAAAATCATCACCCTGAAAGCAGATAGTAGACATCACGTAGTATATGTGTACCAAATTTCAAGTCAATAGGTGAAACGGTTTGTGAGATACAGGTGATTTAAAATCCTGGACAGACAAACGAACAGCCACAGTAGCGTATTATATAAGAAGATATTGTGTGATGGACACAGTTTGCTGGTCATGTTTTGGTTCATTTTGTATCTCATTATTGTTTGGCTTCTAATTAGGAAAATGAAACAAGGGATCAGAGTCTTCAAGGGCAAGTAAAATAAATTTAATTCAAAAGAAGTTAATTAGGAGCAAAACCAGGTCACTAATTAAGAAAAGGGTTAGAATGAAAACCTATAGCCACTGGGGCCCTCCAGGACTGGATTTGGGGACCCCTGCACTAGAGGCACTGGAAAACTGGGCTATTATTGGTGACATGGGGAGATTGCTTCAATAAATAGCTCAGAATTTTAGTTTTACTTTTGGCTTACTAGTTTAGCAGCATAAAAAAGTCAAAATCTTTCATGGGACTCCCAAAAACATGATTTAACAATGCAAACCTAAGCAAAATAAAGGGAAGGATATTTTCTTCAGAACATGGCTAGCTGTTAGCAACAATACTGTGCAAGAATCAAAATAACTCTGTAAATGAGTCATTTCATTGTTAACTTTTATTTAAATTACTTCAGTATAACTCAAGAGAAAAATTAATTATAAGTGAAAGAAATTTTTAAAAAGTTAGGGATAGGCATGGGTATTTTCAACCAAAAAAACAATTTTTATTTTCTTAACAGTTATAAGTAGATGTTTCTTCAACAGTGGTAGGTAACTGTGCTCTTTTTATCTCGTACCTATATTAAATGAAAGGCACGCTCCAAGCATACGGACTCATACGTTTCTGTACCATATCCATAACTATACTGCATGTGAATGAAGGAGAATATTATCAGTTTTCTATTTTCCAAAAATCCATTGGTCAATTTTAAGATTGTGATGGACCAGAGGATATCTTGTGGCATTGGGCACAAAGCAGAAATAAGCAGAATAAGGCACCACCATTTATATCAACTTGACATTTACATCTTTAGAATGTGAAGAAAAACAGATTACCTTGATAAAAACAAGACAAGGCTTGATTATGCAAATATAGACTATAGAGACAATGGCCAGAGATCTGAATAAAATCACCTTAAAAAAAGTCTGTCATACCTAAATCATCCAACATTTACTTTTATGATTACAATTTCAATAAAAGTGAAAAAATTGAACAGTATATTCAAAACTGAATACTTTTGCACAAAAAACATGTCCAATTTTTATTGTCACATTGTGCCCATGTAGCTTTTCCTGACAGTTTTTGTTCTGTGTTTATCCAGAAACACTCTTTTAATGCACTACAGGTAATCCACTTAAAACAGCACAATCAAATTAAAAAGAAACAGAATTTGCACAGACGCTCTCAGATTAACCCAGAATGGCACTGTCAGGTAGCCACAGTTCAAAGCAATCAATATAAAAATCAATAGCTTAAAGTATAAATCAGAACTGAAAATAACAAACAAGCAATAAATATTACAAGGTAGTGACATAATTATTTTATATACATGACAGGATATCCATTTTAAACTCATGTATTCATATTCAAACAGCTCCTTTCATTGCACAATATTTTTAACTTAACCAGCCAAGGTACAATGCATTAACTCTAATGTACACATTGAACCAGACATAAAGTAGATTAACCTAATTAGAGCACAGTATTAGAGATATGTGGGTTTAAGAAAATTTACTTTGGTTATTTTGTACTTAACTTAAAGATGATTGACAAGTCTAAAAATTATCAATAGTATTGGCAAAATGAGCTACAGTACTTCTCAAAAAGTCAGTCTATATTTTTTTCCCATTTCAATTGATAATATGGTTTTCAGCAAAACACTTTGGCTTTAGTAGATCAAATATTTTAGCATGATCTACTCGTGTTACAATGGCTGATGCAGCAGTATATGTTACATTATTCTTTATTGTGTATTTGCATTACTAGTTATCATTATGGCAAAATGGGGTTGAGGCCTCACCAAATAACCATAAGCAGGTGAGGACCTTAATTAGCCAGCCCTGACAAGAACCAACCCAGACCAGTTTGCCCCTTAAACCAACCTGCAGGCTTCAACTTGGCTGTTCCCAAAGTGAAGAAAACTGGCTGAACAGTGCAAAATATAGCAAAAGACCCATAAGAGGAGGAATAACTATAAATCGCCGGCTTGTACACAAAAAATTAAAAGAATCTTTATTTTGTATTTTGGTTAATTGATCTTTATTTATAAAGCAAAAATGCAGTACAGATCAAAAATACAAAAGGATTTGCCTAAAAAGGCAATCCACAACAAAGAAGTCCCAATATACGAACCAGTAAAAGTAATCCCAAAACAGAAACAGAAAAATATAATAGAGCCGGGAAATTCAAAAAGAAAAACAGGAGTACTTACAAAAACCCAAAAGACTCCTAAACACTTGCAGTTAACCACTAATTGTATCTTTTGTTCTGGCCCCAAATAAAGGCAAAACGAGGACCTAACAGCAGTGAGATGAGATGAATACAGTAGCGTGCTAAACATAAAAATTCTGGTGGGGTAGTACCAGAATTTTCAATTCTGTGTGCAGACCTATATAACATTAATATATAAAACTACCATACCATTTGAAACAGGAGCAGTTAAGTGCTGTCTTGTTTTACAAGAAGCAGAAAAAGCACATGTAAGGACTTCTAAGATGGGTTTTTCAAAATGTAGTGCTATCAAGTGGTTCTCCTCAGCACTGAGTAAAAATCAAGATGCCACTCAGCCCAATCAGCATAATACCTTGTGCTCAGTGCATTCCTGATATGTTATCTGCTTCATTTTATTTCAAACTAGCAAAATACCCGCGCTTTGCAGCGGAGAAGTAGTGTGTTAAAGAAGTAATGAAAAAGAAAAGGAAACATTTTAAAAATAAAGTAACATGATTGTCAATGTAATTGCTTTGTCACTGTTATGAGTGTTGCTGTCATATATATATATATTTATATACACACACACACACAAACATATATATATATATATATATATACACATATACATATACATACATATCTACATATACACATACATATATACATATATATACACATACATCCACATATATATACATATCTACATATTACACACATACATATACACATATATATATGTGTGTGTATATATATATATGTGTGTGTGTGTATATGTGTGAGTGTGTATACATATATATATATTGAAATAGTTTTACTGTCAAATAATGCAAAGAGTACGCAACACGTGTTTCGCCCTAATTCTGGGCACATCAGGCGTACACATTCACTGCACCCCCTCTCGGGAATCGAACCTCGGACGTCAGCACTAGAGGCGAAGCCTCTTGCATTGCGCCACGGCGTGTGGTTCGTTTATTTGACAGTATGTAGATCGGGGTGTGTGTGTATATATATATATATATATATATATATATATATATATATATATATATATATATATATACACTGTATACTGTATATATATATATATATATAGCAAAATACCCGCGCTTCGCAGTGGAGAAGTAGTGTGTTAAAGAAGTTATGAAAAAGAAAAGGGAACATTTTAAAAATAACGTAACATGATTGTCAATGTAATTGTTTTGTTACTGTTATGAATGTTGCTGTCATCAAGGATTTGATTATCATTATTTCTTTCAATCATGTTCGTATTTGTAGGATGTGTTGTGTTCAAGTCACATTCCGTGTTTGTCAACCGTTGTAAAGATAACAGGTTTCATTCATCGATTCCTTTCTTACTGCATCAATAAACAGCTCGTCTTCCTCTTTATTTGACACATCACACACAGTATGCACGGGTTTTTTTTACACTGTCTTCCTTTAGCTGGACATTGACTTTTTCCACCGTGTGCTTTGTTTCCGCAGTAGCTGCACTTATGAATATGCTTGTATGCGTTACTCGTTTCATATTCTTTTGCTTCCTTCTCAACTGTGTAATGCGTTTTTGTTCAGCGCTCTTTGGAGCTGTTGCTTTTTGTCTGCGTACTGCGTTCACAGTCAGTTGACGTGAGCCGCTCGGAGTACATGCATTGAAGGTTCTCAGTTGTGCTTTTGTTATCTCTTGCGATGTCCACGGCTTTACTTAATGTTAGCTAAGACCCGCCCCTCAAAAGTTTCTCTCGCAGTTTCGCTGAGTTTGTGCCAAACACCACCCTGACCATCTCATCTTCATCTGCATAAGCACAGTCCTTCACCTGCGAATATTTAGCGGCAGAGTGTTTCTATTGGATTGCCGCTGACGAACGGCCTTATATGGGCAGGCACTCAATTACGTGGGAGGCGTGACAATGATGGAAACGACTCCGCCTCACACGGCGACCGAGCTGCAGGCTATGGCTGGTATATATGTATATAAGTAGGTTCCAGTTATGACCATTACACGTAGAATTTCGAAATGAAACCTGCCTAACTTTTGTAAGTAAGTTGTAAGGAATGAGCCTGCCAAATTTCAGCCTTCTACCTACACGGGAAGTTGGAGAATTAGTGGTGAGTGAGTGAGTGAGTGAGTGAGTGAGTGAGTGAGTGAGTGAGTCAGTCAGTCAGTCAGTCAGTCAGTCAGTCAGTCAGTGAGGGCTTTGCCTTTTATTAGTATAGATTACTGTGGCTATCTTTAAGGGAGAAAGTAATACTGGACTTTTCATTCATCTTTGCTGGCTCGTGTTGCATAGCATTGGCTGGGAAAATCAAGAACCAGAATTGCAAATATGCAATTACCCAAAAAAAGACATTTATTCCTACACTCCCATTGCTAAAAGATAATGTTGAGGTTGCACACGTACACAAAGAACCAAGGGTAAGCTTAAAACATTGCCAAATAACCAGAAAAAGTCTTGTAGTGTCTGAAACAAAGACAGTTTCATACACTACAAAAAGCATGATTTATTTAGATAAAAATTTGAGCATATGATGGAGAGTTGGGAAAATTTGCTTAGAAGACAAGGTTGAGGGTTGTTATGAACATGTTAATAAGTTAAATTACTGAGGGAAGCTTACTACTCATTGTGCACAACATCTGGTGGGGCTATGCCGCACAGGCCATTACTGTAGAAACGCCACTGGATGAATACAATAATCATGCATTTTCTATTAATATCTCTTATACATCTTTTACACCAGAAGAAAAGTAAACTATTAGCTAGTATGCCTGTAGCATTAACCGAAAACAACACATCCAGAATATTGCTATTAATGTGGTGCAAAAGGTTTCTGGTAAAATATATTTTTAAGGATATTGTTTCTCAAACTAATACAAAAATGATTAAGAAAAGCAAGGTTCACTTACTATATACAGTATGTAAACAAAGTTGAGTTTAGCCTCAGGCTTGCAAAGTGCTGCATGTTTATGGCTTTTCATTTGATTTCATTTTTTAAATAAACCCTAAGGGATGTACACATTGTACATCTAGCAAGATACTGGCCCCTTTTTCAATAGTATATAAAATGGTGCTGTAAAATGTCTTCTTTTTAAACTATCAAGACAGGACATAAACAGAACAATTATAAAAAAAACACCAGCTTTTTAAAAATATGCTAATTTTTATCAATTCATTGTATAAAAAACTAACAGCATTACTCATTAACTTTGTTAACTGACTTTGCTGCAACTACCAATCCATATGCTATTATTACATTCAAGCGAAGTTTCACATCTAAAGTTAGCCAGGAGATCTAGTTAATTCAGTTGCCTCTATTCTCTTGCAAATGCCACAGAGATTAAACAAGCCTTCCGCATTACATTATTTTTTGATAATTTTTTTTATTGCAAATAAATTAAAATACAAATACATGAGGTCCCGTACAGAATTATTACAATACTAAACAGCTTAACAAGGGAGTGAGGATATCAATAAATAAGAATATAATCCAGTTACCTAATCTAATTCCGCCATTGCTAACCTAACACCTATGCAAACATAAACGGTAGCACACACCCACCTAACCTGGAGTAAAAAGAGGGAGAAAAGAAAGATGTAGATTAAAAGTTAAACGGCATCTACCTTTATGTTCAGAAGATTTTTCTTTGATTGCTACCTCTCAAGACACCAAGTCGAAGCATTATTAATCATGACCGAAGTTAACTCTAAGTGAGATGCTTTATAAAATTCTGCATACTACTGTCTGATAACAAGATAATCTGATAATTTCCACTGAGAAGCAATAAATAAGGAGTTTAATGGCAACATTGCCCAGTAAAAAAAATGCTTTTAGAGGGTGTCAAATGTTAGTACTGAAGTTTCAAGTAAGACAAAAATGTGAGGAGTGCAAGGGAAATAAGTTTCCAAAAGAAGAGTTCTGAAGAGCAAAGACAGAAGAAAAAAAGGCAAACAATGATGACACATAGGACCTGAAAAACTTCATGATGATGTGGTGACTTTAAGTTGGGTATCCTTGTAGACAGGAATTCTTGGACATAGTTTAACATTTTTAAATATAGCCTTCTTGTCTTAATGGTGACAAGTATTTTGAATTACTAGATCAACAGAACCAAATATGAGGAACATACAAATCTTTACTGGAAGAGCCGTTAAGCACTAAGTAGTTAAAGGAGATTAGCCCTTCGCCTGGGGGTAATAAAGCTGAAAAACCACAAAATGGGAGGAATGGTGCACGGGGAATTAAATGGTATACCATATGATTTTACTACAGATCTTAATTAAAAAAAAGCAATTTTTTTTAATTAAAAAAAAGAGGTAGCTGTAATATTATACAAATGCTTTATGTTTTGGAACATGCACAGTCCAGCACCCACATCAAACAGAATACCCAGTTTACAAATACTGGTTTCTAACCAAGATGGCCAAATACATGGCTGACATTCAACAAGTGTAAGTTGTGAAAAATTTGCATAAAAGGATTTCCAATTTGCTGTGATGTGAGATTTTGCATTTAACTTGATAAATATTTTGTATATCTTTATTTGTAACTTAGGCAAAGCAATGTAATTTAGTGTTTTCGCCCCCCGCGCTCAGGTGGTGTGGTCTCTTTGCATTTTACGACAGAGTTGGGAGAAGATGTGTTAAACGAGTTTGGCGAGTACTTCTCTGCTAAAGTCTTTCAACCCCACCCCACAAGGAAGCCAAGGTGTTTAACATATCGTTTGGGGGCAGGTGTTAAGATGTTCTATTTCCCCCATTGGTCTGAAGTATGGCTGTTTGAAATTGGCTTGGATCAGAAGCTTTTAAGTACCATGATGTCCTATTGGCTCTAGGGGTTGGACAGAACATCTATAAATGTATGTACTTAACCTCACAATCTCTCTCTTACTGATCTGATGAAGAAGACCATCACATCATGAACTGAAGACAATACAATGAAGAGCACAGCTTCAGCCATATTGAACAGGCTTGAGGCCTGCTCTGAAGAAAGCTGAGTACCAATGATGCCTTAACTAGAGACATTTTAAGTAACTGGTGAAACTAAACATCACCATTTAATCAGGTTGTATGGTTGCCAATATTCAAATGTACTTTGCATATTGTTATTATTTATGAATATTATCAATAATATATTATTTTATGTGTAACTTAACTCCTGCTTGTCTTTTTACTACATCTAATTGCCTGAGGTTATAGATATAGAAGGGAAGATGGGGATAAATTCTATACAATAATATCTTATAAACAGTGGTAAGTCTGTGAGATTAGGCATTCTAAGGCTACATATTAATAATACAATAGGGGAAAGTACAGCAAAATATATTACTCTACCAAGATAAAACACAATTATATCCAATTCTTCTTTTTACGGTATGTCAAACCTGCAAAATACATCATAAACTATGACTCTGAAGAAATCTGCAAATTGTCAAATTCACCTTAACATGAGTGTTTTCAAAAATGAGACAAGTAGAAACCAATGACATTTCCACTTCTTGCCAGAAGACTGGGGACAGGACTCGCACCAAAATTTAACAGGCTGTAGCACAAATGCCCAGTGACAAAGTTCTATGTTTGGTGTGGCTAAGCCAGCTTTTGGATCAACTTACAAATAATCAGTCATTTTCATAACTGCTATTTGGACTACAATTGAGAGGTTGATGGAAGACCACCAATTTAAATCTTTTTTGACAGCTGATAATATTCTTCAATAATTCAATGTTACAATGTGTGAAATCAAGGTACAAATGTAAATGCCAAGTGAGCAAGAACTGCCAAGTTAAATGAAAGGTTAGTCAAGACAGGGGAAGTGCCAAGTGGGAACATGATTTATTCCAGGTGATCCTATAAATTGAAAGTTCCTATTCAAGATTAAATAGCTTTAAAATATAATGCAAGACTCAGTGTTCCCTAAAAATATAAGAACATAATCTGCATACATAGAAATATGATGCGAAGTACCATAGACCTTCAAGGGAGTAATGAATTTGAAATTAAAAACTGTTACAGCCACAGGTTCTGGCGTCAAAATAAAAAGAGATGGTGACAATGAGATTCCATGTCTGGAACCTATTTTGGTAGGGAAACGGGGAGATATTAACAAGTTTGTCAGTATAACAGCAGAAGGGTTTGCATATAGAGTTTTAACAACTTTAATAAAACAAATTACAGTATATAATTTCATGGTGCTGTTTTACCTTTTCTCTACAGGCTAACCATTTGCTAATAAACAGGTATAGTAACAAGCTTTCGAATGAACTGAGTTAGCTACTGTATAAAGGAATCAGACTGCTTCTTTCTGAATTGCCATTTGCTTAATGCTAAAGCTTTTTTTGGGAGTAAAGTGTTAAGAGTGGTTAAGGGCATTTTACAAAGATTGGTTAACAGCATCAAACACAGATACAGTTTGTTGCTATCAGTTTGTTTGGACTAACTAAAATTGCAAAAAAAAAAAAAACTAGTAATTTGGCCATGCTGCCTTTTCAATGCTTTTCACAATTATTGTTGGTATGAAAGCCTGGAATGTCCAGTTCATCACTGTAATCTGTGCATGTGCATAAGTCCTGTAATCATCACAAAGACTTTATGTGCATATTGTTCTTCTTATTGTAAGAAACACAATTCTGAATTGAATTAAGTGGGTACAAAAATGGGATGGAGAGTTTAATAATTCAAAATAATATCTTATTCAGACTGATTTTGGCAAATTATACCACTGATACGCAAACTTTATGCAAATAATATTAGGCTGGCATCTGTAAATTGGCTTGGTATAAGTTAGTGTATCTAATGATGGAATGGCACTTTGACCATGTGCCAGTGCATGCCTTGTACTCTCTACAGCAACAATGGGATCCATCTCTCAGTGATTGCTAGCTTGGATTACATGAACACAAAGGATGGATGGATAAAGTGGATTTCAGCAAGTGGCATCTATGACCTGTGCCTCCAGTTTATGAAAACACATGACTGTAGGTATTTGCGCCATGGCTTATTTATTTAATTAATTTGTATTACATAGTACTATTTACAGATCCCTCTACATTCAGTTTCACTGGGGTATAAATATGAGGTGGCACAGAGGCCAAATTCCCTTATTCATTCATTACCATAGGAAAGATAAAAGAACACACAATTTAAGTGAGAATGGCTATGAAAAAATTGCTTACTCAAAAAGGCCTAATTTTTCCAGTTAGGGAAATAATTAAAAAAGACAAGTGGAACTGTTAGCAACTTGCCTGAAAGAGAACCAAGTTTATTTTGCCCCATGCACAATGAGCAGGATAGTAAAAAAGGTAAAATTATCCCCAAGGATCACTGTTAAGAGAAATACAGGAAGAAAAGTAATTTTGAAATTGAATAACCATAACTTGTTGCAAGTTAAAATAACAAACGACATCAGAGCATGCTACTTACTTTATTGTTGCATTGTTTTATTATATTGGAAACCTTAAACTGACACATTATCCATCCATCCATCTATCCATCCTCTTCCGCTTATCCGAGATCGGTCACGGGGGTAGCAGCTTGAGCAGAGATGCCCAGACTTCCCTCTCCTCTGCCACTTCTTCTAGCTCTTCCGGGTGAATCCCGAGGTGTTCCCAGGCCAGCCGGGAGACATAGTCCCATAGTCCCCCAGCGTATCCTGGGTCTTCCCTGGGGCCTCCTCCCGGCTGGACGTGCCCGGAACACCTCACCAGGGAGGCATCCTGATCAGATGCCCGAGCCACCTCATCTGACTCCTCTCGATGCGGAGGAGCAGCGGCTCTACTCTGAGCCCCTCCCGGATGACTGAGCTTCTCACCTTATCTTTAAGGGAAAACCCAGACACCCTGCGGATGAAACTCATTTCAGCCGCTTGTATTCATGATCTTGTTCTTTCGGTCAATACCCATAGCTCATGACCATATGTGAGGGTAGGAACGTAGATCGACTGGTAAATTGAGAGCTTTGCCTTACGGCTCAGCTCCTTATTCACCACGACAGACCAATGCAGAGCCCGCATCACTGCGGACGCCGCACCGATCCGCCTGTCGATCTCAAGCTCCATTCTTCCTTCACTCATGAACAAGACTCCGAGATACTTGAAGTCCTCCACTTGGGGCAGGATCTCGCTCCCAATCCTGAGAGGGCACTCCACCCTTTTTCATCTGAGGACCATGGTCTCGGATTTGGAGGTGCTGATTCCCATCCCAGCCGCTTCACACTCAGCTGCGAACCGATCCACAGAGACCTAAAGATCACGGCCTAATGAAACAAACAGGACAACATCATCTGCAAAAAGCAGTGACCCAATCCTGAGTCCACCAAACCGGACACCCTCAATGCCCTGGCTGCACCTACAAATTCTGTCCATAAAAGTTACGTACAGAATCGGTGACAAAGGGCAGCCCTGGCGGAGTCCAACTCTCACTGGAAATGGGTTTAACTTACTGCCTGTAATGCGGACCAAGCTCTGACACCGGTTGTACAGGGACACAGCCCTTATCAGGGGGTCTGGTACCCCATACTCCCGGAGCACCCCCCACAGGATTCCCCGAGGGACAGAGTGGAACGCCTTTTCCAAGTCAACAAAACACATGTAGACTGGTTGGGCAAACTCCCATGCACCCTCCAGGACCCTGTTGAGGGTGTAGAGCTGGTCCACTGTTCCACGACCAGGACGAAAACCACACTGTTCCTCCTGAATCTGAGGTTCGACTATCCAACGGACCCTCCTCTCCAGGACCCCCGAATAGACTTTTCCAGGGAGACTGAGGAGTGTGATCCCTCTGTAGTTGGAACACACTCTCCGGTCCTCCTTCTTAAAGAGGGCAGTGTTCTCCCTAGCATCTTTTAGCCAGGCACTCTGCCCGGCTAATTTAGTTGAGCGCCCGGCTGTCATCTCGCATGACATTGTGAGATGACAGCCGCAGATCTGCAGGCACAGGCAGATTTAATGATCTGCAGAGATGGCAAGGGACAAGCGTGCGGGTGGGCAAATATTGCTAAAGCTAATAGCGGGGACAAGGCAGAGCAGAGTTCACAAGCAAAGAGTATGGGGAGGTGGGGTTTCGAGAGCGGGCTGTACATGGTAATAGCGGGGGTGTAGCAGCTTAATACAATAGCAAGAAGTATGGAGAGGTGGGCGGGCGAGAGGGGGCTGTACATGCTAATAGCGGGAACGGAGCAGCAGTTCACAAACAAAGAAGATGCAAAAAGTGTGCAGAAACCCTTGCAGCATGCACTTTGTCCTGAGCAAAAGTTTTGTCACTGAATTGCTGAGGGTTTTGTACGGAAGCGTATTAGGGACAAAGTGAAGAAAAAAAAACTATATGTCGAGAATTAAGTCGAGATGTTGACTTTATTCTCGACATTTTCACTTTAATATTGACGCTTATGACGAGAATAAAGTCGACATGTTGACATGTTGCTACATAATTTATGACGGGGTTTGAGAAAATCTAGTAAATTAAACATTCATTTTTAGATGAAGTTTAGTTTACGATGTTCTACTTTAATGACAAACTACGAGAATAAAGTCAACATGTCGAATTTAATCTCGAGATAAACGGCGAGAATAAAGTGGAAATGTCGACTTTATTCTCGACATAAGCGTCGAGATTAAAGTGAAAATGTCAACTTTATTCTCGATATAAGTGTCAAGATTAAAGTGGAAATGTCGAGAATGCGTACCTGCCGTAGTCCAAGTGTGAATTGAATATCCAACAGGCTCTCCCTTTCCCACTCAAAAGTCTTATACATAGGTACAGTACTTTAAATTTTTTTCAAACTTTTACCAAAATGAGCAAAAGAAGTGTTCAGAAAACAACACTGCTCAGTTATTTCACAAAAGAGACGTCACAAACTAATGAAGATGTGGCGTCAACTCCTCATGTGGCAATTTCAGACAAAGACATTGCAGAGGCTGGTCCATCAGGGAAAGTCTCTTCAGCACACACTCTGCCAATTGATAAATCTAAGCACCGCTTATCCGGCATAAACAAACAATGGTTTAAAAATTTTGATTGGCTAATGGTCAAAGAAAATGTTATCTGGTGCTCATTGTGCATGAAATACTCAAACAAACACCCCCAAGGAGGGGTTACTTTGGGTAAACGTGCCATACACAAGAATTCGAAAAGAAAGCTTGCTGGACCATGAAAAAAGTAAAACGCACATTGAGTCTTCTGCTGACCTTTTAGGAAATTGTGTACTAGAGCAAACTGGAATCAGTCAAATTGAAAGATCTGTATTTGTGTTAGATAACTTAGAGAGATGCCTTTGTGGGAGCTTTAAGATCCATGCATTGTTTGGCAAAAAATGAGTTGCCACATACAACGTTGTTTGAAAAGCTGTTGGAACACTGTAAAGAAATAGGTTGTTCCTTTTTACAACATCTCGATATTGGTAAAAATGCGCATTACACCTCTGAAAGAATAATGCAAGAGCTGCTGGATGTCTTAGTATCAGAAATAAAATCTAACATACTGAAAAATATACACACAGAAAAGTTTTTCAGTATTCTGTGTGATGAAACCACAGATATCTCAGATGTAAAACAATTAATTATTTACATTAAATACGAGTATGTTTGCCAGGTCACTAAAGAGGTCAGAATTAGTTTTGTATCAACCCGCAATATGATTGATGGCAAAGTGGAGACTATAACCAACACAATGAGTGAGACTATTAACACTCTAGGCTTGAAAACTGCTAATCTGGTTGAACTAGGGTCAGATGGAACGGCTGTTATGATTGGGAAACAGAAAGGTGTGGCAAAACTGCTTAGAGATAAAACATCTGGACTGTTAGTCAACTGCCACTGTGTAAACTGCCAATTGGCCCTTGCAAGTGCCCAAGCAGCAGCTGCTGTACCTTATTTAACAAAACTGAACATCTTAAGGCAGCTATTCTATTTCTTCCAAAATTCTTCAGTTAGGATGGCTGGTTTAATGGAAATTCAAAATATTCTGAACATTCCCCAGATTAAGCTGAAAATGGCAAGTGACACTAGATGGCTGTCTGATGACTTTGCAGTACAGTCACTACGACAGTGTACGATGAGTGATCTCCTTGGAGGGCCCAGATCTTGGGGACTTTGATTATGGGAAAGCTGCAGACAACTGGGCCTCTAGGAAGAAAAGAAGAATAAATATTTAACTGAAGACACCTTCTGCATATGCAAGTTGGCTTTGAAGAATATTTTTTCAATTTTCTTCATTAGGTTTCCTATACTTTGTTTCATTGTTTTCACTTTTCTTCCCGACAGCGACAATACTTGTGCCTCTTGGTTTATGTCATAACAATTGTTATTTAAAATTTTTGTTAGGGTTGCAGGATCCTGAATTGGATACTTCTTAAATTTAATAAAAATATTTTGGCACAAGTGTCAAACCTTAAAAAAGGAAGTCATATTGTGCTTTGGAAAATAATTAATAATAATTAACTAATAAAAATAGTGCACATTTAAATTTTCCCCACCACCAAATTTCCCCGTCCCGCCCCACCCGGCTACTTTTTCTTGACACCCGGCTGGAAAAAATTTCTGGGGAGAACACTGGAGGGGGACCACCACCCCGGTCTGCCAATCCAGAGGCACTGTCCCCAATGTCCATGCGATGTTGCAGAGGCGTGTCAACCAAGACAGTCCTACAACATCCAGAGCCTTGAGGAACTCTGGGCGTATCTCATCCACCCCCGGGGCCCTGCCACCAAGGAGTTTTTTGACCACTTCGGTGACCTCAGTCCCAGAGATGGGGGAGTCCACCTCCGAGTCCCCAGGCTCTGCTTCCTCATTGGAAGGCATGTTTGTGGGATTGAGGAGGTCTTCGAAGTACTCCCCCCACAGAGCCACAACGTCCAGAGTCGAGGTCAGCAGTGCACCATCCCCACCATATACAGTGTTGACACTGCACTGCTTCCCCCTACTGAGACACCAGATGATGGACCAGAATCTCCTCTAAGCCGTCCGAAAGTCGTCCTCCATGGCTTTCCCAAACTCCTCCCACGCCCAAGTTTTTGCCTTAGCAACCACCGAAGCCACATTCCGCTTGGCCTGCTGGTACCTATTAGCTGCCTTCAGAGTCCCACAGGACAAAAGGGTCCTGTAGGACTCCTCCTTCAGCTTGACGGCATCCCTCACCGCCAATTACTGATACATTATCATTAGGAAATTGAGTTCTGTCACAGATAGTAAAATTGTATGTATTAAGTTGACAGGTACAACAGGAATAACAATTTGACAACTATAAAGAGTGGACATTTTTGGTGAGTAAAGGAAAACTAATAAAATGTTATAAAACTAAAAGCTAAATACTGAAAAATTAAAACTAAATAAAAAGTTTAAAAAAATGAAAAAATAAAAGCTACAATTTTAAAAATGGAAAATAACTACAACTAAATAAAGAACCTAAAGATTCAAAAACTAATTAAAAACTAAAAAAGAAATCTGAAAACTAGAAAAACATTGGCTTGGCCAGTGTCAAAGGAAGACATATCAAAATGAACTTGTTTATTTTTAAATTTACATAGGACAAAAGCAATAAAGATGGCACCAAGAACCTTAACACTAGAATTACCAGAGCCTACGAAAAAACTCGTAAATCCGTCCCACATTAAATCGCTTCTTAAATCCCTTCACACCTCTCCGCCAGCATCCTTTGTCCTCTAAATGTGCTGATAAAGAGAAGATAGAAGCAGCCTGCTATTCCATCCCCCCACCAATTTAGAACGTGCACAAACTTCTCTCAGCTCATGCCTTGATTGAGTATCTGGGAGTGAAGTGAAGTTTTAGAGTGGAAATAATAGATCGTTATTTGGAACACACGCATTTCATGTCTGTTCCGTTTCTACAGTAATCTGTGTAAATACATTGTTAAAACAGAAACGTTTTTTATATTCTAGTAGTAGATGACAAAATGTAGGCATAAACTATATAATGTATGAAGCCTGAAGTCCAAATATCAAAGAAACATTTTCACAAAAGGTACAAATATAACACAACAATTGCGCTTTTATTCAAAAATATAACTGCAGAAACAAATAGCCGCCTTAACACGCAACACTGACACTCGTTTATTATGACTGCCTCCGTGGAGCAATAGAATCAACTGCCGACTGGGAATCAAAAGGTCGCGAGTTCGAACTTCCCCCACTCCGTTTTGAGAAGTAAACTGCTCTTAGTCTTACTATTTTACAATAAAAGCATACATTTGATTTCAGTCTGTAACAGCCGGTATAATTTATGATCCTTATAAAGGATAGCTTTGTTTTTTTTTTTTTTTAATTCACTTTTCATTCTCTCAGTCGCGTTCAGAATCAATCCATACAACCCCATCTGACACGGTTGTTTTCACATAAAGACGTGCTATAGCTCTGCAGTGTACTTGTCACTGCATTCTCGTACCAATGTTTGCAAAATGAAGTGTCTGCGTGCACTTTTCGTGGCATTACACGTGTATTTTTTGAGCATGCCCGTTTGAGCATGCTCAAACACAGGAACATATGTTGGTGTAAAAGTATAACAAAACAAGTGCACTTTTATTCAAGACTACCTGTATAACCGAAGAAAAAAGAAAGCAAGTTACAGTAGACGATTGATACGACAGCTTGCATGGTGCAATGCTAAGAAGTGCCGATTTCCATTCCATGCTATATAAAATCATCACATTCAAATATTAACAGTTCCCACACACCCAAGGACCGTCCTTCCTACATTTACGACACGTGTACTTGTTGCAGTGTACACACCTCTCTGTGCTATGGTTCCTATTACACTGAATGAGCACCTGACACTGTACTTTCTTCCCTGAGGGAAGGTCCCACATCAGAGAATTTCCAGTTCCTGCATAAATTCACACCCGATCTGACGCTGTTCGTTTTCAAATAATATTGCATTAGTGCGATGATGTTTTCACATATATTGTCTCTTTCTTTCAGGTGTGTAATAGAAACCACAGCATAGAGAGAAGTGTGTACATTGATTCTTACAGGAAAAGGCGATGGAAAAAGTGCACTTGAATAAAAGTGCACTTTTGTTATACTTTTACACCAACATATGTTTCTGTGTTTGAGTGACACGGGCAGATGGGGAGTGTCTGATGATTGCATATAGCACCAAAGTTACTGCTCTTTACCATTCTCTCCTCTGCATGTCCTGGAGTGCAAAAAAAATCAGCCTACAGCAATATGCGGGGACTGGCAGGAAAACTCAATTAAACTGAATAAAAAGAAAATCAAGTGACGGTGAGATACGAAGAAGGCAGCTTCGCCAGCGTTTGTGTGTCAGAACCCTTGGGGGGGGGCGTTAGGATGCATCATGGTACACTGCAGAGCTATAGCGCGTCTTTATGTGAAAACAGCCGTGTCAGATGGGGTTGTATGGATTGATTCTGAACGCGACTGAGAGAATGAAAAGTGAATTAAAAAAAAAAAAAGCTAACCTTTATAAGGATCATAAATTACACCAGCTGTTACAGACTGAAATCAAATGTATGCTTTTATTCTAAAATAGTAAGACTAAGAGCAGTTTACTTCTCAAAACGGAGTGGGGTAGGTTCGAACTCGCGAATAACGATCTATTATTTCCACTCTAAAACTCCACTTCACTCCCAGATACTCAATCACGGCATGAGCTGAGAGAAGTTCATGCACGTTCTAAATTGGTGGGGGGATGGAATAGCCGGCTGCTTCTAGCTTCTCTTTATCAACACATTTAGAGGACAAAGGACGCTGGCGAAGAGGTGTGAAGGGATTTAAGAAGCGATTTAAGGTGGGACAGATTTACGAGTTTTGTCGTAGGCTCTGGTAATTCTAGTGTTAAAGGCCCATGGGCCTTTATTTGGACCTTGAACCTTTAAATTCAGCCCACATTATCAGTATTCAAAAACATGTTACATATAGCCAGAGAAGACCATTACTTTTCTCAAAGGCACTCTATGACATGTATTTTATATATAGATTGTACTCATCCATAATTTAGTCAGATTACTTTTGGCATTAAAATGTATCTCCAACATTTGCTTGAGATTCTCTGTGCAGCATGAAGGATACTAACCTAAAGTTCAAACAGAAAGTGACTCAGCAAGAAAAAGTGAAAAGAGGGTGAAGTGCCACAATACCACAAGAACGTTAGTGGTTTAGCATGAAGCCAAAGATATTACAATGGTATTTCAACATCATCCATTCTGCTTAGTTTTTAAACCTTAACAGATGTCAGGACTAGCCACCATTCCAGGGTTTACCTGATAGCCACCATCACCTAACACAATGCTTTTGGCTTTTTTGCTGGCTTGATTGCTGTATTTGGATAGGATAAGCATTTCCACTCATTTTAAATTAGATTGCTACCTGTTCCTGACCATCCTTAAATGTGGTCTAAATGATCCATCTTCCTTAAATTTACACTGTTTTATTCTTTATCATTTGGTGAAGTGCTATCCCACATTACACATGCAAATGGATGTACTTTGCTTTAGCTACAAATCCCAGCATGTGTCCAGAGAGCCCCACTCACTCAACTTGACACAGATCACATTCATTTCTGACTTTGGTTCAATGGTTGTTGGTAGGTTTCCTAACTCTCTGCAGTGTTCAAAAAAGAAAAGCTGGTAAACACCAAAGACAGTTTCAAAACCGGCATATCTTCTTATATAATATGCTACCGTGGCTGTTTGTTTGTCAGTCCAGGATTTTAAATCACCTGTAGCTCGCAAACTGTTTTACCTATTGACTTGAAATTTGGTACACATATACTACGTGACGTCTACTATCCGCTTTCGGGGTGATGATTTTTATTACTCTTTTTATTTTATTGTAGAATCAACTCTTGGCAGCGTGGAGCAGGGCGGCCGTGCGGCGCATGTGTATGGGCGCCGTTCTCATTCCCTACCACCTTCGCTAATCATTCTTGAGGCAGATTGAACACTTAAGTGCCAGCTTAAGTGAAAAATTAAAGAAAACGTACTAAGTAATTGCAACACAAAAACTTAATCAGTTTTAACGCGAAAAGATGCCGACGAAAGAAGAGAAACAACGGGCCGCTAGGGTGGAGAAAAGAAGAGCTACTCCAGAAGCAGCAAGCGTATCAACCTCTGAGCAAACAAATGCTAAACAGAGACAGAGAAAAAGTATGAAAACTAGGAATGCTCAAGTCAAGTGTATTCACTACATGTTATCGTGCAGTACGCGGTTACTGGTAATAACATAATTTTCATCAAGAGAGAGGATACTTTGTGTGTTGTTTGTAAAGAAAACTAGGGGGCTTCGCTCTCCAACCAACCCGGCCTGTGCTACGCAACAGCAACTTCGGATCTCTGCCGCTCGCGTATGTGGATTTCACTTTTACCAAACAGCAAATCTTTTAATTCTCGCGGATGCGCCTCTTCATTAGGAAGAAATATTATTTTTCCCTGATGACAACACGAATTAGACGATCTACAAGTCTCCGACTTAAAGTTTAAATCCAAACAATGCGCAAATGCAATCTCTACTATCATTTTTTTGAGACTTTCAAATTTTAGTACTTTCATTATCTCTAACCTGCTCTGCATGTGTATCTCGTCAATGTTTCTGAATTCTTTACGAAGTTCTACTTTGTCATCTGCTATTTGCCTTTTATTTCCGGCCCCGGGCATGGTTAAATCTCTTGGCACAAAGTCTCGTCTCGCAGCACGTGAAAGTACCTCTCTGAAAAAGTCTTTAATTAGTCTTTAATTTAAATTTTAAAATGTAGATGTATCTTAATAAAGCTTTTATTTATTATCATTCTAAGTGTTGTGACAGGCAGCCTCGGCCTGGTCGGGATGACAGCTGGATGGAAGGACCAGGGGAGAGAACATCTGCAAGGCACTACCTCCCTGGTATGCTATAAGGCAGCCTTCTTTGTAGCTAAGGTACCACGGATTCCAGCAGGGCACGCTGGGACTTGGAGTTTGGTACAGCCCTGTTGGGTTCCGTGGGGGCCACCAGACAGAGCTGCAGAGCCCTATAGTGGACTTCCACCACACCTGGGGGTGATTCCAGGTAATACTGATGAGCCACTAGGAGCACTTCCAGGAGCAGAATAAAAGGAGCCGCCTCACTCCTTTCGGGGAGCCAAAGTCAGGTGGAGGTGGATGAAGCTTGCCTAGAGGAGTGGTGCGGAATGACAAATAGTGGAAGAGAAAGGAGAGAGCTGTGTTTTATGTACTCTGATGTGGGGAAGCACTCCCCAGCTGTAAATAAACGTGCGTGCTGGACTGGAACATGTGTTCTGCCTGTCTATGATGGGGTTAGGACAGCTGTACATGCCCCGGTGGTCCACAGTGTGTATACATTTTTTGGGAAACCCTGTGTTTGATGTTCAGTACAATATTTCACTATGCTGCACATCTTTTCTTAACTTGTAAAGAATATATCTAAGACTGCACAGCTAGGCAGCCATTAGTCAGTGTTTTTGACTCTCAGCACAGGATTGTTTCAGGGGTGCATTCTATCACAGCTTTTTTCCAACCAATATGGCCGCTACACTGCAAATGATACATCAGTAAAAAATTTTGAAGTCTACTGATGAAACCACTTTGATCAGCCTGAAATGAATAAGATATCAAATCATAGACTGGTGGATCATCTGTCCAGACATTGTATCTTCAACAATATGGTTGTTAACATTCTGTTAATAGGGGGAACTATTGAGGATTTCAGGAAATGCCCCTGCACCCCCAACCCCCGACCCCATCCCTAAATCTGAGTTTAAAAATGGCAGTGCTTTCAGTAAAGTGGACTCTGGATACAATACACACTGAACTAAAATTTTTACTGGAACACATACACTTACAACATCACTCTATATAGGAGCTATGTACAACTTGAGTCAAGAAGCCTGCTGGCAATATAATCAAAGTCCACTCATATCTCAGTAACTTCAACTCTCAGGTAGCAACATATATTAATTTACTTATTGAGGATCAGCAAAATAGCCATTTAAAAAAAAAACTCAAGAGACACTCTAAAAATATTCTTGGTTCACTCCAGGGCTGCGTTACTAAACATACTGCAATAAGTGGCATCTTACTGAGGTGCTGCATTTTAAACATACACTGTCAATCACTAGACTTTCTTTTCACACTATGATCGTTTTTTTTACTCAATCTGAATTGGCAGCAGTATTTCTGGAAAGGCAAAGTAAATATGCATTGCCTTCACAATAAATTAAAACTTAAAATGCTCCTCAAGGAATTGTTTGCTTTCTTAGTAGAGTCACAAGAACTGACATGACTCGAGATTGACATTTGCCTTGCATATTACATAGGGGAGTTCAAATTTTTATATTAACATAAAACTACATTTTTTGGGGTGCTTTATTTAATAATATATGTGCCATTAAATAATAAAGATGCAAAAATTAGTAGTGTTCAGCAATTGTAAATGGTTTAATAGAGTGGCTCAATATGCTCAGCAATACCTGTTCAGAGAAGCTTAAAGAAAATGTACTTCAAAGACACAAAAAAGGAAAAAAAAATAAATCAAATTCTGAAACATCTCTATATAGTAGCTTTCATGCAAAATATGCCAGCAATGAAGTTCTGGAATTGCTCATCAACACTCACTCAAACCACCCACTAATAAATTTCCAAAAAACAATGTAAACAAAGAATAAGCAAAGGAGTGTGGGGAAAAGTTCAAGATTCATAAAAACTGGAAAACATAATAAAACAAAGATACATTTTACCATTGACCCTTTTTGATGAGCGCATATAGTAGGATTCAATATACTGTAAATGACAGCAATACGTTAGATGTCCAATTCACTAATGAAGACAAATATACTACTGGGACAAATGCCAGTTTACTGCCAGCTTTGTTCTGATAAAACAGTGTGAAGAGGTTTGCAAAATGCAAACAAAATCTGTCCACTGTTTCTTAATTTCTTGAAAGTTACAATTCATTTACAGCGATAAAAGGGTTAAGATTAGGAAGGCAAGAGACTTTAAAGACATATTGTCACATATTGCACATCATATATAACCATACAGTTGTCCCATAAATTAATTTACTAGGTCAACAGAACATTTGCTTGCTTTCACTGTAGATACATTTTTTAACCAGTGAATGAATAATTTAGTTCATGCACTTTCTAATTTACTTGTTCTGATTACAGTTGAAATGGGAACAAACTAACAAGACCAGATTTTTCTTTTCCCTAGCAACAGATTCCACATTTTCTATACTGATTTCTAGTTGAGAGATGTGCACGTTACACTGCAAGGAGAAGATGTCAAAGGTTTTCTTTACCAGACAACCAACCAACCACTGAATTACTCCTCTTAGATGAAAGAGTACTTCTACAATGACATTAACATTACCTATCCAGCTACCCACTAGATGTGGGAATTGTCAAGGATCCTATGATACAATACTATCTCAATGCTTGTTTTTTTTATTTTTCATGTTTTAAAATATTAAGTATTGAAATTTATTTCTGAAATGTATCATAATTTACTGTTCTTTTCCATTTTAATTCAATCAACTTATTTTTTTTCCTTTATTTTGGAATTGTATTTCAAATATTCAGATATGTCACATCAACAACAACAACATTTATTTATATAGCACATTTTCATACAAACAGTAGCTCAAAGTGCTTTACATAATAAAGAATAGAAAAATAAAAGACACAATAAGAAAACAAAATAGATCAACAATAATTAACATTGAATAAGAGTCCAATGGCCAGGGGGGACAGAAAAAACAACAAAAAAAAAAAAAAAAAACTCCAGACGGCTGGAGAAAAAATAAAATCTGTAGGGATTCCAGACCATGAGACCGCCCAGTCCCCTCTGGGCATTCTACCTAACATAAATGAAACAGTCCTCTTTGGATTTAGGGTTCTCACGGAAGGGCTTGATGAAGATGGTCACGTAGACTTCTGCCTTTTAATCCATCCATCATTGTTGGAGCATCATGAGGCTTTGAGTAGGTGGAGGTGGCGCAGGCACATGACAAACAATGACCGTAGTTGCATACTCCATCAGTGCATTTACGTACATATGCATATACCCAGATTATGGTGAATCACCTGATTAAGGCAGAAACCTGGTTTCTTAAAATCCACATTTACACGAGCAAGTAATCTTATGGAGCTCTCCTTTCTCAAAATGCTCCGACATCATTATGCTGCACAGAAAAAACTTTAAACGTCATCCTTGGCCACTGTAAATCATAAAATGATTATTTTCTAGTGTTTTAGAAATATGTTTATTTATAAAACACAAAACGGTGCTTTATTTATAGATTTCTGTTACCAGAATGCAAGCAGCTCATCCTTTTCTGCATGGCTATGTGATCGAGCCCTGCAAAGGACCCAGTACTGTACAGTACATGTGCTTCGTACCTTATAACCAGCGCGGCAGGAATAATAATAACGCAAGAATTTTTACTTAAATAAGATTAAGAATTGCCATAGGTTAGTCATTATTTAAAAAAAAAAAATCGGACATGTAATGTGTGTTACTTTTAACATGTTACCCTACTGCTCTCAATATTGTGTTGCTAAGTTTACAAGGAATAACGTGTAAAAACATTTGCTTCTGGAAATGTATTTTGTGGACACTTTTTCCTGTGGCTTCTGAAAGCATGTGCAAAGCAAATACACGTGCAGATGGACGGACATACACAAACTCCAAGATCCTTATCAGTGACCCAGTTAAGAGTTTACATGGCCACATAATCTGGATATTGACAGAAAAATCTACCTCTGTTAACCAGGTTTCTCAGAGGCCGATAACACGATTTCTCTAACATGAATACGGGTTTACATGACATTTTAGAAATCAGTTTTCTGTGACTAACTGGGTTACTGAAGTGCATTTAAACACACTGCTTGTACAATGATATAAGGTGTAGATGTCATAGGAGCAAGCTATGGATATCTGAACAAAAAATTATTTTGAGAAGACCAACAGATGACAATGACTTTTAAAGGATAAAGCAATCTCAGCATCAGAAAAGAGAAGAAGTTAATACCAGAAGGACTAACAACTCAGGAAGCTAATTGTTTTAGGATCAAGAGAGAATCAAAGTTAATAGCACTAAGTGGGATTCAGGAACATTCATTTATGTTTTTTTAAACATCATTAGCCTTATTTGTTTTGGTCACTGAGCTCTACTGCAACTCATGTGGAAATGAACCCTGGCCAGTCATGTCAGGAGCAAACAAAGTGCCTACTGGAATATTCACACACTGCAGTCTAATATGGTACATGATTTCAGTTGAGGTTTCTTGATTACATGCTTTGTCTTTAATTAAAACTGTTTTGAATTCTTAATTCAACAGAAATCAGAATTTAAGATCTGCTGTTAGCTGTAGTTGAGGAGAAAGTTCCTGTTGGCAGTGTGCAAGAGTACTTGATTTAAAAATAAAAATGTGTACAAATTGCACGTTTGTGGACACAGCAGTCTTTCTAAGAATTTTTGCAGCAGTGCTAATGTTTGTGGTACACTGTCTTGCTTGTTGTCAAGAATATTCAAAGTCTGTTTTTAAATCACTATTTTATAATTGCACCATTCTTGTTATATAGGCTTTTTTTCATTGTTTACATTTTTTTAAGCTTGCATGCATAGAATGTCACTACATGTTACAGTTGCTCTTGACCAAAGCTTGCAGTTGCAGAATTCAGCAATAAGCTATTCAGTTGAGCTGCACAAGTGAACCGCAGGTGTTGAAGACATGGCAAAGCAAAATGCACAATGTTTAAACTGTGCCTTAGAACTTGACTTAACTTTGTGAAACTGAAAGCTAAAAACATGTTGATGCACATTCTTGTACTCACATCAATGCACAAATTCAGAAAAATGATTTGGATTGCTCCTTTTTACTTGGCAAACTGCCTTCTGCCAATTCACAGTTGCATTGTGACTAACATTATGGACACTTGTAATCGGCGTTTCTTTTAAAATGTCTATGATAGACTGACTGCCTTTAAACCTGAATCTGAAAAGAAAACTGACACACAAGAAGATAAACAATTCTCAAGCATAACTTTCAAGAGAATTGAATGTAGCATGGCTGAGACTGCCACCTCTCTAACTCACAAAAGAATGACTTTCAGAATAAAGATGAGAACTTTGTAGGATGCTTTACCCAATAAGACCACAATTTACCTTTGCATTCTTTGGTTTTGGTAACAGTTCATGGTAATCTCAAAGCAAACATATTCACTGACAAACTAATAAAGTCAGTCATTCTTGAACCTGCTTACTCCAATTCAGAGGAGCAGGGATTGAGAGCCTAACCTGCTGTAAAAGTGGGTACAATGCAGGAAAACTGACTGAACAGGATTCCAGTTCAACACAGGGTCCACTCACGCACACACCCACATTCACACTTGGACTATTTAATTAGATCTACAAGGTTTTGAAAAATCTTGGAGGAAAAATGGAGTACTCCGAAATGAAAAAAAAAAAACACAAAAAAACAGAGAGAGCATTTAAACTTCACACAGACAATCAGGTGTTGGTTTTGAACTGAGTACACTGGACCTATAAAGTGGCAGTGTTATTCAGTTTGGAGTACTGTGCCACCTAAGCTAAAGATACAGTATATCAACTATTTTAACTAAATATAGTATCTGAAATTTCTGAAATTAACAGCATCCACACTGTTCAACTGCTTTAAAGCTACAGAAAATTATACTTTGACAGGAAAAATTTTATAGTATGGATGAAAACAAATAAATAAATAATACATATTTTTCTCAGAATTATTTTACTTTACATTCTGTAGACTTTTGTTTTGCAAGACTGGCTTTTTGGCTAAACGTGTGAAAATCTCTAAATGAATAGTTAAACGATTATTTATTTAAAGTTTAAAATAGCAGAAATAACAAAACAATTTGAAAACCTAGCTGATAACTTTATCTACTCAATAATTTAAAACTTTCTGTAAACTTCAGAAAGCATAAGTTGTGGCTTAAAAAAAATGCCTGAAATATTAAAATAAATGTGCTTATTAAACTATAGGTATTTGTGCCAGTGAGTCAGAAATCCTTCCATGTAATACATTCCAAAAATGAAATTGAAACCCTGCCAGGAAAGCAGCTGCTGCTTCTCCTAGTTTATCTGGAGCATCACCTGCAGCACAGCCCTAATCTGGTTATCAAGCTAACAAGCCTACCATTGTACGACTGGATTGCTGGTCAATCTACTACAATGGAATTTATAGAGATCAATCTACTCTATATATACAAAATCCTAAGCCTAAACGTGCAACGATTTTGTGCAATGATTTTATGTGATGTTTTAATGTCACGTTTTTTATCACGCTTTAAATCTGGCTTACTCTAAAACCTACATATATATGTTTATTACCATTCTTTCAGAGTTTATCAAACTTTAATGTGACGTTGTTAGATTTTCAGATTCTTATCCAGTTTTTAAATTATACACTAAAAATATCAAGAACTCACGTCCCGCGAGACGAGAAGTTGTGCCAAGAGATTTAACCACGTCCGGGGCCGGAAATAAAAGAAAGAGTAGGACAGCTTTTGTACAGGCTTTTAAATGTTTGAATCGCAGTGCAAGATGCAGATCACATGGCACAACAGCAGCAGCAGATCAAGCAAAGAGGAGGTAAACAAAACCTGTATTTGTTTCCAATTGGATCACCGTTTAAGAGGGGGTTTCAGAGAACCGACCGTGTCTCCTTGGGATGCATTCAGCCCCCCTCTTCACAACGTGAGCGACAGAGACGCGAAATGGCTAGTGCCAGGCCGGGGGGGTTGGCGAGCAAAGTGCGAAATGGCTAGTGCCAGGCCGGGGGGGTTGGCGAGCAAAGTGAGCAGGGGGGAAACCCCCTACTTTGTTTATAAAAGAAAAAACTGCCTTAAAATTTCTTAAACACAGGACACAATTGGGAAATTTCAACTGATCAACCACCAGGCATTTGACAAATTTTGAATGTCTTTTTACCTGAAATGTATCATCCAGTTCTTTAAATCCCCAAAGTGCAGCTTCATCACCATATTAAAGGGAAATGTGTGTGTTGTGGGAGAAGCTTGAGACTCGTTTATCTCCTAAATATACAACACTAGCTGGCCCAGTCAATAATACGAGGCAGGAGGATTAGTAATTGAGCATTAAAAAGTTGATACAACGCTGGGAAAATTGCACTGCAAATGAAGGTGACTATGTAGAAAAGTGATGTAATTTGTTTTTGAAATTCTTAATAAATACAGTTAAAAAAAAAGTGTGGAAACTTTTTGAACATCCCTCGTAAATCATGAACTATAGCTAAGAAAAAAATGCATTCACCTTTAGCTATAAGCTGTACTGGTTTTACCTAAAAGCAAGCTTTGCTTAATTTAACTATCAGACAGTCAGAAATCACCTTATATCATATTGATTGGGAGAGAGAACACAACGTTGCAAGGCATCTGTGTTAACTGTTTTTTTAAGAATGACACAATATAGTTCTGACTTGATGACTGTTATTCTGAAGAAAGTCTTATAACCCGAGAATTACTTAGAAATTCAACCCAAGTTTTATTAGCTCCTCAGTTAGCTGATGCAGCTAAGCAGTATTGAACACACTGCTAAAATCTATACAGCAAAATCTTGACTACATTTTCAGCTTGCTTCAGATGTTTAAAGACATTTATGCGTTTTCTTTTTCTCTGTCACTAGTTAATGTCAAAATGCTAAATGGTGGCATTGTCAAATCAGCCAATTAATTAAAGATACCTGTAGGCTCATAAAAGCATAAAAATAATTGCTGACATACTAGTACCAATGAAACTTGACATTTTTATCTTAAAGATGAAAAAATCCCAGTGTATTTTTCTTTGGACTTTTTCCAGTAATTGATTTGTAACTTCTGTAGTCTAAAGTAATATGCAAGTTTATTAGAAAATGTACTCTATGTTTTGTTTCTTTTTTTATGAAATGTGGCAACACAGGTTGGAAGTCAGTCTGTAGAAATGCCACAATGAAATAATTATTTTGCTATTGTAAGTTGTTTGCCCATTTCACTAGTCAGGAAACTTCAAAATAGTAATTTTTTAAAATGGCTATGTTAAGTGGTTCAGCTCAGCCAGCTAAACATATAATGATGGCTATAGAGATGATATCTATAGAATTTAATAATTTAATATTTAAAACAAATAAAAGGTGAATTATTTGTCCCTTACTAAATAAAAATATTTAAAATGAAGTTCATTTTAACCGCGGTAATTGCTTAACCAAACTTTTAAATTTTTTAGTCAGTTTACATCCCTAACCTTAGTTAGGTTACTTCATAAAGGTACAAGGCACACTTTTGTAAGAGGTATAGCAACTTAAAAAAATTGTGTTGAAAAGGGCCACATGAGAAGGTTTGGGCATCTACCATGGATGCATCCTGAATGCCTTTAAAGTGAGGTGTAGTACTTATGGCCTATAAGATGCAAATATGAAGCAAACATCAGCTGACAAGGAATTCCTGGGAATTTCCAAAAATACAGTGCATCCGGAAAGTATTTACAGCGCATCACTTTTTCCACATTTTGTTATGTTACAGCCTTATTCCAAAATGGATTAAATTCATTTTTTCCTCAGAATTCTACACACAACACCCCATAATGACAACGTGAAAAAAGTTTACTTGAGATTTTTGCAAATTTATTAAAAATAAAAAAATTGAGAAAGCACGTGTACATAAGTATTCACAGCCTTTGCCATGAAGCTCAAAACTGAGCTCAGGTGCATCCTGTTTCCCCTGATCATCCTTGAGATGTTTCTGCAGCTTAATTGGAGTCCACCTGTGGTAAATTCAGTTGATTGGACATGATTTGGAAAGGCACACACCTGTCTATATAAGGTCCCACAGCTGACAATTCATGTCAGAGCACAAAGCAAGCATGAAGTCAAAGGAATTGTCTGTAGACCTCCGAGACAGGATTGTCTTGAGGAACAAATCTGGGGAAGGTTACAGAAAAATTTATGCTGCTTTGAAGGTCCCAATGAGCACAGTGGCCTCCATCATCCGTAAGTGGAAGACGTTTGAAACCACCAGGACTCTTCCTAGAGCTGGCCGGCCATCTAAACTGAGCGATCGGGGGAGAAGGACCTTAGTCAGGGAGGTGACTAAGAACCTGATGGTCACTCTATCAGAGCTCCAGAGGTCCTCTGTGGAGACAGGAGAAACTTCCAGAAGGACAACCATCTCTGCAGCAATCCAACAATCGGGCCTGTATGGTAGAGTGGCCAGACAGAAGCCACTCCTTAGTAAAAGGCACATGACAGCCCGCCTGGAGTTTGCCAAAAGGCACCTGAAGGACTCTCAGACCATGAGAAACAAAATTCTCTGCTCTGATGAGACAAAGATTGAACTTGTTGGTGTGAATGCCAGGCGTCACGTTTGGAGGAAACTAGGCACCGCTCATCACCAGGCCAATACCATCACTAGAGTGAAGCATGGTGGTTGCAGCATCATGCTGTGGGGATGTTTTTCAGTGGCAGGAACTGGGGGACTAGTCAGGATAAAGGGAAAGATGACTGCAGCAATGTACAGAGACATCCTGGATGAAAACCTGCTCCAGAGCGCTCTTGACCTCAGACTGGGGCGACGATTCATCTTTCAGCAGGACAACAACCCTAAGCACACAGCCAAGAGGAGTGGCTTCAGGACAACTCTGTGAATGTCCTTGAGTGGCCTAGACTTGAATCCAATTGAACATCTCTGGAGAGATCTTAAAATGGCTGTGCACCGACACTTCCCATCCAACCTGATGGAGTTTGAGAGGTGCTGCAAAGAGGAATGGGCGAAACTGGCCAGGGATAGGTGTGCCAAGCTTGTGGCATCATATTCAAAAAGACTTGAGGCTGTAATTGCTGCCAAAGGTGCATCGACAAAGTATTGAGCAAACGCTGTGAATACTTATGTACATGTGATTTCTCAGTTTTTTTATTTTTAATAAATCTGTAAAAACCTCAAGTAAACGTTTTTCACTTGTCATTATGGGGTGTTGTCTGTAGAATTCTGAGAAAAAAAATGAATTTAATCCATTTTGGAATAAGGCTGTAACATAACAAAATGTGGAAAAAGTGATGCGCTGTGAATACTTTCCAGATGCACTATATACTTGGAGACTACTGTTTGGGACACTATCTCTAGATAGATAGATACTTTATTAATCCCCAAGGGGAAATTCACATAATCCGGCAACAGCATAATGATAAAAACAATATTAATTAAACAGCAATAAAAGCACAGTGCAAGTTAAAAAATGATAAGGTGGAGAGTGTGAGGCAGGTATAACAGTCTATAATCTTGTGTTGTGTTAACATTTAACCCCCCCAGTGGAATTGAAGAGTAGCATAGTGTGGGGGAGGAACGATCTCCTCAGTCTGTCAGTGGAGCAGGACAGTGACAGATATTTGTTGCTAAAGCTGCTCCTCTGTCTGGAGATGATACTGTTCAGTGGATGCAGTGGATTCTCCATGATTGAGAGGAGCCTGCTCAGCGCCCATCGCTCTGCCACAGATGTCAAACTGTCCAGCTCCGTTCCTGCAATAGAGCCTGCCTTCCTCACCAGTTTGTCCGGGCATGAGGTGTCCCTATTCTTTATGCTGCCTCCCCAGCACACCACTGCATAGAAAAGGGCGCTCGCCACAACCGTCTGATAGAACATCTGCAGCATCTTATTACAGATGTTGAAGGATGCCAGCCTTCTAAGGAAGTATAGTCGGCTCTGTCCTTTCTTCCACAGAGCATCAGCATTGGTAGTCCAGTCCAATTTATCATCCAGCTGCACTCCCAGATATTTATAGGTCTGTACCCTCTGCACACAGTCACCTCTGATAATCACAGGGTCCAGGAGGGGCATGGGCCTCCTAAAATCCACCACCAGCTCCTTGGTTTTGCTGGTGTCAAATCTACCTTACTAGGTTCACTGCCATACTGACCTTAAATAGGACAACTATACATAAACCAAAAATAAAGAAAAAGTTATTCTTGAATTACCAGCCACAACTGACTCTCACACAATGCCGATGTATGTGCAAGCTAATGCATTAAATTTCACTTCAGTTTTGTGATACAGCCAACCAGTATTGCAGCTAAGCAGTATAGAACACACTGTTATTTTTGGAGAACTGTATTTACACTTTACACTGATCATGTAATAAAAAAATTCTATGTCTATTTAAGGTATTGTAATATGGACAAACATACAAAAACATATGTGTCATTCTTGCCATTCTGTGGTAAATACAAATACAGCTATTATAAGACTCAGTACTCAAAGCTGGAAAATATAAACAAAATGTTTTTAAGATATGTTTTATTATTTGTACACCTCATTCTTATTTTGTAATTGTTACTGAGCAGATTGTGAAATACTCAGACCGGCCCGTCTGGCACCAACAACCATGCCACGCTCAAAATTGCTTAAATCACCTTTCTTTCCCATCCTGACATTCAGTTTGGAGTTCAGGAGATTGTCTTGACCAGGACCACACCATTAAATGCACTGAAGCAACTGCCATGTGATTGGTTGATTAGATAATTGCATTAATGAGAAATTGAACAGGTGTTCCTAATAATCCTTTAGGTGAGTGTAGATATAACTTCATGTGTCCAAATGGGTAAATTAGTTTTTTTATAGAAACTCAATAAATAAATATTATTTTATGGCAAACAACAAACCCCTTTCAAATAAACACCAGAATGACTAAAAAAAAAAAAACTTCTGACAGTTATAGTCACAATGAGGCAAAGACGTATTGCCGTTGGTATAAAGGAGTCCCAGCAGTGTTTTCTGGCATCTTCCTGGGGAATAATTCAATGGAAACAAGTATTCATTGCTTTTGTGTCAGAGAGAGGATGTGCAGCTTTGTTCATAATCACACTCAGTTTTATTTTATTTCCATCCTCCATTACTAACCGAAGTGGGTCCAGAGTGCAGTCTATATCTGAGCTTGCTCTTTAAATTAATTTGTTGATTAGCTGGGTCTCTCTTGCAGCAATGTTACCGGCCCAAATCACAGTGGCCATCACATAGTTGTAAATATGTAAATGATTTCACTACCAACATTAAAGGAATGCAGTCTCATAAGGAAAGGAGTCTGTTCTACCGTTTTTAAATAGTTCCAATGTGTTACAAGACGAGTCCAGTCTGTCATTGATGTGGACTCCCAAGTACCAGCAGCAATGCACCAACTCCACATCTACTCCTTGCATAGTGACTGGGTGTTGAGGCTCTTTGGTGTGACATAAGCCAATAACCAGTTCCTTGGTTTTGCCAATGTTAGGTTTCAGACAATTATTTCTGCACTAAGAAATAAAGATCTCCACCTGAATCCTATTCTCTGTTTCATTTTCAATACAACCCGCAAGTGCAGAATCACCAGAAACTGTCTGCAAGTTATAGTCTGAGGTGTACAGAGTGAAGAGGAATAGAGATAGGACTGCTCTTGTGTTGCTCCAGTGATGCTCACATCCACATCAGACTCACAGTGCTTCAGCCTCATATAATGATCTCCAGAAGTTTAAAAAAAAAAACACCATTATATAAGTTGAACTCTTACAATGCACGGCGACAGATGTCCAGGTACTGACATTAACAGGATATCGTCCATAATGACTGCACTACAGAATTGGTTAAGCCGGTGACCAATTCGTGCAGATATTATGCCAGCGCTAGACCCTGGTAGCAAAGAAACTTTTCTGACAGAAATCGGCAAGTAAAACGTGCTAAATAAAAGAGCACAACCAGACACGCCCGGTTGGCTACCGTTAAAGGAACTGTAAATGAAACAGATCTAATACTGGAAGGGAACGTAGTTTCACGTAATTACTATAAATTAGATGAAGTAAACCAGGCACTGGTGAATGGCACTCTCAAGAGACGAGCTAAAGTAGCAGCTTCAAATCGTATACTCGTCTGAGAAGCTGCAGGCACAAGTCACCAGCTATTAACACTACGCAGAATTGACACGTCCAGAAACGGCACGATTTTTGCTTCACGTTGAATGAGAAAATAATTATCTTATAAAGTACGCTTGTCCTGAGAAACATTATTTTAGCTTTTTGGAGTAAACTGACAAAAAAAGATCACAGAAATTACCTAAGCAAATTTTTTACTTACTTGATCTGCAGCTGACAGACGCCACAGTTGCCGGAATAGAGCTCTAAACGGAAATGGGAAGGCGTGTGCCAGTGACGTAAAAGGACACGCCCCTTTATGTACTACCATCAAATCCCTCGCATTTTCCCGCCCATCATTTTTGTGATTGGTTGGGGTTTTTTTTTATGAAGCGCCTTTGTAAACAAGTCCAGAAACTACTCAGTTTGGATAGGAGCAATGCTGGTAAATGTGGTCTAACTGTATAACTTTAGAAACTTTAGACAGGATAAAGATATTTTTTACCAAAAATTATTTACAATGCATTTTAGGTAATGAATTTGATTTAATTATATTAACATATACTTTTAAAATATAAAAAGACTAAATTCATAACTAATGTAGGACTAACACAGTGGTTCCTAAACATTTTCTGCCATACCCCCCTTGGAAGCAGTTGACTTTTCACTTAATAAAATGGCCCATGTTTTGTTTTATTGAATTGAAATAACATGAACAGTAACTGCATTTTTCTTTCACCTTTTGTGCAGGTAAAGATGCAGGACATCCTTTGCACACTTCAACTTATCAAAACAAATCTGTGTTTCTTTTTCAACTAAATTGGTTGATTAGTCTGTGTGTTTTTCCAAAAATATTGAGCAAGATTTTTTTTAGGTTGAACTGCAACCACCTTTGCTAAAAGGATAAACAGTATGTACAATCAGAGTAAAAAAAATAATAAAGCAATAATACTGAAATAAACAATACAGAATAATAACTTGAAAATAAAGTTCAGTTACTTGGCAAGTAGAGAAAATGTACATTTTGTGAGAACTTGGATCTTATTTATTAGTTACTGCAGTGAGCCTGTTTTGCAGAGCACATCTTTTCAAAACAAGGTTGCAGACTTGATATCGCCACTCTCAAGTCATGCTCGATGAGATCTGTGCTTTGTTTTCAGTGAGCAACAGCTGAAAATCTAGTTTTACAGAGATAGGATGTTGCAAAATGAAGCAGAATGATTACAGCCTTCTGTCATATGGGCGGGTACTCCCTCTCTACAAGCCAGAATTCTTTCCGTTTCAGAGCTGTAAACCTAAACCCGAGTTGTAATAACATATCGCTCAAAACGTCTTATAGCTCAGGGCTAATCTTCCTTGATGCCAGAGCTTCTCGGTGTAAAAAGCAGTGCGTTGACTTCGCGTTTGGCGAGACGCTGCTGATTACAGCCTGCAATCCACTTCTGACCTGGTCTGTGTACCATCCGTGCAAATACTCACGCAGCACTCCCATTTCAGTCTGTGTTCTGCCTGATAACAGTCGAGAATCAGTTCCTAAAGTACTTGCAAAACAATCGGCATCAGCAAAGCGCACGTAAGCAATGAACAAGCAGTCTTTACTTCCATTAGTAGCCTCATCAACTCGTAAAGCGAAACGCGATTCTTTTAGGTTTTCCATGAGTCCTTCTTCCAAGTCGTTTGAAATGCCACATTTGAGTCTTGCGATTGTGTCATTTGACAGTGGCATAGCCTTCAGCTTGAGGCGTTAGTCTCATCCAGGATAACTAAGGCTGTGTATATTGTGTGTACTTCCTGGCTTTGTGAAACTCTATAGGCGACTTTGTATAAGGCTATTTGTGCTTTGGTTATTCACTGTTGCCGCTTTTACAAAGCGACTTTCCTGCTCACGGTATGTTTTTAGTTAGTTTAATTTTAGTTTTGTCTGAAAACGTCGAGTGATTTATTGAGGTAACTGTTTCTATGTGCGTTCTTAATTTGTCTGGCCTCATACTGTCAGCTGCCAAAGATTTCAGACATTGAAGACATAACAGTTTCTCCTCATCCGGAGCCACAGACAGGGGATCCGAGGGCAACATAAGGCTTCGTCGTTGTCTTCGGTTTTGAATGATTATATTTGTGTGATTTATTAGTCTCAGAAGACATATCAAAAATGCTTCCCTGTTTAACTTCACGTTTAATAACAATAATAATTAGTTACATTCATATAGCGCTTTTCTCACTACTCAAAACACTCATTTCGCTGTCTGAAAAAAAGCCCTTAACCACTGTTTTCTACAGCTCCTATTTGAAACACATAAATTCAACTTACCGCTACACATGTTAGCACACCCCTAACCTGGAACTTGGGTTGTTTCGCAATGCCCCACACGGGGGGGGGGGGGGGGGGGGGGGGGTTACGAACACACTTTGAGAACCACTGGACTAACAGATACACGCCCTTGTTTTTGTGTTCTCTTTACTCCTTAAATTCAAATTGTTTATTAGTGTTTTCATAATAGAAACACTGCTCCTTGAATGTAATTTATTAAATATTGGCTATTTATTTGTATCCTTTAAGAAAGTTTATGTTGTTTGTAACAATATGTATGCAAGTAACTGGATTTCTAAAAGAAAGAACACAGTCATGTTCATAGGAGCCCATCAAGGTTTCATTTAACTTTTTTTCACATGAATCCATATAGATGAAACTTGTTTTTTTTCATGTAGAAGTCAAATATCTAATCAGACTTTCTCTGTCATCCAAGGATTTTAAAAGACACACAAATTTACAATAAATGTACATCTACATTTTATCCTGTATATGCTGGGAGTGGCTCACCTAAAAGGTGGACGTGTAAGATTTTTTGCTGCCCTTAGCTTCAGGAATATCCCTTTTAAGAGTCCAGCATTAGTCAGCAAGCTTACTGAGACTCCATTTCTTTGGTATCCCCTTTCTATTTCAGAAATGTCCCCATACAACACAATACAATTTATTTTTGTATAGCCCAAAATCACACAAGAAGTGCCACAATGGGCTTTAACAGGCCCTACCTCTTGACAGCCCCCCAGCCTTTTGACAGGCCCCCAGCCTTGACTCTCTAGATGACAAGGAAAAACTCCCAAAAAAACCCTTGTAGGGAAAAAAATGGAAGAAACCTTGGGAAAGGCAGTTCAAAAAGAGACCCCTTTCCAGGCAGGTTGGGCATGCAGTGGGTGTCAAAAAGAAGGGGGTCAATCCAATACAATACACAGAACAGAACAAATCCTCAATACAGTATAAATATAAAAATATTACAAGTACAGAGCAGAATTTAACAGTAATTGATATCACATAATATGATTTGGATTTGTCCCGGAGACCTCAGCCATCAAGCTGCCTCCCCCCTTTGGCCATTCCACAGCTCAGACAGTGCTGGGTCAGCCAATCTGATGAAAGGACCCATCTACCCCACGATTCCTGCAATCCTCCATCAGAGATGACTTTACCTTAGGCAGGCAAAACAACTTGGCAGGTGGGCCATGGCACCAAGTGCCACATTTCAGTACCAAGAAGAGAAACAGAATAGGTGAGGGTTAGTAACAAATTATAACTATCATGTTACTTATGTTTTAGTGCTAATGACTAACAACAGAGATTCAGTCTGTACAGTTAATCAGCAGCTCTAGTCAAGAATCCAATGAAACCATTCGCTATGCAATTTACAAGGAAAAATTTGTGAAAAATTATAAAATGTTCACAAAGAGCAATAAAAATATCTTAATCCTGAATGTAAGATTTAAAAACCTGTACACTTAAATACGGGTTTATATACTAAATATACAGCCTAAAAATGCAAACTCAAACTGTCAGCAATAGAAATGTCAGTCATTTTCAAACCCACTTACTCCTGAACAGGGTCATCAGGAGTGCCAACTAGCATAGGGCTCAAGGCAAGAACAAACCCTGGACAGGGCAGGGCAAACACACACACACCCAGATCACACACAAGACAAAATCTTTGATGACCCGTATTATCAGTGGTAGAGATCAATACCAAATGCTTGATGCACAATGTCATCTGCCCATTCATACCGCAACAGCAAATTTCAGGGTGTATTTGGAAGCAGTGTGTGTGGTTGTGGGTGGAAAACCATGCAAACTCTACACAGATATCGACTAAGACAGTGACCAATGACCAGATAATAACCATGCTATTTAAACCTCAGATAGCATGGTGCACCACTACCTACTGCACTACAGTGTCACTTTGGAAAGGGCTGTGTGATGAGGTAAAAATTTCAGCTTCGAACTTACATATTTGAATTACATGAACATGAGCATGATTTGTCCCCTGATGTACAGTAGGTATGTAAGTGTATGGGTGGCTGGAAGTGCCTCTGTTTGTGTCTATATTTGAGGTTTTGAGGATGTGGACATAACTCAAAAATGAATCACTCAGTCCAAATGAAACCTATTTATTGTTTTTTGCTCACACTAGCATGCAGTACTTTACTGCTAAGATCACATTTTTATGTTGGAAAAGTTATGTGCTACAAGCATCAGATTTTTTACACATCTGATTAAGTTTCCTGTTTTTATCCTTAATCTTTCTCAACCTTAGTTAATTTTTGGGTGACTGAGCTTAACCCAGCTGCATTGGGCACAGGGCTGCTAATTAACTTTGGATGGGACACCAGTCCATCAGAGGGCACTTTTACAAATCAGCCTCACAAATAAGGGAGCAAATTAAAGTTCATTAACATAATATAGAGAAAAGCCAAGTAAAATGACAACCTTTATTGGCTAACTAAAAAGATTACAATATGCAAGCTTTCGAGGCAACTCAGGCCCCTTCTTCAGGCAAGATGTGGCCTGAGTTGCCTCGAAAGCTTGCATATT
>JANRMT010062813.1:81421916-81451954 GCA_026402145.1 Polypterus bichir lapradei | reverse complement strand
CTAACTAAAAAGATTATAATATGCAAGCTTTCGAGGCAACTCAGGCCACATCTTGCCTGAAGAAGGGGCCTGAGTTGCCTCGAAAGCTTGCATATTGTAATCTTTTTAGTTAGCCAATAAAAGGTGTCATTTTACTTGGCTTTTCTCTACATTCATAATGGCTAACACGGTACAACACCCTAGTACTATTAACATAATATATACATCTTACAGATTTGGTAAGAACCTCCGAAAAAAGGAAACATAATCTGAGTATAAAATGTAATGCTGTGCAAACAGGCGTAATATGCTAATGTATTGGATACTAAACCTGAGTACCTTAAGATATGAAAGGGCAGTTCTGAGTACTGTGGTGCTCTGTCTGTGAATCTGTATTGTTTGTTTAAATCAGGAAGAATAATTGTCCTAACACAGATTCCTGAGATATTGCACTGATGATTATATTTGCTTCTTATGTATTAGCTCATAATGCTGTGATATATGTGACTACCTATTGATTTATTATTTTGGCTGGCACCTTTATCCAAGGTGACTTACAATATTTGGGATATTGTACGTTTGGTTACATTTCTTTTGTTTTTCCAGTTGGAACCCAGGAAAGTAAAGCTCACAGTTACACAGTGTCAATAGCAGGATTTGTGCCCAGAACCTCAGAGTCCAAAGCCTTGACCACTAAACCACACTGCCTGCCTACTGATGTTTGTTCTGTTTTAAAGATAAACCTTCTTTGTGGACTTACTAGTATGCATAATCTGTTAATTCATTTTTATGCAGAGCCTTTTCATCTTTAGAGCAATTTAGAAAATCTGTTTATCTGTCTGAACACAGTCTACATTATGTTTATAAACGCTTGGTCTTATGAAATTTCTTAAAAATCTTGCAATTTGTCACTTGTTGTCATTATGTGTTGATTTCTAAGAGACTTCAGACCTCACTGTCATTGATCAGTTGGTCCTCTCACTGTTTCTGTTGTGGCTAATACTACTGGCTTTTAAACATTTTTCCTTTCTTCACATAGAATGGAAATGTAATTGGATTTTATTCTATTTCTTTGCACTTTGCACAATCTCTTAAAAACGTACGGCCAAGGCAACAGTCCTGCTGGATGCCAAGTCATTTTTTTTTAGTTTCCATTAGCTGTTATAATTACATTGAGCCATTAAAGTGTTGTGATTAACATACCAGCTTGCCTGAACATGTTATCAGAAATGCCAGGCTACAGATCTTCTGATCTGTTCTAATTCAGAGAGTTTCTGTACTACTGTCTTCACAAATAAACAAAAGTTGATGAAAGAGCATGTTTTCATTGACATTCCTAAAGAATATCAAACAAGGAAAAAGGAGTTGGTGGCAATGTGGTTAGCAGTGCTGTCTTACTGCTCTGAAATGCTGGATTAAAATCCAGATCTGTTCATTGTCTGTGTGGAGTATCAGGTAAATAGGGAACCGCACCGGCACGGGCATTTGTTCTCAGCGCTTGAAGTTGATTACTTGAATAGACGAGTCTCGGTGTGTAAAAATCCATGTCCAAGTAGTAAAAGTAGTAAAAAGTGTCCAGGAAGAAAGTGGTAGGAGTGATCAGTGAAACAGAGAAAAATAGAGAAAAAAGGTAAAAAGATTAAGTCATACACGAAGCTACTGGACTGGCACCTCATCCTGGGTTAGCTTCTTCCATGCACCCGATACTGCTAGGATAGGCTAAAGCACTCTGAACTGGTTTAAGTGGGATTGAGAATAGATAGATAATTGAACAAAAGAATGAATCAGTCATTTACAGTAATTCAATTCCAGTAGTTCAGTTTATCTTTATAAGCCTCTTCACTGAGTATCACCTTAGAGTGCTTGAACAACTACCATAAAATAATGAAAAAATAATTCAAACATACTTTATTTACATGCTAATCAAACAAATTAAGTTAAGCATACAGCAAAAAAGAAGTTTCGTTTAACACTTGGCATTATGAAGTCCATTTGAAATTTAAAATGCAGAAGAACAGAACAAAAATCCAGTCAACAGCATTTCTGAAGAAAGTGTACCCCATGTAGTTCATGGTCAGATTTAATGGACAAAGTCACAGTTCTGATGATTTAGATGAACTGACTGCCCACTCCCTCCTGGGTGTACAATAGAACTACAAGTTTTGGGAAGTCAGATTCCAAGACTCTCACTGTCTGTGTGTCAGTTCCCATGTGCAGGAGTAGTAGCTTGACAATGTAACAATTGTTTGCTGGTCTGCCAATCTGTGCAAGGTTTCTTGGCATTGAATAGCTAATGGTTAGAGGCTGAATTTTTTTAAAGAGGGAAAAGTTTTTACGATGTCCATTGGGTGTATCTAAGGAATGATAATTTAATTTCTTCTGCTAAATTTTCCAGAAAGATTACATCATGTATTTTTAAGTATAAAATCTATGCATACATCCATTTTTAATTCATTTCAGGATTTCAGAGGCTGTCTCAGTGAAATTTGGTAAAAGGTATTAAAGACCAGCTCTGGCCTGGGCACACTCACCCATATATCCACAGGTTTGAATCATATCATCATCCTGACCTGAAGGTATTTTGCATGTGGTATTAAAAGCCACACACATACATGGGGAGAATGGGCAGGCTTCAGATGGACCATGACTATGCTGAGATCTGAGCCCAGGCCCTGGAGCTGTTAGACAAAACACTGTCATCTGCTCCACCCTGGCACTAGAAAGTTTGTCATAAACACAAAGATAAGAAAATGAATAACTGTTGCAGTAATCACAAACAGGCAAGAAATATACAGAGAAACCACACATGAATGAGCAGTTTGAGCCTTTGGAGAACCACACAACAAAGTATTGCTTTATTTCTTTACAGAACAGGCAAACTACCCTGCTGTTATGGGCCACAAGGAACACCCCCAAAACAACAAATATGCACCTAAACACTAACAGGGGTGAATACTCATCTCACTTTGTCTCACATTCTTGATGATGCTGGGCCAGTACCAGTGAACATCTAGTCCCAGGATCCTCTTCAACATGTGAATTCTCAGAGCTTCTGACACCCACCTCCATCTAACTCCTGCCATCTGCCATTGGCTTCCTCACTCAAGCTGCTCCTTGTGCTCATCTCTGTCCCCTGAAAATACTGGACCACCAGATAACCACAGCGGTCCTGTTTAAAGCACCCATGCTGTTGGTTGTCCAGCCCAAGTACAGTGTTCTCTTGAAAGATGTGGAAAAGACGGAATGCTTCTAGAGGGTTTCCTGTTAATCAAGTAGCTGATTCCACTATTTCTTTAAGTGCTGCCTGTCCCTTGTAGGAAATCCTGCAGGTACCTGGACCCAGCTGATCAGTAAGTGTTTCTGTCTGTGGGCCACTTATCTATAAAGGTGGCATATAATAATAGTAAAGAAAACAAAATCTATTCAAATCACAGGATGTTCCACGCTACAGATATTAAGGTCTGTAAGGCAAGAGGTTTTCTACTTTCTGACAAAAAGGAGTGTAACAGACATACAGATTGTGCCCCTACCCAGAGTCACTCCATCACCAAGACCTGAATTAGAGCAGTTATTAAAAGGACTTATGAACCTCTTGAGTGCAAGGGTTGACAACTCACTGCTACTTTGTTAAAGGCTCACAGTAAGCCCTGCTGTAAGTTTGTCCCAATGGAATTCACAGACAGTGGCAGAGTATTCTCTGGCAATCCGCGGCAGTGGATTTGCAGAATCTAGAATCACATTACGAAGCATAACAGATTTATGGACAGCTACTCTACTTTAATATACTCTGTGTTGGGAAAACAAACTCAAGCCCTTTAGCCAAATCCCCTTCATGCTGAGAACATAAAATGTGCTGATATATAGGTACATTCTGTTAGTTCAAGTTCCTAATTGGGTTTTTGTCAGTATTCTGATGTCACTATCTCTTTGTAACAGGCTCACACTGAACTATTTTATGGGAACATGATTAAACCAATCTGTCTGTGAAGATCTGGGTATACTACTTAACCGCCTTTGTGCGGTTGCCTCTCTTTACTTTGAACACTGTGAGCTCCAGCAGTTGGTGGATATTTTTACCTGTGTGTAGATGCTAGGATGAGAGATCATTTATGGACTTATGGCCAACACGCAGTCCTCCATTTGTTTACTTGATTACTGCTTTTTAATGATTCTTAGTTAATGAGATCCTCTCCCTATGCCATTGAAGATACCACTCAACTATCAGATTTATGTAGTAATGCTACTAGCACCTATCTGCTGCCATGTGCACATGCTATGGGGATTTTTGGAGTTACTCGTGATGTCTCACCTTCCCACTTTATTGTGTTCGTGTGAAATTATCCCTCAGGTTTTTCAAAGGAATAGCAGGTCACTGCTGATTTGCTGTGTGGTTCACACAAAAGACAATTAAAGATAAGCTGGATTTTTTTGTGAAAATAAAAAACATTCTTATTGCATTATATTGCTTTACTCCAAATATAATTCAACCAGAAATATGACTGATCTGATTATAATTTTCTTATTTAATATTATTGCTCAAAATATAATTCAACCGCAAAAGTGGTTGGTTTTGTTTATAACTTTTATTATTTAATATTATTGAATGAGATGAATGCTCAACATTAGATCACAAATGAGATCACAGCTCCTCTCATGTAGGTAGCAATGTTTTGTGTGAACTGTCCCACTGGGAGTTACCACTTCAGAGGGCATTCATGTGAAATTTCCCCCGGGGTACCTAAATTTCCCACTTGGCCCATACTATGTGAATATAGCATGTCTCTTGGGCCTACACTGGCTTTTAAATATGTTACACAGACTTACTTAGATCCTTTGCCTATATTTTGCCCTACTGATGTCCTTTTATTTGGGTTACTAGCATTAAAAGTAATATTGCCCACATTCCTCAAAGGTCTAAGGCTTGAAATTATCTAAATAAGACTTCTTTTATTTACTTAAGATCTGCCCATAAAATTATACTGTGCTCTGTTTTGTTTTAAACAGCTCTCACACTTATCTGCAGACTTGCAGATGGTATGTCCATGACAGTGTTTCTATAATTTAGGACCAGTTACAGAGTTCCATGCGCCGTTTAGACACTTTTAAAAAAACATCTTTATATTCTATGCCTTCTAACAACAATGAACAACAAATCACTAATCTAATCTCAGCAAATTATTTAAACACCAAACTGCTTAACAGTTGTAAAGTCTGGTTAAATATTAATGAACCAAATTATTAAAACACTTCATTGTTGTTAAACAGAAGAGCTCTTCTAAGTTTATCTGCAGCTAATGCAAACATGATGAAGAATCTTAAGTAAACACGTAATAAAAGTCTGAAAGTCTGCAAGCAATAACCAGTCTTATATGGTAAGAGGATATTATCTCATAGTAACCCTTCCCATGGGGGTGAGGGTTCAGGGGGAGGGAAGAAGTCAAATTGTGGGCCCTGGTAGATATGAGAAACACGAGCTTCCCAATGGGAAAATTCACGTAAAGGCCCTTCCCAGCGGTAGTAATCACTGGGAAAATTCAGAGAGAACTTTGCTAGCCAATTATGCTGAGTCATGACATAAGACTGGCCTCTTACTTTCTCTCATTATTAAAGATATTTGCTCTTCCAGAAATGGCTTTTTGCAGTCATGTTTCATTTGGAGTGATGCTATTTTGGCCTATTGTGTTTGCTTTTTTGATTTTTATACTGTATAAAATGAATTTAATGACAAATAAATCAGCAACAAAGTCACAATTCACATAAGACTGTAATTGTAACAGAACAACATGGGACACTGTGATATCATGAATGGTATTGTGATGCTTCAGGCAGGGTTTGTTCCTTGGCTTATGTTTCTTTTCCTTTTTTGTGCCTTCTTTGTTTATTTAAAATTATTAGTTTTCAAATATTTATTATTTTATGTATTTTTTGTTTTGTTGCAAACCTTTCTGAAAACATATTTTCACTTTGTCATTATTGAATGTGGATACAGTTAGATCCATAAGTATTTGGACAGTGACACAATTTTCATAAGTGATGTGAAATAAAGCAATCATTATGTGATTGATGTGTAGACTTTCAGTTTTAATTTAAGGGCTTTACCAAAAATATCTTATGAGCCATTTAGGAATGACAGCCATTTTTATGCGTAGGCCCCCCATTTCCAGGGGCTCAAAAGCATTTGAACAAACTAACACAATTATAAATATAACAATCATTTTCAATATTTTTTTGAAAATCCCTCACAGTCAATGACTGCCTGAAGTCTGGAACTCATGGCCATCTCCAAATGTTGGGTTTCCACTTTACTGATGCTTTGTTGGACTTTCTGCTACCAGTTTTGTCTGTAGCAAGTAAAATTCATGTCCAGTTGGGTTGAGGTCAGTTGATTGACCTGACGTTTCAAGAACATTCCACTACTATGCCTTGAAAAGCACTTGGTTTGGCTCTTTGCCTATCTGTACTTTAAAGTCTGGTAGCATTTGGCTGAATCTGAGCAGCTAGTATTGCTCTATACACTTCAAAAATCATCCTGCTACTTCTGCCAGCAGTCATATCATAAATTAACATCAGTGACTGACTTCCATTTGCAGCCATGCATCCCAATGTCATAAAATTGCCTCCACCATATTTCACAGATGATGGTGTATTCATCTGATCATGAGCCATTTCTTCTCTTCTCCATACTCTTCTCTTTCCATCATTCTGGTATATATTGATCTTAGTTTTCTTTGTCCAAAGAAAATTGTTCAAGAACTGGACAGGCTTTTAAAAAATGTTCTCTGGCATAGTCTAATCTGTCCTTCCTATGCTTGAGGTTTACCAGTGGTTTCTACCTTGTGGCAAACCCTATGTCTTTACTTTCATGTCTTCCTTTGATTTTAGACTTTGGCAATGATAGGTCTACCTCCTGGAGAGTGGTCTTGGTTTGGCTAAATATTGTAAAGGGGTTCCTTATCCAAGCACAGTTGTCTTGTGTGGTTTTCCAGACCTTCTGGTGTTGCTGAATTCACCAGTGTGTTCTTTCCTTTTAAGAATGTACCAGATGGTCAATTTGACCATGCATTGAGTCTCTGCTCTCTCTCTATACGGTTTGTTTTGTTTTCTCAGCCTAATGATGCACGGACTTGTACTTGCATGGACATCTCTTTGGACCTCATATTGAGAGTTCACAGTGACAGCTTCCAAATGCATCTTCCACACTTGGAATCAATTCCGGACCTTTCAACTAATTAATAATGAATGAAATAATGAGGGTACTGCTCCAACCTAGCTATGGAACAGCTTGTCAGTCCAATGTCCAAATACTTTGGGGAACTATTCAGAAAAATGATTGGCTTTCCTAAACAGCTCATATGATATTTTTGGTAAACCCCTTAAATTAAAGCTGAAAAGTCTACACTTCAATCACATAATAATTGCTCGATTTTTAATCCATAGTGGTGGTGTACAGATCCAAAATTGTTAAAATTGTGCCACTGTCCAAATACTTACAGACCTAACTATATATGGGAAAATGGCAGACTTGTTTATTTAAAATCAAAACTACAACACGATAAAGTGTGTACAAAGTGATCAGGTCTAAATACTTTTTGAGTCCACAGTGTGTAATGTACTATGTTCTGTTGTGCTCCTTGTATTTTGTGGGTGGAACCACAAGAGGTGGGACCGGCCTGGTTTCATTGCTGAAGGACCATCTTCAGCTTTTATATTCGTAAGCTGAGAAAGGATTCTTCAGTGGATCATTGACACATGGAGAGTTCTATTTTTTGTAAAAGTTTATTTTATGGCTGATTGGGTTTTTACTTTTGTTGTTGAATGTTGATTACTGGATTGCAGATCAAGATTTGTTGCTGTTGGTTGCAAATTTTTTTCCATTTTTTTTTGTTTATATGATTAAATTCTTATCTTATTGAGGGTCTTTTTGGACTTGTTTTGCAAGCCAAAGTTTTTTTGTTTTGTTTTTTTCATATTTTTCCTTTTTCTTGGGAAGCATTTTGATATATTTTGGGACATTTTAATGTAAAAACCTGATCCCCAGTTTTCTAACCTGGACAGGCCCAAAACCTGCCTTTGTAACTGTAAGGTCAGGCTGCCTAAGATGATGCCCATTCTAGGAGATCTCGGTAATGCCCTGGCCTGTTTTTGTGTTTTTGTGTGTCTTTAGGCCTCAGTCCATTTTCTATTTTGAGTGTTATTCCATTAGATCAGGTACAGTAGCTCCAAAACTCCCAAAATGTATCAATGGTGCAATTAATGCCTGTACCTGGTTGGGAGTAGGAAGAAGAAGCCTGATAACCTGGAGAGGTCTCAGGTCAGGTAAGGTGTCTTGCCTAAGTGGTCGGCCTGTTGATACAGTCGATGGAACTTTAAGACTGGCAGTTACAGCATGATTTCTGTGCCCAGGTGACCCATGTATTTACCAAGGCAAGGCCAAATGTGTATGTTGTGGTATATGGCTGGTTTGTCATCCCAGCCAATACCCCCAGGCTGCCAGATGGAGCCCTCCCTGCAGTATGGAGGTGCCCCGAAGACCAGCAGGGAATCATGGACTATGTAGTTTTTATACACGGCCCTGCTGGATACCACAGGGGCCGCAAGAGGGAGCTGCAGGGAGGACCGAAGAATCATATGTGCCCTATAACCCAGAAGTGCATCATAGGAAGAGCGACAACAGAAGTGACGTACTTCCAGGGTGAAGAAAAGGACTTGTACCTGACCCGGAAGTGATAAAGAATCACATGGACTGGGGATTGGGAACATTTCCGGGTCAGGGTGTATAAAAGGACTATGGGAGCTCCCAGATGGCGAGCTGAGCTGGGTGGTAGGAGGGCAACGCGTCTGGGAGTGGAGGATTGTTTATTGTTATTGTGATTGTGAATTTATATGAGTATAGTGGAGGAGAGGGTGCTTTGTGCAATGTGGAAGATTAATAAAGTCAACATTTGGACTTTTTCCTGGTGTCTGGAGTCTTGGACAAGGGTTCAAGGGAGCGATAGCGTCCCCTATCTGTCACAATGTGTAATTTACATGAAGCACTATGCTGAAGCCAGGGCTCATTCTTTGATGTATGTAATTATTTTTTATATTTTAATGTAATTTCCATTAGACAGTTTAATATTTCTTATTTGTTGTTTTTCCCTTTAAATGCATGACCATTCTGTGTGGTGTATTGGTGAAACCTCAAGAGGAAGGTTCACCATGGCGTCCCACTCCCTCTGGCCATTTAAGGCCCAGAATTGAGGATCTCAATTGTGGTGTTTTGAAGTGGAAGGATTACATGTGTGGGTAATGTTTTCTTGTTTGATTTTCTGGTTCTTGGATTTCTGCTACAGATTATGCTTTTGGGCAGCATGGTGGCACAGTGGGTAGTGCTGCTGCCTCGCAGTTCATTTCCTACCTGCGTGGAGTTTGCATGTTCTGCTTGGGTTTCCACCAGGTGCTCCAGTTTCCTCCCACAGTCTAAAGACAAGCAGGTTAGGTGCATTGGTGATTCTAAATTGTCCCTAGTGTGTGCTTGGTGTGTGGGTGTGTGTATGTGTTTGTGCGTGCCCTGCCCGGGGTTTGTTTCCTGCCTTGCACCTGTGTTGGCTGGGATTGGCTCCAGCAGACCCCATGGCCCTGTGTTAAGATATAGTGGGTTGGATAATGGATGAATGGATGGATGGATAATGGATGGATTATGCTTTCAGACTTGTTAAACATTGGATTCCCTTTAAGACAACTCTTTTTTTTTGCAGTTTTGAGCATTTTTGTAATTTTATATTTTTTTTAAATAAATATTTTCAGTGATAAAGAATAATGATACAGATAGTCTCTGAAATCATAGTTTTTATGTTTTCTCTCTGTTGAGAGGCATCCTAAGGGAATTTGGAACTTTAAGAGCATTTTAAACTTTAAAAGCCTGTTTCTCAATTTTTGGATCCTACATAGACCTAGAAGCCTGCCTCTCGAGTCCAAAATCAGACAGCCTAGGTTGAAGCCTGCTTTTGGATTCCAGACCAGGAGAGTAGTGGTCTAGTTTTTGGGTATTTTGAGGCCTGAACCTCTTTTGGCCATTTGGTGTGCAGTAAATCATAACAGTAAAAGATCATCTGGTGGATTCCTTAAAGTTTTGATAAGGTTGACCTAACTTTGCTTTGAGCTAGGTTGCATCATGTATCCCTAAAATGATCTGGGGCAATGACTTCACATTACAGTATGCTTTGTTAAAGGCTGGCACCCTGGTTTTATTGTAAGAACAATGGCACTTGAAATGTGAATGCCATGGCCCAAGAGATTAATGTGTAAAGTGTTGTCTGAAACCAGGCATATTTTTCAGTTTAACCTTGGAAGTGATACTTAGGATTGGGAATAACTGGTTGCCCATTGCAAGGAATATGCAAAGCTGTGTCTGAAAGAAAGGAGATGATGGCATTCTAAATTAAAGTGTGGCCAAAAGATTAATTATTGCAAATGAAACAGAGAAATTTACTGAGATGAGGGGGACCGGAGAGGTAATGGAGATAATAGATCAGCTGTATCATTTTAACCCTTGTATGAACAGTGGGTTCTTTACAACAGTAACTATGTCTTACATCATTACCCCAAATTGTTTTTATGTCTGTTGATTAGATTTACAGTATAGTAAAATGTACATATTTAAAGTGACCTTAACAGCTATGAAAGTTTCACCCATTGACCATGGTATTAACAGTATATTGAATGTTGGTATTACTTTTACCAGTGTTTTTTTTTTTTTATATTAAGCTTGTACTTGTTGTACGTGTTGCTGGTGCATGATTCAAGTGACTTCTTTAGTTGTTTTCTTTCATACTCAGGAGGCAGAATGAAGCAGTCTGTTTTGCTATGATGACAGGAAATACAGTAAGAAGGAGACAGAAGGAATTCAGCCTAACAGATTGTGTACTTTCTGTTAACACTGCAAGTAAAGCATTGATGAACCATGTACCTGTCAAAATACAAGTGGATATCTTAGGGTTGAACTATCAAAGAAATTATGAGAAGACGTAAGTATGGCCTAACCTTATCAAAGTATATTGTTTTATATAGGCTAAGTGAGATTAAAATAATAAAGCAGTGTCTGGTATATATGTATATATTTTAATATTTGTGAGATATTTCATTATTCAATGGTCTATCTTTGTTCCAGAAATAAACACTTTTAGTTCATGCAGACATTGTTGTCTCTGTTTTGTCTGTCTGTTTTGGGACAAGTAGCAGAAAGAGACCATTTACAGTAATTTACAAGCTATGTCAGCGAGTGGTTGTGTTTGAGAGTCCTTTTGCACTCTTTTGTGTAAATATCTGTTGATTATTGGTATTTACATTTGGGTCTCTGTGATTGACTGGTGCAATGGCAAGGGTCTTCTTCTTTTTGCCCAGAGATTGGATCCAAACCAAAATGACCCTAGATTAAGTAGGTCTGCTGCATCTCAACAAGGAGATCAGGGATCAAATCCGAGGTTCCCCCTACATGGACTTTGAATGTTTTCCCTGTGTCCACCTGCATTTCCTCCAGGTGCTCTGGCCCTGTCCAGAAATTGTTCCTGTCTAGCACTCTGTTTTTGCTGGGATAGGCTCCAGCTTCCCCGCAACCCTGCTCAGGATAAAGCGGGTTTGGAAGATGTTTAGGTTTGAAAATGTTATGTCAATACTGTACATTTGTGATGGTTTTGTTCATTTGAATATGTTCAGGTATTGCTTGCAAATGATATGATCAGAGACATACGCCAACCTGCTATGAGTCATTCTGTTGCTATGCCCCAGGTGTTGTTGCTAAGCCCATACATGTACCAGTTGGCATACAATATAACAGTGGCCATTTTCTGTTTAACTGCAAACACCACGTCTCTTGTTTGCTTTTCTTAAGTCAAAGGGAAGGAAGGCCTCTTTTTATAATTTCAGTGGAGAATGTGTTTAGAGGACATATAGAGAGATTATAACAAAGTTGATTAGGATTGCTAATGGCTATGAGGTTGTTCAGTGCCTTTTAAATGCATATGGTTGGTTTAAACTTTAGGAAAATCTATCTCTGCCACAAAAAAAAAAGGAACAACACAAATACAATGAAAATTCAGTTAGTTAGAATGCAACAAATAAGACAAATTCAATGATCAATGGTTGACTTGTCTGCAATGAGCACCTGTGATATCTGTGAGCATATATGACACAACTTTATTGGCTTATAGGATCATTATCATCACGTGTACATACCACAATGAAATTCTAATCAACCTACATTACATCACTACTCCCCAGGGCTAGCAGAAGTGTTTATAATTACCTGAAAAATCAATCAAAATATACAAATTTCAATAATATAAAAATAAGTAAGCAGAAGCAGTTCAATCTTAAATAAACTTTGCATTCATCAATTCATTCTAGAATTTTCTGATATTAATACCTTCAGCCAGAAAGATAAAACACTAGTTTACAATCTGGCATTCATAATTAAACACTAGCATTAAATTTCACAAAATACTGTATTTCAGTTTTAGCCATCTATTGACTTTCAAAAAAACAGAATTATTGTAAGTTGTTGCTGTGGTCATCTAAGTTTGACAGATACACAATGCACTCACTGCTCCAGGTAATCATTTCATCACAATATCAGACACAAAGTCCCTTTTTAAAGCACAAACATCCACTTAGGAGAACTGAGACTGAAAAAGGAATTGTTTTAAGGAAGGTAATATATTGAGGAACAAAGCAGTTATAGTTCTTTATCTGAAGTATAATATGTTTATAAATTTTCAGTTTTTCTTCTTATGGTAGCTCTTATGTTATAAAATACACACAGCAGTTTAAAGTGTTTTAGCAAATGCTACTCTTTCTTACACACATTGATGAACCAACTTTGATTTTCTGTCAGTATAACTGTAAATGTGACAATACATTTAAACTTAAACGTGAACTTTCATGATTCTTACAGAAAACCTCCAATACAAACTCAATGAACTGCTGCCAAATTAATTACCTGGTAGACTCAAAGAGGGCAATGCCAAAATTTCACATTATTCCTCGTGGCCTTAGTAGGTGTGTAGTGCTTTCTTGCACCCTAAGAAAGTGCCACCATATGACAGCCAGCCGAAGAGTCTCTGATTCTGTTCATTTGACATTCTCATGACTGGCTAGATTAGTAGTTTGTTTCCTCTCTCTTCATATTGACTTCAAGGTCTTGATGAACAGAAACATCTCTAGCAGAGTTTAAAATAGAAGAATTAAAATTAGATAGCAACAGTGGAGCCTAAAAATATTTTTTATTTTGATAGACACCTCAGTCATTTCAGGAATTTAGCAGTGGCCACTGCATACATGTACAGTCATGTCCATACGTATTTGGACAGTAACACCATCCATCCATTATCCAACCCGCTATATCCTAACTACAGGGTCACGGGAGGTCTGCTGGAGCCAATCCCAGCCAACACAGGGCACAAGGCAGGAAACAAACCCCGGGCAGGGCGCCAGCCCACCGCAGGGACAGTAACACAATTTTCATAATTTTGGCTCTGGATGCCACCACAATGTATCTGAAATTAAGCAATCATTATGTGATTGAATTGTAGATTTTCAGCTTTAATTTAAGGGGGTTTACCAAAAATATCGTATGAGCCGTTAAGGAATGACTGCATTTTTCTGCATAAGCCCCCACCCCACCCCAAATTCCTAGGGGCTTAAAAGTATATAGACATTTGACACAAAAGCTATTCCATAGCCAGGTAAGAGCAGTTTCCTCATTATTTCATTAACTGTTAAGCAGGTAAAAGGTCTGGAATTGATTCCAAGTGCAGAATTTGCATTTGGAAGCTGTCAATAGAGAGCTGACCATGCAAGTAAGAACAGTCCATCATTATACTGAGAAAACAAAGCAAACCCTTTAAAGAGATAGCAGAAACATGACGAGTGGTCAAATCAACCACTGGGTACATTCTTAAGTAGAAGGAACACACTGGTGAACTCAGCAACACCAGAAGGTGTGGAAAACCACAGAAGACAACTGTGCTGGATGATTGCAGAATTCTGTCCTTTGTGAAGAAGAACCCCTTCACAAGACCACTGTCTGGGAGGTAGACCTATCAGTACCAAAGTCTAAAATCATGAGAAAACTTACCGTACTACACTTCTGGCAGAAGTAGCAGGATGAATTCTGAAGAGTATAGAGCAATACTATCTGCTGAGATTCAGCGAAATGCTGCAAAGCTGTGTGGCAGACGACCAGGGACCTTGCCCCACTGGGACGCCTGGAACAAGGAAGGACCAGGAGAGGGGCAATATATTCCCCTGGATGCAAGAGGGCAGTCCCCCTGGATTCCATTAAGGCCACGGATACAGACCTGAGAAACCCATCCCTGTGGGGGTCTCTGGCAGCCGCCAGGGAGCGCCTGGATGGTTCCCAATCCATGGACTGCAGGAAGTGCTGCCGGAACAGGAACCAGATAAGCCCAGAGTGCTTCCGGGTGCAAGGGCAGTGCTTCCACCACACCAGGAAGTGCTGTTGGAAAATCATCAGGGAGCACCTGGAGCACATCTGAGTGTGTCATAAAAGGGGCTGCCTCACTCCATTCGGGGAGCCAGAGTCAGGTGGAAGAGGACAGAGCTTGCGATGCGAGGAGTAGAGGTGGCAGAAGAAAAGAAATACAAAAGGGACTGTGAGCTATATTGTGGTGTTTTGTGCACTGTGCGTGTTGTGTGCAATAAACGGGTGTGTTTTCAACATCTGGAGTCCGTGTCTGTCTGTGTCGAGGCTGATCTTTCACAACTGATAGGACAGTGCTCCACAATACAGATGAACAATGAGCCAAAACATGCTGCGTAAGAAAAGCAATTGCTTTTCAACACAAAGTAGTGGAATTTTCTTTAATGGCCAAGAGCCTATTAACTGACCTCAACCCATTTGGACATGCATTTCAGTTACTGAAGACAAAACTGATGGGAGAAAGTCCAGTGAACAAGCAGCAACTGAAGACAGCCACATTAAAGGCTTGGCAAAGCATCACTATGATGAAAACCCAGCACTTGGAGATGAACATGGGTTTCAGACTTCAGGCAGTCATTTACTTTAAAGGATTTCAAGCAAATATTGAAATAATCATTATATTTATAATTATGTTAGTTTGTCCACATACTTCTGAGCATCTGAAAATAAGGGGACCATGTATAGAAACATCTGCCTTTTCTAAATAGCTCATGCAATATTTTTGTTAAACCCATTGAATTAAAGCTGAAAGTCTGTACTTCAGTCATATCTTGATTGCTTTGTTTCAAATCCATTGTGGTGATGTACTGAACCAAAATTATGAAAATTGTCACTGTCCAAATTCTTATGGACCTGACTGTAACTGGCTCCTAAACAGAATAAACTTAATTTTATTTATTTTCCTCCACTAAATAAATTTGTCTGTTACACATCCAACAAAGAATGAAGACAAAAACATGAAAAGTTGCCTTTGTACTTTAAAATCTCAAAGATGTCTAACTCAATGTGGAATTAGGGTGCTTTATCACTCTACAATGTTTATGATTAAACAGTCCTGACTGTTCAGTTGGCATTTCATCATCTCCTAGTAATTACATTAATAATTACCATCCATAAAAATAATTAAAGAGATCTGCTCATTAGGCACTTGTACACTTCAATGAACATTGACACACGTGTAATCTACTGTATTTAAGTGAAGCCCCTCACAATGAAAGGCCCTGCGAGCATGCACTCATGTTGAAAACAGGCATCATTTTTAAGGATTTATTCAACATGACTTGCAAAGCAGTAACTTTATGACTTAAAGATGAGCTTTTAATCATACCTTTATATTAGACTTATTTCAGAATCTAGTTGTTAATAATGAGGGTGGGCAGTCATTCCACAAGGCAAGGTCCAGTGAGCAAATGTAGACTGCAGTATTGGCTGAACATTTTGATTTGATGGTGAAGTTATATTCACACACCTAAGTCATTTTACCATGTTGTGACAAAAAATATCTTAAGTCAAAAATTCAGGCACAATTTGAGACCAAAAACATAGTTTAGGAAAAGGTCATCAAAAGGCTTTTGTGGTTTGTAAACTTAGGTGAGGAAGTGTCTAAACTCATGTGATGAAAATGGTCGTGTAAATGGAACACAATAATTCAGAACAGCAAAAGTAAAATTGATAAGAGAAATTAGGGCTCCAGCCACCCCAAAACTACCTCATAAATTGACAAACACATAAAACAATTAATAATTAACCTATTCACAACACATTTATGTTTATGTGACACTGTTCTAGAATGGTTTAGGTCATTTTTATCTGAGAGGCAGCAATTTGTTGTGCTAGGTCCTCATAAATCTCTTATGGTGTGTCGCAAGGCTCGGTTCTGGAGTCTCTATTGTTTAATATTAATGTGCTTCCTCTATGCTTTATTATTTGTGCACATCTGGGCTATTATTGCTATACTTACAATACCGAGATATATGTAAAAACATCTATATTCCTTTCACCTTGCTGTGTTTATAACCTTCTTGCATGATGTTATGGTTGACATGACAATTTTTATATTTAAACAATGAAAAAAAAATTAAGACATTACTGATTGCAAATAAGTTTTATTTGACTAACATGGATCACTTTATTTTAATAGTTCATAGTAATTCTGTTCAGGCTTCAGCTTTATTAAGAAATCTATGTGTTACATTTGATTCTTCCTTGTCATTTGTTACATGTTGTCTAAATGTTACACTTGACTTCTTCCTTGTCATCTATTTCACATAAGCATATAGCCCATCGCAGCCCATCGTTGACCTTAGCAGATGCAGAGTGTTTAACCCATGCTATAATATCATCTAGACTGGACTATTGTAATGCTTTATTGTGTGGACTTCCCATGTCTTTTCTAAAGAAAATCTTTTAGTAGCAATCTAGAACTTTGTAGCTAGGCTTCCTGAAGTACATCAAGTCTTGAGAACACATCATACAAAACCCTGAGGGAAGTACACTGTCAGTCAATTAAATTCCATGTTCATTATGCAATACCTCTGCTTTTAATGATGCTGGTCTCCTTTCATACCAGTCTCCATTCTCATTTTCCTCTGTTTTGACATCCTTCTTTTTTTAATTACAAATTCATTCATTGTTAAGATTTGCCTACTCACCCTTGTGACTTTCTGTTTCATTCTTTCTCCCCTCTAAACCCCTGATCTCTAACCTTAATACTGTATTGTGCAGTCAGCTTATAAACATCTCTCATTAATGTCAGTTATTTCTGAGACCTCTCTCCTTCCTCCACACCTCCTACCTATGTGACCATATTCTAGAAAGTAAAACTCTGTTCATGAAATCCTAATTATTAACAGACACCGTTACAGTTCCTTCACAGAGTTTGTCACTTTTGCCTACTGAGAGTCCCAAGAACTCACCATGTTTTGGATTTGCCCTCTTCTTTGTGTTTTTTGTCTTTGGAGCTATATATCTCGCTTCTCATCTTCTTTGTTCCTGTCGGTTGATATGCTGCTACTGTCTAAAGCTCTAGATCTGTCCTCCCTACATCTCAGCGCTTACAAGCAGAACCTCATCCATTTAGGCAGCTTTTCTGCTAAATTCAGTTTTAACAAAGCATCCACAAAACCACTGAGAGCTGGTCTACTCCTGTTCAGTCCTTAAAATGCTGGATGTCTCCTACTCACTGACGCTTCTGATAGTTAATTGCGCTTCAACTCAAGATGGGATGTAGGGTTTGGTAGGGAGGTCATCACAGCATGGATTCTGTTAATATGTACATGTATTCTGTACAGTTCTGCTTAATTTTCTGTATTGGAAGTGAACATTAAATTATTGCTAACAGAAAATACTTTTGCTGGCCTACAAACCCTTAAATAACCAAGCTCCATCCAACCTTTCTGACCTTCTACATTTTCATGTTCTTGCCTGCCAACTCTAATCATCCAAAGGTATTCATCTGCTCACCCCTCCAAAGACTATAAAGAGGACTATGGGCCTTTTACATCCTCATGGAATGGTCTTCCTCAGATTCTTTGTAAAGTCAAATCACTACTAGTTTTTAAAAACAGACTTAAACCATAATTGTCTGCAAAATCCTATATATACAGTAATTGATTTTATTGTCCTTTACGACTTTCTTTTTATTTATTTCACCTGTTTTCATTCTGTTCTGTTTGACTTTGAAACATGTGTTATAAACAACATGTATTATTTTTATTAAGTATGATTAATTACTGGCACTGTGAAATATTTATAATGGTCACATCTGCCATTCTACTGTAAAGTGGGTTTAACCAATAGGAGTGATTCTTAGTTGAGGTTGGCTTATAATTGCGATTACGCCATAAACATAAACAAGTAGTGTTGGACCTTCCGAGCTCTGTAGTATTCGAAAATTGGACTACATTACAGAGACACTGTTGCAGCAAAATCATAGAGCCACAGTTTTAATACAAGTTGTATAGCAGACATGGGTAAGAGAACGAAATCAAATAGCTAAGGAATGAAAAAATAAAGAACATAAGTTGACAGACTAATGTTAAAGTCAAAGCAAAGTTCAATGCTCACACATTTGCTTTCTTAGTAATTACATCAAGTCAAATCAATTTTACTTATAGAGGACATTTAAAACAACAGAAGTTGACCAAAGTTCTGTACAGCTTCTATAAATACACCAATACATATATATCGTATAAATAAACATCTATGCGTGGAAGTGTGTGTGTCTGTCTGTCCAGGCTGGAAGTGTGAGAAGTGCGAGGCTATAGCATGAAGCTCAAAGAACCAGCAAGGTGGCCCCAAGTTAACGAGTCGGAAGAAGAAAGAAGTACAAGGCTACAGCATGAAGCTGAAAGAAAGCGACTCTGTCACTAAAGTGAGATCGCAGAGGAAAGGCAAACTCGCTTAGCCTCTAATACACAAGCGAGATGAACACATTGGCAAAACAAAACCTCTGAGGAGAGAGAAACTCGCTTAGACGCTGATAGACAAGGGGGGAAGCACACATGCAAAACGAAACTGCCGAGTCTGCATTTAAATTTTTTTTCTGAGAATTTCAATAGTTTCTAGGAGCCTTACACAGCTAGTCTATATATGTGGATTTTATAGAATTGTATATGTAAAATCCTAAGCCTAAAAGTGCAGCAATTTTGGGCAATGATTTGGTATCATTTTTTTCAGAATTTATTGAACTTTAATGTGATGTTGTTCGATTTTCAAATTCTTATTCCATTTTAAAATTATAAACTGAAAAATATCAAGAACTCACATCCCGCGAGATAAGATTTAACCATGCCCGGGGCAGGAAATAAAAGACAAAGAGTAGGGCAGCTGCTGCACAGGCTTTTAAATGTTTGAAGCGCTGCACGAGATGCAGATCATGTGGCATGGCAGCAGCAGCAAGTCAGCAGCTGATTGAGCAAAGAGGAGGTAAAAAAAACTGTATTTGTTTTCCATTGTATCACCATTTAAGAGGGGGTTTTGGAGGAGTGACCACGTCTCCTTGGGGTGCATTCAGTCCCCCTCTTCACAACATGAGCAGCAGAGATGCAAAGTGGCTGGCGCATAGTGCAGGCCTTTGGCGAGCAAAGTGATTAGGGGCGAACACTAGTATATATATATATATATTGTGATAAAAGGCACTATATAGGTGCCCGATCCGGCACAGACTCACACTGAGGGACGTGTAAAAAGAACACAAAAGTTTTCTTTTCTTCTTTAGCCAGAGGGCACGTCTTCCCTGTGAACCTTCCAGCTACAACACAGTTCCAAAACACTTCGAATAAAGCACAAGACACACAAAGTAACACACTCTTCTGGCACCACCACTCCTCCCTTGAAGCTTTGTCCTCTCCTCCTGCTGCTGAGTGGTGGTTGCTGGCTCCCTTTTATCAGGCACCTGGAAGTGCTCCAGGTGGTTGATTGCTGACATCTGGCTGCACTTGCGGGTAAGGCGAAACCAGTGCCCAAAAGGGGCCAGCCGCTCCTGTTGCAGCACCCCCTGGCGGTGCCTGCGGAACCCCACAAGCTGCACAGAACATCCCCCATGAAGCCCTGGGGGAAGTCCGAGGCACCACTGCAACCCAGGGGGGCTGCCATCTAGCGTCCTGGGGGAGATACTGGGCCCCCCCCCCTTTGTCCCCCTGGCAGATGTGATGAAGAGGCGTCCTGGCCAGGCATGGGCCTCGGCCATCTGTCACAATATATATATGTCAAAAAGATTTTTAGGCAGAATTTAAAAGTGAGCACAGTTAGTGCTGATCTAAAATAAAAAGGTAGACTGTTCCAAAGCATAGGGGCAGGCACTGCAGAAGCATGGTCCTGTCTAAGCTTCAGTTTAGAATCAATAGCTTCTGGTCAGAGGACCTCAGTGATTATGAAGGAGAGTAAGGCAAAGGTGTAAGAGGTCAGTAAGATTAAAGGGGGCTAAACCATTCAGGGAATTAAAAACAAACAGTAAAATTTTCAACTCAATCCTGTAGCAAACAGAAAGTCTTTGAAGAGAAATTAAGACTGGTGTGGTGGGATTCTGTTTTAACATGCATGTAAGAAGAATGGCAGCAGTGTTCTGGACTAGATGAACAAGAGAAGGGGATGATTAATTAACTCCAATGTATAAGGAGTTGTAATACTTAGGTTGAGAAGACACAAATGCATGAATGAGTGTTTCAAAATCGTGTACAGAAAGAAAGGGCTTGACCTTAGCTAATACCCTGAGCTGATAGAAGCAAGCTTTTACAGTGGCATGTATTTGTTTATCAAATTTGAGGGCCTTATCAAAAATCCCACCAAGACTGTTTGTGACGGGCTTACAGTAGGTTGTCAAAGGGCAAGATTAATTGCAGGAGCAGATCAGAAGGTCCAAAATGCACAATCTCAGTTTTATTGTCATTTAAACTAAGAAAAATGAGTGGCAACCATATTTTAATGTTTTTCAGACATTCCAATAAAGGTTTAAGATAATTGCTATTGATGTGCATTAGTGGAAGATATATCTATTGTCACAAACTCGACTCAGAGCCATAGAAAGTTTTGGGGCAGCCACCCGTGTGTTTGGTATCCTGGGTGCAAAGTTGCAAAAATGTGTACAGCACTGATGTGCACAAAACCGATTCTAAAACAGAACTGAGGGAACAGGGAAAAGGTGGAGGCTTTTAAAGGGGAAGACAGGAAGTGAGATCAAAAGGGTCGGGCTCATGAAGGTCTTCAGCCATAGGTTCGAGCCCGGACGTGACTTCACAGGGGCCGGAGCCAGCAAGGACTTCTTCCATAGGCTAAGGTCCCGGAAGTGACGTCAAGAGGGCCAGGTGGAATCTCCCGTGAATGGTCTGCAGGAAAGGGAGAAAAAGAGTCAGTGCACTCTGCCACATCTCAGTATGACTTGGAACTGCCCTTACTCAAGCCCTTTAGCTGCCTCCCATGCGCACGTGTGTGACACTATGTATCATCTGCATAGCAATGGAAAGAAATACTCTTTTTTTTTTTTCAAAATGGATTCTAAGGGCAACATGTACAGTGAAAAAAGAATAGGCCCCAGAATAGATCCTTGTGGTACCCCACAGGTGATAGGGGCCGAGGATGAGGAGAGATTGCCTGAAAAGCTTCTGTCTGTGAGGTATGACCTGAACCATTTCAAAGCAGTTCTTTGTATACCCACACACTGTTCAAGACAGGTGATGAGGATGCCATGGTCAACTGTATCAAATGCTTCAGTTAGATCTAACAGCATCAAGACAGCAGTATGCCCAGTGTCACTTATTAAAAACAGATCATTTAGAACCCTTAAAAGTACAGACTCTGTGCTGTGATGTGTCTTAAAACCAGACTGAAATAGTTCAATAATGCCATTTTCATTGAAAACGGTTTGCAGCTGTAGAAAGTCAACCTTCTCCATAATTTTAGAATGAAAAGGGTACTTGAAGATGGGTCTGAAGTTTGAAAAGTCTTTAAAATGTAGATTTGTTTTTTTAATTAAAGGCTACACCACAGCATGTTTAGTAAACACTGGGACTGAACCAGTCTCAAGAAAACTATTTATAATGTTCAAAATGCTAGGCCCAACCAATTCAAAAACATCTTTAACAAGACAAGCAGGAACAATATCTAGCAGACAAGTTGTGGGTTTAAGGTGACTAATTACTTCTGCCAAAAAATGGAGGGATACAGGCTCAAACTGATGAAAAACAGAAGGTGTAACCAGGGATCTAATGTTAGCAATTTTTTGAACAAAAAATCTGACAGAATCCTTGCAGATTGTTGGTGTCATGTCAGACCATATAGGAACACACAAGTTAAGAATAGTGCTTACAGTGTTAAATAAAACTGTAGGTCTATGACAATTATTTGAAATAATATCTGAAAAATACTTTATCCTAGCAGATTTCACAGCTTTCTGGTAATTAGACAAAATGCCCCTTAAAACATCAAAGGACACCTAAAGCTTGTCTTTTTTCCACTTGCACGCTGAAATCATCTCACAGTCCAAAGACTTGAAACAAGTGAAGTTGGGAAGTTGAAAGACAACAAGAGTTGGGAACACTACAAATTAGAAAGAGAAACCTCAAGAATGGAGTCAATCCTTGATCCAACCATCCATCAATCCATGATGAAACCAGCAGATAGTCAAAGTGACGATGTAGTGAGAGGATTTAGTTCATCGTAAAACCAGCCATGAAGCTAAAATAATCCATCACTGTTGTAGACTAACTAAAACAAGAATGAAGAAAAGGCTGAGTGGGTATTAAAATGAGGAATAGCCAGAATGTGCAGCCTCCATTAAAAGATAAAGTAAAAAAAATAAGTGAACTGCTGAAGCCTCATAGATATGTAACAGTCAGCTGAAATTTACAGAGGCACATTTAATGTTTTAAAATATTTTCATTATTCCTCTGAGCTTAGGTCTGTAACTCCAGAACTTATAATTGAAATCACTGCTGGAAACTTTTTCGCTTAAAGGCCTATTGTTTTTATCATTTTATTTCAATGATAAAGAGCAATCGCTAGGATATTTATGAAATGGAAATGACTTAATGTAAAAAACTTTTTATTTTACCAGTGGCACTCAATTTGGTTTAGTGGTTTAAGGAGAAACCATACTCACCACTGATTATAGTGTAACACTGAGCCAGTTTCATAACTTGCCTGTACGGCAATTCAAAAAAAATTGTGCAGTTGTGGTTTTATGGGACTCTCCATAGAAAGATTATGAACCTGTTATATAGTGAGTTTCTTATGTATCAGTCATTGTCTCTATCTAAAATAAAGGCCGTCTGCCTGTTGTCTTTTCACTTTTTGTGGCTTTGTGGACAAAATGACCAATTTACCTTCCACCAAATACTTGATATGAAAGATTGAACAAGTCACTTAAACTTTCTGTGCTTTAATTCAAATACATAAGTCTAAATAATTTCACTATAGCTCATTTACAGTATTTTCTACAGAAAGGTACTGCATAAGTATAAGAATATTTGTTCTATTTTTCCTTATATTGTGGTCAAGTGACTAAGTAACTTGTTTGTAAACCATTGATCAGGTCACTTAACTCAATTTTGTTGTAATTGTAAGGGCCATACAAATGGTCATGAGCAAGCTGTATAGGGTGGTCCAGATCTAATTATGCAATTTTCATTACACTATAACTTATTAAGTTTATTACATAGAAAATCAGCCGAAAAATCCCGGACCATTGAGAAGTGTGCGGACTTGAATAATCGTCTTTGTGCTGAACTGGAATCGTCCCCGTATAAATCAAAGCCATCCAGACGATCTGGATCTGCATAATTAGATTTGGACCACCCTGTATGTTTCAAAAGAATCTATATAACAATATTCTACTGTCTGCGTGTGTGTGAGTGTCTGATCCATCCAAGCAATCTGATTAGTCAGTTTCTCTTTGGTCTGATTGGTCAAATTGGCTCTGATGACTCAGTGGTAGGGATGATAGATGATGACATTAAGGTTTGGCTTTGGTCTGATTGGTAAGTTTGGCTTTGGCAGCTTAGTGGTAGGGATGATGGCACAATAAGTTAGGGGCACAAAATTCCAATTAAGGATTTTTTTTTTTATTTTTACAAAAAAGGAGATTAAAACGGGCCATTTGCTAAGCTTTAAAATACTAATGAGAAACGCCCCAAGTCACAGTCAAAGACAGAAAGTAGTTGCAAGAATATGAATGACATTTTCACAGTGTTTAATGAGGATCTGTCTACCATTGGCGGTAGTCAAAAAGTGGACAGGAGGCAAACAAGGTGCCTCACAATGATACAATCTGAGAAGTGAGCACCGGGCAAGAGAGGCTGAGACACACAAAGATACTAAGGAAAGGTGCAGGAGGAACGTTGACTGTACAAGTAGTGAAAGAGTCATCCAATATCAAATATTTTAAAATTTATTCTATTACCTTTCTGGCTATTGTATATAGGCAGGGCTGGTGCCACCATTAAGGCGAATTAGGCATTCGCCTGGGCCGCAGATTATAAAGTGTGGGGGAAACACAGCTGCACAGGTAGCTACCAAATAGTCGGTTGTGCACTAATAAGCTTGGTCTAGGGTGCAAAATAACCTAGCACTGGCACTGTATATAAGAAAACTATCACATGTTCATTGAATGTTTACTTTGATCAATGCATTGCTGCCAGAGTAGTGGAAATCCACTGAGAGAGAAAGGATGAAACCAAGTTTTATTATGCCTCACAATGTTGTGAAGAAAGTTACCCTCTCAACACTACAGTGTTACAGAAATTTTACAAAATGTTTTTTCTAACAAATTTTGTAAGAGGGAGAATCCTTTAATATACAATTGTGAGCAAATGAATGTAACAGTTATATCAGTTCTCCACATAGTCTCCCTGTTGGTCAATGCACTTTTTTACATTGTTCCATTAACTTCTTCATTCCTTGGGAGAAGCTTTTCGGCTGCTCCTGGATCCAGGTTTGCACCACTTCCTTAACCTCATCATGAGAGGTGAACCTGAGACTGCGTAGAGCCTCTTTAAGTGGACCTAAGATGTGATAGTCACATGATGCTAGATTAGGGTTATAAAGGGGAATTTGGAAGGCTTTCAAACCACAGCTGTTGCATTGCCTCCATCATTGCAGCAGCTGCATGGGGACATGCATTGTCATGGAGCAACAAGACTTTTGCTTGTGCAGATCAGTAAACTGTTTTGATACCCATCTTGCACAAACTTTATGCTACCCCAGTTCATCATGCACAATGGCTTGTGTGATCCATAGCTGATATCCAAATGTGTAGCAGCAGCGGACAACATAATCCATTCGACCTCTCTGATTAAGGCATTTGCCGTATTGATGTGGGCTTGTGTGTACAGTGTTGATGGTTGGCCAGATCTGCATCTGTTGATTGCACATATTCTATCTGCTTTAACCCTTTCTACACATTCATAAACTTTTCATTGAATCAGGCTGTTTTCATTTCATTTCATGAGCCAACATCCTTCTCTGAGCTTCACCAGGTTTTGCTCACTTTTGCCCAAGGACATCTCACTACGGCACATTATTCAACAGTAGTGCAGTCCCACAACCGACCGTCCTTGTTCACCTGACCTTGGTTTCAACTAGACTAATAGCAGAGCAATGTGCTGTGCATGTTCAAACTACCCATAAGTCATTGCAAACGTTATTTTGTGAAAGCTTCTATCCATTGCATTTACCACATAACTTTCAAATTGCTTTTACTTTTTAATATTCCCTTGTACTTTTCAATCAGTAAACTTAGCACACAACACGCAGTTTATTTGCATCTTAATCTTTCCTTTAACATCTGGACAACATGGTGTCCTATTCCAATCTCTGCTGCCATTTATCAGATTGTCAGACATTCTCTATGATGAGTTTTATTTATTTTATCTTCTTCACTTCCCTCTGTAAAGTTAGTTTATTAACATCCACTGTGGGTTTAACATCTGTGTTGCCTTTTTTTAAGGCTTTACCTGTTGTCTGACCTTGGCATCACCCACCAAACTCTTTACATACATGCTGAAACCATGAGTCATAAAGATTTTCTCCTTTACAAGAAGTTCAATTCCTACATTTTGTTGAAGTCAGATATTTTTGCCAGCCATTTTGAGTTATGAATAAGTGGTAGAGGCAGATAACATAATTTTTCATACATCTGTGAGATGACAAATGTGACTTCTATTTTTGACTGCACACATTTCAACATTTTTTCAAGTATTTCTGGGTAATTTCAATAATGTCATTCCTTTTGGCCACAGCTTTCTATAAAACAACTGTACTATACACTGTTTGGTCAAATGTTTCTGGAAATCAGACCTATATGGGCTTTTTGGACATTCCATTCCAAAACCATGGACATTAATACAGAATTGCCTCCCTCTCCAAACACTTGCAGTGATTCACTCTTCTGAGAAGGCTTTCTACAAGATTTGGAGAGTATCTGTGGGAATTTGTGCCCATTCAGCTAAAAGAGCATTTGTAAGGTCAGGTACTGATTTTTGAAGAGATGACCTGGCTCACAATTGCCATTCCACTTCATTCCAAATGTGTTCAGTAGGAAGGAGGACAGGGCTCTGCTCAGGTCTCTTGAGTTCCTCCATATCTTTATGGACCTGGCTTTGTGAACAGGAGCACATTCATGCTGGAACAGAAAAGAGCCTTCTCCAAACTGTTCCCACAAAGTTGGAAGTGCATAAATGTCTAAAAGGTCATTGTATGCTGTACCATTAACAATGGAAGCAAAGGGGCCTAACTCAAACTCAGAGAAACATCCCCAGATCATTATCCCACCTCCATCACTTTACTATGAACATTATGAAGTCATATGCATAGTAGCATTTTATAAGGATCTGCCAAACCCATACTGTATTTGTTCAGCATTATAATGAAGCATGATTCATTGCTCCAGAGAACGTTTCTACTGATCCAGAGTCCAAAGACAGTGTGCCAGCCAACAACATTGAGCATAGTGACCTTATGCTTATGTGCAGCTGCTTGGCCATGAAAATTCATTTCATAAAGATTCTGACTCAGAGTTAATGTGCCGATGTTGCTTCGAGTTTGGAATTTTGCTGTGAGGGATGCGACAGAAGACATGTGATTTTTAAGGACCCTATGCTTGTGTGGTCTACCACTTTGTGACTGAGCTATTGTTGCTCCTAGATGCTTCCATGTCACAATAATAGCACATAAGTGGACCAGAGCAGATCTAGCAGAGTAGGTGTGACGATGCTGGTTCGCTCCATGCTCCCGTCTGCCTTTTGGGAGCTCTTGAACTCGACACTGTTGGTAATATCACTGATGAGCTGGACAATGAGGCACAAACAATGAAGCATGGGGATGGTGCAAAAAGTGGCAAGTGCTTTTATTTAAAATCAACAAAATCAAAAACAAAGTGTCCAAATGAAAGTGCAGGATCCAAATAAATAGTGCAGTGCATCAAATCTTCAAATAAATAATCCATTAAAACGAGTGAACTGGTGGAGGTTAAAATCCAATAAAAAAAATCCTTTTAAAACCAAGGTTAAAACAATGGCTGGAAGCAGTCTTTTAAAACAAAACCCAGTGCCTTCTTTTACTGGTGACTCTCCTGCTTCTCCCATCCAGGCTATGCACCAGGGGAACCACCCTACCTGCAGCTGACCTTCTTACTGCCTTCTACCGCTGGTCTGTTCACCTCGCCGATCCCTGGCTCTGGTGGGCTTCACCTGACCGTGACTTGGGCTCCCCAGTGACCAGGGCGCTCAAGCTGGGGTTTTCACATCCCAAGTCCCGACTCCTGCTGCCTTCCTGGCCTTATGTGGCGAGCCATCCTCCTTCTAGTCACTCACGCTCCTAAATAATCCTCAGCGAGAGTGACCAGTATCGACTGCTCCTGGGGTGCTGGCCAAACACCCAGACTCACTGCTCAGCTGCACCTTCACTCATTCACGCACCGGCTTTCTCCTCCCAGCTTCCTGCCTTCTTCATCTTCTTCTCTTTCTCCTTCTCCTTCTAACCTCTGTCCATGTTTCTTTTTTCTCCCATCTTGCCGCCTCGCTCTTCTATTATTTATTATGAGGACGTGGATCAGGTGTGGCAATCAGCAGGTCCTGGCATCAATTAAAGATGCGGACGACTCCTCACCTATGCACTTAAGTGAGGACTGCCCGCATCCCGAATTCACCCGGGAACTGCTCCCGCCACACTATTATGCCCATTCACTAAGCCGCGAGTGTGGCAACAACAACATTTATTTATATAGCACATTTTCATACAAAAAGTAGCTCAAATTGCTTTACATAATGAAGAATAGAAAAATAAAAGACACAGTAAGAAAATAAAATAAGTCAACATTAATTAACATAGAATAAGAGTAAGGTCCAGTGGCCAGGGTGGACAGAAAAAACAAAAAAAACTCCAGACGGCTGGAGAAAAAAATAAAATCTGTAGGGATTCCAGACCATTAGACTGCCCAGTCCCCTCTGGGCATTCTACCTAACATAAATGAAACAGTCCTCTTTGGATTTAGGGTTCTCACGGAAGGACTTGATGATGATTGTCACGTAGACTTCTGGCGCAGGCCGCCACCACAAAGAAACCGGAAAAAGAAACAGAAGAGAGAGTAGGGGTCAGTACGGATTTTAGAGCCACCATGAATAGTTATTATGATGAATTGAACATACCGAGTATCAGGATTAAGTTAAAGTGAAGTTATGAAAAGGCCATGTTAAAGTAATGTGTTCTCCGCAGTTTTTTAAAGTGCTCCACTGTATTAGCCTGGCGAATTCCTATTGGCAGGCTATTCCAGATTTTAGGTGCATAACAGCAGAAGGCCATCTCACCACTTCTTTTAAGTTTTGTTCTTGGAATTCTAAGGAGACACTCATTTAAGGATCTGAGGTTACGATTTGGAATATAAGGTGTCAGACATTCCGATATATAAGGTTTGGGTTTTAACTTGTAGCAAACCAACTGAGCACAATTACAGGCCTGTCCATTTCTGAAACTTGTAAAAACAGTCTTTGCGAATGCCACTGTTTCCATTCCAAGGTGGTGGTTAATATGTGGGAGGTATCACATCTTACACAATATAAATAAACCAAACACAGGTGCACAATGTAAAGCTCCACTCACTTCTTGTTTATTACTCCTTTTTTTATCCTTCCATCCCAATCTCCCGCACCCCTTCTCTAGCCCATTATACCTATTCTCTTAAAGGAACCTTTCTCACTTTCCAAATCAGGCACCACAGGAGGATCCTGTCTTCAACTGAAATTCCAGCTTGTTCTTTTGTGATTGACAGAGTAGTTTCTGTGAAAATTCAATGGATGAAAATTAGCCACTTGTAAAATCAAAGTGGACCAGAATTTGGAGAAATTGCCTTCACAAAGAGATCATTTTCTAAGTACATAATCTACCTAGTGTGAATAGTCTACCAGTTTGAAATTTTTAAAAAGAGTATAATGTTTTTTTAAGCTAAGAGTTACATAACATTATTTCTTGTTCTTAAGGGCTGTGTACTGTGTAAGTGCCTTCTATAGTGATAAGGAATAGTTCATAAAAAATCAGTGTCAGTAGGTAAAAATGCTTACCTGTAAAGTGTTAATATGTGTGTCAGCTTTTATAAAAAAAGGAGTTTGTTGTGTTCACAACACACTTTTAAGGAAAAGCCAGCCTCATTTAACAAAAAGAAATACAAATGTGGATAATATGATTGATTTGTATTAGGAACATGTCATACATTTCCTTTACTGCCAGTGCTACCTGATTTAAAAATCTCTTGATAAGAACCATTAAAAAGAAATCAAGCACACACACTGAGGTAAAACATCAGAGTCTGGGTTTCTAAAAACATGAGACAATAACATCTCTCTGCAAAATGTTTCCAGAGGGGTCATTACATTGTGAAATGAAAAAAAAAAGTATGGGAATAGGCAATTAGGAGGGCTGGTAAAGAAAGAGTGCCATTAATAGAAATTATTAATATCTAATTAAAACGTACAGAGAGAGAGAGGTTGTGAGCAGTCTGGAACAAAAATCTCAAAATGGCAAAATGGCAAAAGACTGAGCACCGTCACATTTTGTAAAAATGCTGGTATGGGAATGGAGCCAGTGAGGTAACAGT
>JANRMT010062813.1:81389219-81406916 GCA_026402145.1 Polypterus bichir lapradei | reverse complement strand
TATTTCAAATGTTTATTTCTTTTAATTTTGATGATTATAACTGACAACTAATGAAAGTCCCAAATTCAGTATCTCGGAAAATTAGAATATTGTGAAAAGGTTCAATATTGAAGTCACCTGGTGCCACACTCTAATCAGCTAATTAACTCAAAACACCTGCAAAAGCCTTTAAATGGTCTCTCAGTCTAGCTCTGTAGGCTACACAATCATGGGGAAGACTGCTGACTTGACAGTTGTCCAAAAGACGACCATTGACACCTTGCACAAGGAGGGCAAGACGCAAAAGGTCATTGCTAAAGAGGCTGGCTGTTCACAGAGCTCCGTGTCCAAGCACATTAATAGAGAGGTGAAGGGAAGACCAAGATGTGGTAGAAAAAGTGTACAAGCAATAGGGATAACCTCACCCTGGAGAGGATTGTGAAACAAAACCCATTCAAAACTGTGGGGGAGATTCACAAAGAGTGGACTGCAGCTGGAGTCAGTGCTTCAAGAACCACCACACACAGACGTATGCAAGACATGGGTTTCAGCTGTCGCATTCCTTGTGTCAAGCCACTCTTGAACAAGAGACAGCGTCAGAAGCGTCTTGCCTGGGCTAAAGACTAAAAGGACTGGACTGTTGCTGAGTGGTCCAAAGTTATGTTCTCTGATGAAAGTAAATTTTGCATTTCCTTTGGAAATCAAGGTCCCAGAGTCTGGAGGAAGAGAGGAGAGGCACAGAATCCACGTTGCTTGAGGTCCAGTGTAAAGTTTCCACAGTCAGTGATGGTTTGGGGTGCCATGTCATCTGCTGGTGTTGGTCCATTGTGTTTTCTGAGGTCCAAGGTCAACGCAGCCATCTACCAGGAAGTTTTAGAGCACTTCATGCTTCCTGCTGCTGACGAACTTTATGGAGATGCAGATTTCATTTTCCAACAGGACCTGGCACCTGCACACAGTGCCAAAGGTACCAGTACCTGGTTTAAGGACCATGGTATGTATCCCTGTTCTTGATTGGCCAGCAAACTCGCCTGACCTTAACCCCATAGAAAATCTATGGGGTATTGTGAAGAGGAAGATGCAATACGCCAGACCTAACAATTCAGAAGAGCTGAAGGCCACTATCAGAGCAACATGGGCTCTCATAACACCTGAGCAGTGCCACAGACTGATTGACTCCATGCCACGCCGCATTGCTGCAGTAATCCAGGCCAAAGGAGCCCCAACTAAATATTGAGTGCTGCACATGCTCATACTTTTCATGTTCATACCTTTCAGTTGGCCAACATTTCTAAAAATCCTTTTTTTGCATTGGTTTTAATTGATATTCTAATTTTCTGAGATACTGAATTTGGGACTTTCATTAGTTGTCAGTTATAATCATCAAAATTAAAAGAAATAAACATTTGAAATACATCAGTCTGTGTGTAATGAATGAATCTAATATACAAATTTCACTTTTTGAATGGAATTACAGAAATAAATCAACTTTGTCATGATATTCTAATTTTATGACCAGCACCTGTACTCCTTCCTATCACAGGCAGGGCTGTCAGTAGTTCCCGCATTTATGTACTGGTGTGACAACATGCATCATTACTGGTGCAATTTACTTCTCCTTATCTGAGCCTTCTGCCTTTTCCAGCCTGCTATACCATTATCCACAGGTCAACACATAACACTTAGGAGTTATTAAGTCAGATAGTTATTCTAATTCCATTGATTTCATACTCAGTCAAGAAGACCCTTTATTCCACTGTAATTTATCACGTATTCACTCACTTCTAGCCCACTTCAGGAATCTGGGTTCTAATTGTCTAATGCCTGTGTGACAGTTACTGAGGGAGGTTTGCTTACATATTCCAAACACATGCCCATCAAATCAATTGGTTTGCCTGACCTGTAAGTATAGAATGTATCCTGTGATAGACTTCTGTACAGTCCTGCCCAGGGTTGATTCCTACCTTGTGCACAATCCAGCCAGGATGAGGATCCCTGAGGATAAACGAACTGTATTCTTGTTTGCCTTGCAAAGTGCCTTGTGATGGTGTACTCCATGTAGAGAACTATAAAAAATAAAAAACTGACTGGTTTAGGAAATGTTTCAGGGGATGACCACATCTGCAACACAGGCACTCACTAGTAATGTAAAAGAAATTTCATAAAAAAGATTTGTTTGAAACAGAAGCTATGGTAAAAAAAGAAAAAAAAAATCCTTGCTTTTCTGAGGAGTAACTCAGAACTTTACCAGGTTTTGGTTTAAAGTAATAGGTAGACATTAATGATCTCCTGAAAATATTGCCATTAATCACAGACTTTTACTTACATGTATTATTCTGTTTAAATGATTCCACATTTCACAGTCTATTGCTTAAATCACTTGATAGCCATTGAAGCAACTCAAAGCAGTTGAGATTAAAAGGGTATGAAATGTTTACGGCAAAGAATTTGAGAATGCCCTTATATTACTTTGTCTAAAATCTGTGAATAGGAAGAGATGAATAATTTCTGATGCTGTGTGAGTTTTCAGTGACTTTCCTATTTCTGACCTTGCCTTTAAATTCAGAAATGTACTACTCATGTCTGTCAGTTAGACTCTGAATAGCGTATAAAAATTCTTGATGGAGTTCTAGAAGTAATATTAAACAATAGGCTTCTCTACTGATGGCTTACCCTGACACACACTCTGCAGTCTGCAGTCTGCTTTGGGATTTCAGGAGTGGTCATCTGTGTCTGTTGATGGTGGGTAATTGTGTGTGGAGGCAAATGTTACAGTTCTAAATAATGAAAAGAAATTTTTGTTCTTATTGTAGAAAACCCCAGGCATTATGCTTACATTTGTTTGTTCAGAATATCTCAGAATTTATAAATATTTCATTTATATATCAATATCTTTTCACATATTTATGGTAGAATCAAAATTTCTCTTTCAATTAGTGTATTGTGAACTTTAAATATTGTGTTAGACATAATGAAAATCTACAGTGCTTTACTCATGACACCCATTAACACAGCACAGTGTACTTCATATTTAAACACTTCATCTATTTGTCCATGTCTTGCTGTTGCTTTTCTCTTACAGGGTCATGGGAAGCCAGCAGAATTTTTGAGATTTTGAGCTTTTACTGCAAATTCCTCAATGTGTGTGAAGTCACTTGAGTAGAAATTGTGTAAGAAATCTTCAAAACATCATGGAGAGTGTAAGACTGACCTTAAAGTGTAAGCAGCACATTGGGCGATCGCAAAAGGGAAAATTCTGCTGAAGAATATAAAATAAACATGAAATATCTATCGTGTAGGGGGCCAAAGTTAACTTTTTCACTGTGCTATAACGAACATCTCTACAAAGGGTGGAGTGAGATGACTACTGTGAAGGACAGCCGGGTCCCATGCCCGGCAGGGACGCCCCTGCTGCTTATGTTCCAGGGGAGCCGCCATGGGCAGTCCAATACCTCCCCAGGGACGCTTGGTGGCAGCCTCCCTGGCCGACGGTGATTCCCCAACCACCCACAGGGCTCCATGGGAGATGGAGTCCTCCACAGCTTGGTTGGGGCCCGGAGTGGCCGCTAGGGGGGGGCTGTCTGCTTCCAATAGCCCGGCTGGACAAGTCTTCAGCCCCACCCGGAAGTGCAATTAGGACCAGGTGGTCAATCACCTGGAATGCTTCCGGGTGAGCTATAAAAGGGCCCAGCCACCACCACTCGAGATGCCAGAGTTGGGAGAAAGGAGACGAAGCTTGAGGAGGAGTGGTGGTAAAAGAAAGGAAGAGAATTGTTTTGTGTTTGTGCTTGTGCTTTGGGACTGTGTTTGGGCTGTGTGGCACTGGGAAGATGTGTCCCACAGCTGAAGAAAAATAGTCTTTGTGCTTTTTATACGTGCCTCCGTGTCTATCTGTGTCGGGTCAGGTGCCTATATAGCGCCTTTGTTAGACTACCTTTGGCTAAAACATAACGAACATTAATTTTGGCTAAGGTAATGAAATACCACAAATAGGGTGCGAGGGTATTGAAGGTCCACTAGTACACTCAATCCTCATGGATCCTCTTATGAATGTGGTAGGTACCTCCTTAGAGTTGTTTAGTTCCTATCTAAGAGATGGGACTTTTTCAGTGAGGACTGGTGGTATTCATCTTCAGCACCTATCACCTGTGGGGTTCCTCAGAGTTCCATTTAGGTCCCTGTCTTGTCCTCTTTGTATATGTTTCCTTTAGTTTCATTTTTTCAAAAATATAACATTTCTTTTCACTGTTATGCTGATGACACTTAGTTATATCTGCCACTGAAATCCGATAATTCCCTAAACACAATTATTACTTGTTTAGAGGATGTTCAACAGCGCATATCAAAAAACTTTCTTCAAGTAAAAGAAAGTAAAGTTATTATGTTTGGTTCCCAAACATCAGAAATATACTGTATATAGTTCTCTTATGCTTCGTCCTGCTTCCATGTCAAAACTGGTCCCGCCCACACGCAGCCGACACGCATTTCTCGATTCCTATTCGTCCCCTTCCAAACCCTTCCCCAAGCTGCCTGTGGCTCCTCTTCAAAACTGGTCCCGCCCATACACAGCCGACGCGGCATTTCTTGATTCCTATTCGTTCTCTTTCAAACCCTTCCCCATGCTGCGTGCGGCTCCTCTTCAAAACCGGTCCCGCCCACATGCAGCCGACACGGCATTTCTCGATTCCTATTCGTCCTCTTTGCCGCTATGAAGCGCTCCTACCGATTCCGATCATGTCTCCACAGCAGCATAAAATGTCTGATAACACCAACACATTAGTCCTCAGTCATTCTTCTCTTCCACAAAACACTACAGTTTCGTCTACTGCTACAACCTTCCTCTGCGACATTTGTAGTAAACTTTTCAAAACAAAACACAGTCTTGCCAAACACAAGAACAATCACTGCAACAACAAATTGTTTCAGTGTTACACTTGCACAAAAAGTTTCACAACGCAGAACTATCTTCACAAACACACAAAAATTCACTCCGCTGAAAAATTATCTGACTCCCACTCCAGTAACACATTCTTCTAATGCGATTCCTGCAACAAAACTTTCCAAACGTGAACCTCACTTGCTAAACACAAGAAAAAGCATTCTTCCCAAAAACTATATAAGTGTCAGAAATGCAATAAGAAGTTCACTACACAGGATTGTCTGACTAAACACAACAAAACTCATTCACAAGTTAATCCTCTTCCCGTTACCACAGGTACTTCTTCACCTCATTCCTGTCTTCCCGTCCAAGAGTACAACATTGGGACTCCAGACCAGCAGTGCAAACACTGTCATGCAATATACTGGCTTGCTGAGCGTAATACATCCAACAAGTACTCGAGGTGCTGCCATAACGGTAAAGTAGCTTTACCACCTTTGCTGGAGCCACCTGTGTCTTTACAATCGCGTCTTATACAGCAAACATCAGAAGGTAAAAATTATCGTGAACACAATCGAGAATACAACTCTTCTTTAGTGTTTGCTTCCATGGGTGCACAGATAACTCAACCTCCTGGCCACGGACCATACTGTTTTAAAATACACGGGCAAATTTTTCACCACATCTCTCCACTGTACGCTAACACTTCAACCTCTCCAGGATATGGACAGTTGTATGTGTTTGACACAGCACAAGCTACTGAAGTACGCTTACAAAATAAAGCAAACTCTGCATGCATTGAAAATGTACTTCTCTAGCTAGATTCCATGCTCAGAACCCTCCACTAAATCATACAAACACATGCATGAAATTGTTCAATCCAATCCAACAGCATCTGTACGAATGGTTTTCAAGGAAAACCCTGGACAGGATTTACGACGATACAATGCCCCGACATGTCACACCGATGTTGCAGCGATTTTCGTCGGAGAAGATAGCGAACCCCCTGCCAAAAGGGACATTTGCATCTATCCCAGAAGCAACTCCTGTAAACAGATTTCCATGCTCAATATGAATTGTGATCCTATGGTTTACCCACTTTTATTCCCTTACGGAGACATTGGCTGGCACAAAGATTTACAACATGTTCCAGATAAAAGAACCGGCAACTGAATTAGGCTTACTCAATGCCAGTTTTACGCATACAGATTATCAATGAGGAATACATTTAGTATTTTGCACTCCAGCAGCAAACTATTCCAACAGTACGTCGTAGATGCATATGTTAAAACAGAGGGCGCGCGTCTCAACTATCTTAGATTACATCAACAAGATTTGTGCGTGGAACAGTACAAAGGATTATCAGACGCACTGCAAGCAAAGGCTGAAAATAACAACGTACATGTAGGCAAAATGATCATATTACCGTCCACATTTCCAGGAAGTCGAAGATACATGCAACAAAACTATTGTTGTACGTGGCATTTTCTAGGGTTAGATCTTTCGACTCATTATCTGTTGTCTCCAGCAAAACACTTATTTAGAACTGCGTCTTTCAAGAAATATTTCTTTCTTCTTGATTTCTGAATTCCTTTCTCACTGTTTTCCATTCCTACTCTTACACCGCCGTATGCTACGGCAGGCATCGGCTAGTCAGTAATAATTTAGGACCTTAGTAGACAAATGTGCACAGCTATGTCAGAAATCTTAGTGTCATCTTTGATCAATATTTTCAGCTTGATAAACAAATTAACTATGTGGTAAAAGGCAGTTTCTTGCAACCTAAGAGGATTCAGGTCAGGTCAGTTTGGGAAGCATGCACTGGTACTGCACATTGCCAAACCCACCACACAACGAAACAGCACGGGATCCCAGTTGGTAACCCCCCAGACAGATACGTGGTCCAGTCCCACCCTCTATCTGCCGCAGCCATGTGTTACGTGGGCATCCCCTTGGCCCAGCCCAGCCACTGAGCCGGTTAATCTTCGGGGAATCGCACCACATGGCCATAGTGCTGTAACTGACGCACCCTCATAATGCAGGTTATGTGCCTCATTTGGGACTCCATGAGCAACTGCTCGTTCGACACAAAGTCAAACCAGCGGTACCCAAGGATTCTCTGAAGAGACACAGTACCAAAGGAGTCCAGTCATAGTCTTAAGTCACTGGATAGCATCCATGTCTCACAACCATATAATAGAAAGACAGGAAGCACCAGAACTCTAAAGACTTGGACCTTCATCCTTTTGCATAAATATAGGGAGCACCACATACCCCTTTCCAGCAACCTCATGCTCTTCCAATCCATCTACTGACTTCATAGGAAGAGTCACCAGAAACATGAATGTCACTGCCGAAGTAGGTAAACCTCTCAACGAGGTTGACACTCTCCACAGAAAGAGACACTGCTGATGGCTTTGCGCAAGAGGTCATTAAAGGCCCGGATCTTGTTTTTTATCCAGGACACTCACAAGCCCAGACACTCAGACTCCTTACTCAGTCTCTCGAGCGCCCCGATCAGAGGCTTCATTGATTCCGCAAAGATCACAGCATTGTTGGTAAAGTCAAGATCAGTGAATTTTTTTTCATCAACAGATGCCACGCAGCTGCTGGACCACACAACCCTGCCTAACACCCAGTCTATGCAAGCATTGAAGAGAGTAGGAGCAACAACACACCTGTGATGAACCCCAGAATCAACTGGGAAAAACGTAAAGGTTCTGCCTCCACTCTGCACAGAGGGTGTTACTCAGTCTTCCCTATCCCATTTCTAGCTATCCAAAATGCAGCAGCTCATATCCTGAGTGATACAATAAGACACATTTTATTTCTTCAGTGCTTGTCTCTCTTTATTGGCTACCAGTATACAGTTTAAAGTTTTATTGTTTGTCTCTAAAGCACTCAGTGGTTTGGCACCAGGTTAGATGTAAGGCATTGCACATAGCAAATAAAAATGTTAGATCTGAATACACAATGGGAGGTCTGAAACTTGAAAGTACACCTTATGCGAATGATTTAGGTGTCATAGTAGACTCACCACTATCAACTGCCAGACAGAATACTGAAGCCATTAAGAAGACTAACAGAATGTTAGGATGTATAGCATGATGTATAGAGTACAAGACCAAGGAGGTTATGCTCAAACTTTATAATTGACTGGTGTCACAGATGTCTGGGGTTCTTACCCGGCCGGGATGCCTGAAAGGACCGGAAGGAGACATTAATAGCTTCCGGGTCATGAGGGGACAACCGCCCTGGAGTAGGAGAGGACCATGGGAGAAGAAAGAAAAGCTTCTGACCCATTGGGACCCATGGCCACTGCCAGGGGGCGATGTAAGCCTCATGGGACTTGGAAAACTGTCACTTCTGCCACACCAGGCAAGATGGCGGATGAACCTACCAGAGATGCCCGGAGTGCTTCCAGGGGCAAACGGCAGCACTTCCACCACACCAGGAAGAGCTGCCAGAAGGCCGTCATCAGCCACCTGGAGCATATCCGGTTGGGAATAAAAGGGGCCGCCTTCCTACACTCAAGGAGCTAGAGTCGGGAGTGGGAGTTGGACAAAGCTCCCAGGAGGAGAAAGGCGGCCAAGGACTGAGAGAGAAAGGACTTTATTGGGGTGATTATTGCTTTGTGCATTGTGTGGTGTGTTGGGACTGTGTTTATTATGTTTAATAAACGTGTGGAATTTATAAAGATGTGGTTTCTGACTGGTGGTGTCCGGGCAAGTCTCACAATGGCACCTAACGTGGGGCCTTCCACTTGTTCCAAAGCGGGGGACCCAACAAATAAATTTTTTGTGAGCTGCCCGGCACCCCAGTCAGCCACACACACGTCCTGCAGGGAGGCGGTCTGTACACGCACCGCCCTTTGGCCGTCAGAGATTCTCCAGAGTGCCGTCTTCCACCCGAGGGGGGTGAGGAATGCCAGCCAAGGCAGAGAGGAAGGGGATTCTCCAGCGTTCGTCATCGCCGGAGAGACTGTGGTAGGCACATGCACTGACGCATCCAGAGGAGGAGACCTGGAACCGCATCAGTGGCTGGGGTGTGCCGATCCTGACAGCAAGGCCGGGACGGTGTCGCCAGAGGAAGGGAAGGATCCGCCATGTCTGCAGCACCTGAGGCAGAGGGACGGCAGCGAGTTTCGCAGTTCCCTCGGGAGGAGAAGCAAGATGGCCACAGACCGGAAGTCCCACCCCGTAACAGGCGAGGGATTGGACGGAGTGTGCCGTGCTCCCGTCGGTGATTGGTTAACGACGGGACCGGCGAACGTTCATCCCGAGCAAGGGGAGGGTCTGGTGGAACCCGGAAGAAAGCTCCAGAGTCTACAGCCGGTGATTAGGACCGATTTACAGGTAAGTCCTCCACTGGCTGACGCTGTATTTATGCCTGCAGACCAAGACCAGTCGGAAAGGATGCTTTGATTGATGCAGATGGTCAAGTAGGTAGAACACGACCTTCGAGTCTGTATAGACAAGCTGGAGGGGAAGGTGGTCGCGCCACGTCAAACCTTACGTCATTAAGAAGAGAGGTGCGGCGCTGGAATCTTTGGCCGGAGGATCGTGGGGGTACAGGTGAGTGAAACCGGTACCGTAAAGGAAAAGGGAGGTGCGAGCGAATCCGTTCCAGGATCGCGTGGTTCCGTGGGCTTAGTAGCTGCATCTCCGACAGTGAAAGCGACACGAAGTACTGATCGCTTGGAAGGGGTGGAGCCAAGATGCCGGCTGACAAGTGACGTGGGTCTTAGTGCTCTACCGCCGGAGCCAGCATCAGTCTCGCGTCATTCTACAGGGGCGCAGACGGCAAGGGGTCTTTTCCTTTCCCATAGGAAGACCCAAGCCGTCAGATTGCCCCAGAGGAACAGGAAGAATCGAAGGGGGAAAGCTGGTTCTTCCTACAAAGGGAGACGTGAGCCTGTGAGCTCACGTAGCGTGATATGTCGTCCTCTGCGTGGGCAGAGGGAAGCCCCAAAGTCAGCAAAGGCGATTCCAATACGTAACCTGATGAAGGGGAGTGGACAATACGGGAGCAGGTGCCAAGGTTTTGGCAACCAGGGTGCTGGTCAAAAGGGCGAGCGTTGGCCCATACTACAAAGATAATGACTCTGCCCGCTATGTCTCTTTTATTTTTATAGGAACAGGCCCTGGGAGACAACCATTTATGCTCGCTTCGACTAAAATATACATTCGCGGGACTGGCCGCTACGAAGGACTGTTCTTCTCTGCCGATGGGGCAGTGTCACAGATGTCTGGGGTTATTACCAGGCCGGGGTGCCCAAAAGGACTGGAAGGAGACATTAATAGCTTCTGGATCATGAAGGGACAGGAGGAGAAAGGTGGCCAAGGACTGAGAGAGAAATGACTTTATTGGGGTGAGTATTGCTTTGTGCATTGTGTGGTGTTTTGGGACTGTGTTTATTATGTTTAATAAATGTGTGGAATTTATAAAGATGTGGTTTCCGACTGGTGGTGTCCGGGCAAGTCTCACACTGGTTAGAACTCATCTGGAGTACTGTGTTTAGTTTTGGTCTCCAGGCTACAAAAAAGGACCTAGAAGTTCTGGAAAAAGTGCAGAGAAGAGCAGCTAAGCTGATTCCAGGGCTACAGGGGATGAATTATGAGCCTTTTCAGTTTAAGCAAAAGAAGATTAAGAGGAAACATGAATGAAGTGTTGAAAATTATGAGGGGAATTAGCACAGTGGATCAGGACTCTTAGTTTAAATTAAGATAATCAAGAACACAGGGACCTAGTTGGAAACTGATTCAGGTTAAATTTTACACAGACATTAGGAATTTTTTCTTCATACAGAGAACCACAGACACTTGGCATAAGCTACCAAGTAGTGTGGTAGACAGTAAGACTTTAGGAACTTTCAAAACTCAACTTGGGGTTATTTTGTAAGTGTAAAGTGGATGGGACTGGTGAGCTTTGTTGGGCTGAATGGCCTGTTCTTGTCTAGATTGTTCTAATGTCTAATATCTCACCCCTACTCCACCTCTAGACCTTTGAGATCATCTGATCAAAAAATTCTGTCCATTCCACAGTCTCGACTGAAGTTTAAGGGTGATCATGCTTTTTCTGTTGCTGTCCGTGTTCTACCCTTTCACATTTAGTCTTTAAACACTATTAATTTTTTTCCATCTCAATTAAATCTTTTCTTTTCTCATTGGCAAATATAGATTTTTGAAGGCTTTATGGACACTATAATATTAAACCTCACATAACTTTTTTCATTTGACTCATTGCAGCAGTTAAGGAAGGAAGTAGTTAAAAATTAATTAATCAATACAGCTTATCTACCTCATCTTAAACAACTTTAAAAAACAACAATTTTCAAATGAGTCCCACCATTAATAATACATTTCTTTAAATGAGTTCTGAAATAGTTTAAAATATTTCAGATTCCATTAAACAGTTCAATTATGAAAAAAAGCAAAATTATTTCTTAAAAATATATACACTTTGTGTACTTTATATGATTGATACGATAAATCTTGCTGAATAATACAGTGAACAGTCCAGCTTGAAATGTTTAACTGTTTTAAGTGTCTACAGCTTGTCTCACCCTTTTGATATTTTCTATGGTGTTCTTTCAGTTCTCAGTGGTCTAACAAACAACTTTCACACTACCAGCAGACTGATATGTATTGGAAAAGACAAGAAGGAATTCTTCCTCACCAAGATATGTTAAACTTGATTTAAAGTCCTTTTTGCACCTCAGTTGCAGATTTAAATTCAGTGTATGCCATAAAGGCAAACACATATGAAGAATGAAGCAGTTGTCTATGACCGCTGAAACTTTGTTTAGTGTAAAATGCTGCCACTGCACTATATATATATACACCCTCACTCTATTAACTCAACCCTTACAAAATCCAGAAAGTCTTTACATGCTGCCAACTACACCTTCTTTTTTCATTTCAACATTTTAAACTTGCATCATGGGCCCTTCACTTCACAAGCTTGTCTGTTATTTCCTCCTCACTCCTTTTTTCTTTTATGTGTCTTTGTTGTCAGTCTTCACAGATTGTTTCACTGGTCGTGAGAAGGAAATGGGAATATTTATTATATTTATTACCACAGAAACAAAAGTATTTACTGGAACTTGAGCAGATAAGAGGTTTCAGCAGTTGCATCATCAATAAAGATAAGTGTGCCAGTACCTGTGCCAGCCATATACGCCCAAGCCATAACATTGTGTGGTTTGGATCTTGGGCAGTTCTTTTTTCATCTCCACACTTTGTATTTGCCATCACTCTGATAATGGTTCATCTCTGTCTTGTCTGTCCACAAGATCTTTTTCCAGAATTCTGCAGGGTGTTTTAAGTACTTTTAAGCAGCCTGTAATTTGACTATCATGTTTTTGTGGCTAACTAGTGGTTTTCATCTTGCAGTGTGGCCTCTGTATTTCTGTTCATGAAGTCTTCAGCGGATAGTAGTCTCTTACACATACACATCTGCATCCTGAAGACTGATCTGTCAGATAGGCGTTTTGGGCTTTTCTTTACCATAGTGAGGATTCTTCTGTCATAAGTAATTGAAGTCTTCTTAGCCTACTGGTCCCTTTGCGATTACTGTATTCACCAATGCATTCTTTCTTCTTAATGATATCCCATACAATTGATTTAGGTAATCTGAAGGCTTTACCGATATCTGTAATGGTTTTATTCTTTTTTTCTCAGCCTTATAATGGCTTCTTTCACTTTCATTGGCACAGTTCTTATCCTCATGTTGAACAATGGCAACTACAGACTCCAAAGGGTAAAAACAAGCCTAGATATCTTGTGCCTGAACTAATGAAGCAAACACACCTGAGGTATCACAAACAGCTGTGCCACCAATTGTCCCCAATATTATGGTGCCCTGAAATGGGGGAACCATGAAAAAAAAAATTGTCATTTCTACATGGAGTGACCAAAATGTAGGCAAATACCCTTAAATGAAAGTCCGCAATGTGCACTTTAATCCCATCTGAATTGTTTTATTTGTAGTTTTAAACTGTGGAGGAAAGGGGTAAATCAAGGGAAAATGTGCTTTTGTCCAAAACAATATGGAGGACACTGAACGTCCCATATGGTCTGGACTCCAAGTCTAAAGGTGTTTGTTTCCAACATTGATACAACTCAACTAGTTGACTGCCCTGTAATAGCCCATGATCATTCAAGTCCAGTCATGATTCTTCTAATGATAGGGCTGCAGGGAGCGATTCACTTTCAGAGTAGATGTTTGGCTTATAAATCTGTTTTTAATGTCAAAGCCCTAAATGCATTTCAGTTAAATTTTGTTCTTTAAATTCTTTTATTACATTTTTAGAAAGGTTAGGGCAGTGGATACTGCTGCCAACTCCTAGATCCAGTTACCTGTGATTAAGCCCTATGCCTGGTTATTGTCTATATGGTTTTTGCATATTCTCCTGAGGTCCATGAGGGTGTTTCTCTAGGTACTACGATTTTCTTTCCGGATTCCCCAAAGATGTGTTGCTTAGGTTGAATGGTAATTGCTAATCACCTCATGTGAGTATGAATGGTGGTTTGTTCGTACTGAGTACTGAGATGGAGTAAAGCCTAGTTCAGGAAATGTAATAATTTTGTCCCTTTATCGTGCCTTATGCTCAATACTACCAAGATAGGCTGTAGCCCCCAAAAACCCAGAACTGGATAAAACCAGCTTGAGAATGTTACATAAAGTGTATTTTAATGAATTCTTTTGAAACTTTTAAGTGTGTCCAATTAAGTGAGGCAGAGCTCTAAGAAGATAATAATTGGGAACAACGGAAAAGCTTATACATGTTTAAGAATTATCTTTTATGTAGCTAGTTTAGCAGTGAGGCAGCAAGACGAGGAATAATAAATATTTTTATGGAGAAGTCAGTACTTGTTACAGTACTCTAACTTGAGACAGTAAAAATCACGGGATACAAGAGCAGCAGTATCAGTAAATGAAACAAATGATCTTGAAATCAGTACAAAAGCAATTTTACTGTATTGAATAAGGGTACTGCATTCTTCAGGGTAATAAGAAGGTGCTGAATAAAACAGGCCTCCTTGTTATGCTGTTATAATATCCTTTTATGGTGCTAACCTTATCGGGTTGCTTCAGAACACATTTCACATTCTCTTTCCTTCCTTACACAAGCACACACATCTACATAAAAATAAGGAAGGCCATGATTTCTCATATATCACCAGCACATCTCAGATTTACCTTGCCTAACACATTGTAAAACTGCCATAGGGATTTATCAGCCTGCAATAAATAAGGATTGGGCCACAGAGGCATTATAGAGTTTACTTCAGGGGGTGCTATATAAAGATTCTGTTAAAAGAAAGATATGCTGCCCTCAGAGAAACTTATTCTGGACCATCGGCTGTGTAAACGATAACTTGTACTCTGAATACATGCAGAGGGTCTTAGGTCTGCTTAGTATAAGATAATGCACTCATTCTTTTAGAGTTCCTCCTCAATATGGCTTTCATGTCTGAAAAAGTAAACTGTTGTAGAGCTGCCAAGAAATCAAGAAGCAGCAGAGCTGCCAGACTGACTCTTCGGTCCCCTGGGTTGGGCTCTTTCTGTCATATGACTTTGAGTTGGTAGCTTTAGAAAGAAGGTTGGGGGAGGGGGACTCGGCAGACGAAGGCAGTGCAGAATTTGTGGCTGTTGGAGAAGCCTGAGCCAAATTCGAGCTGTCAAATCATCAAACACTCTTATCTTTGGGAATGTGAATGATAACCAAAGTATTCTGGAAAAAACCAATATAGATGGGGAAATGTTAAAACTCCACGTAGAGAGAAGTAAACCAGTAACTGCACAGCTGTGAACTGGCATATCTATTCTGTTCCCATTCAACTGAGCAGCATGGGAGCAAAATTGTTATCTTTCTGCAGGAAATGTAATACAGTATTTTATTAATGCATGTTCATTATCTGCCTTTTACAGCAGGTTACTTTAGAATGATTTTCTGTAAGAGAAAGGAGATGCATTGAAATTATGCATGAAATATGATTCAGATATGTGTTATAACAAAATCCTAAACTGTTTTAATTGTTTAACAGATAACGTAGATTCAAGTGATTTTTGGGGGCATGGACAGATAGATGGACAGATGGATTGACAGATGGTTAGATTTACAGGGGATAGATGGAAAAATCAATGCATTTCCAAGATGAGATCAAATGTGTTTTTTAGCACATGGTCTGTTTATATTTGCATATATTATTTGCCAATGCACATTTGTTTGCATTTTTAAATAACAGAAAATTATTATTGATTAGAAATTGACCACTGAAAGTTGACATGACTGCTCACAGCCAGTCCAAGTCCGTGAGACATGTCGAAATTTGTTGCATATATTACTCAGTTAACAGTATCAAATGTTATCATTAGTAGATGCTGGGGTCAGAGTCACCATTTATGTCTGCAGCCAAAACCTGAAAATATAACAAATGAAAAAAACTACATTTTCCACCAGGCAAAGGAAGTAGGGTGTAAAGATGCCGACAGGAGGATAAAATTCTTTTTGCTGCAAAAGTATCTAAGGCAAATCTTCTTCATTTAATACAGTTCAACGATAAATTTGAGAGGTGCAGTAAGAGACAGATTTAAGAGAGAAATTGGAATATATGGAATAATCCGTGACATTACATTTTTTTACAATTGCTTTGGCACATTTCATGAAACGTTCTTAACATTCTTACTATTTAAAGTGAATTTTACACAACAGTTCATACAACAGGCAGACCACAATAGTTAATCAACAAATATCTGGCACTCACACAAAACATTTAAGTTGTATTACAAAAGCAAATAATTCCTCCAGTTAATTAGTCAGTGCCACCAAAGCAAAAAGTACATTTGACATCACACAAATCACAAGAAACAAATTGATTAGGCACATTGTTGTAATGTCAGACGCCTCTTTACTAGAAGGGCTGGGGGAGAGAGCTTATTCAGGGCTTTACCTCCCCTGGAGCACTAGGTGGAAGCCCCACCTGGGTTGCAGTGGTAGCTTGGACTCCCAACAGGGCTCCTTGGGAATTAGAGTTTGGAGCAGGTCTGCTGGATTCTGTGGACACCACCAGGGGACGCTGCAGGTACTGTTGACCCCTTTGTGGCAGCACTTCTGCCACACCTGGAAGTGCTGCCGGAAGAAGGTCGTTGGACACCTGGAGCACTTCCAGGTGCCCTATAAAAGGAGCCAGTCAGAAAGAGGTGGACAAAGCTTACTGGAGGAGGAGTGGAGGTGAGAGATAAGAAAAGAAGGAAAGAAGATGAAGAAAATAAAGTGTACAGTGTTGTGCTTGTGCTTAAACTGTGCTGTGAACGTCGGAAACGGGGGAAGATTGTAACGTCTGCCCGTGGCCTTGCAAGTTGAGGATGTTAGACACAAGCCGTACTTCTTCCAAATAAACTTCCCCCAATCGACGATCAAAAATAAGCGAAAAAACAAACAGTATGTAAAATAATAATAATATTGATAAAAAAAGAAATGAACAAACTCCAAACAATATATATATCATACCCCAACCAACCCCAACATAACATTCAACTCCAAAAAGAAAAAGTGCAGCACAAAGTTAATATACATTACAAACCCTCCCTTGTCCCCAGACTGAACACAAACTCAATAAGACACACAGAAAGCACGACACGCACATAAAAGTCCAGAAGATTTAATGGAAATGAATAATGTTTGTGAACCTGGTTCAGCAGGAAAAATTGTCCTATGGAAATTACACGGATGAAAATGATGGCTTGCTCCTCTCCCCAAACAACAAGAAACAGTCTCACCGTGCTTATCCTTCGAAAGTGGTGTAATCCAGAACCCCGGGGTCTTGCGGTGCAAAGATGTTGTTGTCGGGTGTTGAAAGTGGCAGGTAGACAAAGGTGTTAATCATTTGGATTGCTGCTTTCTCTTGGCTCTGTAGTGAGTAGAAGGAACTGTTTTTTTTCCTTTCTGTCCTGCCATTTAAATAACGAATGATCGGATGCAGGTGACGGGGTTGACAGGACCAGTTATCAGGAGGGACTATGGTTCCACAGTGTTATCCTTCCCCTTTTGTTTTCAGGGGAGCATATTTACATACACACAGACCATGTAAACAGGATAACACGATGAAAGACAGGACTTGGCACAAAATACGTTTACAACAACATTAATCATGTAGCAATTTGTTTCCCACGTGAAACAAAACAAAATAAAAGTGTGTGTGCTGAACTTGTGTCCTTCATCTGTCTGTGTCGGGTTTGGGCGGCAGGAGCACCCTCTGCAGGCCACAACATATTGAAATTTGTAGGAGACAATGAGAAATAACATTGTTATGCACAGGTAACAGAGTGATGTGGAAGTAAACATTAATTGTCAAATGAGACATTTGTAAAAAACTGTAAATCAGTGATGGACAACCAAAGAGAATGGGTGAGCATTCCCAAAACATAGAAATTAAGGTGCCAAGAGGTTTGATAGATCATTAGTGGCATTATGATTACGAGATCAGTCCCATAATGTAGGTGTTTTTGGGGTGTATGATAGGGACAGTGGACAATTTGAAATTAGTTATGTTATAGATTGTGATTTTTAGGTGAAGTACATACTGTACATGTTTCCAACTGGGAGTGGGATTGCTTTGCCAGATTGATTGTATTGGAAACACAGAAAAACTAGTATGTAATGTCAACGCTGTTAAATGCAGTAGGTACTACATAAAAACAGCAAGGAACGCAAGAGTATGTGAGTATGGACAGCCACAAAAAACAGAAGATAGATAGATAGATAGATAGATAGATAGATAGATAGATAGATAGATAGATAGATAGATAGATAGATAGATAGATAGATAGAT
>JANRMT010062813.1:81367068-81389209 GCA_026402145.1 Polypterus bichir lapradei | reverse complement strand
GATAGATAGATAGATAGATAGATAGATAGATAGATAGATAGATAGATGGGTAGGTAGTTAGGTAGGTAGGGTGGTCAAGCAAATAATATCAAAATTAATCCCGAGAAATGGTTGTGGGGGGCCTACTGTGTTACACCTTTCAATACATTTGGTCGGATCGAAGAAACAGACACACAAGGTTGCAAAAACAAAACAGTAAAATATTAGATAACACAAAATCAAAAGCCTCCACTGAGCATTGTTCTTTAGCAAGGCTAGGACCAAATAAACTGCCTCCATACAGGGATGTCCAGTTCTTATAGGTCTCTGACCAAAAGGGGCAGATTTAGTTGCCCTCACTGGGCATCTTCTAGGTGCTGTGGGAATAGAAGAGATGTTACCTGTCATTCTGCCAGGGTACTGCCTACCTTAGATGAGCCAGGAGATGCTCCTTAGACACACAAACATGTCAATAGATAGATAAAAGAAATGTCGAAGCTTAGAAATAAATTTGATAGCAATCAGAACACAGTTTGCCATGGCAGATATTAAAAACTAAGAGAGCCTGATACTTCGACTGCTGTATCTATTTTGAGGGAGAGAGGGAGGGAGGGAAAATATTTATTATAGCAACTAGTTTTTCATAATATCTGGTATTTTAAGCTGATACGGTAAAACTGAAAAAAAAAACCACATCAGCAGGTTTAGTTTTTCAGTGGTTTGCAGACTCTTGGCACTTTCATCAAGCTACCAATAAACTTTATTTGTGGTTCAGTAGGGACACTGCCAACTGAGTAATTTTAAAATGTAACTTTTAATGACCTTTCCAAACCATAAGTAATTTGTTAACAACAACATTTTGTATAGGTATGTAGACTGTAGGCAATCTCTTTATCATTGCTTCAAAGAACAGTTTTACTTTCAAATTGAACTCCTCTTTACTGAGTGATGTAACAAAATGCAAACACCTGATACCTGAGCTGAAACATTTTCCACTTGAAATCTGCTGTCCAACGTTTTTGTTGACTAGTACCTTTCAACATTCTTTTAAGTTAAGCCTTCTTATACATGAAATACAAAGAAAGCCAACAACATGTCCTAACAGACATCAGGTCACATGTGTACCCTGGAGTTTGAGTTCAGTTTGTGCGCTGCTATGCGAGTCTTTTGGGCTCAGTCACAATTACATCTTACATACCGTCATTTATGAACAGATCAAAACTCTGTAAGGGCTGTATCTGTACATTATAACATATGTTTTGCATCCTGGAGATCAGTGAAAGGCATCTTTAAAAGTTGTCCAGCACTCTTGTTAAATAACACTCATTCAGAAGTACCATTACAGTTTACTGTTTTTTCCAAATAATCACCTTCTCATATTTTTCGCTATCACTAGAACTAGAATCTGTCATGCTATCACTGTCATTTTCATATAGAAAATGAAAAATTGCCTTCTTCTTCACACACTACGCTCAACAGCCCATTTTCAGTGCTCCAGCAAATGCTACTCTCAATCACTATCTACAATTCATTGGAAGCAAGGAAACTCGGGGATGACGAGTTGTGTGCAGTTAACAGTGGAAGAGTTATCTCAACACTAACTTTAGAGAGAACTTAGATGACAGTCTAGCAGAAAAAAAAAAGAAATATTTTTTCATACATCTTGATCAATTTTGGGGCCCTTACCTGCAGCCAAGGTTAGCCTGTTCACAAGTACAGCCGTGGGTCTAGAAGTAAGGTTGTTCAATGGAATGCCTCCTAAAAACGTTTAGTGAAACGTGATGCTTTATCGATATTTTTTAATCACAAAATAAATGTTATCTGAAATGATATAGTACTTCCCCCTAAACATAAGCGAGTTAAATTCTTTCATTGGAACAGATCTACCTACAAAGAACTACAAAGAATAAGTTCTCAACTGAAACTCTCCACCTGCGTCCTTGACCCAGTACCAACAGGCTTTTTCAAAGAAGTCTCTGATGTGCTAATTGATAGTGTGCTTGACATAGTTAACTCATCATTGGATACGGGGAAGAGAATCTTCCTTGATTCTCTTAAGACTGCAGTTGTTAATCCCCTTCTCTTAATCAATAATCTTGATTCCTCTGTCTCCGACAACTTTAGACCAATTTCTATCCTGCCTTTCTTAAATAAAATTCTAGAAAAGGCAGTTATTAAGCAGTTAAATGATTATTTGATTAAACATTCTATTCTTGAAAAGTTTCAGTCAGGTTTTTGAACAAATCATAGTACAGAAACTGCACTGGTTAAATGTAGTGAATGCGGGTTAATACAGACAGAATTATTAGTAATTGTCAAACATGGATATAGCAAGGGTATTAGAAATAAATGGATCCATTAGGCTTAAAGGTCAAGGTGTAGGAAAAGAATTTTAGGCAATTATTGACTCGGACCTAAACTTTAAATAGCACTAGGTGGCAAAACCAACTGTTCGGTTCGTTTGCCCACCCCAGAGCCACGCTTCATGCTAGCCACTTCGCATCTCTGCCACTCACGTTGCGAAGGGGGGGGCTGAATGCACACTAAGGAGATGCGGACAGATCAGCTGCTGGCTTGCTGCTGCTGCTACCAAGCTGCGTGATCTACATGCTGCGTTGTGCATCGATCATTTAAAAGCCTGTACAGCAGCTGTTCTTTCAGCTAGCTGCTGCTTGTGCCATGCTGCATTATCTGCATGTCGCGCTGTGCTTTGATCATTTAAAAGCCTGTACAGGAGGTGCTGCTGCTGTGCTGCGTGATCTGCATGTTGCACTGCACGACAATCATTTAAAAGCCTGTACAGCAGCTGTCCTTTAAGCCAGCTGCTGCTTGTGCCGTGCTGTGTGATCTGCATGTCGCGCTGCAAGACGATCATTTAAAAGCCTATACAGCAGCTTGCATTTTGTTTCACTTCCTTGTCTTGCAGGACATTAAAGTGTCTCTGAGAAACTGTTTGTAAGTAGGGCGTGACATGCAAGTAGTCTCCTGGGACTTTAAAGTGTCTCTCCAAGATGATCATGTCTCGACCCAAGATTTTTTTATATACAGTAAGGGCATCCGGTGTAAAATTTTGCCAAATTTATATGAGGACAATAATGCAAATTTCCATACCGGATCGGTTGAGCCCCGGGTTAACAACGACCGCCACCAGTACTGTTACCCAAAAGGGTGCTGGCAGAAATTGGGCTACTGTTGGCTGAAGAAGAAGAAGGAGAATAAGAGGGGGGAGACATGTCCGGAGGCAGGAGAAGAGGAGGAAAGTAAAGAGAGTGGAACTGAGGGTAGGAACTTTGAATGTTGGCAGTATGACTGGTAAGGGGAGAGAGTTAGCAGATATGATGGAGAGAAGGAAGGTTGATATATTGTGCGTGCAAGAGACTAAATGGAAGGGGAGTAAGGCCAGGTGGATCGGAGGTGGATTCAAATTGTTCTATCAAGGTGTGGATGGGAGGAGAAATGGAGTAGGGGTTATTCTGAAGGAACAGTATGTCAAGAGTGTTTTGGAGGTGAAAAGAGTGTCAGACAGAGTAATGATTACGAAGCTGGAAATTGAAGGTGTGATTATGAATGTTGTTAGTGCATATGCACCGCAAGAAGGGTGTGAAATGGGTGAGAAAGAAGATTTTTGGAGTGAGTTGGATGAAGTGATGAACAGTGTACCCAAGGGACAGAAAGTGGTGATTGGAACGGATTTCAATGGGCATGTTGGTGAAGGGAACAGTGGAGACGAGGAGGTGATGGGTAGGTATGGTGTCAAGGAGAGGAATGAAGAAGGTCAGAGGATAGTGGTGGCAGGGGAAAGTGTAGTTAAGAAGCATAGGATGGTGGTCTGTAGGATGACATTGGAGATCAAGAAGAGGAAGAGAGTGAGGGCAGAGCCAAGGATCAAACGGTGGAAGTTGAAAAAGGAAGACTGCAAGGTTGAGTTTAGGGAGGAGGTGAGACAGGCACTGGGTGGCAGTGAAGAGTTACCAGACAGCTAGGAAACTACAGCAGATGTAGTAAGGGTGACAACAAGAAGGGTGCTTGGCGTGTCATCTGGAAAGAGGAAGGAGGAAAAGGAAACCTGGTGGTGGAATGAGGAAATACAGGAGAGTATACAGAGGAAGAGGATGGCAAAGAAGAAGTGGGATAGTCAGAGAGATGCAGAAAGTAGACAAGAGTACAAGGAGATAAGGCACAAGGTGAAGAGAGAGGTGGTGAAGGCTAACGAAAAGGTGTATGATGAGTTGTATGACAGGTTGGACACTAAGGAGGGAGAAAAGGACCTGTACCGATTGGCTAGACAGAGGGACCGAGCTGGGAAAGATGTGCAGCAGGTTATGGTAATAAAGGATAAAGATGGAAACATACTCACAAGCAAGGAGAGTGTGTTGAGCAGATGGAAAGAGTACTTTAAGAGGCTGATGAATGAAGAGAACGAGAGAGAGAAGAGGTTGGATGTTGTGGAGATAGTGAATCAGGAAGTGCAGCTATGAAGAGGATGAAAAATGGAAAGGCCGTTGGTCCAGATGACATACCTATGGAGGTGTTTAGAAGAGATGGCAGTGGGGTTTTTAACCAGATTGTTTAATGGATACTTGGAAAGTGAGAGGATGCCTGAGGAGTGGAGAAGAAGTGTACTGGTGCCGATATTTAAGAATAAGGGGGATGTGCAGGACTGCAGTAACTACAGGGGAATAAAATTGATGAGCCACAGCATGAAGTTATGGGAAAGAGTAGTGGAAGCTAGGTTAAGAAGTGAGGTGATGATTAGGGAGCAGTAGTACGGTTTCATGCCAAGAAAGAGCACCACAGATGCAATGTTTGCTCTCAGGATGTTGATGGAGAAGTTTAGAGAAGGCCAGAAGGAGTTGCATTGCGTCTTTGTGGACCTGGAGAAAGCATATGACAGGGTGCCTCGAGAGGAGCTGTGGTATTGTATGAGGAAGTCGGGAGTGGCAGAGAAGTACCTAAGAGTTATACAGGATATGTACAAGGTAAGTGTGACAGTGGTGAGGACTGCGGTAGGAGTGACGGATGCATTCAAGTTGGAGGTGGTATTACATCAGGGATTGGCTCTGAGCCCTTTCTTATTTGCAATGGTGATGGACAGGTTGACAGACGAGATTAGACAGGAGGCCCTGTGGTTTGCTGATAACATTGTGATCTGTAGCAACAGTAGGGAGCAGGTTGAGGAGACCCTGGAGAGGTGGAGATATGTTCTAGAGAGGAGAGGAATGAAGGTCAGTAGGAACAAGACAGAATACATGTGTGTAAATGAGAGGGAGGTCAGTGGAATGGTGAGGATGTAGGAAGTAGAGTTGGCAAAGGTGGATGAGTTTAAATACTTGGGATCAACAGTACAGAGTAATGGGGATTGTGGAAGAGAGGTGAAAAAGAGAGTGCAGGCAGGGTGGAATGGGTGCAGAAGAGTGTCAGGAGTAATTTGTGACAGACGAGTATCAGCAAGAATGAAAGGGAAGGTCTACAGGACGGTAGTGAGACCAGCTACTGTATGTTATATGGGTTGGAGACGGTGGCACTGACCAGAAAGCAGGAGACAGAGCTGGAGGTGGCAGAGTTAAAGATGCTAAGATTTGCATTGGGCGTGACGAGGATGAAAAAGATTAGAAATGAATACATTAGAGGGTCAGCTCCGGTTGGACAGTTGGGAGACAAAGTCAGAGAGGCGAGATTGCATTGGTTTGGACATGTGCAGAGGAGAGATGCTGGGTATATTGGGAGAAGGATGCTAAGGATAGAGCTGCCAGGGAAGAGGAAAAGAGGAAGGCCTAAGTGAAGGTTTATGGATGTGGTGAGAGAGGACATGCAGGTGATGGGTGTAACAGAACAAGATGCAGAGGACAGAAAGATATGGATGAAGATGATCCGCTGTGGCGACCCCTAACGGGAGTGGCCGAAAGAAGAAGAAGAAGACTGATATTAACCAGACTACTAGGACTTCATATTTCACTAAGGCATATACCAAAAGTTAGGATGCTGAAAAATTAGTTCACGCTTTTGTTTTAGTCAACTAGATTACTGTAATGCACTCCTAACAGGACTATCTAAGAAAGACATCAATCGTTTGCAATTAGTGCAGAATGCGGCAGCAAGAATCTTAAGTAAGCAAAGAAAATTTGAATATATCTCACCAGTTTTAGCATTGTTACATTGGTCACCCATGTCATTTAGAACTGATTTTAAAATACTACAAATTGTTTATAAAGCCTTAAATAATAACATTCACATCATTTAGAGGTGGAGGAGGGTGAAATATCCAAAACAATGTAACACAGACACGAAGGGACATGCAAATTCTTCATGGTGACCAAACTGGGATTTGAACCCATGTGAAAGTGACTTAGGGTTATTGCTGTCCTTTAACTGAGTTGATAGGCAAATGGATGCCAATGGACAATAAACCCAGAGTTGCAAACATATGACTTACCTTTCCAGTTATGAGAATTTGACTTTTTGGCTGACATGAAATTTCATTTGCAAAACGTTTTGTTACATTAGGTCACTCATCATTGTATTTTACAATATGTTATTGGATTTACTAAGTGATGAGTTGAAATTGACATTTTAAATATCTATATATAGTTTTTAATGAAGTAATCAAGAAACCATGAAAATGAAGCAAGTCCACCAAAATAAAAGTATCTAGAAAGTATACAGTAATACATAAAGTGAAGTATTAGAGTTAACAAGGGGTTAACCCTCCTTCTGTATTTTCTTTTTCAAAATTATAGAATAGTAGTATTATTACCAAAAGAATAAATAAATAAAGCACATAGAAGAGACAGAGATATATACAAGGGCAGCTAAAGTAATGGGGCCCATCCATTGACAAGTTTATTGACCATATCTTACAGGTTGTGATACTTTTTACCTGATGGAGTAACTCTTATTTACCCGCCTCTCAAGTGCCATAAAGTATGCTTCCTCTCAATTTCCACAGGTCCTCTTCTTCCTAAGCCTGGCTTCTCTTTATCTCCTCCATGAGCCCTCACTCCAACTATCCTTCTGGCTCTAAGCTCAATATTTCAAAGCATCATTTATACCCATCTCCAAGAAAACATTAGGTTGGACATCTCTGGTTACAGAGACACCTGCCTTGCTATCCCTTTAGTGGTCCTTAGTATACCTACACCCCAAACCTACATAACCCTTAAAGAACAGGATCGCTCAGGCTGACTCAAAGCTTAAATCCTTTATAGGTCTACATTCTGTCCAATCGCCTAATGGACTGAAAAAATGTACTGACTTTGTCGGCAACAAGTTTCAAGCTTTCCCTACTAGACATGACATGCTGCCACGCATCAGCCTTAAGTTCTTACGATCTCTTTTAAGCTATCTATAAGCTCCCTCTTTTTGTGGTGGCCCTGAAGGTTTTATTTCTAGGGGATCACTTCAAAAGACTGGATCATCTGTCCATACTGGCATGCAGAGATCCTCTCTCTCTCTCTCTCTCTCTCTCTCTCTACCTATTCAGGAGAATTTCTGAATGGCCTGTGCTACATTAATAATGGCGTACACCTTGGGCAGCACTTGGCAGCATGTAGGTAAGATAATGAAAGGCAAATATACAGTATATATAAGTAATCCATGCTACATTTACAGCAGGTTATGAATAGCTGTCCATTGCAATTATGGGTTACAGATGTTTCATGAGATTTAGATGGGCTGTTCCTGCATTAGAACAATAGAACATTAGAACAATCTAGATGAGAACAGGCCATTCTGCCCAACCAAGCTCACTAGACCTATTCATTTATTTCTTCCAAAATAACATCAAGTGTATTTTTCTAAGGTCCTTAAAGTTGTACTCTCTACCACACTACTAGTTAACTTATTCCACGTATCTATGGTTCTTTGTGTGAAGAAAAATTTCCTAATGTTTATGCAAAATTTACCCTATGTCCCTGTGTTCTTGATGATCTCATTTTAAAATAATAGTTTAAATCTACTGTACTAATTCCCTTCATAATTTTGAACGCTTCAGTCATGTCACCTCTTAATTGTCTTTTGCTAAAACTGAAGAGACTCAGCTCTTTTAAAAATTTCTTCATAACTCATCCACTGTATACCTGGAATCAGCCTGGTCGCTCTTCTCTGGACTTTTTCTAGTGCTGCTATGTCCTTATTATAACTTGAGAGACCAAAACTAGACACAGTACTCCATATGAGGCCTCACCAGTGTGTTATAAAGCATGAGCAAAAAGTCCTTGGACTTGAATTCTACACATCATGGTGCTATATAACATAACATTCTGTTAGCCTTCTTAATGGCTTCTGAACATGGTCTGGCAGTTCATAAAGTCAAGTCAACTATCCTTCTCATTAGTGTACTTTCATGTTTCATACCTCCCATTGTGTATTTAAACCTAACATTTTTACTTTGTACATGTAATACTTTACATTAACTTAAATTAAATTTCATCTGCCACAAATCTGCCCAAGCCTGTATGCTGTCCAAAACCCTCTATAATGATCCAATGGAGTCTAGATTGTTTACCAATCCACCTTGGTTGGTATCATCTGTGATCTTAACCAGCTTGTTACTTACCTGTATATTCCTATCCAAATCACTTATATACTGTTTATTAAACATAGCCCTAGCACTGCCCACTGTGGAACACACCACTCTTAACATCAGGCAATTCCGATAAGGTTCTTCACACCATCACCATCTGCTTCCTATGTCTAAGCCAATTTTGCACCCATATACACACACCAGCCTGAGCTCCCACTTCTTTTAGTTTGCATAGTAATGAAATTGTTAACTCATGAACAACATGATCAGGAAGTTCAAGGCTCACAGATTAGCAAAAAGGCGTTATCAGGCTCAGCCAGGCTCTCTTCCTCCTTGTGCTCATTCCTTTAGCTCTGAAGCTAAGCATGTGCTTCATATACTCCAGTAAACTTCACTTCACCCATCTGGATTTAGGTAATAAATTAAAAGCAATCTAACCACAACCCAGTCAAGCCTGTACAGGTCACAGAGCCAACATTCTGAGGGTGTGATTAATCCTTTATAATGCAAAAGTAGGTGAATGACTCAGTAATAACTCTGAAAAAACAAACAACAAAAGATACATGAGAGGCAATTTAGGAATTAGACACATTAGAAGCACTTCACATCAATGATTAATGGGAAATGAACTCTGACTACATAAAGTGCTCAACCATTGTCACATCCCAATAAACACAAGGGTCACTATTGATATTTTCACCTGAACCTTGCATCTGCTACATGGAAAATTATAGTTCTGAGAATCACACCCTGCCTTTCAACCAAACCTGTTCAACTGCTTCAACAGGACCTTCAGTCTAAAGAAATCCTTTGAGTATCATTCCAAAGCACAAGATTAGTCCAACACTTAAATGCCACAGATACCTACAGAAACATAAAATCATATTAGAAATGGAATGATAGTAAAGACTGAAGGGTAGATGTGAATGATAACCCTGCAGTGTGGTCATGCTGTTAAGTTCATTATTATAAAATTGAAAAAGCTGAACATAGCTAACACAACCCATTTGTTTCTTACTATTTAAACCGTGATAGAAGACTGAAACAACCTTAACAACAAATTGTGTCTGTTACAGCAAACTATCATCAATACAAAACATAGGTTTCCAAATGGAAATGTTCAAGTATAAACAGCAAGAATCCTTTAAAAAGTATATACCTACACACATAAATTTATTAATGAAGTTTGGGGTTTGTCATGCATGTGCATCTATTGATCACCTTTTGGGAAGTAATACCACCCCCAGACCAAGAGGGGGCACTCGCACTAACCTCCTCTTCTTTTCCATCCACAATGGCGAGAAAATGCCTAGTGAGGACAATTGACTCCACCCCTTCTGGTCTCCCACCTGCCAGAGGGAGGCGGTCAGTTCTAATGCAACTGAACCAAAGGACCAAGCACCAAAAAACCTGATGAACAATTAACCAGAAAAGATTGGCTTACTTAATCTGGTAATCATTAGTTGCAGAGGCGTGCAGAGCAGACCTTTTATTTTTCATTTCTTGGACCTTATTAAACAGGGACGACAGGGTTGGTGCCTCAATACTAACTGTAGGAACCTGCAGTGCCTTATTTTGACCACAGGTTGCAGAGGCTGGAGTTTATTCAGACAATATTGGACACAAGATACACAGGAAACCAGTCCTTCAGAAGCTACACTGTCTCACATTGGCCTAAGAGAGTTTCCAACTAATCTAAAGGCATATTTAATCTGGGATTTGAGTAGGAATTTGGAAAACCTGAAAAAAACACACAGACGAGAAGTACAGTATGTGAAAAATCTACACAACAACAACAATTTATTTCTTGCCTCGATGGGCTTTAACAGGCCCTTTTTTTTGACAGTCCCCCAGCCCGGTTTTGGGTTTGGAACTTTTGAGCAGTAAGGAGGCCAAGGTTTGTGTCCTGGGTCTTCCCTGCCTAGATTTTGCATGTTCTCCCCATGTCTGCGTGGGTGTTCCAGTTTCCTCTCAATATCCAAAGACATGCAGGTTAGGCGAATTGGTGAAGGACTGATATCCCCGTCCACGGTTTGTTCCTGCCTTATGCCCTATGCTACCTGGGATAGGCTCCCTCACGACCCTGGTATGGCTTTAGCAGGCTTAGAAAATGACAGGTTCTGAACTTGTAAGTAGGGAAAAAGCATAAGGATTTCTGAATATTGTAACTAAAGCTAGCAGTAGCTAGACACTTTATTGTCATAAAAACCATACCATACACAAAGCAATAACCAATACAGTAACGCATAACTCTGTTAAAGCACTGTTACTATGTGAACAGTGAACATGGGGAGGGATCATATTTCATTGAGACAGAGGGTTTAAAAACATTGGCTTAGTAAGAATATACTCCATGGCCAAGTGATAACTAAACATTTTAAGTGACTTTAAATGCTGGAAGGCAGTGCATGCCAGATATGTGGACTTGAGTGCATCAGGAACAGAAAGAAGCAATAGCGTTGTTTTCACATGTTACCTAGAGGAAAATGCCACCCATAATACATCACTAAATGTTGGTGCAGTGATCACAAATAGGCCATTAGTAACTGGCAGATTACAATCGGTTTAGAACAAGTCATGTTTATACAAGTAGAAGTACTGCATATCAGAGCATACTATTAGAGCATTTGACCAATAGTAAACAGTAAACAACTCAATAATACTCAGTAATTACTCAGTAATAGTAAACAACTTAAGTTAGATTTCTTTTTTTTTAATGATTATTACCGGTAGATATTCTCTTGGGGGCGGCAGTGGGTAGCGCTGCTGCCTCGCAGTTAGGAGACCCAGGTTCACTTCCCGGGTCCTCCCTGTGTGGAGTTTGCATGTTCTCCCCGTGTCTGCGTGGGTTTCCTCCGGGTGCTCCAGTTTCCTCCCACAGTCCAAAGACATGCAGGTTAGGTGCACTGGCAATCCTAAATTGTCCCTAGTGTGTGCTTTGTGTGTGTGTGTGTGGGCGCCCTGCCCAGGGTTTGTTTCCTGCCTTGCGCCCTGTGTTGGCTGGGATTGGCTCCAGCAGACCCCCGTGACCTTGTAGTTGGGATATAGAGGGATGGATGGATGGATATTTTCTTGTTCTTTCAAGCTCAGATTTTTAAAAAGACTTTGTGATGATCTGAGAGCAGAAATAAATATATTCCTGTCAAACAAAAACTGTGACCTTGTACAGTTCTTCAGTCCTTCAAAGATAAAGACTGGAACATGAAGTTATGTCACCTTGCAGACAGACGTATATATGGCATTTGCAAAAGTTTAACTTACCACTTCAGGAAACATATAAAATAATAAAGTGATAAAACAGAAGGCCCAAAGAAGAAAATTAAACCTTGGATACAAAGAATTGAAAATAATTTCTTTGATTGCTTCAAAATTTAACAAATAAATAAGGAAAAAAAGAGAGATGAATATTACAATTTTGACCAACTAAAACTTATGGTGATCAATCATTTACAAAATGTCATTCATTAAATTTAAAAACTACTTTCCTGAAAGAACTCAACAGAAGGTTTTTTTGTGGATTCTGGATCCATTTAATATCAATGAACAAGTAAAGAATGATCTATCGATGAATGAAAAAGATACATTGGATGATTTATCAACAGGCGTTACATAAAAAAAATTGAATTCATAGTGGACTTTAAGTCAATAAACATTTAAGATCCTGATCCGGTTTACTTCAGTTTACTTCTGTATGCTTATGTGAAAATAGATTTTCAATTGTGTCTGCACTTAAAACAAAATATAAAATGTTGTATATTGTATATTAAGACTATCTTTAAAAAACTTTAAACCATATATTTATGATTTGCGCATCCTTTTCATTTGCCTTTACATTTTCTGCCAGAAAGTTTTTATTATTTTGTCTTTTTTCATAAATATATACTTTATATGCATATATCCATACATATTTTTTGTATAATCACTCTTTCTTTTTTATTTTCATATGGATTCTGTGAATCTTTTTTTGTATAGAGCTCTGCAGTCCCAAAAGGTTTAATAAATACAGCTATAGATCATAAATCATCTTAATCAAAGGCTGAGTCTCTCTGGTAGTGTTTTAAGATTATTTTAAGTCTTATTTAATAAATTATTTATTAGTTGTGGTGACTGTAGTTTAAGGATTCATGATATTAGATCTGTTCTGTGCTCAGTTACTTTCAATCTACATGCTCTTGTTAGTCCGGATTATCCCAAAGCACAAGATGAACTACCACATCTATGCAAGTGACATTCACATTTACTTATATAGCACCAGATGACCCTGTAGTTATGTTCCCTCTGATCAAATTTGTATATTGTTTTTCTGAATGGATGAGTAGTAACTTCCTTGAGGTAAATAAGGAAAAATCAGAAATGAGTTATTAGCAAAAATAGAAATAGTGAGATTCTTAGAATTAAACTTGAATCCTTTGTATTTAAAGGTGTGTCCGGAGTAAAGAATGTAGGTGTTATCATGGACTCTGACCTAAACTTTAAATTCCTCATTAAATTGCTAAGACTGCATTTTTCCACTTAAGGAACACTGCAAAAGTTAGACCTCTTAAAACACTGCAAGGTGCTAAAAAATTAATTCACATTTTTGTTTTTATTAAATTACAGTACTAAATTCCTAACTGGACTACATAAGAAAGATAATCAGTTGCAGTTAGTTCAGAATGCAATAGCTAGAGGCTGTCATGCATGCAGGTGAAAAGATCACCTTCCGGTCTTATCTGAGGTAAGCAATACCACCCTTGGGTGAGTGTGGGCGCTATTGCTAATGGTATTGCCTGTTTGTTTTACCTACAGCAGTGAGAAGACTCCCTCTGAGGGCAACTGACTCTGCCCTTTCCGACTGGAGCAGTATAAAATGCTGGATACCCCAGAGAGAGTCGTTTCAATCTGGACCTAGACTGCAACCAGAGCAGAACTACCCGAGAAGAACTGCTCTACCAAGATTCATGAAGACTGCTTCTTATTACTGCTGTTTTGTTTGCCTTTCATGCCCTTTCGAGTGCCTGCTTTCTCTCTATTATAAAAAAAAATCTTGGGGAGGCAGACTAGGGAGGCGAGACATAATCTTCTCAGAAGACAATTTGAAGTCCTGCAAGAGACACTTTAACCAGCTCCCAGCTCTTAAAACAATGACAAGTGACAAGTAAAACACGCAGCTCGCAGCAGATGATCCGACCACTTCTCCTTGCATGCGTTCAGCCACCCTATCCTCTTCACAACGCGAGCAGCAAAGACATAAAGTGGCAAAAACAACAGCGGCTGTACAGGCTTTAAAATGATCGACGGGCAGCGCGACAACAGCTGCCCCCCCTTCACAACGCGAGCAGCGTTATACGTCCTGCGAGAAAGAGATTTAACCATGCCCAGGGCCGGAAATAAAGGAAAAGTATTGTTTTTATAACGTCACACGAGACAAGGCAGTGAGCCACCATTTAAAACAAGTCCACGGACATCTAACCTAGCAGTTGTTGGATTGCTTTTGGCAGACACGCATCATGTGTTCCCAGCTCTTAAAACAACGACATGTGACAAGCAGAACAGGCAGCTCGCAAGCAGCAAAAAGACAGCAGATGATCCGACGGCATCTCCTTAGCATGCGTTCAGCCACCGCCCCCTTCACAATGCGAGCAGCATTATACGTCCTGTGAGAAAGAGATGTAACCATGCCTGGCACCGGAAATAAAGGACAAGTATTGTTTTTACAAAAGTTTTTAAAGTAAAACTGAAAATAATGCGTATGTAACAACTCCCATGAAAATAACAATCTCTTTAAATTGTATATCTGGTAAACCAAACACGGGGGTGGGTGAGCGAAGCGAGCAGGGGGCGGAGCCCCCTAGTCTTTAATAATATTTTAAGTTAGGATTAAACAGGGGAACCTAGCTGGCACCCAAACACTTCAGCAAAATAAAATTCTGTGCTCATCTACAGTTTTAGAATCATACATCCGTTACCTATGTCTTTTAGAATTTATTTTAAAATACTATTAATGGTATAAAATTCTCTAAATAGTCTTGCTCCTTCTTATATTTGGAGTATCTATCCCCTTAAATTCCCAGCTGGAACCTTAGATCTTCTAATGTTGGTTTGCTTGTTATTCTTACCTGTGGAGTGTATTTTGTTATTCTGTAATTTTGTTATTTTTGTATTTTTGTTATTTTTGTTATTCTGTAATTCCTGGCCATCTGACTGTACCGGTCGTATCATTAAACACTTAAAAACAAATCTATACAAAAGGACTCTAATTCATTTATGACTTGTATATCTATGTTACTGTGGTGGGTTGCCGCCCTGCCCGGGGTTTGTTCCTGCCTTGCGCCCTGTGTTGGCTGGGATTGGCTCCAGCAGACCCCTGTGACCCTGTGTTAGGATAGATCGGGTTAGATGATGGATGCATGGATATCTGTGTTATGTAAGTGAGTATTGATTTCTTATTTACAGTTTTTGCTATTGCTTGTATTCATTCAGATTCTTATCTATCTTCTAATTTTCTTTTGCCGCAACTTGTTTTTGACATCTTGTAAAGCAGTTTGAGCTAAATTCTTTGTAGGAAAATTTGGTATAGAAAATGCTTTAACAAAAAATACAGTATATACAATAAATTAAAAGGATTATTTTACTTTTTAACATTTTAAATGCAACACTTTCAAAAAAATGTAAAGGCGAATTTTTGAAAATCTAATCCAGAGTGACCTTTTGGTGACTCTCTCAGCCAGACATCATCAGTAACTTGCTCCTGCTGGTAATGGATCTATGTCCTTCAAATTAAATGTGCGGGCTGGTGTATAATATGCTTAAGGCAAACACAAGAGCCACACTTCTTTGTTCTTCTGGCAGGTGGCAGATGTACATGATGTTCTGTAATAGAATCCTTGAACTCGGGCAACCGTCATAGGGTGAAGCTTAACATGTAAATAGAGAGAGTGTTGACATGTGTATTACCATTGAACACCCCCCCCCCCCCAACACATACAGAGGTCACACAAAAATAATAATCACAAAAAACAGAGCAAAACAAGTTGCATCAGATACAATATAAAATTATATTCAGGCGTCCAGCAGTGGTTATACATCCTGACCAAATATCAGAAAAATGGGAAAGTACCCAGCAGCCGGCACTAATCTCTGAGCAAACAGCAGATGTCACTTGACATGCTTTTTCTCTTCTCTCTGTCAGCCTATTAACATGTTCATATTGATTAGTAATGTCACCTAATCATTATTCAACATAGAAGAAGCTGAACAGCATTTTAATCTTATATTTGGTTGATATTACAAGATGCTTCTATTACCTAGATGTAGATATGACAGAGAGACAGATGACTATTTTGGACAAACAAATGGATAAGAGGAAAATTGAAGTCAAAAACACTAGCAACGGGCATTGTCTAAGTTAAAGTTTACAAAGCCCAATATACAAATCAGAAATCAAGTGGATGTCATTTTAGCCTTCAAATCAAATCACACCTTCTTCTTCTTCGTCTTTTGGCTACTCCCGTTAGGGTTGCCACAGTGGATCATCTTTTTGTATTGTAGTCCACATATTGATTTGGCAAAATTCTACACCGGATGCCCTTCCTGACATAACCCTCCGGGTTTGGGACTGGCACAAAGAAATACACTGGTCTGTGCATCCCCTGTGGCTGGGTTGCCTGATTGACATTGTTACGACATTTAAAATAAAATAAAAACTATCACTATTCTAATACTACAGTCAGTTTTGTCAATACTTTTTTGGGCGGGTAAAACGTTCATTTTGTAGGTGCAGGTGCTTCATTATGTTCAATATATAATACAAAATTAAAACATGGGTCTGTTTTGTAGTTTCCTTTTTCAGTAAACTTAAACATTTTGTACAAACAATGTTTATAGAAAACTGAAGGGCCAGTAAAATTCCAGAAAGAAGCAGCCCCATTGGCCGGGGAAGTTCCATATTTGAATTTTCACCCCTGGGCCCTTGTAAATGGTAGCATCCTCCAATTTTGCATCTGCTTGAAGTTGAAGTAGTTAGTCAGCTGATGCACATCTACTATACAATAAAACGCTAAGGTCTGCTTGTCCAGTCCACAGAGCAATCTGATTGGTCGGTTTGGCTTTGGTGACATGACAAAAGTAGAAGTGTGAGTGTGAGATGCACAAGGAGGAGTAAAGGCGCACGCTGAGAGATTCACTTTCAATAATACAAAGTATAAAACCGGACCAGAGGCGAGAAAGGTGACTCAAAAATAGTGATGAGTCTTTATGGCAACATGCTGGAGAGAGGTTCAGATACACAGAGAAAAGGAATAGCAAATATTTTTCAATTATTGTATTATCTGATTTAGACTGGAACTGTGGCTAGTAAATAATAATTCTGAAAAAAAAAACCTACTTATGCTCATTACAGATACAAATCTTCACAAGAACACCAAAAACGTCACAATGAGCACTCAGCCTGACAGACACTCCACCACGTTCTACTTTGGAGAGAATTTGTCTCATTTGTAATTATCAAAAGAACACAATTCTGAATCTGGCTATTACTTCATACATAGATGAAGCACTTGTATGAGTGTTTGTCTGTGCATGTACCTGTATATACAGTTGAGCATTTTTGCTATTTTGTATCCAGAATCTTGAACCAATGGGAAGTACATGACACTGTCCTTACTACCATCAGAAAGGTCACAAGGTAGGAATGGGATTAGAAACTATACAAAAACTCCACTAAAAATTGAAGTACCCACAGGAAAACAAAATGAGGGCATGCCAAAAGAAAAAAAAATTCAAAACATCAAAATGCTGTTACATCTATACTAATAAAAGGCAAAGCCCTCACTCACTCACTCACTCACTCACTCACTCACTCACTCACTCACTCACTCACTGACTGACTGACTGACTCATCACTAATTCTCCAACTTCCCGTGTAGATAGAAGGCTGAAATTTGGCAGGCTTATTCCTTACAGCTCACTTACAAAAGTTAAGCAGGTTTCATTTCGAAATTCTACACGTAACGGTCATAACGGTTGATAACGGTTGACAACGTCCGCCATGTTGAACTTTCTTATTTATGGCCCCATCTTCACGAAATTTGGTAGGCGGATTCCCTGCGCTAACTGAAACTGACGTATGTACTTATTTTCGATGGTATGACACCACTGTCGGCCGCCATATTGAACTTTCCAACGTCACTAATTTTCCAACTTCCCGTGTAGGTAGAAGGCTGACCCCATCTTCACGAAATTTGGTAGGTGGCTTCCCTGCGCTAACCAAAAGCGATGTACGTACTTATTTCGGTGGTATGATGCCACTGTCGGCCGCCATATTGAATTTTCCAAACATCACTAATTCTCCAACTTCCCGTGTAGGTAGAAGGCTAAAATTTGGCAGGGTCATTCCTTCCAGCTTACTTACAAAAGTTAAGCAGGTTTCATTTCGAAATTCTACGCGTAACGGTCAACAATGTCCGCCATGTTGAACTTTCTTATTCATGGCCCCATCTTCACGAAATTTGGTAGGTGGCTTCCCTGCGCTAACCGAAACCAATGTACATACTTATTTCGGAGGTATGACGCCACTGTCAGCCGCCATATTGAACTTTCTAATGTCACTAATTCTCCAACTTCCCATCTATGTAGAAGGCTGAAATTTGGCAGGCTCATTCCTTACAGCTTACTTACAAAAGTTAAGCAGGTTTCATTTCGAAATTCTACACGTAACGGTCATAACAGTCGATAACGGTCGACAACGTCCGCCATGTTGAACTTTCTTATTTATGGCCCCATCTTCACGAAATTTGGTAGGCAGATTCCCTGCGCTAACTGAAACTGACGTATGTACTTATTTCGATGGTATGACGCCACTGTCGGCCGCCATATTGAACTTTCCAACGTCACTAATTTTCACAATGTCCGCCATGTTGAACTTTCTTATTCATGGCCCCATCTTCACGAAATTTGGTAGGCGGCTCCCCTGCGCTAACCGAAACCAATGTACATACTTATTTCAGTGGTATGATGCCACTGTCAGCCGCCATATTGAACTTTACAACGTCACTAATTCTCCAACTTCCCGTGTAGGTAGAACGCTGAAATTTGGCAGGCTCATTCCTTACAGCTTACTTACAAAAGTTAAGCAGGTTTCATTTCGAAATTCTACACATAACGGTCATAACGGTCGATAACGGTCAACAACGTCCGCCATGTTGAACTTTCATATTTATGGCCCCATCTTCACGAAATTTGGTAGGTGGCTTCCCTGCGCTAACCAAAACCGATGTACGTACTTATTTCGGTGGTATGACGCCACTGTCGGCCGCCATATTGAATTTTCCAAACATCACTAATTCTCCAACTTCCCGTGTAGGTAGAAGGCTAAAATTTGGCAGGGTCATTCCTTCCAGCTTACTTACAAAAGTTAAGCAGGTTTCATTTCGAAATTCTACGCGTAACGGTCATAACAATCAACAGCGTCCGCCATCTTGAACTTTCTTATTCATGGCCCCATCTTAACGAAATTTGGTAGGTGGCTTCCCTGCGTTAACTGAAACCAATGTACGTACTTATTTCGGTGGTGTGACGCCATTGTCAGCTGCCATATTGAACTTTCCAACGTCACTAATTCTCCAACTTCCCGTGTAGGTAGAAGGCTGAAATTTGGTACTTATTTCAGTGATATGATGCCACTGTCGGCCGTCATATTGAACTTTTCAACGGTCTTTATTACTTATGGGCCCATCTTCAAGAAATTTGGCACACGGGTTCCCAATGCTAACTGAATCCTACTTTCGTACATATATACGTCCATAGCCTGCAGCTCGGTCACCGTGTGAGGCGGCGTTGGGTCCCCCATCCCAACGCCTCCCACGTTGTTGGCTGCCTGCCTATATAAGGCCATCTGTCGCTCCAGTCTCTACATTCCCTTCCTTGCTTCGCCACGGTATTCACGTCTCCCTGCTGATAACTACAGCCTTTTTATTTAATCCACGGCTTCTCCGCTGTTTTATTGTACATTTATTACGATTATAGTTATTGTGTAGGTATTTTAGACTTACTTTACATTGTTCAGGTACCCATTTCCTTTATCATTCCAACCGTACCCCCATTAACATGTCTATCGAGGTGATCACCATCGATCAAAGAACTGTCACTTACCAAGTGGTTTCCATGCCCGGAGATGGCACCTGCCTTTTCCATTCTCTTTGTTACATATTGCACGGCCATATCAGGCTCACTCTTGATATCCGGAGGAACATTGTGTCTTATGTATTGAATGACTGGGACAGGTTCAAGGTGTGGACTGATGACGGTACAGGAGATAATTATACCACACAGGACCACTATAAGAGTGAAATGCTTAAGTGTACCGAAATGGCCAAATATTTTAAACCTTTGGACAACCGCCAATGCCTCTTAAACATCTTAGATTCACAGGTGACGATTTCAGTAGTGGACACTTTGATGTTTAGAAATGTTTAAACTCTCAAAAGCTGGATGTGAAGTTATCAATCAAACTGGTTGTATGCTTACAACGCTTGACAGATGCCGAATGTCTCTTCAACACAAGTCCTACAAATACTGTCGTAATTGAAACAAACCATGAAACTCAAACCGATTATGACAGCAGCAATCCAAGCTGTGAGATTTGAGACAAGATTACTGTTCACATGGCCAACTGTACGTTGTATGCTCAAGAGTAAGCTCAGCGCACAGCTACAGCTTGGTCATATTACAACTGGAGGGCCGAACTGACAACGTGGCATACAAAGAGATCCTTAACAAATAATTATTGGTATATTTTCCCTCAGTTCTAAAAAGGTTTAATTGTCTTCTTAATAAAAATTTTAAGGCAGTACTTCGCCGCTGCGAAGCGCGGGTATTTTGCTAGTTATTAATATAATCAAAGCCATGAATTCGTCATACTCAAAATCCCCTGATGAATGTTAAGGTTGTCACCGAAAACCAATCGAAATTAATGGGATGACCTGGAGAAGAGTTGTTTAACAAGCAAGGGATTGTAACCATGGGTATAGTGCGAATGGTCATACATAAATCATAGCACATTTTTGTCAATATAAAAAGGTAATTTGCAGCAGTTTGCGGTTTTCCTAAAGTAACTGGAGTGATTTACTGCACTCATATTGCAGTAAGGGCATTTAGTGAGAATGAAGTTGCTTTTGTTAACCATAAGTAGTTACATTCCATTAATGCACAAGTCATCTGTGATTCCAAGATGTGGCTGACAAATGTTGTGTCTCGGTGGCCTGAGTCAACCCTTGATTCATTTATTTTTGGCAGAGTAGCTTTGGCAGACGTAATGTTGCTGTGCATGATGGCTGACTTGTTGGTAAAGTAACTGGGTGAACCCTCAGTTTTTTTATATGGCCTTTACTATATATCACAAGAGCAACCATATCATTATATGTGCCAGGTAAGAGGGGCTACCCATTCAGATGTTGGCACCTTACACCTTTTCTCGACTCCCAGAGGAGAGGTGCTATAATGCCACACATGATCTTGCAGAGCACAGTCAGATATTCTTGAATGCAGGCAGTGGTGTCTTGATTGGTCAGGAGGGAAGCAGCTCTACCAGTAGTTCTGTAACATTGTGATTGCAAATATGTGAGCATAGTCCATGGATGGTTATTTCAGAACGGAGACCAGGTGGAGTTTGAGGCATATTCCCATACAAACATTTACAAGGTAATTGTAATTTATAAAAGTAAATTGTGTAGAAATGTATGTACACCAGGTTTTATAAATCAGATATATTTCTTTGGGATGCACATTTCCCAGTTTTGGCACTAGAATCCATGCAAAGTTTTCTATATGAGATCCCAGGTGACTAATATAGAGATTGTCAAACCCAAGACGTAACATAAAAACCATAATCAAGAAAGGGACAGTAAAGCAGAAATCAGTAACCAGAGTCAAATCAGAGTCTTTTGAACATATTAATGAAAGAAAATACAGAATTTGTTTTTATCAAAATCCATTAAACTCCAATAACTACAATTCCGTTGCACGAGTTCTGTTGCGTCGATGAAGTGATTTGTGTAACCCATGGGACTGCTTTTCATGGCAACCACAGAGATGAAATGGTTAATGTGACATAAAATGACAGCGACTGAAAGTAAACAAAAATAATGATCATCCTTTTAAAGTAAATAATATACATATTCAAACAGGAGTAAAAAGAAAAACAAAGAAAGCATGAGTCAGAGAAGGAATCAAGACATAGGAAAGACAAAAACAACAAAATATGTGTAACAAATCTAGAGGAACATTAAAAAGTGTCCAATTCTTGTGTTTTGCTCATTATTGCCAATCACACTTTGTGGAAAGGTTTTTTCCATTTAATTTTGGGTGGCTAGTAATGACTACAGGATGCTGATCCACATCTACTGTACTGTTAGTTCTCCCAAACCTCCAGAATTAAAAAATAACATCTTTTAACTTCGGCTTTCTCTTCTCAGATAGCCACTTTTCACATCATCTCTGACCTTCCACCCTTTTCAAACTTTCCTGCGTTTTCCCCACCCTTCCAACTACTCCTTTACTGTATGTTAAAGTCTAGACATACATCTCATGAAGTCAGATGTCAGAGGACATATAAAGCTCTATCTATCTATCTATCTATCTATCTATCTATCTATCTATCTATCT
>JANRMT010062813.1:81317269-81363729 GCA_026402145.1 Polypterus bichir lapradei | reverse complement strand
TCTATCTATCTATCTATCTATCTATCTATCTATCTATCTATCTATCTATCTATCTATCTATCTATCTATCTATCTATCTATCTACCTTCCAAGACTCCACCTTAAAGATCTTAATGGCACAAACCCTTAATGGTAGCTGAATAGATAAGTGAAGTAAAGGGGAATAAAGTGAGGGAAAAAAAGCAGTGCAACACAGTTGTGGCCTAGGTGCTTGTGCAATCTGCATATTACTGTTATCTCTTGTGAGGCCTGAACAGGATATGAGTAACTTGGTTATACCACAGATAAACAGTCTAATGTAATGCTAATAAAATCTAAATCATGCATGAAGGGCATAGTTAAAGCATGCACGGTACGAATAATATTAACAGGTGAACTGAAGGTTTTCAAATGGGAATACTCATTACACAATTCTCCAAAAAAATATTTTCTACTCTCTAGTTGGATTAAGTCTTAGTATTAGTATTAGATGGACAACACCCTTATTTTACTTCTGCTTGGTATGTGTGAACAAACCCACTGGTTACTAAGGTGTAACTTGAATATACATGTGTAAGCACTGATAAAGCAACCCCTTCCTAAGACGCTGGCTTCATTGCATCACTGTTGAGACTTGTGCATTCCTCAAACAAGATTAAAATTAGCCATTTTCCAGAGAGCAGTCAGGATGAAAGAAAAAGAGGGAGACAGAGAGAGAGATCAAGAAGGAGAGAATATTTCACATACTGCATAAAATATTGTAAATTGAGACTGACATCCTGCTGTAACGCTCTCAGAGGACTGAGATTTAATAAGAACAATTAATCTGGTGTTCAATTTCCTTGGTGACTAAAAGATAAATAAAAGCGTGCCTATAAAACAGCATTGAATGGCCAAGATTTTAGATTAAAATCAGTCACCAATCAAACTGTTAATGAAGGTTTATTAATTAGTGGCTTGTTGAGAATTGGCTATTAGGCCTCTGAGAGACAAACTGAGCGTAACTTGAAATTAACAAAGAATAGATATTGTCAGTTTTAGTGGTGTGTATAGAGAAACGCCCTTTAAACAAATGAAACTTCACCTAGCAACCAATAGACTCTGTACAAAGGTAAGGTGTTGGGGTCAACAGTCAGAAATGTGAGCATAAGGCTTCCAGTTCTCCTGAGTTACCGGTCAGGTAGGCTAGAGCTGAACACTGTAAGAAAAAGGAGGGGCAGAATCAAAGGGTTCCCACATTTAATGGGAAGCAGTTTCTTAAATGAATAAGCAAAAAGAAATAACAAAAAAAAAATGGAAGGACCATCCACTGTTAAGACAAAGATCTGTTTCAGTTCAATTTCTCTACACAGGGTCAGTCCGCATTGGGAGCACAGTCCAAAATGATCACTGACTTCTGGTTGTCCATTTTCTTATATAGGGGACTGACCAGAAGGGCTGGAACCTCTAGACATGTAGTTTGCATGCATTCTTGCCCTGCACTCTAGGGGATAAGCCTCTTTCAGGAAATTTGATCATTTTTATTATTAAATCAGTCACAGAAAGATAATTCTATGCCCTTCAAAATTTAACTTCCATATAACTGAATTGTCAATGGTTTCATCTCCTATACAGTAGCTGGTTGAACCACCTCTCCCAACTATTACAGTAAATTATCTTTTCAGATAAGCCTCTGGATAACATACTGGAGCAAACATTTCAAGGTTAGTTGAGGAGCCAACGTGGACAGCAATTTTTAGATCTCCCCATAGAAAGAAAAGGACTCTGACTGGGCCATTTAAAGCCATTTTTAAGCCAATCTTGTTCTGGTAGTGTGCTTTGGGTGAAGGTTTTGCTCCATGATCTGTCTACATTCTGGAGCATTATCTTTCTATCAGCCCAGACCAGATTTTTATAGTCTCTGCTGCTGAAAAGCATTCCCATGACATGATGGTGCCTTTTACAGAATTGATGGTGTTACCATAAGTGATGTGTAGTTTGAGATTTACACCACACATACCGCATAGATTTCACACTTAAAAGTTTGGCTTTAGTCTAATCAGATCACAGGACCTTTTGGTATATCTTTGCAGTATCTTTCAAGTAACAGTTTGGAAATCATTTAGGGCCAAGGAAATGTTTTTTCTCCGGCAATACTTCTTACATGCCATTCTTCTATAAAGGTACCTTTTAGGCAATGCCTTAGAGATTATTAAGCCGTGAAAATCATTTTTACTTACAGCCACTGACTCTGCAACTCAGTTAGAGTGACATGTAGAATAACAGTAACCTGTTTGACAAGTGCCTTCATGTTTGGTGATTAGGTTTCAAGGGGCATTCTGACCTAGGCAATTTGGCTGCTGTTTTGTATTTTTTTGAGTTTTGAGCTATGTTCCATGCCTTTGAGATGGTCTTGTACCTTTGTCCAGGTCCGTGTTTATATAATTACATTCCTGACTTACCTTGACTACTCTTCTGTCTTCTGGCATGATGTACACCAAGGGTTATCAGCATTGATCCTGGAGGACCGCAGTGGCTGCAAGTTTTTGATCCATGCAAGCTGTTTAATTAGAAAAAATTACTTGTCAATAATAGATCATATTTAATATCATGACTTGTTAGCGTTTTAACTCTGCAATGTCAAATTATTCTTAAATCAAAGATTTTTTTTCCTTTATAATGATATCATCCAAATAATTTAAAACCTGAAACAGATGAGTAATTTGCAGTTCTTCACTTTCTCTTCAGTTTCCTTCTGAGAATTTTATTAAACCAAATAGTGAATGATCAAAATCACACAAGTGTAAATGGGAAAATGTTAAATGGAGAACTGTGGGTTCCTTTGTCATTTGCATCTTATTGGTAATAAGGACTGATTAAAACCAGTGAATTCAGTTATTTAAGACTAAAAGCAACAATTAAGGGTTCAAAATCTTAACAAGCGAAACAACTAAAATGAAACAGAAAAATGTCACTTGAGCAATAAATGCTCCATCAGCAATAAATGATTTCTCATTAAGTAATTGGGTTGGAACAAAAACCTGCAGCCTTGATAAGAGCCTGAGTCTTATATAGCAAATCAATTAAATAAAGTTAATTAGAAGCAAAAACTAGACACTAATTAAGAAAATGGTTCGAATCAAATATTGTAGCCACCCTGGCCCTCTAGGATTGGAGCTGGGCAACCTTGATGTACACTGTTTGGTGGGTCAGCTAGAAAAATTCTTCTATTAATATACTGTATTTTAAATGTATAATCTGAGAAAATAAAATATAAAAATAGATTATTCATGGTTTGCGCTGACAAGGCTGGGATTCAAAGTTTCTGGAAATGTAACACAGTAGAAGTACCACCACCATTTCATTAACAATTTATTTAATCAATTTTTATGTACGGCCATTAACAGCATAAACTTTGAAGAAAAAACATTACAATACAATATTAAATAAGGAATGTGGTCAGTACCATAACATCAACACACAAAATATAAATAAAAATATTCATGGGAGCTTCAATATAGTGCAGAACATCAAGTCTAACTCAGTGTTTGGTTCCAGTTTATCAAGTCGGATTAATAGGTACTGTATAAGGAGTTTGAATCAGGTTGTTTTCTGCCACTGTTGGGATTAGAATACCATCATCTTGATGTCAAGCTTATAATAATGTGGCCTCATGTAAAATGGGCAGCAAATCATTCAGTTCATTAGCACTGAATTTGACATTACAGTTTGGCATTCATGTGTTTATGCATGCTGAGGCAAATACAAAACTGACACCCTCTGCTTTTGTGATCTAATAATTTTAGCATAGAGTTGAATAAGCGCCACAACAGAAGCATTTGTGAAAATGTATTACATTTACAATAGCTCAATTCCATGCTATTTTTTAAAATGTTGTCATTATCATTAATGTTTTGCTCATGATACAAGTGATAACACCTATAAAAAGCTTTTTATCTCTATTTTAGACCAACACTCTTAAAAAAAACACATAAGATGACATAAAATAATATTCTCTTGCCCACTTAACCCAATTCATTGTCATTATTGTTAAAGCCTATCCTGGGAGTACTGATTACAATTTATGAAGCCAACCCAAGATGGGATTCCAGTCCGTCATAAGAGCTACTCTGTGATGCCTGGGTTGCCTACAGCTGGCATATTTATACTTAAGTCTGGGACATTGATAGTCAGGAAACACTGATGGACTGGGCAATGAGGAGTGTGCTGGCTGGGCACCCATTTAAATGGCTTGCACCTCAGCCAACTCAGCTGGTCACCTTTGGGGTGATCCAAACCTGGCTGTACTGTCCTACCACTTTCTCACTCAGGCATCCACAGGATGATCTTCTGAGCCCTTTAGGTCACTCCTGCTGAGCATTTGGGAGCTTCATTCACTTCATTTGCTCACTCCACAAGGGGCAAAATCTCAGCTGCCATGCCTCCAATCCAGCAAACCAACCCCTTTACCCAATCTTCTTCCAAAGCCATTTTTCTCTTGATTTATCTTTCTCCCTTTTTCTGAACTGCCAACCTCCCTACTCATGCTTGTCTCCAAACCAAACACTCCAAGGCTGCACATTGCTGCAGTCTTGGCCCAATACAGGTTAACAAAAGGATGCCAGGCACGGCATTGATCCAAAAAAGCTGTCAAAGGTGCAGGCCTTCAACCTCTGAGGCAAACTGTGCAGCTGGCAGTACCAGTGCAAAAAAAAAAAAAGAGGTTCCTCCTGTTTAAGACCCTAAAGCTGAACGCTGAGTCAAAGGAGCAGGATCTTGATACATGGTGAAAAGAAACATCTCCAAAATTCCTGCTACAGATGAGACAAGTTTGGCATCTTATTTCCACCAGCCTACAACTGGTGGAACCCATGGTTTGTGGATGGGTTACAGGAAAATGGTTCTGTGATATGGCCACCTGCTATCCCTCTTCTCTTTCCTTTTCAGGCACAGCTCAAATCAATGAACAACTCAACATTGTGTTGTTTGACTCTTGTTAGGTGCTATTTCATGCAGTTACAAAAATACAGTGGAAAAAGGGCCAGTCTTACCAGCATTCAAGGGGAGACATGCTGATATCCGTGTGCCACTTCCTTAATGTCCTCTCAGGTCGTTTTCCATATCTTAAAAATGATGGTCATTCCAGTGCTTTCATATGCTGTGATACTGGTAAGGGACTGGCCCCAAGAACAAATCAACCATGGGAAGCTGCAGGTTGGTGTTCGAATAAAACAGAGGATGGCTGTAGATGGTGTCTCTCTGTCCCAAGGCAGGTAAGGGGATTGCGACAAAGTACAATGAGGCTGACTTTCACAGAGAAGGTGAGACAATGTCCAAAACATCCCCTGCTATGCCAGCTCTGCTGTTGGAAGCTATGCCGGAGACTGTTGACTCTGAATGGTCACTTCAGACTACTGCTTGCCTCCTTCAGAAAGGAAAAGTGGAATGACGACTTGCTGATGTTTGCTAGTGTGAAGATTGGCCTCAACCACGAACAGACTCCAAGATAGCTATGTCCGAAACACACTTTTTTTATTGTGTTTTCCTTCAGCCAGTACAGCTCAATGCCCAAAACACTCTCAGTCCTTATTATTTTCTTTTCCTGCCACCACCACTCCTCTTCATCAAACTCTGTCATGCTACCTTCCAACTCCGGCTCCTGGAATGGAGTGAGACGGCCCCTTTTATCCAGTACCTGGATGTGGCCCAGGTGCTTCCTGACGAGCTTCCTGCAGCACTTCCTGTTGTGGCGGAAGTGCTTCAGTCCATGTTGCCTGGAACGTTTTTGCATCCCCTGGCGGTGGCCACGTGCCCCAACAGGGTGGAGCCTCCCAGCTCCGATCTTGTGGCTCCCCTGCACCCCAGGGCAGTAGCCCTCTTGTGTCCCGGGGAGGTATTGGTGCTCTCCCGGTCCTTCCACGTCCCAGGCATCCCGACTTTGCAGCCGTCTATCACACTAAAAATACCATCAATTTGGTTAATAGCCACATTTCGATTTTGAACTTGATCTACTTTACCGGGTGGCCGAACACAAAGGCCAAACTCAGTGACAGCTCCTGGTCCTGCATGCTTATTGACATGAAGAGACATGTAGTTGGAGAATCACTCCTGAATAATGATATAGAATTTATTTTTAATGGCAGCAGTCAATACTTGTGTTAATCTTTTTTGTTGATTTTTCATTTAAAAGTGAATAACCACGTTGATTCCAAAAATATGTAAACCTGTGTGCGTCTTTTCAAATCACAAAAGGTAAAAAGGTGTGTTCTGGCTGCTATACAATTAGATTGAACCTTATTTGTCCCCAGTGGGAAATTTGGTTTTTTTACAGAAGCTCAATAAATTAATAAATAATATTATCATATTATGAAAAACAACAAACTGCTGTCAGATATACACCAGAATGATTTATAGAGATACACATAAACTAAAATGAAAGAAAACTTCTGACTTGGCAGTTACAGTCTCAATGTGGTATTGTACAGGTGTATTGCTGCTGGTATAACGGAGCCCCAGTAGCATTTCTTGAAACAATTTTGCTGAAAACTTAAGTTGGCTAAAAGTACTCAGTGTTCATTTGTAAGAGAGAGGATGTGCAGCATTGTTCATAATGGCCATCAGTTTTGTCCTCATTCTCTCCTCCACGTCTTCCTCCAGAGAGCTGAGAGTGCATTCCATAGTCTGCCCAAATATAGTTCCTCTGTGTTATGAGACCAGTCCAACCTCTCATTGATTTGGACCCCCAAGTACCTGTAGGAGTGCACCACCTCTACATTCACTCTTTGAATAGTGACCATACACAGAGGCTGTTTGGTGCAGCTACAGTCAATAACCAGTTCTTTGGCTTTGCTGATGTTAAGTTGTAGACAATTCTTTCTACACCAAGAAACGAAGTTCTCCCCCTGACTCATATACTTTATCTCATCCCCCCTTGATACAAACATCAAGAGTGTGGCCATCAACCAGAGTTTTGATATGCATATCTGTGCTGAGCCTTTCCCAATGGTTAACTCGATTTTATATAAGAGTACACGAGTGAATGATAAATGTCACACTGTGCAAACATACAAGTACATATCTGGCTGGAACCTTTTCATGTCTTGTGCAAAGTTGTGTTTCATTTCTTCTATGAAAAAAATCATTGATTCACTGCCAATAGTGATACGCGAACCCTGCTGAATTTGTTTAAGCCTCAAGGTTCACAAAATTGTGAAATTATTTTGGAACTTCGCCAAACTCAGGAAAATGCTTTTAAGTCAACAGGGCAGAATAAACTGAACTAGTTTTGAGTGGATTTTTAAGGTGTAATGGCCTTATAAGTGGCCATGATGGCTAGGGAGACATCTGCCAACTATGCTGGAGCAAATGTTCTGGCCAAAATGTGACCTGAGCTGTGAGGTAACAGTGCTAATTGTGACTCCCAGAGATAAAATTAAATATCAAAACAGTACAATTACTGGCAGACAGGAAACATGAATTCACTAAGGCTTATCCAACCCAGATTACATAAGAAATACTTACACCTTTTGAACCAAAACGTACATTTTTTTGCCTGCCACTGCTATCTTATAGGCATAACACTAACGCACGTGGTCTCCTTCCTGGTTGCATAAACTGCACAGATCTCTGGGTAATAGTATTAAAGGCTTGAGTGTTACACACAGGTTACATTCAAGTTCACACAAACAGACATTACTTTTAAGACACAAACATACGGAAACATTTCCTGTTTTGTTCTGTGTGCATTTTGAGTTTAAATGTATTTGCAAGTTTTCCCCTAATTTTTAGCCCACTGCTAGGATCAGAATTATATATTTGGGAGGCTATCTCATTCAACATTGGCTGTTATAGCTTTGTGATGTTAATAAAATTCATCTAAGCAGACAACATGGCAAAATTACAGGAAAATATTCACTGGACAAGACATGCAGGTCACCAGTGAGCGTAACATATTTGCTGCAAAAAACATTTTAGCGAATTTTGCCAATCAACACTAGTAGACAATATTCAACATCAAAGTCCAAGTTGCTCATATCTATCCCACCCTTTCCTACTTGTGGTGATGTATCTGACATCGCCTTGTGGATGCTGCACCCATAAAGTAGCTTCACATTGCTGTTTAAGGCTTTAAATAGAGAAACTGCAATGGAAATGTAGCTGTCAGGTGCTTGACAAAGTATGCAAAAGTAAGTCAATAGATGTGTAATCTTATAATTCAAACCTATTATAGGTACAGGGCTAATTGAAACACTCTTGCTCCTACTCCCTATTAAGGTTGTAATCCCTGAGGGACGGAACAAAATTAAATGGAGCAAAACAGAACCATAAGTGGATGGGATGCTAGTCCATCATAAGTTATTAGCATGCACAGCAAAGCATACACTTGTACTGGGGTAATTCAAATTATCCATTTAACCTGAGAGCATGTCTTTAAACTTTGTGAGTAAAGTCCCAAAAGAAAGTCAAACAAACACAGGAAGCCTATGCAAACTCCACAGAGACGGAACCCTGGCTAGGAAATGACCCTTAGATCCAAGCATTGTGAGGTGGAAACACTATTTTAACCCTTCAATAAATATTTGGATTTTGATTATTATACCTACAGCCAGTTTTTCATGATTGTACTCACTTCTCTCAAGGGATTGTGACAACTGCCCCCATGATTGTGAAAGAAAGAAAAGGATCTTAATTGGAAGATAATTAGTATTGATGGTCTTTCTACATCTAAAGATTTTCTACAAAACATCCCATTCCACAATGAAGCTGATCAGATTGGAAAACTAGGCGGAGAATGTAATGTCTTTTTCATTTAACTAAGGAGACCACTGTAGGCAAGCATTATTTATTTTGTTTATATAAAGAAGGTAGGATAAGCTCTGGTCCCCTGCAACCTGAAACATGGAGTAAATGATTTAAGAAAAGGGATGGCAGTTAATTACAGGGATCTTACAAATCACTGATTTAATCTAATCATGCTGACCGACCCCTGTAAAGAAATTACAAAACAGCCTTCCACCCATCTTTTTTCAGAGCCTGCTTTTTTCAATAATGAGTCAAGGAGAATCGGAAACTATTCATACAGTATTGTATACAAGGAAGGAACAAACTCTGGATGGGACACCAATCCATTACAGCACAAACTCACACAAACCAACATTTACTCACCCTGGGAAAGATTACATAAACAAATCAATTAACACAGACGTCTTGGGATGGTAGATGGAAACTGGAATACCTGAAGAAAACACACATGGATTTAAGAATACTTTGTAAATTCCACATAGAAAGAACCAAATCTGGGTCCGAAAGCTGAAGAGAAACCAATTTTGTTTTTGGCAGTCAGACCCTGTGCCATTGGGTATGAATCAATCAACAGCTCCTAAAGAAAAACAAACAAACAAAAGGTGTACATATAAAGTTGGTTTGTTTTGCATATGAGTATGTTATATGATGGCCTGACATCTTGCTCTGGGGTGGTTCCTGGCTTGTGTTTGAAAAAAACAGGTGCAGAAAATGGAAGAATAGAGATGCTTTGTAAAAGAAATGTAAAATGAGACCTATAACTACACGTATAGGATTCCATATTCTACTTAGCATTGTGTGCAGGACTAAAGAGCACTGGTAACATAATACTAATTGTGGCGAATAGCAATACTTTGAATAATAGATTATATCACTTATATGCCAGAAAAGTATGTATATTTGGAAGCTTTCCAGAAAACAAAAATAAAGTCAATCTCCTCTTCAATGGATATGACACATATGCTGAGCTGTGCTGAATATTTCCAGGCTGTCTTGCTTGTGCTTCATTTCTCTAGGAAACATTATCGTAAATGGACAAAACTTTAAAGCGGCAGGTTAAAGGCAGGAATGAAATAAGGGTGTTTTGATAAATCCAGTCAGTTATTTTCTTTTTTATACAGTGTCTTTAATATTTAGATTTATGACAAACAGCTTTATAATGCTAATCAGATAACTAAATCAACTGATTTTGTGCAAAGGAGGACAGCTTCTTAATACACCAGATGGTGCAACTTGGACCCATCATCAGTGATGAACCCAGGATCATAGGGTGTTACGGGTCTTAGATCAACAGACACCCTCACCTGGGTGACCCGGTGATTAGTCATTAGGGGTGATTAGTCTCCAGCTTGTGTCCAAGTAGCACGCTACACCGTGGATCACCCCTCTTGATCCACAACCACCTTGATACGTTCTCTACAGCTTCCATGTTTTTGGTGCCTCTTTTTTCCTGTGATCCTCTAATGCCAAGGAGACTTTGTGCCTGATGGAGAGACTGCCCTGCAAAGCTCCTGCAGCCCACCTCAATGGGCTCACAGTGGGACTTCCACCCATACCTTCTAAATTCTTTTATCAGTTTAAAATATTTAGCCTACTTATGCCCATGGTCCTCCTCTCTCTGATCCTCCCAGGGGACAGCGAGTCCAGCATAATCGCTTGCTAAGACCAAATCCATCCCGGGTGTTTTCCTCACAATGTGTTCCACCAACTTCCAATGCTTCCCTAGGTCAGCCTTCAGTTGCTTTCACACACTGAGGCTAGCAGCCAAGTTGAGCTCTGAGCTCCACCTGAGGTTTTCACCTGCCTTAACAAAGGCAATGTTGGGCCTTATTTATCAGTGGAATGCTGCAGACACACATGCTCGCTAAAACAGAATTTTAAAACATGACATGGGAACAGGTTCTGGGATAAGTGGTGTATATATTATATATATATATACATATATATATAGATATAGTAATATATCTATACTAATAAAAGGCAAAGCCCTCACTCACTCACTCACTCACTCACTCACTCACTTACTCATCACTAATTCTCCAACTTCCCGTGTAGGTAGAAGGCTGAAATTTGGCAGGTTCATTCCTTACAGCTTACTTACAAAAGTTGGGCAGGTTTCATTTCGAAATTCTACGCGTAATGGTCATAACTGGAACCTATTTTTTCGTCCATATACTATAATAGACGTCTGCTCAATGGCCTTTGCATTATTTCACAGTAAAACTATTTCAATATATATATACATACATATATATACACACACATACATATATATCAGCGCTTCCCGATTCATTTTACCCTCGCATCCCCTTGGTTTGAGACGTATGAAAAAATATGCGGTTAACGCAGAAAGACAGATCACCAATTGAAGCTTTATGAATAATACTTTATTCGCCATCAATGATTGTTTTGGTAAAGCCATACTCAGTGTAATCATTAGATGAATAGTAAAAAAGTAAGAGCGAGGGGAGGGTGACTTATTGAGGCACGCAGGCGAAACCACAATAGCACGCGAGTTCGATGTAGTGCCGTCAACTCGATCTGAATTGTGCGATCACATTCGAAAAAATATATCTTTTCAAGTTCTATTTAGTCAACACAAATATCTTTGGTTGGAATGTAAGGCGAATTTACTCTTTACATTTCTATGGTGAAGAAAAATTTATGCAATGATGCCTACATTTAACTTAAATTCCTACCAAAGACATTTCTGTCGACTAAATAAAAATTCCTATTTAAAATTTAAATAGAACTTGAACAGATACGATAGTTCATAATATCCACGCAGACTTGCACGTAAGAGCGGGAGTCATCCGTTTTAACAAGCAGCGTATTGCACTGATACGAAATAGCCTGCCCATTTAATTATTTAGGAATGGATAAATAAATTAAGATTTTGTACAAATAATGTTTTTCATTTATCTTCCTTGATGGATTCTGGCACCCCCTGCAACAGTTGTTTGCACCCCAAAGAGTGTAACTCCACCTCCCACGTAATTTAGTGCCTGCCCATATAAGGCCGTCCATCAGCGGCAATCCAATAGAAACACTGCTGCTAAATATTCACGGGTGAAGGACTGTGGTTATGCAGACGAAGATGAGATGGTCAGGGTGGTGTTTGGCACAAACTCAGCGAAACTGCGAGAGAAACTTTTAAGTGCCGGGTCTTAGCTAACATTAAATACAGCCGTGGACATCGCACGAGATGGCACCAGCACAGCTGGGAACCTTCGATGCATGTACACCGAGCGTCTCATGTGAACTGACGCAGTGCACAGACAAAAAGCAACAGTTCCAAAGAGTGCTGAACAAAAACCTAATTACACAATTGAGAAGGCAGCAAAAAAATATGAAGCGTCTGACACATACAAGCATATTCATAAGTGCAACTACTGAGGAAACAAAGCACACGGTGGAAAAAGTCAATGTCCCGCTAAAGGAAGACAGTGTAAAAAAAAACCCGTGCATGCAGTGTGTCACGTCTCAGATAAAGAGGAAGACGAGCTGTTTATTGATGCAGTAAGAAACGAATCGATGAATGAAACCTGTTATCTTTACAACGATTGACAAACACGGAATGTGACTTGAACACAACACATCCTACAAATACGAACCTGATTGAAAGAAATAATGATAATCAAATCCTTGATGACAGCAACACTCGTAACACTCACAAAACAATTACTGTATATTGACAATCATGTTACGTTATTTTTAAAATGTTCCCTTTTCTTTTTCATAACTTCTTTAACACATTACTTCTCCGCTGCGAAGCGCGGGTATTTTGCTAGTATATACTGTATATATATATTACAAATCACAGTTGTAGTCAATATCTCAATTGATTTTAAACTTACAAACCTGTTCTACTGCAGTACATTAGAGTCCAGGATAGTCATATTGCAACAGTACAGCAAACCTTAAGGGGAATGGCTTATGATAAAGGCATTAGTTAAATGGACATTTTACATGGGTGGGTCTGTGCTACTGATCAGAGTCCATGCAGCACCTCTTCCTAGGCAAAAAAAATCTTAACATTGCTTCTTCAAAAAAAGTATCTACAAATAAACAAAGTGACAGATAGCTGACACAAAAAACATTCTTAGATTGAACAAATTTTGTCTGTCTATTATAAATAAAAATGTTGGAAGGGAGACTGGGGAGACTAGGGAGATGAGACGTGATCTTCTTGGAAGACAATTTGACGTCCTGCGAGAGACACTTTAACGTCATGTGAGACAAGGCAGTGAGACAACATTTAAAACAAGTTCACGGACATCTAACCTAGCAGTTGTTGGAATGCTTTTGGCAGACACGCTTCATGTGCTCCCAGCTCTTAAAACAACAAACGACAAGCAGAATACGCAGCTCACCAGCAGCAGCAAGCCAGCAGATGATCCGACTTCTTCTCCTTAGCATGCGTTCAGCCAAACCCCCTTCACAACGCGAACGGCAGACACATGAAGTGGCAAAAGGACAGCTGCTGTATAGGCTTTTAAATGATTGACGCGCAGTGCGACAAGCAGAATACGCAGCTCGCCAGCAGCAGCAACAACAAGCCAGCAGATGATCCATTCGCTTCACCTTAGTGTGCGTTCAGCCGCCCCCCCCCCCCCTGCACAATGCGAGAAGTGTTATACGTCCTGCGAGAAAGAAATTTAACCACGCCTGGGGCCGGAAATAAAGGACAAGTACAGTATTGTTTTTACAAAAGTTTTAAAGTAAAAGTGAAAATAATGCATATGTAACGATTCCAATGAAAATAAGAATCTCTTTAAATTGTATATCCAGTAAACCAAACCCAGGGGTGGACGAGCGAAGTCAGCAGTGGACGGAGCCCCCAGTATTTTATAAATTTCAATTTACAGTAACTTATTAAGAACAATATATATTCAGATCAGTACAACAAATGCATTCATAGTTCTCGATTTTTTGTTAAATCTTTCTCTTACAATTAGCGGTGAGTCATTACAGTATAAGCAAGCCTTTGTAGTAATGTCAAAGTGTTGAAGGTGGTGAAAAGAAGAATATGGAATGTGCATGGAAAAAAGATATTGAAAGCTCATCTATAAAAAAAATCTTGAGGAAATAAATGAAACTAAATAATTGAAGCAATATGCAAATACTGTAATGAGTAATAATAATAATAATAATAATGATGATGCATTTTACTGCGGTGGGTTGGCACCCTGCCCAGGATTGGTTCCTGCCTTGTGCCCTGTGTTGGCTGGGATTGGATCCAGCAGACCCCCGTGACCCTGTGTTCGGATTCAGCGGGTTGGAAAATGGATTGATGGATGGATGATGCATTTTATTCATATAGCACACTATATAAACAATGTTGTATCTAAGTGTTTTATATTGTTATAATTTATACAAAGGAAACACTAAAATAAGCATCACATGTCAAAGTTTATAAAAACAGGATAAATATCCATTATAAAATAACTAAAAACACATTTAAAAAGATACATCATCAACCTTAATTTATAAACAGTGGAGGCCTAAAAAGAGCATGGAAATTTGTTTCTACAGATGCAAACCATTGGAGCAGATGGGTTACTCGCCCATTGTGGAGAGTTTTGTCCATGGGACAGCCACAGAATATCACACAGACTGGAGAGATCTTACAGACACAAGCAGAGTAAGTAAATCCCAAAGATATATGGGGGTAGTGACAGTGAGAGATTTGCATATGAGCAGCAAAATCTTGCACCGGATCTACGTCTTGCAGGCAAATTGTAGAGAAAAGACAACCAGAGGTATGTGGGAATACTTCTGTGTATTGGTAAATACATATGTAGCATAATTTTGAAACTCCTGGGTGGCCTTCAGAGGGAAACATGGCAAACAAGTAACTGCAGTAAACCAGTTGCTTGTTAATAGAAAAAGCCTAAGGATTATTTTAAGCTTGCAGAAGAAAGATGACCAGGTGATCATCACATAAGAGGAGGACCAAAGTCAGTCAGGCTGAAGTCACATCCAATGAATCAAAAAAGGATCAAAGCAGCAGTAATTAAAGGACAAAATGAAACAAAGTGAAAAATGAAGAAAAGTCAAAACCATAATAACCTGATACTAAACCTACATGAAAAGAAGCTTACTGTCACTAATAAAGAATGTCATTTTGCCAACAGGAATCGGAAGCAACTTGATGTCATGGCAAATGATGAATGCGGTAGAGGCATTTAAAAATGACAATGAGGAAAAGAGACAATGAGATGTGAGTATAAAATGAAATGCAATAAATTCATTGAAGGGAAAAAGAAATCATGCAAACAGAATTTACAGCAACAGACTCTGCAAGTCAAAATCTGCATGAAATGCATGACTACATGGCATTAAAAAGGAACACGATTCATAACAGTGGGACAGTATAAAAGCATGACTCAGCTTCTCGGCATCTTGTATCAGCAGAGATGGTCTGACTCTTGATATGTTCCTCAGATGATAAAAAAAAATCTTATATAAAGGCTTTGGAGAGTGAGAGTAGGGTTGAACGTCACACCTAAATTGGTAACTAGAGAGGACAGGGGAATCATCTGACTATTTAGGGTAAGATGAACAAACCCCATTTTTTTATCTGCCATGGGGTATCAATAACAATAGCTTCTGATTTACTATTGTTTATTTGTAAATAGTTTTCACTTATCCAGCACTGGATAACATCCAGGCATTTGGCGGCCTAAGACAATCCAAACTGATTTTTAGGAGAGGTATAAAAATAAATCTGTGTGTCAACAGTGAAAAGACACATTGTGTGAGTGTAACATTTTGACCAGGGACAGCTTGTAAATCAGGAAAATAGTTTAGCCCAAAACTAACCCCTGAGGCAATCCAAATGAAACAAAATAAGATTTTAATTTATATTTTCTAAAGGCCATGTGTTCTTTCCTCCTGATAAGAGGTCAAACAGTCCAACACAGTGACAGATATCTGCACCTACGTTTCTGAAAAACTGTATTGCCCACTATCAACATATTGTTGTCCTTTGCTTTGAAAAGACCAAGGAGGGTGTCTAAATTCTAAGCCACAGCAGAGGCAAAGGGAAAACTTGGGTGTGGCACTATACAAGAAACTGAAGCAATATTTATGCACTGAAAAACATTCCTCTGTGAAATAACAAATCGGCCTAGCAACAGCCCAAGACACCTCACCATTCAGCAAAAGTATATTTCACATCAGGAAAATTTTTAAACTCTATACAGCAATAGCACCAAACACTGTACTACCGAGAATATATCCAAATACAAAGAAATGTAATATTCCCACCTCTAGTATTTATTTAACAGAGCTGTGCTTAGTACTGTTGTTCCTTTTAGCATTACTCTTCTTCATGCCTCTGTACAGTTCATTTTCTACTCCTAGTGATAGTTCAGCAAAATTAAGGACCCCTGTTTTTGGTTGCTGTAGCTCATTCCATTTTAATATTGAATCTTACCCATTGTTTTCATACACATCGTCAACTTCAGGACCTGAAATAAAAGAGATGTAACTGGCTGATCAAATAAAAAATCTTACCAATATCTGCAGATGCTGTAACTATATAATAATAGACAAAAATACTGAACTCTGCTACAGAATTTTGAAGACAAACGGAAAGACAAAATTATCGCATTAGCAATTTAAAATGTACTGTAATGAGGATAATATTTGCAAGAGATGCTGTCAAAGACAATATTTATGACATGGAAACCAACAGCAATCATGCATTGAAAAACAAAAAAAAAAAATCAAATAATTAAACAAGGCCCGTTTCTAGCTGAAAGCTTCTGTTTCTAAATTTTAATAATTCAGGAAACATTTTCTATTCCAGTGACTTGACATATATTTTCCACTGGTGCAAAGTGCTACAACTGCATTCAAACAGCTGAGCTTTAGAAAGCTACACTAACTCCCTTTCAAATCTTAAATTCCACATTACTGAGCTACCCAGTGCTCAAAGCAACTGTATATGAAAAACAATGGCAATATCCTTGACTTCATTGGATTCACATCGTTTATTTCTTTCTTAATTCAAAGTAAAATACTAAATGCTGAATTCAATTCATTTTTTTCCAAACAATATTAAGGTAATATTTAATGATTTCTTTACTCACTGCCATTGCAGGTTCTAGTCTTTATAGGATGTAACAAATGCTGCTTACATTTCAGTTAGAATCTAATCAGCCAGACGCAAAACTATATTCCTTAGCAAAGGTTAATCCTGTATAACAGAGCTCAGTGGTTAATGTACAGAAACATTCACCGAAATATCCAAGGATTACCTATATCCATAATACATTGTATTAGGCAATCAATATTCTGGGTGATCGAAAGCCGTCTCTTTCTTCTGTTGGTATTGTGTAAAAAGCAACAAGGGAAAAGTAATATTCCAATGTGCTCTTTAACAACAATCTATTTTTATAGAGTGCACTTCTGAGACTTCCAGCCCAGAGTACTACAAAGGCCCATACCTATCACCTAATAATGTACAGTAAGAAAAATAAAGCACATGTTAAAAGGCAGTGGGGAAGAGAGTAAAAATATTATTGTGACATGCATGACTGAATAAAGCAAGTGTCCCTGAAACTACAAGCTCATGCATACAAACGTCTGGTAGATTTCGACCAGCCATAACATTACTGAGCGGCCTAATTATAAGCAAACAAAGTCATGCAAGCATAACTTATATATAATTCGTGGAATGACAAACTGGACTTAGACTCTAATTTTCCATTCCTGTTATCCCAATTGTGAGTGTGACCACTGAGCCAGAATCACAGAGATTGAACAAGAGGAGGATGATATGGAGGCCTATATTTTAAAGGGGGCACGTGCTCCATGAAAAATTGGTAATGATAGGCCAAAAAACATCAAATAGATGGCAGAGGACAAAACACTCAAACATTAGAAATAAACTGCACTTAGCTTAACATCTTATGAAAATTTTACTTCTTAAAATAAGCAGCTGTGAGGTAGGCACAAGATCTTCATCAGATCCTCTGGTAAAAAAAATGAACAAAGTTTCCAGGGCACTTTTCTTGTCTGAGGCTCAAGCTTTGACTCTGCAGCTGTGTCCCAGAGGTTTAGTTGGCAGAAAAGATCGAAAGGCAAATGGCTAACTGACCTCCAACATGACAGTGTTCAGATATTAAATCAAATAAACAACAACAGTATAGTGTGTGTTAACTGACCCCTTGTATCACTTGATTAAATATTACTAGCCACGGTACCTATCGAAGACAGGTAATAGAATAGTTTTTTAAAATTTGCTGTCTCTTGCCCTACTATGTGTACCTTCAGCGCCTTTCTTCAGAATAAATTTGTCTTAACCTCTCTTCACCGGTCCCTTTCTCCCTATGAAATCTGCTTCTCAGATTATTTTCGAGGTGCCTTGCTCACCTCCTGTCTGGTTTTATACTATCCATCTTTAAAGGCAACTCTCTCAGCCTGCGCCTTCACTCTCTCCATATGTGTCTCGCACTCACACTTTCTCTTTCTTTGTGTCAACAAAGCCAGACTGACCAATCAGATTGCTCTTTGGAACTGGACACACATACCTCATCGTTTTATTATAATAGAGAGATTTACATTTGCCATTTTATCATCTTGTTTAGATATTATTTACAACATTTGCCCAATAAATTATTTAATTGTTTACAAATCCTTTCTTCCCACTCTACCTCACTATAACCAGGCCTCCAGGTCTTCAGCTCAGATTATGTTTTGCAGTTTCTCTTTGTTTACATTTCAGTGTTCAGTAGGTCATAATGTGCCTAGAATTCCTGGCAAATATGAAATTATTTTATAAATTTGTATCTTTCCAGGCTAAGTCTATGCATAATTAAGTAAATATAGTAAAAGATAGCACTTCCATATCCATTTAAAGCATAAGTTACAGTGATATACAAGCTATTGATTATATCTGGTAACTGACTTGCTTATGGCTCTACAACAGTAGTCATACTGTCTTGGAAGATCAGTAGCCACAACTTTGGCTATTCAATAGGCTAGAACCCAGAGCTGGTGACCCTCACAGCAGAATAAGGTAAAGGCAGGAAACAGCCCTGGATGTAACACCAGTTTATTGTAGGGGACACTTGCACTGCTTTTTCACTACCAGGAGGAACAGGGCAAAGCCAGGTTTCTAATTTATTAACACTTTTCTGCTAAGGTTTTTAGAACTACTGCTGAATTTAATGTCTGGCTGGCAGTTGTGGCCAAAAATATAGGCACTGCTGCAGCAGTTTCATTTAATTCACAAATTATTTCACAAAATGAAAGACATTGCAAATGATTGGTTTTAACATGTTTCTTATCTATTTGCATTAGAAGAACATAAAAAACCTGGGGAAAAAAGCTAAAGGTTTCTCAGTCTAATACATTGTTGGTTAAGAATGATGTTGAAGATGAAATTATTATGAAATTAGATAAGCATCCATAATAATAAAAAGGAACCTCCCCTCCAGACAACACCCCCCACCCCTAACACAGCACTGAATAGCAGAAGTAGATACTGTATATACAATAAAAAGATACTTACTCTATTGTTTTGTTTAGTTAGGAAACTTTTAATCTTGCCTTGTACAAAATGTATGCTAATGACTATATAAGGGTTATGAACTGCAGTTAACCCTGGCTCTACCTAGCATAGTGTGTTACTAACTGAATGGAAAAGTGCATATTGGAGATTTTGCAGTATGAAGTAATTAGAATGTTTCGAGATTTAGTATTCCCCACAGTTTGATTGGCACATTTATTGTACTGACTTATTATTATGGCTATAAAAACAATAATCAGACTTGAATATTATACAGTATATTCAATTCTCCTTGGTAGTGAGTTTTATTCTTTTTCTTCTTTCTTTCTTTGTGAATTAAAACATCTTTTTCTCTCTATTGATACAAAAAAAACTGAAGCTTGTTTCTTCCAGAGTGGTCACACATACTTTTTGAAGAAGTGTGTTATTATCCTGGAAAATATATCTTGTGTCAGCAAAGGCATAGTCCAACCCTCGAATGGATGTTCATCACTCTGAACACATCACGGAAACTTATATACACACTAACACTCGCTGAGGCTGGAACAATTAAGATACATGCATATATTTGTGATGTGAAAAAACGTAGAAAACTCACATAGAAATAAGAATGTTCAAACTTCACACAGTCAGCCATCTAGTCTGAAATCAAACCTACTGCACGTTATTGAAGATGTGAGGAAGGGCCACTAAATGTCATACCATTATGTGCCCTAAAAGTTGAGAGACATAAAAAAAGAAGTAAGATAATGATTTTATTAATACAAACTTATTTGTGGCCTGCCGTTTTATTAGATATGCCCAGATTACAGCACTATAATAAAATATAAAAAATAAAATAACAATACTGCATATGTAAATTGGATGCTAGACAATATTAATAATACAGTCATTATTTAATGTGAGATGGTGCATCTTCAACCCATGCAGCTGATTTCTGTGCAAGTAAAATTGCTGTAGTTTGCAGATTAAAATACTGAAATATACTATGCAACCATTGAATCTCTGATATTACCAACAAGTGTAAACAAAAAAGGTCAATCTTAAAATTAGAATATCTAACAACAATCATGGTACTTTTCATGTTTCATTTGAAAGCACTTTTCGAAACTGGCTGTTACTGCTGAAACTAAATACCTTCTGCACAGAACTAGGAACAAAAGACCATCAGATAGGAACAAAAGACCATTATAAATGAGGTGAGGCCATTCACTACCTCTAGCTAGTTTGGGCAGCTAATATTAAGGTGTCTTTGCATCTGTGTATGAATATATTTATCAGGCTTTATTAGGTTATGCAATATGTAATTTTGCAAACACTTTTACTGAAAACTGAATATTTTGCTAGACTGACACAATCAGTCTTCTTTTTATATAGTGTGTAATGTCTAGTTTCTAACCTGCCCTCAAGACTTTTCCACACCAGGCTTTCTTCTCTTAGAATATGAGGGCTGCATTTCTGGTTGGTTTAAATCAACACACCTAAATACTAAGTATAATAAACCAATGTAAACAGACTCATTTGAGACCTTTAAGGAAGATTTCACTGGTATTGTCTTTTAAATGATGAATTAATAAAAAAAAGCTTGGTAACATTTCTGTGAACAAATTTATAATGTAAAATATTTCCAGCATTATTGAATATAATAGTTTTGGAGATTACAGGTTCAATATGAAGGTAAAGGTATACTGATACAGTGACTGAAAAAGTAAGTATAATGCATAAATAACATAAACTAATAATCATATAGTTTTCACCATGCCAACACACATAAAAAATACTGTATCAGGAGACGATAATGAGAGCCAAGAGTTGTTAACCATGTCCATTTGATTAGCTGATGATCAGCAAGTTCAAACACCTTTAAAAAATAAAAACTTTGCAAAAATTGTAAAACAAGTTATAAAGCTATTTTCAAATAGTCCAACATCCTACAGACAGATGAAATACATTATTTACAAAATGATATCTTTGAAGTCAATTTCCAGTCGTCCCAGGAGTGGGAGGCCCCAGTAAACTGATCCAAATTTCCAACCATTTGATGCACTAACAAAATGCAAAAAATTGAAAAGCTACATCAAGGGATGTAGAGACATCTGACAACATAGAAAATGTTTCAGTTTATCATTCCTTTATTATGCAACTTATTGCAATATTACAGATTCCCAGCATAACTCTGATAGAAATAATATTAATGTAACGATGAATGTAAAAATGATGCATTACAATAAAAGTTAATATTTATTGGAAAAGAATAAACAAATACTTGTATTAAAACTAGATATTATCATTTTAATTTGCATAAAGTTATAATATTCATTGGTACTCGGAGATGAATGTGACATCCATGGCAGTGATCTAGGCCAGGGACTGCCTGAAGATTGTTACAATAAAATCCTTCCCCATGTATCCATAAGCTTAAGTAAGGGAAGTAAACCATGATGAAATGTAAAGCATTCTTTTTGATGATCTAATAAAGGGTGTCATAATTTTTCCAGAATAAATGCATACTTCACATACAGTACTCTGTTTCTTGTTTTTGGTGTGTAGTTTAACAATCATTGGACTTGTATTGATGTTCTGTTCATAATGAGTTTGGTCGTAGTTAGAGCAAATTATTCTGTAGGCTGTTCAAGACTTAACAATGGTGCACATTCCATTCTGACATTCCTCTGGTCATACACATTTATCCACCTTACCTGGTTGTTGATAATGCTGGATAACATGGACCATGCTGTTGCATTAATCAGAAGCCAGTAAAAAGAGAGACAGAGTGAGAACAAATCAAATGCATTTTCAGTCCAACTGATTTTAACAGCAAAAAGAGTCTTTACTTGTAACGGGAGATGTCATAATGAGGGTAAATCTGTGTGTTTATGTCACTTGATGTAAATGTGTAATACTGTATGTGACAGATTACTTGCAATTATTGTTTGAGTTTATTCCTGTAAAGTCTCATGCCCAACATTTTTAAAAGGCAATCTACACCTTACTATTAGAGGAATTAAAATAATACATAGGTAAAACTATTTCAATACAACATTTAATTAATTTGAAACTGTAATACCCACTTGATTGTTTCACATCCCTATCTAGGGTTGCTTTAGCTCTACATGGGAACACTAAGATTTTATCTGTGGTCAGTGGCCTTTGAGTGACTTACTAAAGTAAGTGCAATAAAGACAGATTAAAATAATGCTTGGGCATTCTGTCAGAGAGTACAGAGTATCTGTTGCTTGTCAATGGCTTTTTTATAATGATCAGTTTGTTTTTATTGAATTTTATATACATTGAAATAAGAATTATAACAGTTTTATTAATTAATATTTGCTGCTGTATACAGCAAATATGGTTCTCCCAATATTATTTTATTTCATATAACTAAGGTATTTATATCTGGGGTAAGTAGTGATTAAAAAGCCTTTTGTAATGTTTCTTAGCAATCTGTATTTGTATTTTCCCAGAAATCCTTATTTTACTGATCATAAAATGTTTGAATCAATGTGGGAGGCTGTGCCTGGCAAAAGTTTGCTGCAAACAGCAAAGGAATAACATTTGTCACTTGGGTCATAATGCCCACACTGGTGATGCAGAGGCATTCCTAGTACCAGTTTGAGTAAACAAAGTCCAACAAGAGGTGAAAGAAGTTTTTTTTTTTGTCAAATTGTGCTTCTTATTTTTTAGGTTGTTGAAAAGAGAGAAAGAGAGAGAGACAGGTTATTTGGGGAGGTCATAAGAGACAAGAGGAAATCATTAGGTTAAAAAGTGGTGGCAAATAGGTTTCACATGAAACAGGTGGGAGTTGACTGCAGGATCAAACTATAATTGGTACCTGGCCCTTAAAATAAACACTGAAGCTGGAGGCCCCATTCCATCCTGCCTCAGTTAGTCCTCTGGAGATGAAGACATCCATTTCCACTCTGCCTTTGTTTTGTGAAACAACAATAATCCAGTGCTGTAGGAACAAGCATTTGTCAGTACTGGAAAACGTTTGACTCAGACCTACCAAAGGAGGGTGGCACAGTGGAGCAGTGGTAGTGCTGCTGCCTCACAGTAAGGAGACCTGGGTTCGCTTCCCAGGTCCTCCCTGCGTGGAGTTTGCATGTTCTCCCTGTGTCGGCGTGCAGTACAAAGACATGCAGGTTAGGTGCATTGGTGATCCTAAATTGTTCCTAGTGTGTACTTGGTATGTGTGTGTGTGTGCCCTGTGGTGGGCTGGCGCCCTGCCCAGGGATTTGTTCCTGCCTTGTGCCCTGTGTTGGCAGAGATTGGTTCCAGAAGACCCCTGTGTTAGGGTATAGCAGGTTGGATGATGACTGACTGACTGATCTTCTAAAGGCATTAAAAAGCTTGCTTTGGCCTATTCCCTAGGTTCTTTCTTTTCTGAAAGGAAGGCTATTGGTGTTTGGAAGGATTATGCTACATTATACAAAACTATTATTATTTGTTAATGATCATGATTCTGTGGACATCTGGTACACTCAGTTTTACGTCTCTTTTGAAGGATGGCATCATTTTTTCAGCGAAAACAACTAACATCAGAATTGGGTTCAGTGACTCCAAAAATATAAAGTGAAATAACAATCCGAAAAAATGATAAAATAATAACCCAAAATTGACAATCATAACAAATCCACATGCTTGGATGGAAGAACTGCTTGTTAGCCTCCATCTTAAATAGTGTCAAAGGGATGAAATCACATGATGCAACGTCCTGTCATGATATGAAGTCAATGATGCACTTTTACCAAAAATATGCCATTTATGTCATCAAGAAAAAAAAAACCTAAAATGGTGAGGCAAAAATAACAAAATATACAACATTAAAAAATAATTAAATGTATACAATGAACAAATAGGTACAATATAATAATACTAATTCTACAAAGCTGAAAACCCTAAATCTGAGATGTATTTAAGATAAATATCAGATGAAAGTGTTTTTTTTTGTTGTGTTCTTGTCTGTCATGGCTGCATGCATTCCTTCTGTTTTGGTGATATGCTTCAATTGAATACTGTATTTGTAAGTGCTAAAAAAATGAAACTGCTATGCTACAAATATATTCCTAGTAATTTTAACAGGAGTAGGATCACAGGAAGAGACACAATAAACAAAGCTAGTTTCAAAACCAGAAAAAATCCAAAATATGTTTGTCTAAGCAAAAATGTAAAGACAAAATGGTGGTCATAATTTCAGTGCAAAAAGATTATACACCAAAAAGACTTTTAACAAGAAATTTGATTGCAAAAGTCCACAACAGCCACAATCTCGAATGAGGAAAGGTCATTACAGGTGACCTTTTAACCCACTGTGTCAATGACATTACATATTGCGACCTTTAAAGCCATGCCCCTGGCAACTGGGAGTGCATCCTAACAATGAGACTCATAAAATGGCCCTATCCTATACAAAATGGTGTCAGAAAGTGTGCAAAACAATTGTAATAACTTTGGTTGCTTATTGGATTTCAAAACTGTTGTCACATCTAAATTCTTTATACATGAAAATCCTGCATGGGAAGAAAACATCAATGAAAAACATTACAGAAAAACTTACAAAAATTAATAATGAATCATTTCATAACAAATTAGTGACCATCATTTGAATAGATAATGTCAACATTTATGTAGTTACATCTACTGACAAGGGGTCTATAGTCTAATAATATAGAGCCTAAGGGTAAAACCTGGGACTATACAAGAAAGACAAAAACTAGAAATTAATGGACCTGCTGATATGCTGAATTAACTTGGTGTGTTGTAGGTGAATTCTTCATCTGTAATCAAAGACTTATAAATGTTATTTAAAAGGCTGATTGGTGGGCTAGGCTCAATATGCTGGTCACATTTGGTTTTGTACTTAGTTTTATAAATTTTTAGTTTTATATTTTTTCTTAAGTCATATTTGAAACCGGGCGGCACAGTGGCGCAGTGTTAGTGCTGCTGCCTCGCAGTTAGGAGACCTGGGTTTGCTTCCCGGGTCCTCCCTGCATGGAGTTTGCATGTTCTCCCCGTGTCTGCATGGGTTTCCTCCGGGCGCTCCGGTTTCCTCCCACAGTCCAAAGACACGCAGGTTAGGTAGATTGGCGATTCTAAATTGGCCCTAGTGTGTGCTTGGTGTGTTTGTGTGTGCCCCGCGGTGGGTTGGCACCCTGCCCGGGATTGGATTCCTGCCTTGTGCCCTGTGTTGGCTGGGATTGGCTATGTGACCCTGTGTTCGGATTCAGCGGGTTGGAAAATGGATGGATATTTGAAACATGTTTTCAAATAATATCAAGCATATACAGATTAGTCACTGAATTAATTCTTGCCAGCAGTACAGTACATTTTCCACACCTTATGATAAAGCTGTAAGTGTTGGGAAATTATCCATTGCATTAGCATTAGGAAAACTAGAACAGATAGCATAATATTATGTACATGATAATACATCAATTGTGAGTTGCAAAGGCCTGGAACCTAGACAGGTATTATTCACACTGACAAGACATATAGTTAATAAATACAGAAGGGCCATATGTACCTTCTATTGTTAATCTGACAGTGCAAATTTTACTTATTCTGTTAGCATCATATGCAAGGCAGGAAACAAGCCAAGATGAGATGGTAGCTCATTGTATCAACAATCACACACATACTCATACTACACAGCTTTTAATGTAACAATTAATTTACATCTAACAATCACATTTTAGGTACCACATACCAGGAGAAAACCCATTTGGACACAGAAAAAACATCTAAATGCTCTACAGACAATAACTGAATTGGGCAAAAAACCTGCAAGATTCTATCTTATGATGAAAGCAGTTAAAGTGAAACTCCACCAAAAAATATTTTTTATTATTTAACCCATGCTCTTTGTAGTAAAATCCAAGAAAAAAATTTAACCTAATGTTTATATGGAGAACGAAGATAACAAAGTTCCTGGCACAACAGACTTCAATAAGGACCAACACTAAAAATGGCAAACAATATCAAACCATGCATGAAAAAAGGTTTTAATTTGATCATGTTGCATAATACAAATATCAGATATCCAATCATATGCATACAAGGGTCCCAAATGTATTTTTGCTAAAATATTATTCAATAAACCACTACCAGAAAATTCTTTAATAAATGGCTGGGGAATACAGTCAAATGGTATCAGGTTTTTGAACTAAAAATCTGCATCTTCCTTGTTATTAAGCCGCATCACTGTATTCCTGGGTTTTTCAACAGCAGTTTATGAAAAAATACATTAGTGAATTTACATTCTTCTTCATGAAGCACCCAAGATATGCAAAAATACGAGGCAAATCTTCCACCTGATGTTTTCACCCACCTTTCTTTCCTAAACATTCACCTCTCTCAGACCATGCTCTACAATATTGATATGGCATAAAGAGCCACACTAGCCAATGAATGAGCTACTACTAGCTAGGACTCTTGACCAATGAAAGAAGGGAGAGATGAGCTTCAATTCAATAGATCACCTTGGTCTCATCCATTGCAAGATTGTGTTATTTGGTATTTTTATTATGTATCCTAGATATCCTGTGTTTAATCAGCTTTAGAGGAGTCAATTACTAGTATATTAAAAACATGAGCTGGAGACCAAAGAGTCAGCAAGAGAAGGAAAAGGTAGGTAAAGTGTATTCAAAGTCTAAGCTGGTCATAAGTTCACAATATGACCTACCACAGAAGGAACTGGAAAAGACAGGTGAAGGAATGGATCAGCCAGGAGTGCACAATGCTGCATCTTCTCTAGCCGACAGTGAATGTGGGAGCAATACTGCAAGTGAGGTCGGCAATGTCAATTTGCCAATCTCAGGAGGCATACCTGAATCAAACATGGCCTGTTTGTCCCATCTCTCAACAACTACCAATGCCCTCTTTGAGTCGACAGAATCAACTCCAAAAGGGTATGAAACTCTACCTTTGGAGCATGGAGAAGATGGAAACAAGCTAAGCTATCTAAGTTGAAGGTATTGAATACTGGACTTGGGGTGAAAATAAATAATGTACAGGAGGATATAAAGAAGGTGTGACAGATTGGGGCCACTATCGCTGCCTTGAACCCTTGTCCAAGATGCCAGACACCAGATAAAAGTTCAAAAGTAGACTTTATTTATACACAACAGTGCACAAAGCACCCTACTCTCCACAATACTCATTAATATACAATACAAATACTCAATAATACAATCCTCCACTCTCAGACGCGTTGCCACTCTTCCACCCAGCTCAGCTCGCCGTCTGGGAGCTCCCGTAATCCTTTTATAATCCCTGACCCGGAAGTGTTCCAATCCCCAGTCCATGTGATTTCCTATCACTTCTGGGTCAGATCAAAAGTCCTTTTCTTCACCCTGGAAGCACGTCATTCCCCTTGTCGGTGTGACTTGGACGTACTTCCGGGGCGTAAGGCAAATAAACATCGTTCCTCCCTGCAGCGTCTCCTAGTGGCCCCCATGGTATCCAGCACCTCCATACTGCAGGGAGAGCTCCACCTGGCGGCGTGGGGGTATTGGCCGGGATGAACGGCCAGCCATACATCACAAAGGATATAAAGAAGTATATAGCTGGAACATGCACAGGAATAGACCTGCTGGCTATAACAGACCACGAGGTATGTTTAAGCAATAACTTTGATGTAAGCCTAATCAAAAAAATCTAGCAAAAATTCATGAACATTCACAGGAAAAGCATAATTGCAAAATTGAAGATAAAATCAGAGTACTTGTACACCTGGAAGAAGTTAAGCAAACATTTATGACTCGTATTAAAGAAGCAGAACAATTGACATCTGTCTCTGACAAAAAAGCAAACACTGTAGAATCCATGCAAGGATCCAATACAAAGTACGTTGTGATAAATTACCAGTGTTTGAAGATAGATATAGAAGGAACAACATCAGAATTGAAGGACCTTCTGAAAACCATGAAACTCCAAATCCAGTTAAACTGATAGCTTAATTACTTTAGAAAATAACAGGAGAGGACACTGGGATCTCAGTAGCTTATCGTATATGTGGATCAAAGACCTCAAAGTCTTGAAATCTGATCGTCCGATTCGGCAACTATGGGTTAAAGAAAATTTGATGTTGATTCTCAGACAGAAAGAGGAGATTATATTTGAATACAACCATATTTGTATTTTTCCAGATTTCTCTTCTTCAACAAATGCCAAATGAGCTGCACTCTACAACATTAAACAGTGCTTATGCAAAGCTGAAATCAGATATAGCCTCTTGTTTTAAGCTAAACTGAAAGTAATTATTGATGGCCAGTTCTCCATCTTCAGTTTTATTGAAGAGGCAGAAAAAAAGCTAAAAAGACTGGCCATAACATCCTTTAACACTGTCAGGGATGCCAGGGGCGACGACCCAGCCGGGACGCCTGGAGGGACCGGAAGTGGGCATGCGCCCATCGGGGATCACGTGGGGGCCGCCACCCTGGTTGCTTTGGGGGCCACAGGTAGAGGGCTTGGAAGCCCAACCCTGTAGGGGCCTGTGGTCACCGCCAGGGGGCGCCCCGATGCCTTGGGGACCCTGGACCTCAGCACTTCCGCCACACCAGGAAGTGCTGGGGGGAAGAGAAGCAGGGACACCCGGAGAGCTTCCGGGAGAACTGCCGGCACTTCCGCCACACTGGGGCGTGTCAGCGGAAGATTGCCGGGGAGCACCTGGAGCTCTTCATTCAGGGCGAGAGTCGGGAGCGGAGAGGACTGAGCTGGAGAAGGCAAGGAGGCGGCCTGAAGAAAGGAAGGCATTGTGTGGCCAGGACTTTGGGGGTTTGTGGTGCACTTATTATTGTAGATATTGTAAATAAACGTGTTTGTGGGTGACATGAACGTGTCTGCCTGTCTGTGTCCGGGTCAACTTCCACAACATATAAACACAAATCATATAATGTCTTGGTAATGCAAGTTGCCAATATCAGGACATACATTCTATTTCCTTTTTGGTAACTTTTTTTAGTTACTGTATTGAAATTTATTCTATTAAATATATGTTAGTAACTGTAGTAACTGAAAGTATCACTAGACTTAAAAATGTTCCTCTTTTTTCCAGGAGACTGTTTAACATCATACCCTAGGTTTATTGTATCTGGACTGTACTATCCATAAGATATCTCATTTTTAATCCTTAGCACACCACTGACAGGGGTTTGTTTTGTTTTGGACATGCCCTTTCGCTTGACATGTCAGAGGACTGGGACTCTGTGAAGTGTGTCCTAGCCTTTCTTGGATGGGGGGAGAAAGAGAGCAAGTTACTTCTTATTTTTCTTTTACCCACAGAACTGTAAGTGCCATAAGTGCCAACATAACAATAATCTCCTTAGCTGTAATACCTGGCAATAATAGTAAATCAAGTTTAAAACTAATTTAAGAAAAAACACACTACTTTTACTTAAAATTACAAAGTGTTCTTAAAAGTTCAGAAGCAGTGCCTCTCTGACCAAACAATAAACAGTTCAATAGATCATTCTTGTTTAAACACACTCCCCATTCATTCACAAGAGAATTTTCTGGAAGAGGTTTATTTAACAATATGTAAGCCAAAATATACATGTTTGGGATGTTGTGAATATACAACATAGCAGACCTGGATTACGCTACAAAAGCAATTTTTTTTATGGATGGTCTGATATAGTTTGCCGTTTGTTCAGCATTTGTTCAAATTGAAGATTCAGCTTATTGTGCCTGGAATTATGTTGTCTTTGTTCTTTGTAAAAAATATGAGATTTAAATTCATCTTTTTGGGTGGTGTATTGCTTTAAATATATTGTAAACAATATTTGATTAATTCATATATTTTCCATAAACGTTTATTCTAGTATAGCGATATAGCAAACCTGAGACAATTCTAATATCAATGATAGACAACCCCATTATGTGAACACTCGCATACACACATAAACGTGCCCACTAAGAAATATGGCTAATTCTGAACTGCAAGTTAACATAAGACATGTATTTAGGGTAAGAATGGAAATTAAAGTAAATTTTAAAAAATGAAATATTAAAAAAATGAAGTATTCTAAAGAAAAACTCCACACTATAGGTGACTAGACTGCTTTAGTTACAAGCCTTATAAAGAACATGGTTAAAAGTATTTGTAAATTATCCACTATATTCTTTAAACTCTTCACTCCAGAAACAACTGTAACATAATTTACCGTTGATGATAACAAATAATATTTAAACATGTTATATGTATTCTTTTTTTTACGTTGCAGATTCTCAGTTTTATCTTTATCAGTATCTTGTTCAAATTAATACATATAACCATGTGCATCTTTTCAAGTAAATAATTAAACCTTTGTATTTATGGGACAATCTTCTCATTCAACGCTCTGCAACATTTGTGTTGCTTTTAGCTTCCTTCCTTGCTCATAAAACTGGTTAAACAACAAAAATATAAGTTTTGGTCCTCCTCTGACGGACACCCTCCGCACCCAAAGTAAGCACTCCGCAAATGACAGGAAACAACCGCCATTGTGGCTCAAACTAAAGTCATCTCTCGCGTTGACTTTGTAGAGAAGGCAGCACCATAATGGTGGCTAGAGGTAAGCAGCTACTCTAGCGGCAGTCTCTTCAAATGTGATTGGGGAATGGATACAGTTTCTGCGTTTCTATTGGTTTCTACCGTTGAGACTCACTTGCTTGACCACGCCCACTCATTCGGTTTCCCTGCAGCTGTCCGGATTCCCCAGTAGAGAGATGGCGGCGGCGGCGAGCAGGTCTTACATTTTTGTTGCCCCCTGTAGCAGAGTGCTTACACCTGGCTTAAGCAGCTTGGGGATCGCCAGGCATCGACATCATTCGCATCACAGGCCGGTGAGTTCTTCGGACGGATTAGGAGTCAACAAGGTTGCCGCGGAGAACGGTATGGGAGGGGAAGGGTGGGTGGGTGTGTAAGAGTGTGAGCGAGGAGATCGTATCAGGAAGAAGGGAGACGGGGTGGTTGCTCAAGGAATACCCAGCGGGGGGGTGTGGGGGGGATAGGGGAGAGTGGGTGGTGGTAAAGGATATTGAAGGTCCCATTTAACCGTGCTGAAAAACTGGGACCTAAAAACACCAAGAAGGAATGCTGCGGTAAAAGAGACTGATATTAAGCCAACGGAGAAATCCTTGGATGGCATGCTGAACGGCCGATCTGGAGGGAGTGAGTCTTGAGGATCGCACTGACAATTCTGATGATTTCATGAGTGACATGTGAATGTAAAAGACACCGAATGATCAATACAACGTTGAAGGAAGTGAGAGATGACATGAGCTTGCGAGACTTAGAGTTGAGAATTACGTTCAGGGAAGAAAGTGAGACTCGAGAATTGAGATAGCAAGCAGGACCTACAAGAGATTAAAGTGCACCCTTGGCAGTTGTACAGGAAAATTGTGCACACTGGAAATGTGTAAGAGACGGATTGTTCAGGCTCACGGTAAATTCAAATGTGTCATAAGTGCTTGGGAAATTGGCATTACAAATATTCACACATCCACATTCGAAGGATATATACGGGCTTGTTTCGATGTTGTAGGCATACATAAAAGGTTAAGCTAAGCAGATCAAACAGTGCTAGGGCAAAAAAAAATACTCTTTGGCAGTACTTGTGTGAGTATGTTAGTTCTTTTACCCTCCTTTAGAGAAAGTAAGTGTAGCAGGTTGCTTTACAAGTTAAGAGAAGGACTTATGAGTATAAATATACTAATTCTTTTTTAAGCAGATGTCTCTCAGAAAAATCACGTAACAAACAAACCCATTCATAACATAGTGATCAGAGAAAAAAAAGGAATGCACTTGAGTGACAGTGTATGTAAGTCATGGGTATAGATTTACAAGTGGCATTGCCTGTAGTTTTAGAGGCAGGGCTTTATATTATTTTGGTGCAGTGGCAGTAAAGGGCTCCTCCCCTGTGCACCCATTGAGGAAATCTTGGCTTTGGGAAACTGTGTTAAGAGAGTTTTGATTGGTTCCTGTAGCCGTTTACACCTGTGATATTTCCGTGGCCTTCACTCTGCATATGTGTAAAGACATAGCAATCATCAGTCAGGCATGTCATATGCTAATTTACCTCAGTCTTTGGAGTGTTTCCCAATTCTGTGTCCACATACTGGCAGCAGTGTCAAATTTCTTTTCTGCTGGTTCATAGCTGGCTAATAAATCTTAATGTGTTGGGATGCTAACAGTTTGATATTGACTTTCAGCTCAGTTCTCAATCTAGTTGAATAAGTTACGTGGTGCCCTGCTCTCCAGGTCAGCTAATCGCTACTGTGGCTTTTTAGTATTCCTTGTGCTGTTACTATAGCACGATGATGCTTAGCAACAGTATTAGTATTGTATTATTGTTTGTCAATAAAGTTGATTATATAATCTTTGTTTTAACTGTGATGTTTGAAAATTGAATACCACTGATGATATATTCACTTGTGTAGTCAATATATTCTTATCAGTTACATGGTTATCATCTATTACTGTGTGATGGGAGAACAGTGGTGCTATTGGAAAAGGAAAGAGACAATTCTTCTGTCAGAACAGTGGAAGTCTTTGCTATTTTGAATATTTAAAAATTTTAAAACAAACATTATATATGTTAGTAACTTCATTTTGGCTCACTCATATGGCATTGCTTCTTCTAATCAGGAATATTGTTCAGGGTGACCAAATGCTGGGCAAGATAATTCCTTCCTAATGCAGAAGATACAGCTGCGCATAACTCCAGTTCTGTTATATAAACAACATAATTAATTTTTCCTGCAAAAAAAAAATTGACAGAGCAAAAACCTTTCAAAACACCAAAAGGAGAAGCAATTTTAAAATCAATGTGTTACACTGCATTCAGGCTATTTAATTGGTTTTGCCTGGTCATCTGCAGTCATCATTGTGCAGGACCACCATCTGTTTGGTATTAGTTGATCATGGTGCCCTTATATGTGGCAGCATTCCTCCTGAACTGACTTCCACATTTCAATGAGTCGGGTTACAAAAATGTTTGATACTTTGATTTCTTTCTTGTTGGCTTTTGTATTGAATAATAACAAAATTATTAATTGGCAAAGTGGCAAATTTGCAAAATGGACAAGTCTCTTTAATAATTTTGTAAACAGAATGTTATTCACCTACTAGAGTATTAGGTATATTGTGTCTCTTAAGCTCCATACCAGGTCAAGCAGATAATAAATAGTTAGGTACATCCATCTCAATGCATTCATTAAGTTTTTGATAGATCTTGAGAATATTTTAAAAAGTTAATTTAAGTTAATAATTGAATTAAAAATTCCGTTCTCTCAGTTTTGCAATGTGTCTGCCAGAAGCAAACCACTTGAAAAACAACCATGCTGTTCTTCAAGAGTTATCATTATATAAGTATTACATATCTAACATGGGTAAGTTTGGTCTTGAGCAAGTGTTCATATAAATAGAGCAATCTTTTTGTGAGAAACCTATACATACTTTTTTTGTATTTTTTAAATAAGCTAAATCCAATGCGTATGGCTCATTTAAATTTGCTCAGCAGTATTATTCACAAACATAAATGTTTGCCAAATTATAAAACACTTGTTAGTGTCAACATGTATCAGATTTTTTAGCCCTTTCCTTCACCATGGTGTATTTTAAGTCAGAAATATAAAAGGACATTTTCAGAAATCATGTTTGGACTGTTAGTAGTGCTACTAAAATGTTAGTTTTTTTTTGCTTTGAACAATGACATTTTTGGAGCTGTGAAAGAAACATTATTAATAAATTGAAGATGAGTCCAACTGATACAAAGAATTTTGAAACTCTTGGCGCACTTGTTGTTTATAGTGTCTTGTACTCACTTTCAAATAACCCCTAATTTTTTTTTAACAAAAAAAAAAAAAAATCTGTTTTAACTAACCTCCATTATGTTTAGGTTTGATTCCATAATCAACATTTTTCTTTGTTTTAGTTTATTAAAATATGTGACCTTTAATCCTGGACAAGTCATTGTGAAAGATGAAAAACACCAGCGCTATCACAGAATTAAAATGCTGTCATTGTCAGGTTAACGAGATTAAATGAACTATGTGATGGTAAAAAATCAATGTATCACTTAATCAGTTTCTGAATTTCATATTAAGTGTAGACTGCAATTAGGGGTTTTGGAGATTATTATGCTTGCATGGAGAAACTTAAAGGTATCCTCTCAAAAAAAGCTACTGGGGCTCCTTTATACCAATAGCAATATGTCTGCATAGTGCCTCACTTTGACTGTGACAACCAAAACAGTACTTTTCTTACTTTTTTTCTTGCTTTATAGTCATTTTGGTGTGTGTTCAGACCAAAGTGTGTGTGTGTATATATATATATATATATATATATATATATTTATGTGTGCATTATATATTTATTTAGTTACTTATCTACACATTTATATATTTATTTATGTAAAGAGCTTCTGTAAAAAGCCAGTTTTTCTCCTGGGAACAAATAAAGCTGTATCTATTTGTCTGTTTGTATGTACGAATTGTAGTTAAAAAATGTAGGTATCAGGATTTATAAAATCACATACGTCATTGTTCTGAATGTGCCATATTACTTATTAAGACAGCAATTCTAACCATTAAGATTATATCCGGCTATGAATGTTTGGGATACCCTTCACTGAAAACTTTCTTTTCCTGAGAAAATGTATTTTGTTCATCCAGCTACCTCTGATTTTGAGACAGATAAGCTTCCTAATAGTGTGTGGCATTGTGATTGCACATGTGGTTCACTGCTATCTTAGAGAAAACAGTAGTTTTACAGGAAGATTGAATAGTTGTAATACAGTTGCTCCTCCAGTAAATCTACCACCATCTCATTAGTTTCTAGTGTGCCACCATGCATGCAATCACCTTAACTTATGGGACCCTTAGTTTTCAATACTGCTTGCTATATTTTTGATTCACACATATAGGATACCTTAAGAATTTACTGGTAAGTAACCTGATTCAGTTTTTTTCCTTTTATAACAATCCGTGTGTTTAAATCAACTTTAATAATCCAGTTATTCGCTGAAACCTGGTTTCTAAAATGCTGTGTAAGCCCTTGTTCCGTTTAGAGAAACCAGGTCAAAACATACAGAATTCCCTGCGAGTAACCCGGTTATCTGGCCATGTATACTCTTAACTAAATTAATACTCTTAACTAAGTTAATTCTACTAAATTCTGTCAGCATACACACGTGGCAGCTTCGCTTGCACTTTCAGCATCCACAGGTAGAAGACATTGGAAATTTCCACAAAGATACATTTCTTGAGGCAGATGCTCAGGTGAGTGCAGTATTTCTTCTCCTGGCTGAAATAATGTATCTATATTTTTTAGAAATGGCAAAATTTATGTTGGTGAGCTGAAAGTACAGTGCTAAGCTCAGCATAAAAATCTCAGAAGCAGTATTTGGGGTAACGTTAAAAGTAACTTGCATTACCTAGTACAGTTACTTTTTAAAGAAACAAGTAACCTAACAGAGTACTTACAGTAAAGTAAAAATACCTTTTTTATAATTATCCCAGCAACATGGAGTGCAAGTATAAAAACACACATCCTTTGCAGGGCTCAATTACACAGCCAAACAGAAGAGTGAGCAGTGTGCAATTTGACTAACACAAACATCAATAAAGTGTCAGTTTAGTTTTAATCCAGCCTTTTGCTATAGATATGTTGATACAGTGTGATTGGGTGAGTCAGTGCTTGGTTTTCATACTGCTAATCATTCATGACTCTGGTTGAAAATGTAAAAGGGGCTTGGATGTTATTTATTTCAATGCACATGAATGATAAAATGTATTTATTAAGAACAAGAAAATCATCACAGGCTTAATGATTGTGTTTGGATTCACAGCAGCTGATATTGACGTTTAATGATGTTTTATCGTTGCCAAAAGCGAACTCCAAAAGCATACTTGTACATGTAAACAGAGGTTTTCAAGAAACCGGGTTTCTGCATGAACTGGGTTACACACCTAAATCCGTTTTTTGTGTGTCTATGTAAATTCACAGGCTGAAAGCAAGAGTCAGAATTCCAGAAGTGTTGGTGAGGAAGCTGCAAAGGTTGAGAACTAGTACTTGTTCCAAAGTTTGTTGAACTGAAGCTATGTATACGAGTCATAAAGTAGAGGTTGAACCTGTCTCCTCCCTCCTACTTCAGACATAAAAAACGAGAAAACACAAGCTGGGTATCCATCAATCATTTTTATGTTGGCTAGAATACATTTTAGAAAGCCAATTGCGTTCATTCCTTTTAAAGATTTCATCTTTAAAACTCCTTCACTTTGCAGCTTAATTACGCCTTATGGAGTTTTGCTTGTATAATGTTATTTGTCCTATCCATTTTTATAATCTCAGTTTTGCACATCATAAATGATTTAAAATGTAAAATGATGACATTTACTTCCTTGTTTTTTAAAGCATTTTTCGTTTTACTTTATCATTTGAAATTGAAGTAGCTCATTGCACATTTTCGGGTGGTGATACATTTTTTCAACTTTTTGAATCATTTTAGAAAAAAAAAATATTCTAATACATCAGTAAAGGAGTTGAATCCCTTAAGTTTTAAAACAAAGCTAAGAAAATGCCAACTATAAATGGGTATATAGTAAAAACACTCATATACACAGTACTCTTCACAACATGCTACAATAACTTACATTTGTACAAGAGAGTGTTAAATGAATAAAAGTCTATCTATTTTCTAACCCAGTTATCAAATTTATGGTAATGAAAAGTGACAAGCACCACATTTTAAAAAAGCATAATATTCTTTTACCTGCTTTACCCAATTGAGAATGGAACCTTGGGGTAGCTGTAACCAATCCCGCTAGCCTTAGGCACAAGCTTGGACAGGGTGCCTGTCCTTCACAAAGCCCAAATAAACAAACGCTTACAATCATACAGTGTAGAATTTATGATTTGGGAATCTATTAGACAAGCAAGTTAGAAGATGGAATGATTGACTTATTGAATATATATGGATTTATTGTGTTTATGATTTGGGAATCAATTAGACAAGCAAGTTAGAAGGTGGATGGATTGATTTATTGGATATTGATGGATTTATTGACAAGCAAGTTAGAAGACGGATGGATGGACTTATTGAATATGGATGTATTTATTTATTTATCATTTTCTTATACAAATTAAAATTTTCTTTTACGTTGTAACCGGTGTGTTTTATGCTGTTTTATAAACCTGTGTAAAATGATTCACCACACACTCTTCTGGAGTGCCCAGCTTGCATTTTTTTTGTATTCGTGTCCGGGGTAGAAAGGAGGATGGTACTTTTTGAACAGCGGAATGTTGATGCATTTTTTTGTTAGAGGTTATAGGACGAATGCCATTTGAAAAAATGTAGGAAGGAGGATTGAGTTTTGCTGCAGAGAATATGGACATACTGTCGCAGGATGGATGTCGTTTTGAAATTTGAGAGTGAATGGAGTTTTGTCGGAAGAAGGAGGATGCCTTAAAATGGACACCATATTGGTGAAATATGTACTTGCTTAAGGTTATGTTGTAAGAACAATAACCACAGTGTCCGTGTGTTAACATTCAAGAGAAAACAATTGCTCAAATAAAAACATCTCTACATATATTAATATTGCAAAGAAATATCTGGGTGATCCTGTAGATTTTGAAAGAATGCTCTGTAGTTAGAGCCTAGAATTGCTGTGGGATTGTTATGGCTTGATGCTGCTTTTTTTATGTATAGAGTTGGATGAGTCACAAATCACCATCATTTAAAGAGCTGTGAGTTCAGTGTAATATCAAAATATTCTGAAGGATAATGCTGGGATCTTTGTAGGTATTTGATTGTAAAAAAAAGATTTTTTAATATGTATTTAGAAAAAATCTTGGTATCAAACTATCTCTGTAATAAGGTTATTATTGTCTTGTATAGGTATATAAAAGTACTTGGAAAGCCCAAATCCCATTGACAGTGTCCTAACCTGAGATTTACATTGTGAATTCTATCAATAACAGGGCGCAAACTGGCCATCTTTTTCAGTATTACAACATTTTATGTTTTGATACAATGAGAACAAATATGTCAGTTTTTTAGTGTAGGAATTTATACAACAGAGTTAATATTTGTTGTACCATATCAGTGATAAAGTGGATCAATAGGTTTTGTGTTTTCATAGCAAAATTCCTTGTTGGGAGTAAACAGTGTACCACAAGTATACGTATTCACTTTGTTCATATTTATGTGGATCTCGTTGGTTTATTTTAGTATTTACACACTTCATTGTAATGTTGCAAACATTTTCATATATTAGAACTTTGGCACACTACAAAGTAGGATGCACTCTCCAGCTCCAGTGAGCCCTAAAAAGCAAATTCATACAGAATTTAGAATTTTCTATGTGCAAAAACTGATGAAATTGAAGAGTAAACAGGGAAAGAAAAAATCCTCCGTTGAAATTGTTGGCATTAGCCTGCATCATTCAGTCTCCTGCAGATGTTTTTATTTGCTTCTTTGCTGATTGGCCAAAATTCATGGAAGTTGTTGCAAAGATTTGCAAGCAAAATGAATGAGGTGCACCTTTCACATGGACTTAATCAGAGCTGAATTTAGAGAATCTATCACTTTGTTTTATGCAAATAATGGAGTATTCCAATTGTTACTGTTGATTACTTAACAATGAAAAGATTTAAATGAGATAAACTGAGTCAAGGGTTTTTCTTAAGTGTAGAGATGTCATATTAGTCAAAAATATAGATTCATGTATCTATACATATCTATTACTCTGTATTAGTTATGCACATTATATGTCAAGTTAGCTGCAGCAACCTATGATGCAGACTGTATAAAAAAGATATGTTGGCATAGTTAGCTAAAATGGTCATTGCTGACATTTAACAGACTGCTTATAATTGTAATTTTTGAAGCCAATATAGCAACAAAAGTAATATCAGAAATGTGTTGATTATTTTACATTTTCTTTAATGAGAAAGAAATGCAGGTTTTGCTTCCTAAGATCGATGCTAAGCACTAATGATCTATCTTAGAAGTGGAACAACAGTATGTCAGGGATCTCAGGTGGAAGAATAAAATAGTTAGATCGGGAGCATAACAATATTTTTAGGGTACCGAAAAGTATTTATAAGTTTGTTTTAAGCACAAATTTAGACTCTGGAGCAGAGACTGGGGTAGTAAAATTTTCCAAAATACATAGTAAAGAGGTAGGATTGAGAAGCAGATACTTGTCTGTCTGTCTTAATAATGACCATTTAAAAATACAATTAGTCTAAGGCAGAGTAAATACTAGAAATGGTGTGCAAAAACAGATCTTTAAAATATTGCAACACTCCGTAGTTTGTGCAGAGTAAAGTTACATTCAATTGTCATTTTATTTGTCATCTCTGTCTATAGGGATATGATTTCAGCTTTAACTTTCGTAAGATAAAAAATGAATAATAAATTGCAGTATATTACAAAATTGAATTACAATGCTTAAAAATTTTAAACATTCAAAAATCCAAATGTATTGTGTCCTAAGTATTAGGATATTGTTGTTCTGTGGAGGCCTGAAGATCAACTTGTATAATTAACTTTAAAGGGGAAGTTTGAAGATGTTAATTATTAGTGGTTTATCCTACACTATTTCTTGTGGTGTACAGCAGCTGCCAGTTCCTGCTTGTAGTTTGCTACTCATTGATACCGTTCACATAACTTGTTTTTTATATTTTCTTTTAATGCTATTTTTCAGTGAAAAACAACACATGTATTATTGCTTTTTATCTTTTTTTATTTGTTGTCACCTGTGATTTGGGTTATGTAGTAGCTTAGGACCCTGGGACACTAGGTTTGAATTTTTACCCAGATCAATGGAGTTTGAGATTCTTCCTATGTCTGAGTGGGTTGTTCTCCAGGTACTCTAGTTTTCTTCCCACATTGCAAACAAATATGTAGATTTATAGATACAGTGGTGTGAAAAACTATTTGCCCCCTTCCTGATTTCTTATTCTTTTGCATGTTTGTCACACAAAATGTTTCTGATCATCAAACACATTTAACCATTAGTCAAATATAATACAAGTAAACACAAAATGCAGTTTTTAAATGATGGTTTTTATTATTTAGGGAGAAAAAAAAATCCAAACCTACATGACCCTGTGTGAAAAAGTAATTGCCCCCTGAACCTAATAACTGGTTGGGCCACCCTTAGCAGCAATAACTGCAATCAAGCGTTTGCGATAACTTGCAATGAGTCTTTTACAGCGCTCTGGAGGAATTTTGGCCCACTCATCTTTGCAGAATTGTTGTAATTCAGCTTTATTTGAGGGTTTTCTAGCATGAACCGCCTTTTTAAGGTCATGCCATAGCATCTCAATTGGATTCAGGTCAGGACTTTGACTAGGCCACTCCAAAGTCTTCATTTAGTTGTTCTTTAGCCATTCAGAGGTGGATTTGCTGGTGTGTTTTGGGTCATTGTCCTGTTGCAGCACCCAAGATCACTTCAGCTTGAGTTGACGAACAGATGGCCGGACATTCTCCTTCAGGATTTTTTGGTAGACAGTAGAATTCATGGTTCCATCTATCACAGCAAGCCTTCCAGGTCCTGAAGCAGCAAAACAACCCCAGACCATCACACTACCACCACCATATTTTACTTTTGGTATGATGTTCTTTTTCTGAAATGCTGTGTTCCTTTTACGCCAGATGTAACGGGACATTTGCCTTCCAAAAAGTTCAACTTTTGTCTCATCAGTCCACAAGGTATTTTCCCAAAAGTCTTGGCAATCATTGAGATGTTTCTTAGCAAAATTGAGACGAGCCCTAATGTTCTTTTTGCTTAACAGTGGTTTGCGTCTTGGAAATCTGCCATGCAGGCCGTTTTTGCCCAGTCTCTTTCTTATGGTGGAGTCGTGAACACTGACCTTAATTGAGGCAAGTGAGGCCTGCAGTTCTTTAGACGTTGTCCTGGGGTCTTTTGTGACCTCTCGGATGAGTCGTCTCTGCACTCTTGGGGTAATTTTGGTCGGCCGGCCACTCCTGGGAAGGTTCACCACTGTTCCATGTTTTTGCCATTTGTGGATAATGGATCTCACTGTGTTACAATGTGCGAAATAATAACACATAGTTTGTCATTTTCTCCACTACTCCACATAAGGTAATGTTAAAATAAGCTGCATTCATGCAAATTGGCACATACATAAAGATCATTGCCCCAAGTGTGGATGAGCAGACATATGTAAATCACAAATGACATCACATTATCAGCACAAAGGTAGTTCATGGGTGCAAACTGTACTTGAGTAGCCTGCATATTACCCTGAAGATAGAGAGGGCTGGATGGGTTAGTGACACCAAACTGTCACACTACTATGCTGAACTTTACATTCTGCAGCGAGACACGGCACAGCATAGTAGAAGATGATCAGGGCACTGGGAGGTGAGCTAGGACAAATTGTTAATACTATTGTGTATTTTAGTGCAATTCCTAGGAGTAATTCTGAGGCACTGGATACATAGACCCAAATAAAAAAAGAAGGACTTTCAAAGTTTAAAGGATATTGTGCCAGCGGATTTCCTTTGGCGGGTGAATGGTTGCTTTGCTGTAATTGTGCCTAAATAGAGTAATCTCCTATTGAATAGATTACAAGATAATGAAGAGGGGTCTAATAAAAGTAGGAGTATATAGGAGAAAATAGGGAAACAGATGTAATTCTAACTGAAATTTGAAATTGAAGACCAGAATGTAAATACTGAGGAACAACCCCAAAATATATTTACAAAAGTGAATGGGGTTTGAATACCAAATACGTTTGTCAGTTTCAACTTATTTCAGAGAAAATAGTGAGTTAATTATGATTAGCTAAAACATAATTTAGATGTACTGCATTCTGTATCACCAAGTTCTGTGTAATATAAATCAGAAGTGCAAAAACTCGACCTCTGTGTTGGCAATTTTTTTTTTTTATTATGACTATGTTATGAATAATAGTCTAATTAGAAATAATGACAGCTTCCGCAGGCCACAGAAATGCCTTATACTTTACTATTATACATTTAATCATGACTTAAGAATGTTGGTAATTTATTAACTCTAGATGATGGGAAGCACATATTAAAAAAATGTGAATAAGAATATGTAACCTTCACTTATATTAATTGAGAGATTAACCTGAAGTCCTCACAACATTATTTCCCTAATAGCGTTTATCTGGGCCTAAAAACAACTATATGTAGAAACTTAACAGCTTGCATCCAGATTTTATAAAGCGTTTTTGCATGCTAAAAGGTCTATTTGATAATTTTTTAAAAAATAATTGTAACTAATATGATTAATGAGGTGAACAATGACACAGTGGGTAGCCCTGTTACCTTATGAAACAAGGATGCTGGGTTTGAATCCTGTGCCTGGTTGTTGTCCAAAGGGTGTTGGCATGTTTTCCCTGAGAGCACGTGTATGGGTTTTCCTCTAGGTACTCCCCCAAAGATTGCTGGTTAGATTGATAGATGATTCCATACCGCCCCATTGTGAGAGTGTGCATGCGTGTGTGTGTGTGCGCGTGCGTGCGTGCGTGTGTGTGATCCCTGTGATGGACTGGATCACTGTTCCAGGGCTGTTTCTAGCCTTTTGCTCAGTGATGCCCACATAATCTCCAATGATCCTAATTTGAATTAAGCTGGTTTGAGAATGTTATGCCAAGTGGTATGTTGATTATGGATTTTTTTTGGTCCTTTAAGTTTGGCTGTGTCTCTTTCAGAGTGGGCCAAATGGCCAAATATGATTGTCATGATTATTAGATGATAGTGTCATATACAGTACATAAATGTTTTGATGTTTTTCAATTAAAATGCAATGATATTTTATGGTTCCACTATTGATTACTTTTTATTTTAAACAAATAAGTGATAATAAACATACATGAATAAATAAAAGTTCTGCAATGTCCATATCCTTAGAGCTTTAGTCTTGGCAGCATTTAACTTAAATTTTCCTGTAAATAGCTTGCATTTTCACTGGTAAATGTTACATCTAAAGTGCTTTCTTATATACAGTATAATTTTGTTTAATTTTTAGAGTGGCTACATTGTTATGTGTTGGATATTTTCTTTTTTATTTATCAATTTCATGATTATACATCTTGATTACTGGACCTTCAGTGGTGGCTACACTTCAGATTTTAGCATTAAACCATCCTTTTTCTCGTTTAGTCTCAATTTTACTTTTAAAACCAAGCATGTTCACATGTCTGTAACTGATGTATATAATCGTAGTATGTAGCTGCATGTTTTCTTCAGCTTTATGAGTAAGAAGTCTCTGCAGTATTACATTCAATGTTCTATATTTTTTGTCAGTAGGCAACCTGTTTTGCATTTTAAATGCTGCGAGTGTCTCTCTGTACAGACTGATGGTGTGTTGCAAAAGCCAATTCCTGAATATTGCCTAGGAAATCACTGCGGCACAGAATGCTTCTTGCAGTCCCAGCCATCAGCTTAGCCTCTTGGGCAATGAAATCTTGACTGTTCTGCTTGCTACTCTCCTTTGAGAGAAAATAAGGCAGGGAATACACCTGTTCATTGTTGAGCTCTTAAAGCTTTGTGCATTGTGCTGTATTTTTTTTTTATTTTATAGTGCTACCCCCCAATTATTTCACTTTAACATTTTTTTTCATCATCTTCTGTTCCATAAATGTTAACCCTATTAAAGTTAACATCTCATTTCATTTGCTTTTAATTCTAATAATTGATTGGCTTGTAAAGTCATAAAAATCATTTGCCTTTTTCTTCTGAATAAAGTTGTATTTGATATATAAGCTGCAAATTCTGGTGTGTTTTTCCTTGATAATGCATTGAATCAGAGCTTCTCATCCTGTTAGACTAAGTCTGAATTTTTGCCAGTTTCACTTGTTTAACCGTGTTGATTTAATGGCCTAATGGCAACATCACAGCCATTTATACTTGAATATATCTGCTAAACAATTTTATTGTTCTTTTCAGTCATTATTGTTCAGTTTTCTTGCAAATATCAAGATTAATTTGCAAATCTTGTCTGAATATTTTAGTCCTTAGGAAAAAGTAGGTTTGTAAAACATTCTAGCATAAAACAAAAATGGAATGCATTAAGGTACTCTACTTCTATCATTTTGCTTGAAGCAGCAGAGATGTTATCTACCTTTGATTAGAAAATACCATCTTTATCATATTGGGCTAGTTTGCTTCTGTGCCTAACCTAAAATAGAGCTTTGCACACAATTCATCAAGAGCACTCTCTTTTGATGTACATAGGGATTTAAACTTGGATCAAATTTAATAAACGATAGTAAACTGTCCTTGATCAATTAATAAATGTTGCTGATTAAAAGACCAATCCTTGCCTAAATAGAGAGAGAAAATTATGTAAGGGTAAGGGTTTTATTTATGCATTTACGTATATGAGAAAAAAAATAAATAGGTGAAACTGTGTCACTTAAATTGTGTCTTTATGTTACTGAAAGCCGTTTTATGTGTTTGTGTTTAAAAATAGAGGCATACTGGTATGGTTGGGATTCAGTCACATGTCCAACCTGTTAGCTGTCAGGGCTCCCACATATTTAAGTAGACAAAAAGTGCACACTCTGTTGCCAGTATATACAAAAAAACGTGTTGGAATCACAGGACTTGCTGCCAAATGTTCCCAAAAATGTGACAGATGACGACACAGGAAAACTGCTCATGGTGTGAAATCGTTCAGTTCTGCTCACTAACTTGTAAAAGGAAAATAAAGTGACAGCCCTATGGATGAGCTTGCAAGAGCTTGCTTCTGTCAACTGACTCCTCAAAAGACAGGAATGGGCCCTTTCTGAAGTAGGTTAGCCCCTGTGAGCAAAAAATGCATCATATAGCAGAAAACTTATGAGTAATTACCTCCCTGATGTGAAATACTATCTGTAAAATATTGGATTTAAGCTGAGACTGCAGATTTTATTTGGTAAAGAATTAGTGATTGGTATGTGCTTTCTGGACATGATCAAATGCAAATGACTGACATTGAAGATGACATCAATGCAAACAGCAAAAGCATGCAAAGAAACTTTGGTTGGTTAACAGTCACTTAAACTTGGACAGAATCCTCTGTTTTTGTTATTTGCAGCATATGTATGAAGGTACACAGACAGCACTCCAGAAGAGTTTGGCTGCCTGCCGTAAGTGAGGATCTATGTGGAAAGTATGAATAGGTTCTTAAGAAAAGCCTGAGAGGAATAGCTCCTTTAAGACTACTTTTATTCTATGGTTATGGTGTAATATGTAATTAGAAATATTGTCATAAATTAAATAAATCTAAACCTAGATTTTGAGGACCTTTTAGACATTACCATAACAACCATCATGTTACAAGATATTTATCAAACTTTAGGGCAACACTTTATCTTAATCAACTAAAACAGTAATAAAAGAAAATGATTTAAATTTAATGGAAACAATAAAATAGGTACAACATATTAACATCACATAGTGAACAATGAAGTAAAATTTTTCATTTGCAGGTTTTTTGTTAGAAATACGTGTATGTGTCCACTATCTCTGGCTTTAAGATTCTCTTTGCCAGGATACAATGTCGCCTGTGCTAAAAAACGCTATCTGAGGAGGAGTTGAGGCAGGGATGTGCAGGTCCTGTTTGGCTAGAAGATTCACTCTGGTTGGTAAGTGATGATTTGCAGATCACGTATCATTTTTTGTGGATGATATAATCAAAAATAGTTATAATGAGAACAAATATTTTGAATGATAGGGAAAATTATTGCAATATACAGTATCTTTCTATTGTAGAGTACATTAATGACTTCTTAATTAAAATAGTGACATGATAAAAACAGCTGCCATTTAAACTGATTTGTTTACGTATTAGCATGTATAAAACAATACACAGTTATAAGCTGATTTTTCAAAATAAATAAAAAAATGAGAGGTGAATTAAACATCTAATTAAAAAAATTAACAATATATGGGTATAATTTGTCAAGATATTTGATCATACTATAACTCTTTCTGAGAAACCATTTTGCTCGATGCAGCACTTGATTGACATTTAGATGCATGCATCTCAGCTGAAATCCCTTGGGCCTTGCACAAACTGCCTTAATACTCCATGGAGTGAGATGCAATTTCGGTACTGCGGGTAGGACTTAAGTGTTTAAGTGGGGGGGGGGGGGGGGGGTTGGGGGGAAAAGGAAGGTGGGGGTGGGGGGGGGGGGTTAAAATTA
>JANRMT010062813.1:81291292-81317169 GCA_026402145.1 Polypterus bichir lapradei | reverse complement strand
AAAGCATTGTAGTGTAGGTGGGAGTGGGTTAAAATTAAAAACAAAATCAGTTCCATGCACCCCTTCTAGACTAAAAACCTTACTTTGAAATATTCAGTAATTACCATTATTATATTATCACTCAGCATTATGTCAAATGGATTGTCTCTGTAAAATTCAATGTGAATGTGTTCATTTGATTACCTGGCTATATATAATTTTAACTCGTTTCTTCTCAGTATAGTTTTAAATTTGTTTAATTAAGATTTAATTCATCATTCTAATTAAAAAAAAAAATGTATTGCAACCTGCTTAATCCATTTAAGGTTTGTGGATGGTCAATACTATCTTGGCAGCATCAAATGCAAGACAGGCACCAACCCTAAATGGGCTCTGTCCATTGCAAGGCCCATTAAGCACTCATTCACTCTAGCATGGAGACATTTTGAAGTTGTCAGTAAATTAAATTTGTACATCTTGGGCATGGGGTAGAAGAACCAAAATACCTAGAGAAAAAAATCATGTGATGAACGGTGAATGTAATTCAAAACCAGGACTCTTGATCTGTAAGGCTTACAACTTTTTGCTATTTTATTCTATATATATAGACTAATTTATATATATATGTATATAAAATTATACAAATATAGAAACAATTTAACTCCATCTAAGAAAAACCAAGACCGCACTTTGCATAATTTTGTATGCATTCATATGAGATTTAGTCCACCTTTAACAGTTGTAATATAGTGATTTTCAGTCACCAAACACTTGTGAACATCACAGTTATAACAAGTCCAGTACAAGTTTACTCTTACATCTTGCCGTTTTACTGATAAAATGGGTCTGTATTTATGATAGTTAAGCTGCTTGTGCTCCCAACCCAAAAAATGTCTATTATAATAAAAAAATCCTGGGACGAGACAAGACTTTTTCAGAGAGATACTTTCACATCCCGTGAAATGAAACTTTGGGCCAAGAAATGTAACCATGCCTGGGGCTGGAAATAAAAGACCAAGAGTAGACGACAAAGTAGAACGTCATAAAGAATTCAAAAACGGCACGATACATGTGCAGAGCAGGTTAGAGATAATGAAAGTACTAAAATTCGAAAGTCTCAAAAAAATGATAGTAAAGATTGCATTAGTGCAAACAAACGGAAATTATTACTTGGTGAAATAATGGAACAGTGAAAAGAGATCGAATATTTTGTTCAGATTTGATCTTTAAATCGGAGACTTGTAGATCGTCTAATTCGTGTTGCCATCAGGGAAAAGTAGTGTTTCTTCCCAATGAAGAGTCATATCCACGAGAATGAAAAGATTTGTTGTTCGGTGAAAGTGAAATCCACATACGCAAGCGGCAGAGACACGAAGTTGGCGAGCAAGAGGCGAAGGCCCTTAGTCTAACAAGAAAAACAAAACTACTAAATGAGTGACTTTTTCGCACTTTCACGAGGCATATGTTCATTGACAGTTTGGATTTGGACAGTGAGATAATGTTGTTTTTTCCCTGGCCTACAGCTACAATATTAGAAAGAAAAAGTCAACCGAATACTTATTTAATATGTTTTGTTTTTAATATTATGTTCACGTTACTCCATGTGAAAGCTTGTGTCCCTGTCTGTTCTATTTGGAAATATTGACAATGTCAGCATTCACACCAGTGACATCAACTCATCTTTGGGTCAAGAAACTGGATCATAATCAGTCCCTGGATCTTTAAATTGACCCCATTGTTATTTGAGGAACATTTTTAAGGACATATCACAATATGGAAACATATATATTGATGAGCCCAAAATATTATGACCCCCTGCCTAATATGCTTTTGCTCATTTCTTTGCTGGCACAACAGCTCTGACCCACCAAGGCATAGACTCTACAAGACACTTAAAGGTGTCTAGTGTTATCTGGTACCAGAATGTTAGCAGCAGATTTTCTTAGTCCTGTAACTTGCAAGGTGTGGTCGTCATGGATCAGACTTCCCACACGTCCCACAGATCCTTCTTTGAATTGAAAAATGGTGAATTTGGAGGCCAGGGCAGCACTTTCTTTTCATCATGTTCCTCAAATCATTCAGCCAGGGAATACCACTGCTAGGAATGGTGTAACTGGTCTGCAACAGTGATTAGGCAGGTGATATATATGAAATAAATGCCCACGTGCTTGCCCAGATACAGGGATTCCTAGCAGAACTTCGCCAAAAGCATCACACTCTCCGCACCAGCCTGTCTTTCTTCCCACAGTGTAAATGAGGCACATGACGGAACTGAAAACAAGATTCAACATGCCAGGCAATCTCCTACTATTGTTGCAAGGTTCAGTTTTGATGCTTGCTTGCTTGCGTGGGCACTCTGACTGATCTGGGGCTATGCAGTCTCTTGCGTAACAGGGTTTAATGCGCTGTGTATCGTGACACATTACTTCCATAACCATCATTAAAATTATCTACTATTTGTGCTACAATAACCCTTCATTTGGTTTGTACAAGACATTTTACATTGATGAGTCTTAGATACATAACACACTGTTGATGGTATATGTTTTTTTTTTCCTTCGTCGGACCACTGTCAGTAGGTACTTAGCTGACTGGAGCACCCCACAAGCCTTGCCATTTCAGGAATGCTCAGATCCAGCTGTCTGGGCATAACAGTTTAGCTTTCATAAAAGTCACTCTGATCTTTACATCTGATCATATTTTCTGCATTCAAGACATCGACATGTAATGTCAGCCTGTCCTCTGACATGGACATGCTCTATGGTTATGAGATAGTTGACGTAATTCGCTTCCTATGGGAGTGCTCATGAAGTTTTGACTCATCAGTGTATGATTAGTTAAAGGTGGCATTGTAGAAAATGGTAATTATAATTAATACATGGTTGAAGAACAAACTATTGAATTATTATATATTTTTATTTGTCTACTGATATGTAAGTCACCTCACACCAAATGTCCTTTGCCATAGTGTATACATAAGGATTCATCAGTGGTGGGAAGTTGTTTGGGGTTCTTCTTGTTTAAAATTGTTGTACGACTGCTTTTCATCAGACTCTTAAAACTAAACTTATGATTCAGTGTGATTACGTTTGTAGCAGTAGTGTGAATAAAAAAAAAAAAATCTTGTTCATGGACTAAAATAGGTTGAAGCCAAATTCAGATGTATTCCAGTTAATCTAATCTGTATTTTTTAATCATTTGCACTATTATTGTTGCCTCCTATCTGTAACTTATAATCATAAGTTAAAGATAGGAGGTGTTAATAAAATAAATAAATGAATAATTATGTGACTAACAATATCCCTTGAGACTTCTGGGATGCATTAGTTTGGGATTTAGTCCCAAGGTGTGGTAGATGTTTATTCATAAAGAGCGCATAGTGTTTTTGGTAGGTTATTTGGGATCACTAATTTCAAATTTAATGTTTAAATAAGTATTTAATTCTTTCATGCACAGCAAAATGTTTTGTGACTTGTGATCAGTTTATTGAATTTGTTGTGTACAAGCAATGTTATATTGCAAAGAATTATGATAAAATTTTGTCTCTTTGTGCAAGTGGAGAAGGTCTGGAGCTCTAGTAATATGTATTGTGAGTATTGTGGGCTATTCTGAACAGTGTACTTGTACTGTTTGCTTTGCCTGCTTAGTCTGGAAAGAGGAAAATAGGAGGGTGGAGAGAGAGAAGTTTCCATTTACTGCCTTTTGCTTTCTCAGGCGCACGAGTGTTTAAAAACAGACTGTAGCCTATGCTTGTTTTCTTTTGAGACATGGTTCTGAAAGAGCCCTTTTATTAACTCATGCTATTTAAGTATTTGCCTGCTGACCCCATAGAAAAATTGTGCAGTTCTTTTTTTTATTTTTTTTATAAAGTTTCAAAATGAGTGGGAAAGGTTTGATGCCTTATAAGGCAGGCAGTCTGTATTCACTTACTGTGAAGCCTACAATTTGGCTTCAGACCGAATATGGGATGGCCCACACCCATGCATATTATACATATACTTCTCTTCTTTTAAGGAAGATGTTTGAAGAAGTTTGTAAAGCTTACTGTAGCAGCAGAGGATTTGAATATACTGTATATATATAAATACATATACATATTTTTTTTTTATTTTACACATTTTGCAAGGACACAAGTGTAGTTACCTCCTTGTGCCATTGAAACGAAAGGCAAAAAAATCCATCTATCACTCTATCTGATACGTGTATAATGTCTGCAGAGTGCACCCTGTGAGAGTCCAGCAAACATTCCTATAACGTTTGAATTAAAGGTGTAATTTCCTTTTTTGACTTGTGGATGTTGAAGAATGAAGAATTTACCTCCACTTACAAAGACAAATATAGAGCAGACTAATAAGGATTCAGGTCACATCATCATGAAGAAAAGGAAAGAACAGGCGTCTTTTACTGAAATGAAAATGCAACCTCAGCAGCTTGCTGCTCAACAAGCATCCACAAGATTGCAGATCAAACAGAGGGGACTGGGTTATTCACCATGTGCAGGTTTTAGACCTAGATTTCTTTAAATATGTAGACACTTTTTTTAAATATTAATGTCAACATATTAATGTAGGTCAGAAACACTTTTATACTGTAATTTATTTTTGGCTTGATATACAGCAGTGGTTCTCAATCTGTGGGGCAGGCCCCCCTAGGGGGGCGCGAAGTAACAAAAAGGGGGACACGAAGATGTGAAAAAAAGAAAACAAGAATCAAAAATATAAAAAATACATCTGTTGAAACCAAAACAAATTAACTTAAACTACGTTCTGATACTAGAAAAATAAATATAGAGTTAGATAAATGTTGATAAAAGTTAAGTAGGTATAATAAAATATGCATCTATGATATATCATTAATTAAAAAAGAACAAATTGGTATTAGTGGGCTCCTTTAAAAAAAAAAACGTTAGGGGGGGCGCGATTACGACTGTTATGAAAACTCAGGTCGCAAATACTTAAAGGTTGAGAAACACTGATATACAGTATGTTGTGATCAAACCTATACACAGTTGGAAAATGCATGCTTATGGTGATGCATAGGTTTAATTTTGTACGCAACTCTCATTTTGTAAAGATGAAACTTCATTTCTTTCATTACTCGCTTTAAGCAGACATAATTTAAAAGCTAAAAAGTTTGAATTATCTTCATTGAAATGGATTTTTTGATGTGCATAGAAAAAAGTCAATATCTTAAGCAATGATAAAGTATTGCACTTAAGGTGCTATCGAGTCCTTTAACTAATCAAGGGAATCAATTACAAAAAAAAAATATTAAAAAAGCTATTAAAGTGTTTTCTTTTCTAAAATTTGTTACATTAAAAACTAGTCCAGTGCAGAAACTGCCAATTTTGAAATTGATGGGAACAATCTGAAATCGAATGGAGTGTGATGTTGAAAGATGTTAACCACATTGCTGCCTTGTATGTATTGTATACTTCTCGCCTCTTAGACTCATAGAGCCTGTCCCTAGGATTTAAGACAAAAATCAAACCTTTATGACTTTGTTGGCACAAGTAGTAGACCGCTTGGACTGAGTCTGTCACTGGGTACATCATACTACAAGACTGTGGTTACAAGAGCACCATGACCATCTCAGACTTGCCAAGATTGAATATTTCAACATTGCTGGACAGTTGTACAATGTGACAGGGCTTTAAGACTGTTGGCAGCAATGCTAGCACTGCACTGTGACAGCTACATTAATTACAGTGTTCATTTCTGCCCCGTTCTGTGATTCTGCTATATTTTGGATTATTGTTTGGCGTGATAACTATATAATCTCTTAGATACCTAATTATATATTGCTATTCTTAGCCTTGATTTAAACATTGCTTTAGTATTGAGTGTGCAAGCCCTCATATTTTTCTACCCCAGTGTCTTATTGTCCTTTCAGATTACATGGATGCTATTTTAATAGCTCCATATGTAGTCTGAAAGCATGTTGGCCAGGGTTTGATTCCAAGTAAGGGTTAAGTTGCAGATATTACAAAGGATGAACCCAGTGCTGGTTAGAGCACATTCATGGGCAGAACACTAGAAAGAACACAAAGTTGTTCATATACTGGGATATTATTATGCAAACACCAGGCACATTGTATTTCTTTATAAATAAATAGAAATTACTGTACAAAATATTAAAGTATGCATTTTATCACAACTAGCTTGTTTATCTTACTGAAAGTCATTTGGAAGGATGTAAACCATGTGTAAGGAATCCGGTGATTGTGTGTGTGTGTGTGTGTGTGTGAAGAGCCCAAGGTTGCCAGGGACAAGAGTATCAACAACATGGCCAAGGTAAAGTTCCTTTGAAAATCTATTAAAAGAGGAAAGAAAGTTAAAAGTAATTGAACTCCTGCCAGTATGGGAAACATGGACTGCCAGGGAGCTGTAGCTGCTGCTGTGTGTGGTGTTTTGAAAATGAAATGTACAGGGGACCTAGAGTGGCTGAGTTGTAATAGAGGTGAAAATATGCAATGTTGCCTCGGGATGCTAGTGAACAATCAGTCCGGAATTTACAATGATATTCTAGGAGTGGGCAATGTACAATATGAAAGTGAGTGTTGGGACTGTAATGTTTCTTTAAGGAAATAGAGATTCAGCCTTGTAAGGCTTGATAGCAGGATGAAGAAACAGTGTTTGAGCAAGAGATGGGGCAGTAGAGGGAAGTGTTTTAGAGTAGTATTTGGAAGGTGAAATAAATCACTTTACAGTGACTTGTAAAGTAGACCACAGCAGCTGGAACATTTTTGTTTTCCTTATTTATCCCTTCCTGTTTGCGTTTTTTTTTTTTTTTTTTCTAAAGTAATTCTTTTTTTCATATGTTTGCTGCTCCCTTGGTATTGTTTAAGTAAATGGGCTAAGACAGGCAGATGGCTTGTACTTATAATCATCGTTCTCATTGCTGCTGTTTGTTATTTGACTCTTTATTTGTGACATTCTTTTATGTTTATGTGTACAGTTTTTTTTTAAGCATTTTACTGTAACAGTACCTCATTGTGATGATGGTTTTGCTTTTTTCATCTTACCCATTTACTGTGTTCAAATAATGTGATAGTGATATGTTGAATCAGCAGAGAAAATAAAAGAAGTAATCCCTGTTGAAGATAAAATCTTCTTTTTCAATTCTAAGTTGCCCCAATACTACCCAGTGGTGCACTCTACGTAAAAAAAGACTGACCTCCCAATTTTGTGCATGCTTGGTGCTCACATTTTTAACAAGAGATACACAATCCGATTGATCAATTACAAACCAAAAAAGAAGAAAACATTAAAGCTCTGCAAGTCACATTGTTTGAACCTAACTTCATAATTTTTTCTGAGTCACTGAAAATGGAAAGTTTTCTGTTTTACCTTTTTTATTTGTAGATTGTTCTTGCCAAATGTTATTGAAGCTGACAGAGTAGCAAAATGGCTATAAAAGCATTAATGATAAACTAGAATTAAAAAGTTATTTTTTTATTAGTAAAGCTGATTTTTATTTAAAGATTGCAAAGAGCATGTGTCAAACAATGGATAGATTTAGCGCTAATGCCATGTGCGAGGGTTTCTGTGTCTGTGAATGTCTGAAAGTGTAATTACGTAATGTAGACATGCATACTCCTGTGGTTTTTGCCAGCTGGGGCTCTCCAAATTTGAGATTCTCATCTCATGCGAAACTATGCATCCTGCTGCGACACACTGTTGGTGGAACTGAAATAATCAGAAAGAGCAAACAAAGCCAGCATTGTACAGGAGGATGTCCGGCAGTTTATTCAATTGGACGGCTAATACTTTATTATATATAATTTAATAATTTTGACTAAAGTAGTATTTATTTTTGAATTTTTCTATTATGTGTCTCCATCTCAGAAAGATTGTGTAATTTAACTCTTTGCTTCAGAAGTATCCTTTGTGTCCACTGGGAAAATGGTAAAAGCTAACCTGTTTTGGACTTCTCAGAGCAAACCAAGAGATTTCTCCTTAACCGCCTTAAAATTCATATCTGTGCTTCTCAGATTTACTTACAGTGCTTTGCATCATTTATACATTTGATCTGAATTGTCAGTTTTATCAGTGAGACCCAAAGGGAGGTACAAAAACAAAACCAGGTATCCCCCGCGATACAAGTACATGAGTTGTGAGTTTTGCAAGGTATGAGGCTTCTTCTTCAGTTATAAGAATCAATGTTACATCTTCTACTGAGTGGTATTGAAAGCTGTATGAAAGAAAGGTACAAGCAGCCAAGCAGACCAGCATATTATAGTTTTTTTATGCATCTAATTTACTTGTTGATGCCATTCCTGCTGCTGCATCTGCGTCATTGTTTTCAGCTTCTGGTCTGTCTGCCTTCTGTTGCAATGGAACAGATACAAGAAGGGGAAAAAGACATAAATGGTCCAGCTCTGGTATTCAAAGAATTCTGTGTGTCTTACACGTCATCATTTTCTTCTATGATGCCCTCTCACTCAAACCAGCCCACAGCATTGATGTTGCCACCACGCCTGCTTGTTCTCTTCATTTTCCGTTGGTTTGTTGAATATGATATTGATGGCCTTTTTAAATTTGTTTTATTAATAAACTAATATTTAGAATTTAAACTATGAGTATCATGCTTTTGGTTTGCTGGGAAATACAAGTAACTTGAAAGCTGTAAATGTGTCAATTTTGGGACTTAGGAAAGCATATGTTTTTTTTGTCTGTTGAAATTAACGGTGACTATAGGAATGTATTAAGCTTATTAAAGGGAAGACTACCTGCATATCCATAACACTTATACATTCAAAGCAAACCATCTGAACTAGCCAGTGAGCTTAAAATAGTCTCTCTTCTGTTCATTTAAAGTTCAGATATTCCCAGGAATGATATATTCCAGCTGCTCGGTATTTAATTCCCTGCAGCTATAATGGTTAAATGTTACCATATAAAGAACAATTTTGAGTGCATATGCCGTCAACGCATGCTTACTAAATGGGACGTGGTGTCTTTTTCAGCCTTACTAAATGAAAAACTTCCCACCTTTCTCCCAGCCTAAATGAATGTATATACACGTTCGTGCTGAATGTGAATATCAAAATTGCAGATTTAATTAACTTTACAAAGTATTACCCCAGCAAAAGTCAAAATACAAAGGATATCTTGTAGGGGGCAATTGCTTCCCCACTGTAGTGGATATAGAACATTTAAAAAATATATTTCTTTAACATTATTACATGCAGCACCTATTATAATCCTTGTGTTTTTGGCTAGCTAGGGGGCTTTGCCCGTTGCTTGCTTCGCTCGCCAACCTACCCGACCTGTGCTACGCTCCAGCCACTTCACATCTTTGCCGCTCGCTTATGTGGATTTCACTTTCACCAAACAACAAATCTTTTAATTCTCATAGATACGCCTCTTCATTGGGAAGAAACACTACTTTACCTGATGGCAACACGAATTAAGACGATAAGTCTCCAACTTAAACTTTAAATCCGAACAATATATTTGATCTCTTTTTCGCTGTTCCATTATTTCACAGAGTAATAATTTCCGTTTGCTTGTGCTAATGAGATCTTTACTATCATTTTTTGAGACATTTGAATTTTAGTACTTTCATTATCTCTAACCTGATCTGCATGTGTATCAGTGACTTACTGTAATATAGGCAAGGTCACCATTCTTATTTCTGGTCTGGTCTCATTTTGACTAAAGGCAGAAGAGGAAGTATCATAAGTGACTGTGCCAAGTTTAAATCCATATCCTGTGTACACAATGGTGCAGTAAACCCATGCAGTTCCGGCTGATAGAACCTTTGAGAGAACATAGTACCGATTGCCTGTACATCCATTCATTTTCTCAGCCCACTTTTTCTTTAATACAGATTTGTGAAAAGACAGGGTTTGCTCTGGCAATTTTGCGTGAAAAGCTGGAAACGATGTCTAAATGGGACACCAGTCTTTTGTGGACTACATTCATTTACATATGTATACTTGCTTATATGGGTCCAATTAAGAGTTGGTAGTGGGATGCTGGGGAGCTCTGGAGTGCTTAAGATGTTTTTAGGGGTTTTAGGGGAATGTGTAAACTTTGCCCGTACAGTGGGCAGACTGGGAGATAAATCTAGATTTCTAGAACTATAATGCAGCAGTGCATTGCTACACATTGTGGTATCACAACAGCCAACTAAGTTTGAAAAATCCTTTGGTAAAATGCAGCATTAGGTCAGATTAGTGGCTAACTTCCTGCAAAGTGTCAGAGAGTAGCATGTATGGCATTTATAATGTCTCACAATATTATTAATTATTCATATATTTGTTGTATCAATGGTGGGATGCTTTATGTTAATGTGCCCACCTTTTGATTCCGATTGGCTGCTTCTTGCATATATTCCTCTCTGAATAAATACTATAAGAAATATGCAGGGATTCATCAGTCCCTCTGCCTTTTCTGGTTTGTGTTTGCAAGATTAATTTTGCTCTATTCCCATTGTATGATGAAAGTGCTGCCTGGTGGTGGACACATTCTATAAAATTGATCGATGACTCTTCTTTAATGGAAAATTCAATTTGTCTTTAGTCTTCCCATTTATAAAGCTGACCTGGATTTTGATGTACCGCGAAGGACACCCCCCCGGTCACCCCATCCCAAATCATTTATTTTCATACCATGCTATGTTTGTAGTGCTTTCATTTAAGAGAACAAAATACATACAACAACACAGTTCAGTCAGAGGTTCTAAAACAAGCAAAAAAAAATCTGTCATAATGAACAATTGAAGTATCCTTCCCCTACTCAAATCAGAGAGAGGTATATGATGAGTTAGTCCAGTGTAGTTTCTCATGTATTAAGCATCAGCAAAGATTAGGGGAAGACCTGGAAATTAATGAATTCTTGCCAAGAATTCTGGCCCACTCTTGATGTGTTTGATAGGTTTTCCTATTTAAGATGATATAAAACATGCAACTTTTCTATTAAGTTATGGAATGTGGGTTAGGATTCTTCCATGTTGAGAAAGTCTTTTTGCAAGCAATGTAGTAAACATATTTTTATAGTATATTATCCCATCTGTTGTTATTCCAGATATTGCTTTTTAAAGGTTATGATTTTCTTTCCAGTGAAAAGATGTTATCCCAATAATTTTGAGCATTTCCAGAACATATGACCAAGTGAGGTGGAAACCTATTGACAGATCTCATCCTGGATAGACATTTTAAATATATTTAGACAGTTTAAATGAGCAGCTTCCCAGATGAATGGAGCAAGTTGACAATTTTGAAATTTGGCCAATCTACTTGACCTTTAAAACTCTTGTAATTAAATACTAGTAATAAATGCACACATATAGCAGTTCTGTCCTAACATGTAGAACACATTTTCTGTTCAAATTGTTATTTTATAGTACTGTAAAATAAGCACTAGCAAACAGATCTGTGTGTGTCTTTGAAATGGGCAGTCAAAAAAGAGCATAGTATAATATTTTTGGGGTTCACTCCATCACTGGCAAATTTAGAGCAGTCAGTATAACTAATCTAGTGCCTTTGAACTATGGGAAGACACTGTAGTGTCTTAAAGACACCCACACAAAAGAGAATTGGGGGCAATTCAGAGTCAATACGTTTCAGCCACTACACATTTAGCTTTGCTCTTCCTAGGTCATTTTCTGAAGCTTATTCCACAGACTCATTCAGATCACTTTTAAAGGCTCACCTATTCTCTCCTCAGCTATATGTGTAACTTTATTCTCCAGTTTGTCTCTTTTCTACCTGTTTTGCAAATCCTTATTCTCCTGAGTTTCATTTCGTCTGATTAGTTCTGTCAACTATCAGTTCATTGTTACCTATGTTGATGTCTTAAAATTGTTTCATTATTATTTATCATGCACTATATGATGTTATTATTTTATCTTTTCCCTTTAATTACCCCTTGTTTGCTTTGTAAAGAGTCTTGTGTTGGTATGCCGTGTTAAGAACGCTATATGAAATTAAGTCTGAACTGATGTCGTAGTTGGTTTTCTTGCATATCCACTGATTACACTGTCCATCTAGGATACACTCCTCCTTTGTGCCTGAAAAGCTTTGGCTCCCTTTGACTATATCTGTCTAACTATCTATGATGGGATAATTAAAATAGAAATAAGTGTATAAACAACTGAATTTATTTATATAATATACACTGGTAAAAAAAATTAAGAAAACACTTAATTTTCCACAGTCTAACACCACGTCATTTAAGCTTTAAGGGATGTCAGTCTGTCCAGTTAGGAAGCATAAGCAATTGTGAATCAAATAAAAGTGGCCACAGGTACACTGGAGGCAATAGCAAGACAACCCCCAAAAAGGTAACGGTTCTGTAGGTGGCCACAGACAGTTGATTCATCTCTGGTTTTGCATTTTGCTAGTGTCCTTGTCACTACTGGTACCATGAGGTGAGACCTGCAACTGATTCAGGTTGCACAGGTAGTCCATCTCCTACAGGATGGCACATTCATACGTGCCATCACAAGAAGGTTTGCTGTATCTCCCAGCAAGGGTATTGAGGAGACACCTGGAGACAGGCCGTTACACAAGGAGAGCTGAACAGCTGAACAGGGCCATAGAAGGGCAGCAACCCAGCAGTAGGATCTGTATTTAATCCTTTTTGCGAAAAGGAACAGGAGGAGCACTGCCAAAGCCCTACAAAATGACCTCCAGTTGGCTACTGGTATGCATGTTTCTGACCAAACTATCAGCAACAGACTCCATGAGGGCCCAACATTCTCTAGTGGGATCTGTGTGCACAGCCCTTCACCATGCAGCTCGATCTGCTGTATATTTGCCAAAGAATACCACAATTGGCAGCTCCACCACTGGTGCACCGTTCTCTTCACAGTTGAGAGCAGGTTCACACTGAACACGTGTGACAGACGTGAAAAGAATCTGGAGACACCGTGGTGAATATCATCCAGCATGACCGGTTTAGTGGTGGGTCAGGAATGGTCTAAGGAGGCATATCCTTGGACGATTGAACAGACCTCCACGTGCTAGGTCTGTCTGCTGTTAGGAACCGGGATGAAATCCTCAGAGTCATTGTCAGACCTTATGCTGGTGCAGTGGGCCCTGGGTTCTTCCTGGTTCAAGGTAATGCCTGGCCTTATTTGGCCAGAGTGTCTAGGCAGTTCTGGGATGATGAAGGCATTGATGCTATTGACTGGGCCAGTCAATCTCCAGACCAGGATTTAATTGAGGACCTTGGTGCATCCAATGCCACCAAGTAGCACCACAGATTGTCAAGGAGCTCACTGATGCCCTGATTCAGGTCAGGGAGGAGATCTTCAGGACACCATCTGCCATGTCATTAGGAGCAAGCCCAGATATTGCCAGGAGTGCATACAGGCATGTGGAGGCTATGTGATCTACTGAGTCACACTATGAGATGCCACAGTGACATTCACACAAGTTAGATCATTTCAATTTTTGACTTTGATTTTTAGTGTTATGTTGAATCCATCAGTCAATCAATGGGTTGGTGATTTTGGTTTCCATTGATTACATCATTTTGTTCTCAAAGAATTGCACAGTATTACTTGGTAAAGATTTTCCACTTGAATATTATGTTCATTGTGATCTGATGTTGTTTTTCACTGAGGCTCACCGTGCTCTAACATGGTTACAGGCAAAATACAATTAACAAGTTATTAATCATATCTTCTTAATACATTGCAAAAGTATTTTTTTCTGATTTCTTTTTTCCTTACATAGTTATATCCATTCATTTCTTATGTAAAAATTAGTGGAAAAGTAATGATAAGAAGTCACTATTATAAGGAATTAATTTTGATGCATCACCTTAATTTTCATTTCTACCACAATTAAGATGATAGCTTTGCTTGCATGCTGTATGATTCTTTGTAATAAATAAGCATGTCCTGGGGTGACCTGTCGTTAGGAATGATAAAACAGGTTGTAATCTCTTGGCTCTACACTGGAATTTTCACTTTGATTTCTGACATAGTGACAAAGGAGAGCCCCTAAGCTGTCAGGTGCAAGGAGATTCATATGTTGAAAGATGAGAATCAGGGGATTTTTCCTCTCTCTGTTGTGATCTGTCCAGAGGGACTCCAGAGGGAAGACCAGTGCTTCCTGCAGTTTTGAAATGATGACTGAGCGAGCCAGCAGGGAGTAATTAGTGCTGCAGGCTTTGAAGACGAGAAATGCTGTAATGGGGAGAAAAATTGAAATGGAAAGAGAACAGCAGCGTGAATGATGTTAGGAAGCATATCCTTCTGAATACAGTCTTGGGCTGAGAAGGCAAATATTTTCATTTGTAAGTGCACCCTCAAATATATCTGCATACTTAACAGTTTGATGCTAATATATATGCTGTATAAAAACTTGCTAAAGTACTTTTTCTAACCAATTTTATTTATTTTTGTTTATATTATTAAGCAATATTTACAAAGCATGAAACAACAGTAAAAAAAATTTAAGGTGTTGATTTATGTACAGCGAAGCTCTGTATTAGTAATGCATGTTCAGCAATAAAAGAATTCTGTTGGAAGCTTCTGTAACAATATATTTTGTGTGATTGTGGAAGGTTGAATGAATCATATTTCTTCTGCATTTTCTCACATGGTAATAGTGATCCTTTGCAAGTGTTTTGTATTAACCTATGAGCAAGGTAAGGAATGAGTTGAGTAATAAAAGATTGACTAAATTGAAAATTGATGGTGTATGAAAATGTGTCATCTTTGCTTTGCAGCAGTCAATCATTTAAGCTCATATACAAAGTATGGTGTTTAATTTTCTTTACAATAGTGACTCAGAAGAAACAAAATCAAAACATAATCAGCTAAATGGGCTGGGACAGGTCATATCTTGTCTGAGATGGACGTGTAGCTGTGGCACAGACTGAACGGGACAGGCTGGCGCTTGTCTTAGGCAAATGTATGGTAGCTTGTTGTGTGAACATACAATGTGCATGTACCACAAAGCTGAGTTTGTCTGCTTGGGATGTATGAGAAGTTAGATGCCTGCAAGCACCATCTCACCAAGTACAAGTTACACTTGTTTAAGTTTCTACATCTTCTGTAGAATTCGTGGTTGAGCATGAGCAGAGTGCACTGCTCCAAACACACACACAGGTCTTTTGTTTATATATGAATGTCTGAATATATATTGTGATGCATGAGTTACTGCCTCACACCCTAAAAACATGAGGCTGATTTAATTTTTGTCATAGTTTTAGCATATTCTGTTGAGCACTGTAGAGTCACATGGACTGCACTATGCCTCTAAAATTCAGATGTGAAGCATGTGTTCTTTTGTTAACTTTGAGATGCTTTTATCTTTTTACCATGGTGTGCTCTTGCATGTCCAATGATAACTTCCACAGAACTTGTTTCATTTAACCAAGTTTTTTTTGCAATGTGCTTTATTTAGTCATAGGACTAAATGGAGCAGACTGGCTTATTGATTTGCAAACATTTGCATGAGTAGGGTTTGAGATATATGATCTATTTAAATATACATGTATTTATACATGGAGGCACACACAAGCTCATGCATGTACACACGCATACACAAACACACTCAAAGTAATTTATAAGTGAACACAGCTGACAGCTTGTTTGCCTACCTGAGCATGATGAAGAGAAAAGAAATGAATGACCAAACACACACACACACACACCCCTACCCCATTATCTGTAAAAGATGATTTGGACAGTGGCATTTAGCCACCCCTGTACCAATCTGTCTATCTATGCAGCTTGTTTACTTCATTTGACTTAACGTGTTTAGTTTCAAATGAAATATTAATGTTAACTTGATTTAATTTACAGTTCATTTTACTTTAAATTTATTTGTTTACATAATATTACAGTATATAGGTTAAAGTTCTTAACTGTGTATTTTACAGTAAATTCTATTGTATTTTCATGATTTCCTGGGGTAACATCAAAGTGTTTTGTACATGGAAGTACTGCACAAACCATTCCATATCAATATTTTTTTTGTTTCTGTGTAAAACTAAATTCTTTCTATTATCTGTTCTGAAATTAGCTTACATATATTGCAAAACATTGGCTTAAATGAAGGCAATAGAATGATGGCAAGTAATTATTATTAGTTTTTGACTTATAAACCTTTATCCAAGGCAACTTACAATGTTTGAAATACAGTTGGTTCCAGTTCTTTTGTTTTTTCACACGGAGCACAAGCAGATGCAGTGACTTGCTCTTGTTCACGCAGTGTCAATAGCAGGATTTGAACCCACAACCTCAGGGTTTGAAGTCCAAAGCCTTAGCCACTACACAACATTTCCTGCTAATAGCATCACATAATGTATGGGTACATTTTAAAGATATCGGGACTCCATTGCTCGGCAGACATCATATCAAAGCATGCCCTCACTTTTTTAACTTTAGATGTCAAAAAGAAAACCTGAATAAAATCAAGCAATACTTCTAGCAATATTTGACTTATAGTGAGGAGCTGATTTAATATTTTATTTTTCTGCAATACTTGTCCTTGGACATGGTTGAAATATGAACATTTATGTCTAACAATCTATGGATAGTAATTTATAATGTCAGATATCTTACAATATAAAAGTATAAAAGTAAAACACAAAAGTAAATTCATTTGTTTTAATAATCATTGCCATCAAGTGCTTGTTGAATATATGTCATAGAAATGAAGAATAAACAGAGGCACATTTTTCCCTGGAAACAGTGAGTTCTGGCAGATGTTATGTAAACAACATATGAAATAAAGCAATAACTTCAACAGCTTTCGGTTTTCCTTCAATCTAATATTCATCCATCTATTTTGCATATTTGCCTTTTTTCTTCTTTTTATGTAAGCATCTTAGGAAGCCAGAGACATTAACATTTTCTGAAGGCAAGTGTCCTTATTTAATCAATCATGGGTGTAAAAATAGGAGTAATATGGGTAGTCACCCAAAAAAAATGCATACATACATTTATGTCTCCTTGTATTTTATGCATGCCAATTACAGGCCTAAAAACCTCCAAGTTCCTCAAAGTTCAAAGAACAGCAGTTTTTTTTTTCTGTGCTACTAAATTACCATTATGGGCACAACCTGAACTGCTTCCATCCATCCATTCATCCATCCATCCATCCTTCCTTCCTTCCTTCCATCCATCTATTTACATCCATCTTCTACATCTGCTTTTTCTTTAGTGTCACAGGGAGCCAGATCCTTGCACATCTTTAACCTAAACTGACACTTTGCCAGTCCATTGCAAAGCTGTTACTAGGCATCACTAGAGTCATCATGAATCCTGACATGAGTAATATTGGGATGTAGGATGAAATTCTAGTCATGGAAAAGACCCCCATGTATATACTGACTGGATTGCCAGACTTGCTCAGGTCCCTGGAGTAGTGCTAAAGTAGTGGTAACTGGTAGCCATCACTATGCCAAGTTAACTACAAGTAATCTTATGAACTGGTTTTGTTTAGTTTGCGATGCATTATTTATGTATTTTGCTGAGTAATTTAATATTCTAAGCATTTTTATGTTCAAAAGCAACCCCTTATTTTGATCTTGTTGAGTTTCATCCCAGTTCATATGTTGTTTGTTCAATTAAATTAGATAATAAAAGATGCCTAGAATCAAGCATATCAGGAAAATGTGTGACTATAGGGCATGCATCATTTTTTTTGTTGAATAAGACAATATTATAAAGCCAAACTACACTCAACATAATAATGCTTATTTTTTCTTGTGGGAAATTTTTTTTGCAGATTGACAGACTGTGCTTTCCATTGCTCTCCATTCTTGCAATTACACTTCACCAGCAGGGCATTCACACTCTTCTTAGTCAACTATGGGGGCATTGCAGCACTCTCAACTCCACATTGCTTATGCTTGTTGCCAGTAATTCTGGAAATGCATGTTGGCCACAAGAGATTTATTGCCTCGTGCATTAAACTCACAGCTGGTTGCTGGTTTGGAAGATAAGGGTGATGCCCTCAGTATGTATATAAATTATGCACACCTCTAGTTTTGCTTGAAGGTTTATTTCTCAGAAAACAAATTTATCATCTTTGGGATATTCTCTTTTTAGCAAGTCAAGATTATTATTAATTTTTTTTAAAAACAAGTACAGTATACTTTAAGAATTTTGTCAGTCTCTGCAGTTCTCAGATTAATGCAAAAACCCAAGATAATGGGCTAATGCCTTGTAAGCTATTAGTATTTTAAAATTACATAAGGTAAGGTTATCTTTTGCCCTTTGTGGCCACATTTTCATCTTGCCATTATAAGCCATACTGTGCCCTTGCTGACTCAGTGCCACATTTAGTGAGTTTCTGGCCTATTTGCAGTTTTATCTTAGTTGCAGAGACCTGGGTCTTGCATGTTGCCTCTCTGCCTATGGATATATTCCTTTTTTTAATTGGTTTTGATGAGAACAAACCTTAGAGTTCAACAAGCTTGTCATTCCTATGCACCCAGTTTCAATAAAATGGCATCATGTAAAGATCTGAGTATCCCTAAAGTCCATGTGTAAAGGAACACTTTCCAACCTTGAATCTGTTTTCTTGTTCAACAAAGCAGGCAGGGATCCACTGTATTGATTTCCTTCATGATTTTGTTGCATTTTAAACTGAAAGGGTTCATCTCTTATCTCATAGCTCATACCTCTTGGTCCTGGAATCAGTCTAATTGTTCTTCTTTGGACATTCTTTAGCACTGTTTTTTGTAATATGGAAACCAAAACTGTACAAAGTGCTCCAGGTGAGATTTCATTAGTGATTTGTATGGCTAAATCATAACCTCCATTGAATTGTACTCCACTTATCGCGATACATAATCGCTTCTGTCCAATGTCTTCATGTATAGAGTTATGAGTCCACCGTGACTCTTACAGTCACAGTCCGTCTCATTAAGGGTACTTTCAGGTTTGAAACATCCCATGGTATTTTAAAATATAACAGTTTTTGGACCTACAGTATGTGTAATGCTTTAAATCTGCTTACATTAAATTTCATCTGCTATCAATGTGCCCAAGCCTGTATTCTGTCCTGCTTCCTCTGTAACAGTTTAGCTGTTTCTGCATTATCATCCTTTTCACCTAATTTGGCATCACCTGCAGACTCAACCAGTCTGTTGTTTTAATGGTCAGGTGTACATTGATACGGATTTATGTGTTTGGGTGCCCTTCCAATAGACTGTCATTTTATTTGGGATTGGATCTTGATATCCACCCTGTGCTGCTTCCTTCTTCCTCAAAGCACATTTATTTGGATACCTGGTGTAAAAGGATTTATAGGAATGTCATCTCTGGAAAATGGTGTTATTCTGTACTCTTCATGTATTGGGAAGGCCTTTTTACCAATCTAGGACATTTCACTGACATCCATCATTGATCTCCTTAAGTCTGATAGTGGCAAATTAAAAGTATTGATTTTTTTTCCTTGGTATACCACAGAATAAGAAATATTGTCAATGTGCATTGGGAAGCCATTGCACAAACAGTGATCTATAAAAGCTGAGAGCTGCATTCACTACGAATTGGAATAGGATGCTATGTACTCTGCCAAATAAGCAATATGTGGATGTTTGTGGGCTGATTTTGTCTTGAGTTTTGGTGCAGTGCATCTTGGGGTATAATACTATGCCCTTTAATTACGAGACTTGACAGTAAGGTCTTGTGATGCTTTGCATATTGCATATCTGTCTTGTTTGTTATTGTGTTTCCTGTTTATGTGCATATTGCTTCCTAGTTTGACATGCTTCTAGCACATATTCCTTGTATAGCTGAATAACATGTGGCCAGCATGATGTTTTTATAAATTATTTATTTGATGTTGATGTTCTGGCTACCCCACAACCCTAAACTAAAATAAACTAGTTAGAGAATGGTTTATCATTTAATATTTTATTATATATGTAGTATAACAGACTTTCCTTTTTATCAGATGCCATTCCACCTTCTGCCCTAAGATATGCTCTGTTAGGTGTTTTTCTACTGTTCTACTGTTTAACTGTTTAACTGTGTCATGGGTTTTAAATCCCTCTTTTTCCAGAACTGCCCATTGTTACCATCTGTCACTGAAAATCTGTTGGTGATGGTTACTGAAAATATGCAGTACCAGTAACAGCGTACTGCACGATAACGTGCACTGAATACACTTGACTTATAGTTTTCATACTCTTTCTCTGTATGTTTAGCATTCGTTTGCTTGGAGGTTGATCCACTTGCTGCTTCCTGAGCAGCTTTCCTTTTCTCCATCCTAGCATCTCGCTTCTTCTTTTCTTTCGTTGGCATCTTTTCACATTAAAACTGATTAAGTCAGTGTTTGTGTTGCAATTACTTAGTACGTTTTCTTTAATTTTTCATTTAAGCTGGTACTTAAGTCTTCAATCTGCCTCAAGAATGATTTAAGATATGAAGAGGTAGGGGAAGTGACGGCGAAGGTGGTAGGGAATGAGAACGGCGCATGTACTGCTCAGCCGCTCTGCTGGCTGCTGCCGAGAGTTGATTCTACAATAAAATCAAAAGGAATAACTTCGGAGGTCAGTCATCACCCCAAAAGCAGATAGCAGATGTCACGTAGTATATGTGTACCAAATTTCAGGTCTGCAAGCTACAGGTAATTTAAAATCCTGGAAAGACAAACGAACAGCCACGGTAGTGTATTATATAAGAAAATATGCATTTTTATCAGTAATGGGGCATTCATTGTTATACTACAGTCTAGAAAGACACTGCACCTTGCCTTTGATACTATAGGCATGGTCAGTGTAAAAGTTGCTATAATACCTTATGTAGCTGTATATTTAAGTGAAGGAGATGAGATTGCTTTTTTTAAGGCTTTATTCATCTGTTTAAATAATCTGCAAGTGACTGAAGTATCTCCCCAGTGTGTAAATATATTAAAACAGGATGGTAGCTCCTTCATCAACATAAATATGGACCTTTTCTACTTTCCCAATACCTTTTGGTTACAGATGTGTATTTGCTTATCTAAACCTATTTTCCTTTATTTTAAATTAATGGCTTTGAACCTTTTTTTTTTTTTTTTTTTGCAGCCCAGGGCCCAAAATTGCAGACATGTGTTTCCAACCCTAAGATTACCTACTTGTTACTGCTTTAGAATAGTTTTCTATTTTGGTCTTTTGTCATTCTCACCTTCAAAGACTGCATTTAATTATTTTACTCCTTTTGCCATACAAAATGTACCAAATTGTGGAAAGTAGGCAGTAAAAAGAGCTGGAATGAACACAAAGCAAAAAGTGTTATCTTCATTCTTTGGGCTTATGCTACAAACGATAAATGCCTAAGGCTGTTAGACCTTCTATTCATTTTTACAAGATGGTTTCTGCATGACCCTGCAACCCTGAAGTGAATTAAGTGGGTTTGGAAATGGATGGATATGTCTTTACTATCTCTAAATCAAGCAGAGAGGACAGATTGTTGAAGTGACTGTTTGGAAATCATCCAGTAAATGTTGGAGGCCTCCTGGTTCAGTATCAGTTATTTAATTACTGAACAAAGGGGTTCCTTTTATTTTTCTGCAAATTACACGGTTCTGCATTTGTTGTTTTTGCTCTGTGATTTATTTGATTTTAAAAGTATACGTTTATAGCTCTGTGGGTGGTGATATGTATGTAAATTTGCATTGTAATATCTTGTGTAGAGCTAATTTAGTCTTTAAAGACATAAATTTGATTCTGTCAAGTTCGAGTTCAATCTACTTGATAGTTTTTGTTTTTTGCAAATGATTGTTTGTCTTATTTATTGCCCATTTTCTTTGTGATTTTGTGATAAATAGAGATGGGTCTATTCTGATGTCTAACATCTTTAAAACTTATGCTTTGTTTTTGTTATATTTTTATTCCAAGTCTCTGGTATTTTTGTGTAGTTTTAGTCAAGCATATAACTCATAGGCTGGCTAGTGGTTTTTTGTTTGCTGTTTTTCAGTTCAGCTCAGAAACCTCTTTAAGGTGAATTAAATTTAGTATCCCTTCAGTCACTGCACTGAATTAGTTTGGATTATATTCAATTCAGTGTCTACTGAACTGGCTATATTTCTCTTGAATTTGCTTGCTAACTTTTTGCAATGCGTTGTGTAGGCTAAATTAGATTGCACTGGGCTCCCTAGAGAATAGCAGATTGTATGGCTGCATCTGGTAAAATGCTATCTCATTTAGAAAAAGTGATGTTATCACAGATGAACAGTGGGGATCCCAAGAGTCCCTTTCTGAAATTCATTTCAGTGGTGTTCCTGGCTCAGATTTGTTGCAATGATATTGAACTTTTGGGCCATGCTCTGCAGGGAACTCTTTTCTGCTGGGGCATTGGTGTCATTTATCTCCTGATGAAGTCAGCTTTTAAGAAGTGAAACCAAAGCTCCCCCACCACCCCAGCCGTCTACCCCCCCCCCCCCCCCACACTTCCAGTGTCTGAAAAATGTGATTTGGAATAACTGCATGATACTTTTCTGTAAGTTAAGTGTTTGAGGCTTTTTGAGTTTTTCATTTTATTCTACTACATTTGTTTCTAGGAGTTACTGAATAAGTAATGTATGTGTAGCTCTTTCAGTTTTGAATACACAATAAAAATAAGCACATTTCTTCTGCATTTGCAACCTCTCAGAAATATGCTGGAATTTCTATTTATGACATCCAAGCTTGCTGTTTTCATGGAAAGAAATAGAACAAATCAGAATTCTTGTTATATTTGTGGATTTTTCTTCTCTTAGGACATACAGTATGTGTTTACTTCTTGCTTATTTTCTTATTAAAATGTATTATTATTATTACTTATTATTATATAACACTTTCTATTATATCTCTTTCATAATTGGTAAATATCTACATTTTTGTGCAGAAAATTATATTAATGTCTTACATGCAGCACACATTTATAGCATTTTTGCCAGTAATAATTTCTGTATCTAGGATTTGCAGTTGTCTGACACCTTGCTTACTGTTTTTTTCTTGTTTGGTTTTTATGTTAATCATAAATTAATTAGAATACATTTTTAGAGTTTATATGTGGGCAGGCCAGCTAACTGTTGTAAATGTCACTTAAAGCTGGATGGGGTTGTAAAGAAAGGAGGGAGTTGGTTGATCAGATCATACTGTGCACCTTTAGAAGTGCAGCGATTTAAAAACACAGGATGGATATTTAAAGTCTACCAAGTACATCACAGGGCCGTTGTCTATCCATGTTACTAAAATTTATAACCTCATTTTTGCCTTTGACCATTTTAATATTTTTACATGCTTCCTTTTTCTGTAACATATATAATTTTTTTAAAAGAATTCATGTGTCATCTGTCATTTTAGTGTATTGGATTGCCAGATAACTTCCAAGCTGTTTAAATTGTAATGAATTTAATTTATATTCAGCTTTTAAATGTCACAAAACATTTCTTATTTATGTGCTTGTTCGTCCATTCATCCCTAAATTATCAAGTCGTCTTAATCTCATTATGCAGTCATGGGTGATGCATCACTGAAAAGAAGACAGGAGTTAAACTTGTACAAGGTGCAAGTCCCACCACACATTTATGCACTTTAGTAAGTGATGAGTATTCAGTAATCAGTGTTACTGTAGATATTAAGAGAAGAGCGTGGCAGAGAGAAGCTTGAGCAAGGATATGGGGAGGAACATCTCGTAGCGAGTGGAGGGGAGATGTCATTTAAGGGGTTGAAAGGGGTGATTTTGTTTAAAAACGTTTTTTAAAAATGTGCAAATAGCCATCATACCATGGAAAGTGTGGTGGGGGGTACTTGTTTTCTTGTGAAGTCACCTCACGAGATGTCAGTGAGCAATAGGCTGAGTTCAGCTGTAGACTGTGATTATAAGGCTACAACCTTAAAAAAAGGCATCCCTGTTGCTGTGTACAAATGTTCTGTTTATAAATGATATTTTCTTGTGTGGCTTTGTATATTTTATAAAGAAAGCCAGCATTAAAGTAAGAAGTCTGTCACATTTCTTTGTGATACTCTCTCTGCACTGCAGTGGGCTAGCAGAAGAATGAAAATGCTGTTTTTTTTTGTGGCTGCTATGATTAAAACAACTTATACTGTTGCACTAGACTAATTTAGGGTCACCAGCTAATCTAACTTTGGGATGTGAGAAAAAAAGCAGCATACCTGAAAAAGAAAAAAAAATATGTAAGGTACTGAGTTGTGGAAACATAACTAAAACTGCACCATTGGGCTACCCAGATATTTTTTTAAAATAGTGGTGCAAAGAATAGTGGCAATGTAAAAAATACTAGTAATAAATAAAAACAAATTTTATCTTACATTTGAAGAATTTTGTTATTATTATTAGAAAAGGTCTTGGTGAAATAGTTCTGTTCATAAAACAGGCCTCTGTCTGTCTGTTGTGCCAGTCGCTGGGTGCTGGTGACAGTCTTACTGTATCCAAGCTTTGCTGGTGCTCTGCTTACAGATCCAACCTTACACCGCACTAATTTTGTTCAAACTACAGCTTAATGGATCTCTGTTACAATGTTTGGCTCATACTTGATTTAGTTTTTTGTTTTTTTTAACTGTTTAAATAAACTTTGTGAGTGATCAAAATCTGATACAAGGAATAGGAACGTACCCTGCATGCTCAAAATTAATAAAAAAACAATTTGCTAGACATATTTGACCTAATTCGAATATGAACAGCATGGTTGCTGCTCTGGTTCTTAATGCTGCAGGATGTCTGTGAATTCATCAACTTTTGATTATAAATAGAAAATGAAAGATTCAGGGGGTCTAATCTGATCTGAAAAGTTGTGATTCCAGGTGTTACTTGGTAAAGTGGTGACTCATTGTAAGATATCTTTGGCAATATATCTATATCAGATCTATTTTCACACAATGCAAATCCATTTAATTATATCTTAAACTGACATCCTGATCATCTTAAGAAATTTAAAATACATTTTCATACACCTCAAAAACATTTTGAGACAACTTGAAGTTCACCTTCACATATGGACATGAAGAGGCAAACCAGAGTACAAGGAAAAAAACCCACATTGGGAGACCTTGAAGATTGTACAAATGCAGTGCATGGTATGGGATTTGAACTTAATTCTATGGAGCTGTAAGGAACGAGCACTAATTTCTGTGCTATCCTGCTGCTTATTCTTATACTCTAACATCTTTTAAAGTGCCTTTTAAAAAGTGATTAGAAGATCTAACATTTTTAGGTTAAATTCTAAATGTTGTGTTGTATTTGTACCCAAGAAACACAGTTTTTGTCCTGATACTGATGGGGAACTTGTAATATAGATTATTTTGAAATGCTGTGTACATGGTAGTTGTGATCTACAGTAATACTTACATTTTTAACAATTGCTTGTCTTTCAGCAACACAGAGCCTCTTCTGTTGTTTGGATACATTTGAAAATGCAAATTGAAGTTTTTCATTTATGTAAATAAGTAATGAGCACTGACCTACTGTATAATGCTTTTTTATTTTGAGAGTTTATTTCTTTTAAGGTGATGGTATTTTTATTTGTGTGTGTGTGTGTGTGGGACACAAGTTAAGCAAGGAGACGATAATTGATCTTCTCAGAAGTTCTCAAAAGACATTTAAAAGACCCGCGAGACAAAAGAGACTTACCATGGAGTGTCTTGCGGGGACCGTAAACATGAGACTTGGTGCCAAGAGACTGTCCCAGGGTCGTCTCGCAGGGACATGGAACATGAGATTCTTGCAAGACACGCCCTACTTACAACAGATATCATATAAGAGCACATCCATCAAAAAACAGTCAATCATACAAAACCACATAGTGCACACAGATCCTTTGCCTTCAACACATATAAAATGTACTAGCAGAATACCCGCGCTTCGCAGCGGAGAAGTAGTGTGTTAAAGAAGGTATGAAAAAGAAAAGGAAAAATTTAAAAAATAACGTAACATGATTGTTAATGTAATTGTTTTGTCATTGATATGAGTGTTGTTCCCATATCTAT
>JANRMT010062813.1:81273199-81286292 GCA_026402145.1 Polypterus bichir lapradei | reverse complement strand
AGCCCTGTTGGATTCCGTGGGTGCCACCAGAAGGTGCTGCAGGTACAGCTGAGCCCTTTGTGGCACCCTGTCCCCCACATCCAGAAGTGCTGCAGGAATAAGGTCAAGGAACACCTGGAGCACTTCCGGGTGCACTATAAAAGTAGCTGCCTCACTTCAGTCGAAGAGCCAGAGTCTGGAGGAGGAGTGGAGACAGAGAAAGAGAAAGGAAGAGACAAGGAAGAAGGAAGGACTGTGCTTATTTATATTTTTGGTGAATGAAAATGCTTCCCCACTTAAAATAAAGGTGTTCTGGGTGATAAGACTAGGCTTTGCGTCTTTTGTGTCCTGGATTTGGGGAGCTAAATGCCCCCTGCTGGTCCACAATATATATAAATATTTGTGAGAAATGTTTGATCTTTGTTAGCCTTAAATCATGAAAAAATACAGTAGTCAATGTAACCTGCTAATGATTTCAGCTAATAATTTGGTTATTTGACCTTGCAAAGGCAAATGTGTTACCCATTGTCTAGTAGGTTCATTTTCATTTTCTGAATATAAATGTGCACCTGTACTCTGCGTTTCTTGTCAAAGACCTGCAGGAGTTTGCACCCTTCATCAGTGTAGACACATTAGAATTAGGCTAGCAGACCCATTCCAGCTTTAGGGACCATAACCCGAAATGCATTTAAAGATGTCTTAACATATTGCATTATATTATTGGACAACTTTAATTGTGTGTGTTTTTTAAATGTTGCTTAAATGTGTTCTATCATAACTTAAATGCATTGATATATATCTTCAAATGATATACTTGTCATCTTGAAATACTAAAATGCATTTCAGGATCCTAAAACAGCTTACTATACTGTGCACTTTGATACGTTTTAAAATTACTTCCTATAAAATTTCCTGTATTTTGAAAACAATGTCATGTTATTTTATGATGTTTTAAAAAGAATTTGAGATATTTTGAATTGGACAGGAAGTAGTTTTAGATAATCTCATTGTATGTTCAAGAAAACATATTGGAAGCAGATTTCTCCAAGTACATTTGAGATATATGGTTTCTATTTCACAATATCTTAAAATTTAATCAAGATATCTTATTTTAAATATCTAAGTTTCATTTTTAACTAGCTGCAGGCTATGGACGTATATATGTACGTAAGTAGGATTCAGTTAGCGTTGGGAACCCGCGTACCAAATTTCTTGAAGATGGGCCCATAAGTAACAAAGACCGTTGAAAAGTTCAATATGGCGGCCGACAGTGGCATCATACCACTGAAATAAGTACGTACATTGGTTTCGGTTAGCGCAGGGAAGCCGCCTATCAAATTACGTGAAAATGGGGACATAAATAAGAAAGTTCAACAAGGCGGACGTTGTCGACCGTTATGACCGTTACGCGTGGAATTTCGAAATGAAACCTGCTTAACTTTTGTAAGTAAGCTGTAAGGAATGAGCCTGCCAAATTTCAGCCTTCTACCTACACGGGAAGTTGGAGAATTAGTGACGCTGGAAAGTTCAATATGGCGGCTGACAGTAGTGTCATACCACCGAAATAAGTACGTACATTGGTTTCGGTTAGCGCAGGGAAGCCGCATACCAAATTTCGTAAAGATGTGGCCATAAATAAGAAAGTTCAACATGGCGGACATTGTTGACCGTTATGACTGTTACGCGTAGAATTTCGAAATGAAACCTGCTTAACCTTTACAAGTAAGCTGTAAGGAATGAGCCTGACAAATTTCAGCCTTCTACCTACACGGGAAGTTGGAGAATTAGTGACGTTGGAGAGTTTAATATGGCGGCCGACAGTGGTGTCATACCACCGAAATAAGTATGTACATCGGTTTCGGTTAGCGCAGGGAAGCCGCCTACCAAATTTCGTGAAGATGGGGTCAGCCTTCTACCTACATGGGAAGTTGGAGAATTAGTGACGTTGGAAAGTTCAATATGGCGGCCGACAGTGGCGTCATACCATCGAAATAAGTACGTACATCGGTTTCGATTAGTGCAGGGAAGCCACCTACCAAATTTCGTAAAGATGGGGCCATAAATAAGAAAGCTCAACATGGCGGACATTGTCGACCGTTATCAACCGTTATGACCGTTACGTGTAGAATTTCGAAATGAAACCTGCTTAACTTTTGTAAGTAAGCTGTAAGAAATAAGCCTGCCAAATTTCAGCCTTCTACCTACACGGGAAGTTGGAGAATGAGTGAGTGAGCGAGTGAGTGAGTGAGTCAGTCCAGTCAGTCAGTCAGTCAGTCAGTGCTTTGCCTTTTATTAGTATAGATATGAAAAAGTTTCTGTTTTAAAAATGTGTTTACACAGATTTCTGTAGAAACGGAGCACACATGAAATGCGTGTGTTCCAAATAACGATCTATTATTTCCACACTAAAACTCCACTTAACTCCCAGATAATCAATCAAGGCATGAGCTGGGAGAAGTTTGTGCATGTTCTAAGTCGGTGGGGGGATGGAATAGCCGTTGTCTTTATCAGCACATTTAGATGACAAAAGACGCTGGCGGAGAGGTGCGAATGGTTTTATGATGGGCTGGATGTACGAGTTTTTTGTAGACTCTGGTAATTCTAGTGTTAATTTAGCTTGTCGTATGCTTAGTTCAGTTCAACATCCTGGAAGACAGAGCTTAGGGTTTATTCACAAAATTGTAGCCAGCATTTGAATTGGAATGGTACTTCTCAAATTATAATTGTACCAGTAACGGCGCACTGCACGATAACGTGCAGTAAATACACTTGACTTGAGCATTCATAGTTTCCATCCTCTTTCTCTGTACGTTTAGCATTCGTTTGCTTGGAGCGGCCTGCTTCATCCCTTCTTTCGTCTGCATTTTTTCGCGCTAAAACTGATTAAGTCAGTGTTTGAGTTGGAATTACATAATATGTTTTTCTTTATTTTTCACTTAAGCTGGCACTTAAGTCTTCAATCTGCCTCAAGAATGATTTAAGATATCAAAAGGTAGGGGAAGTGACGGCGAAGGTGATAGGGATGAGAACGACGCCCATACGCATGCGCCTCATGGCCACACTGGTGGCCACTGCTGAGAGTTGATAATACAATAAAAAAAAATAAAAAGAGTAATAAAAATCATCAAACCGAAAGCGGACAGTGGGGGTTACATAGTATATGTGTACCAAATGTCAGGTCAATAGGTCAAACAATTTGCGAGCTACAGGTGATTTAAAATCCTGGACAGACAAACGCACAGCCACGGTAGCATGTTATATAAAAAGATAGTTCTTAAGGGTAAGGTAGTAATTTCAGGTAAGGAAGATGGATGTTTCGAGGTAAGATGCAAGTAATTATTTCACTGCACCATGTACATGTGATAATGTTAACTGTATAAACAGTGGCCTTATTCAAATACTTTTATTTTATTTTAGTGCAAATGCCCTGATTGCACACCTTCTTGAGTTAAACATAATTCAGCATCTTAGATGGCGTATTGATGTTTCTGCAGGCTTGGCATAACTACATAACCCAAAGGAACTTTCATCGGACATTCGGTTTCTTTTTTAGTCTAAACGCCTAAATTCTTTGAGGTGCCTGATCAAGTTGCACAACAAAGTCATCTGCATTTGCGTTGTTGTTTATATTAATCTTAATTACCAGATTTGCTTTTGTGGGTATGTGATGATCAGCACTTAGTATGTTAGTGATGTAATATATTTCTGTTGTAAACTCTCGGATTGTAGTCTGAGACCTGAGCCTGGCTACCGTCACTGTGCAGCAGGCTCAATGTTTCTGTGTCTGGGTGGGTTTTTTTCACACATCCCAAAGATATGCTAACATGTGTGAGTCCCACCCAAGGTGTTCCCATACACTTTCCACCAAGTCTTCAGTTTGTTTTACATTTGTTTAGTTTGTGATATCAGCAGAATATTTGTGTACATTTTGTTATTTGTGCTATTATTTTATATTATAATACTGCATTGTAACACTTTGGCATCAGTTTGACCTTGAATGCAACACCACAGTTCTGGAAAATGAGTAAATATAGTAAGAAGTATGTCCTGACTCAGAAGAGTAATAATTTCTTGTGGTTCGGTTTTTGAGCTTGAGGGTACAGCAGTCTAATAATAAATGGGCGAGGATGTGATGTCAGAGTTCACATGCTTCACATTTGCACTTGGGGTTTTCTAGCAGCTTGCATTACAAGTTATATGTAGAATAAGCTGCACTCTTTAAGGAGGACTTCATTCCATCTTGATGAATAATTAACAGCTGGCCTGAATAAAATATGACACTTTTTTTGCTAATTGAAGTGTTTTTTGATTTTTTATTTGTCTTTTGAAATTTTTGTGAGTATGTTTAGAAACAGGAAATCTGAGCATTTGATTTAGTAAAAGGCTTTTATTTTGTGTGCACTTCCTAATTGTTCAGTTAATATATGTGCTTTGTGGCATATCTGTCTGTGGAGAATACTAAAGGGAAACTTGGCGACTTGGGGAGAATAAAACAAAAATGGTAGTGTGGTTGTAAGCAAAATATTCCAGCCTTAATACATCTGACAGAAGCCAGATTAATGTTGGTGGGTATTTCAGGCTATCGGGTCTGTATTTATTTATTTTAAAGAACATTGTAATAGAGTTTTTTAAGGAAATTATCCTAATTTCATTTTTCAGTGTCCAAGAACATATGGTAACAGATTTCTCTCTTCTGCTTTATTTCATTTTCAGCACACGTCATCAGTGCCAAGAGCATTTTTTTTCAGAAAGATTCTGTCTGGCTCTTCTCTAATTAGCACCTGGTCAGACTGGTGCTACAACAATGGCTTTCAAATGAGTGCATGAACTGCCTTCTGAGTTCCATTACAGCTTGGCAATATGATGCCTGCAGTCTGGCCAGATGAATGTTGAAATTCCTACAGTGTGATTTATAACTGCCCCAAATTTGTGAAATACTTCTACAACATGCACATTTTTCTGATTGCAGACATGCCTCATTTCAAGAATCTTGCTATCTGTTCAGCTTTATCCAAATAATCACAGCCTGAAAGAGACAGTGTACTAACCATGGTGGTCAGGGCTGTCCATAATAATATTTGTTGCTGTTAAATAATAAAAAGCTTGCTTATCCAGACACAATTGTTACAGGGTTTGTTTTGATGTTTTTTTATAATTAAGCTCAAATTAAACAGTTTTCTTGTTTTTTTTTTTAAAAAAGCAGAAAATTAGAAAGTCAAATGATACATTTGGGTTCAAAGATAAAAATGAGGTGTAATCATGTGTATCATTGCCAATAACTGTCCATCAACGTCTCCACTTTTTATCTCGTATATTCCATTATTGGCTCATAGGAAACTGGTGCCTATCGGCTACAATGTAGAAGCAAACCTTGGAAGAGACTACAATCCAGGTTACTCACACACACATTGGTAGTGGAACATTTAGCTTTGTGGCAGCTGGCTCTGCTTTCTAAATGATCCAGGGCCATCCATTTGAATCCTGTGCATGGACTAGGGAAATTCTCCTTGTTTAATTTTGCAGTGTCCAAGAACATATGGTAACAGATTTCTCTGATTTCTGGATGTGTTTTCCTCCTGGAACTCTGAATCTTTGCTTCCCCAAAGACACGCTGGTTAAATTAATGTGCAATGCTAGTGAGGGTGTAGGTGTTGTTAGTAACGCACCAGTGTCCTCTCCAGAGCTGCTTCCTGCCTTAATGGCTAATGCTGCTGCCATATGCCCTGTCTTCCTAGACTCTTGATTGGTTTCAGTAAGTTTTAGAAGATTATGGTATTGTAATTTCTGAACTAATTATTCATTTTTGCTTTTCTTTAAAGTTTGACTTAACTCTGTGTCTTTCCTTGTTTTTTTTTTATAGAAATGTCACAAAGATTTGTTGTTGGCGTGGTGTTTTTCTCTGTGGCACTTTTCCCATTTGTGTGTTGGGTTACTTAGCAATTCCAAGTTAGGCCTATTTGTGTTTAGAATTGTGTATGGGTGTGTTCTTTAGAGGACAGGTTCAGGCCTGAAGCTTGAAGCTGTCAGGTTACAACCTCTTGGTTGAAGCCTGGAATGTGATCTTCTATACAGCCTCCCTTGGTAGCTGCATGTTATGAAAATGCCAACACTGGTGTGTGTATATACAGTATGTGTGTGTCTTATTAGTGAATTTGCATTTTGGTGAAGGAAACTGAATACCTACAGTATATGCCTGCATGTGCATTTGTATATGCATTCCCAGTGTTAACCTTTGCTCTCTCAAGCTCTCTCTCATATACTACTTAGAACAGCACAATTTTCAGTTGTGAAGCTTAACTGATTAAAATTCTTCAAATGAACAGTCTACAAACTTTGCTGTAGTCTGAAATGATGATTCTGCTGTCTTAATTAACCTAATTTGTAGGGATAATTTGCCAGGAATGATTAGATGCTAAGGCAAATCAGTTACTCCCTTCTTTGATGACAATTTTTGTGGGGATGTTATTTCAAGTTAGCAGTCAAATTTTTCAGATGATGTGTTAATAAAAAGTAAATAGATATACAGCCTTCAGAAATAGTCCACACATTGTTTGACCTGACAGCTTGGAAATAACACACTTGGTCATATATTTTAAATGATTAGCATTTATAAAATGTAGCATAGCAAATAAAATGAAAAGAGCAATTCTGTAAGTGTTTTAACAGAAAATGGAAAATGGGTTGGGTATACTTATACAGCCTTTAATAATAGATATTTTGAAATTGGGTCTGGTGTATGTTGGTTACATTTACACATCCTAACAAGATATTTTTGTCCCTGAATAGAGGTGGAATTAATCTTAAAAATAAAAGCATATGTATCCTTAGTAAGAATAGTTCAGAAACTACTAAAGATATCAGATTAAACTCTCTAATGTGTAGTGTAGTGGAAAGTTTGGGCAAAATGGGCCAGACATACCTAATCAAATAATGTCAAAGATGAATCATGCAAGCTTTATGCTGTTTAAAGGGATTTCTTAGGACATGTCCAGTTCAAAGATATATATCCAGATGAATCAAAGGAATATTTTTTCAATGTTTCCAGCTCACACTACTGTAATTAGTAAAGAAAATATAACGAAATGTGAAATGTTACTCTATAAATGTAAAACTCCTTGAAAAAACTTTAAGGTTTCATGTGGACATATATCCACTGATACTTCAGCAGATGACAGAAAGGTTATTTGTGATCCTGAATTTTTGAACTGTTTTGAAGTGATACGGTGATTACTTTGTAATGACAGAAGATTAATAATGAAAAACCTCCTTAATGTGAGGCAACCATGATAACCATTTAACTTAAAACGGTTCAAGTTTTATGTTAGTTCAAGTTAATATGTTAATATTTATCTATACTAATAAAAGGCAAAGCCCTCACTCACTCACTCACTCACTCACTCACTCACTCACTCACTCACTCACTCACTCATCACTAATTCTCCAACTTCCCGTGTAGGTAGAAGGCTGAAATTTGGCAGGCTTATTCCTTACAGCTCACTTACAAAAGTTAAGCAGGTTTCATTTCGAAATTCTACACGTAACGGTCATAACGGTCGATAACGGTCGACAACGTCCGCCATGTTGAACTTTCTTATTTATGGCACCATCTTCACGAAATTTGGTAGGCGGCTTCCCTGCGCTAACCAAAACCGATGTATGTATTTATTTCGATGGTATGACGCCATTGTCGGCCGCCATTTTGAACTTTCCAACGTCACTAATTTTCCAACTTCCCGTGTAGGTAGAAGGCTGACCCCATCTTCACGAAATTTGGTAGGTGGCTTCCCTGCGCTAACCAAAATCGATGTACGTACTTATTTCGGTGGTATGACGCCACTGTCGGCCGCCATATTGAATTTTCCAAACATCACTAATTCTCCAACTTTCCGTGTAGGTAGAAGGCTGAAATTTGGCAGGCTCATTCCTTACACCTTACTTACAAAAGTTAAGTAGGTTTCATTTCGAAATTCTACGCGTAACGGTCATAACGGTCAACAATGTCCGCCATGTTGAACTTTCTTATTCATGGCCCCAACTTCACGAAATTTGGTAGGCGGCTTCCCTGCGCTAACCGAAACCAATGTACATACTTATTTCGGTGGTATGACACCACTGTCAGCCGCCATATTGAACTATCCAACGTCACTAATTCTCCAACTTGCCGTGTAGGTAGAAGGCTGAAATTTGGCAGGCTCATTCCTTACAGCTTACTTACAAAAGTTAAACAGGTTTCATTTCGAAATTCTACACGTAACGGTCATAACGGTCGATAACGGTCGACAACGTCCGCCATGTTGAATTTTCTTATTTATGGCCCCATCTTCACGAAATTTGGTAGGCGGATTCCCTGCGCTAACTGAAACCGATGTATGTACTTATTTCGATGGTATGACGCCACTGTCGGCCGCCATATTGAACTTTCCAATGTCACTAATTTTCACAATGTCCGCCATGTTGAACTTTCTTATTTATGGCCCCATCTTCACGAAATTTGGTAGGTGGCTTCCCTACGCTAACCAAAACCGATGTACGTACTTATTTCAGTGGTATGATGCCACTGTCGGCCGCCATATTGAAGTTTCCAACGTCACTAATTCTCCAACTTCCCGTGTAGGTAGAAGGCTGAAATTTGGCAGGCTCATTCCTTACAGCTTACTTACAAAAGTTAAGCAGGTTTCATTTCAAAATTCTACGCGTAACGGTCAACAACCTCCACAATGTTGAACTTTCTTATTCATAGGTAGAAGGCTGAAATTTGGTACTTATTTCGGTGATATGATGCCACTGTCGGCTGCCATATTGAACTTTTCAACGGTCTTTGTTACTTATGGGCCCATCTTCAAGAAATTTGGTACGCGGGTTCCCAACGCTAACTGAATCTTACTTACGTACATATATACGTCCATAGCCTGCAGCTCGGTCACTGTGTGAGGCGGCGTTGGGTCCCCCATCCCAACCCCTCCCACGTTGTTGGCTGCCTGCCTATATAAGGCCGTCTGTTGCTCCTGTCTCTACATTCCCTTCCTTGCTTCGCCACGGTATTCACGTCTCCCTGCTGATAACTACAGCCTTTTTATTTAATCCACGGCTTCTCTGCTGTTTTATTGTTCATTTATTACGATTATAGTTATTGTATAGGTATTTTAGACTTACTTTACATTGTTCAGGTACCCATTTCCTTTATCATTCCAACCGTACCCCCATTAACATGTCTATCGAGGTAATCACCATCGATCAAAGAACTGTCACTTACCAAGTGGTTTCCATGCCCGGAGATGGCACCTGCCTTTCCATTCTCTTTGTTACATATTGCACAGCCATATCAGGCTCACTATTGATATCCGGAGGAACATTGTGTCTTATGTATTGAATGACTGGGACAGGTTCAAGGTGTGGACTGGTGACGGTACAGGAGATAATTATACTACACAGGAGCACTAGAAGAGTGAAATGCTTAAGTGTACCGAAATGGCCAAATATTTTACACCTTTGGACAACCGCCAATGCCTCTTAAACATCTTAGCTTCACAGGTGACGATTTCAGTAGTGGAAACTTTGATGTTTAGAAATGTTTAAACTCTCAAAAGCTGGATGTGAAGTTATCAATGAAACTGGTTGTATACTTACAACGCTTGACAGATGCCGAATGTCTCTTCAACACAAGTCCTACAAATACTGTCGTAACTGAAACAAACTATGAAACTCAAACCGATTATGACAGCAGCAATCCAAGCTGTGAGATTTGAAACAAGATTACTGTTCACATGGCCAACTGTACGTTGCATGCTCAAGAGTAAGCTCAGCGCACAGCTACAGCTTGGTCATATTGCAACTGGAGGGCCAAACAGACAACGTGGCATACAAAGAGATCTTTAACAAATAATTATTGGTATATTTTCCCTCAGTTTAAAAAGGTTTAATTTTCTTCTTAATAAAAATTTTAAGGCAGTACTTCACCGCTGCGAAGTGCGGGTATTTTGCTAGTATCAAATAAAATAGGAGCTCGTACTTTAAATATTATGTGAGGCAACCATGTTAACTATTTTCACTTAAAATGTTTGAATTTTCTGGTTAAGGTAATATTTATAAATAATGGGCGGACGTACTTTAAATGTAGTGGCAATAGACGCAAGAAATTAAAGTGTCTTTCATGGACGATTTTATGTGGGTTGCTCGAATAAAAATTTGGTAAGAATAATGATGAATAAGTAACAAATAAAAATAAATAAATTCTGGCCAGGAGGACAGAAAAAAGAAAAGAATTTCCAGTTAAGCTGGAGGAGGAAAAACAAAATCTGCAGGGGTTCGAAGGTACCCACTTTGCACTGTACCGAACATAAATGTACTGAAATCATTCCTCGTTGTTTCCAGGCTTCATTTATGAGGATTCGGTGAAGTTGGTCTCATGGACACCTGATATACCAATCTTCATTCCAGCATCACAGGCGGCTGCACAGTGCCTTGATCGGTTGGAAGTGGCATAAAATAACACCACATAAGAACCGGAAATGAAAGCAGAGAAAAGTAGAGATTAGTAAAGACTGCATATACCTGAAGAATATGATAATTCCATGCCTGTGTAGACTGTTAAGAGTTGCATTAAAATTAAACTACAAAAAGTGAGTTCTTACAGGTTTTTAAAAATGATCCATGGTGTTGTCTGCCATATCAGTGTCGGTAAGACATTCCAGATTTTTAGTGCATAACAGCAAAAAGCCACCTCACCACTTTTACACTTAGATCTTGTAATGGTGGTCTGCTTATTATTCCAAGAGTTTATGACTTGGACTGTAGGGGGAGATGCACTCCAGAATGTAGGAAGGAACAAGATCATTTAAGGCTTTATATGCCATTAGTAGTATTTTAGTCAATTCTAAACAGGCAAATAGGCTTTAGCATTCAACAGCTCCACTCTGAGTTTCGTTGATGACTAAATGCTTCCGCCCCACAACAATAGCACTTATAGCTGACATAGCAGAGCAGAATGTTAACATACTGTTTGGTAGTAAAGGTGGTATTCTATGACAGTGCCACATTTAAAGTCATTGAGATCTTTGTTACGACCCATTTTACTGTCGGTGTTTGTGAATAGAGATTTCATGGCAATGTGATTTTAGGCACCTGTTAATAATAGGTGCATCTGAACTCAGTAACTTGGAAGGATGTCATTGTCCCCATAATTTTGGCCATTATAGTGTATGTATTTCTGTGTACAATGGATGACATCTTCATCTTGAAGTGTGCATGCCATTAAGTACAGGTATATAAAGATTTTTAAATATTAATGTTTGAGATGGGATAATTGTAGTCTCATCTTTTCCAGTATACATATTGGCAGTTTCCATCCAGCCTTAATATTCCTTCTTCTCTTTATGCTTAATTTTAACCCATATATTTATTTTTATAGAATGTTGCTCTTTATCTAGATGTACTGTAGAACGAATCTATTTATCTATTTAATATGTCAGTTGCATCATAATCTGGTGAAAGAAACCCACAAATTAAGTCATGCCTGTGGTTTTTAGTTGGGTATAATTTGTTAACAGACTTGAATTGTGGACGGCAGAGTATATAAGTTTATTCCTTGCAGTTTAAATGAAAGTAAACCTGTATTTACATTAAAATACGGCAACAATGGGATTAACTTAATATAATAATGCAGTGCAATATTGTTTGAGGCATTTAATTCTCTGAAAAGGAGGGTGCAGATGTTTGTCTGTGTACAAGCCTTGTTTTTATAAACAGGCCAACAGGAAAATCTGAAACTGTCAATGCTCAATACTTTTTGTTTTCAATATTGAAACTTGTTAAGATATCAGATTGATTTTTGACATTTTCATTTAATTTCTGTTCTTGTATGTCTAATGGAATCCTTTTAAAGGATATCATTCAGAAGGGGAAAGTGTTTTGCACCACTATCTTATAATATCAAATTAAATTGTTAACTGCCACAATATTTGATCAAGTAATGAGACTACTCATCAGAGATGCCATCAAAAATCTAGTAACACAAAATTTCTACCTGGTTTTTATGTCCATCTATTAATCGCTCATTCTTTATAAGGATGCTTAACAAATCCCTTAGGTATATTATTGAAGTTGGATATTGAGTCATTTTTCCACCTTGATTACTAAAGAAAACAATTTATTCATTTTCTGTGTCCATACTTGTAGTTCAGATGCAAACAAGCAACCCACCATAATTAGAGCACGTGTCAGTCACAGGGCATCATCACATGAATTCATAACAGAAGCCAGGAGTCTCCAGTCAACCTAACACACTCATCTTTGGGATTTTAGAAGAAACCTCTTGTACCTGTAGAAAAAAAACTCACCTCATACACCAAGCTGTGGCACAGCGATGCGCCATGGAAATAATAGTATAGCATACTTGGGTCTGAACCTGAGAGGGATAAGCTACACAGGAGGTCAAGAGCTGTCTGAGGATGACAGGACTACCTGGAGAAGCTGGCATATGAGCAGCTCCGCAATCGCTATGATGCAGACACAGCACTTCGAGTACTTCGGACATGTCTTTTGGCTGCTAGAATCCATCTGCCTGGGTGTGTGATCTCCAGCAAGTCTCTCAGGGTCTGTGGATAGTGGACATACTGTGCAAGTTGCCACTGAAGCAGAGAGTGGCAGGCAAGGGGACAAAACACCTGGGAAAATGCCATGACCGTGCTCACTAAGTGCTGTGTCTCTGAATGCTCATCTTGCTTTTTCACCAGCTTCTCACTTAGTTGTGTCCCTTTGGACAGTTGAGCATGTGAATGAGATACAAGTTTGTGGTTAGTAAAATGGTGGTATGCATTGTGATGTTTTTGGATACAGAAAGTGTGCCACCACAGGAAAAAAAAGGATGAAAAACGTGGCACTACACTATTAACTGTAATCTACAAATATTTTGCTGGTAACCTTGACTGATTATGATAAATTTTATAGATTGTCTAAATGGAAAAAAAAGCAATTCTTGTCTGCTTTTTATGCCCCCAACATTTAAACTGATGTTTTTATATATAGTCTTGTTCACTGCATATTTTCTTTCATGTCTGAACTTTTAGGTATTCTGTAGATCAAATAAGCAAAAACCAGTTATGCTTGATATTTATAT
>JANRMT010062813.1:81247460-81273099 GCA_026402145.1 Polypterus bichir lapradei | reverse complement strand
AAAAAAAATCCCAGCTCTGGGGAGTGGTAAGGCTTTTTAGTGTGTTTTAAGCGATTTTGCAGTAATGTATTTTGTGCAGTTTACTGCTCAGTACAGATAAAACCAATGGGTAGCACTTAAATTAAAAATAATGTTCCACTGAGTAATGCTCCCACTTATAGTACTTTTTAAATTAAAACAAAAAATCATCTTTTTTTATTTATACTGTATATACAAAATAGTTAATCCTTTTTTAATAAGGATAGAGTTTAACCTTATGCGGCAAGTAGCAACTGCTGTAGACAGTGAACAAAATAACTAAATAAAATGACATCCAAAGTGCTATAAGAGCCTTCCCGGGCACATTTAATTGAAATGTCCGAAGTCCATAACTGAGAAACCTTAAAACAAAATGAACAATTAAAAGAGGGGGAATGAAATTTAACAAAAGCCGCAAGTGCATGCCTTTCTAAATGAAAGTTTTGTCTTAATGAAAAGGTTTTTTTCAGAAAAGATCTGTAGGCTTGTAGATTGCCAGCAGTGCAGCCGCTTTTAAACTGGATGTAATATATGAGGAGCAATCAGAATGATCATCTACAAATTCCCATAGGCTACAGGTTTTACTGCCCTAGTGTGTTTGTGATTAGTTTTTTTCTTTTTTGCACTGTGATTATGATTTTTGTCTTCATGCGGTGTATTTGTGAGAATATTTTATTTCATGAACTTCTCCAAATCTGATACCATGCAACTGATATTTTTGTAGCATTAAATGATTTACTTTCCTATTAATGTAAAGGTTTATTCTTTTGTGGTGGTGATTTGGATTTAATCCCTAGGCCTGTCACAGTCAGTTTTCATTTTGCATGTCCCCGCTTTTTGTGAATTTGCACCACCCTCTCTGGCTTCCACCCGGTTAAAATGGCCTGAATTGAGTGAACAAGGGTATGGGTGTCATTTGGTGGACTCTGATTTCTATCTTGTGCTTATTGTTGATGGTTTAGTTTGCAGAAGGCTGTAATGGAAATATAGGGTTCAAATGATGAAGATTTTTGGGATTTTATGCTAAAGTGAAAAATATTTCTGTGATGGCGTTCCAGAGGCTGAAATTGTTACACTTCTTTGACTCTGTATCTGTATGACAATCCATTAATTATTTGCCGGTACATATTACTTGTTTTTAATTGAATGAGTGCTGTGTTGACATAAAGATCTTATTTATATCTGAAAACCACCAGCCTGGGTCAAGGGTTAAACAGATGTAGTGTTTCCCACTGTTAGCCAATGATGAGTCACTGGTGGAATACAGCATTACAGTCTGTTAGATAGGAAAAGAGGAAATTGAAGTAAACTGAATGATAAAAGCACCTGGGTCTACTATCAATTCATCATTTGTGATATTAGTCATGTAATAAATAAAGTAAGATGTTAGATAAGCGTCTCCCTAGGATGTTCCCCATACTGTGAACAGAGCCTTCCTCTGTGGAGCTTTCCTAAGGAACAGTGAGTAAAGTGATATCCTGCTAGTTTTGCCTTTCCCCTCCTGTGCTCTCAAAGGAGCAGTGAGTAAAGCAATACCCTGCCAACATCGTTCATCCTAAAGAAGGTTTCCCTAAAGTGCTGTGAGTCATCATTTTGTAGACTTGTGAGGAATTCCTTACACATACACTGCATGTGGAAAATGGCTTTCTAGTTTAGGCTTTCATTTAGATGGTTTTTCAAGCTGCAGTGTGTATGTAATGTGATAACAAGCCAATGTTGCCATTTCTCTTTGAGGTGAACACAGCTGAAACAGCTTGATTCTGTTTTCTCTGATCTATAATTTCCCAGTCTAAAAAATAAGTGATGGGCACAAGTAACGCCATTAATCCATTTCTGTGCCCTCATTAACTTGGTGAGCACAAGGCAGGAACCATCCCTACCCAGAGAGAGAATGTGACTGTGATCTTAAATGCACATATACCGCTCAGAGCTATAGAGCATAATTGGACTATATCTGCTGAATATTTTTTTTTTTAGATGTGTGTGCGATGTGTAATTGTTGAATGTGTGTATTTCTTCTGCAGTAGATTTCTGTCAGAAGAATCTTGCATAGAGAGCATGACAAATTACAGTATGTGTTTGACTACAATTGATGTCTTGCAGTTTAGAATATATTAATGTTATATTTAATGTGCTTTTTCTTATATCAGATTTTATAAACACACACATTTTTTGACAGTGTTTTTTGGCTGTTTTATTATACTAGTACAGCATCCCAGCTAGCATGTGAAATTGTATTTCATTAGTGTAAAACCTCTTATGTAATATTTTGGCCATTATCAAGCACTACCTGTTAAATAATTATTCATCGGAATGGCTAATGCACATCCCAAAATGGGTACAGAAATAATGTAACACAGAAATAAATTTACAGTGTACAGCAGGCATTAGATAGGCCGGTATGCCATGTGAATTTACCCTGGGCTTATGACCTTGATTGCGTGCTTGCTAAAAACAAACCCTAAGTAATAGTAAAAGTTAAAAGTATAACAGTTGTTATGCATATGGAATGACTGAAATGTAGATATGACTGGATGCAGCCTACTAAAATTATAATCTTTATTAATAACACGTGACATCAAGACAGCTGACGAGCAAAGAAGTAAGTAATAAAATGCCTAAAAACAACATTCTAGGGCACTTGTTGTTAACAGTGGTAAAATTTAATGTCCGGAGTTCTGTCCTGATTACAAACTCAAGGCAGTGAATAGAAGAAAAACACCAATTAAAAACTAGCAAGCTAAGAGAGAGTGTTGTGGGAATAAAAGATAAAACACTACATGATGTTGCCTTTTCACTTGCACAAAAAAAGTTTGCCGAATAATTTATCCACAAACTAGACTAGAGATGCAAATCCAGTTATACTCCGCAAATTTCATTAACACAGGTTTATGCCTAATGCAGGAAAATATTTGTACATTGGCGGAATTTGTAATCACAGTACAAGCAACAGCAAAACTGAATGGAAACTCTTAACAATCATTTGTATCTGTGTTTTAAGGTTTTATTATTATTGTTGTAATTAGACATCCTGGTTACAGTGGAAATAATATTGTGGCCCATTCCAGCTTTCACTTTTGGTTTTGGACTAATCATAACAAATGAATCAAGTGATGATTTCTTTATGTTCTCTTTACAAAAAGTTCTACCTTTTATGACAGGGGAGTAATTTAGGTTTTCTTCATATACAGTATATATATATAATATATAATAATATAATATACAGCGGTACGGAAAGTATTCAGACCCCCTTCAATTTTTCACTCTTTGTTATATTGCAGCCATTTGCTAAAATCATTTAAATTAATTTTTTCCCTCATTAATGTACACACAGCACCCCATATTGACAGACAAAAAAAAGAATTTTTGAAATTGTTGCAGATTTATTAAAAAAGAAAAACTGAAATATCACATGGTCTTAAGTATTCAGTTGCTTTTTGTCTGTGCACTGCGTCATTTCATGTGAGCCGCTCGGTGTACATGCATCAAAGGTTCCCAGCTGTGCTGGTGCCATCTCATGCGATGTCCACAGCTGTATTTAATGTTAGCTAAGACCTGGCACTTAAAAGTTTCTCTCGCAGTTTCGCCGAGTTTGTGCCAAACACCACCCTGACCATCTCATCTTCCTCTGCATAAGCACAGTCCTTCACCCGTGAATATTTAGCGGCAGTGTTTCTATTGGATTGCCGCTGACGGACGGCATTATATGGGCTGGCACTAATTTACGTGGGAGGCGTAACTCCGCCTCCCACGGGCATCGAGCAGAAGTCTATTATAGTCTATGGACGAAAAAATAGGTTCCAGTTATGACCATTACGCGTAGAGTTTTGAAATGACACCTGCCCAACTTTTGTAAGTAAGCTGTAAGGAATGAGCCTGCCAAATTTCAGCCTTCTACCCACACGGGAAGTTGGAGAATTAGTGATGAGTCAGTGAGTCAGTCAGTGAGTGAGTGAGTGAGGGCTTTGCCTTTTATTAGTGTATATATATATATATATATATATAATATACAGTGATCCCTCGCTATATCACGCTTCGACTTTCGCGGCTTCACTCCATCGTGGATTTTAAATGTAAGCATATCTAAATATATATCATGGATTTTTCGCTGGTTCGCGGATTTCTGCGGACAATGGGTCTTTTAATTTAAAGTACATGCTTCCTCAGTTTGTTTGCGCAGTTGATTTCATACAAGGGAACGATATTGGCAGATAGCTTAGAAGCTACCCAATCAGAGCATGTATTACGTATTAAATAAAACTCCTCAATGATATACGATGTGCTTCCCGAGCGGTGCTTGATTGTTTGCTTTTCTCGGTCTCTCTCACTCTCTCTGACATTCTCTGCACCTGACGGAGGGGGTGTGAGCAGAGGGGCTGTTTGCACAGTGGCTGTTTGCCTAGAAGATACGGACGCTACTCTAAAAAATGCTGAAAGACTACCTTCATATTGCTCCCTTCTTTGCGGCTGCTTTATCGTGGTGCGCATACTTAAACGCCCAACAGCATGTATTGATTTTTTGATTGTTCGCTTTTCTGTCACGCGCTCTCTCTCTCTGACATTCTCTGCTCCTGACGGCGCTCCTTTGAGGAGAAGATATGTTTGCATTCTTTTAATTGTGAGAAAGAACTGTTATCTCTGTCTTGTCATGGAGCACAGTTTAAACTTTTGACTAAAGGGTGTTATTTCATGTCTAGAGGGCTCTAATAATGTTAACAGTGTGGGAGAGTTTATAAGGGCTTAAAATATATAAAAATAACCATACAAACATATGGTTTCTACTTCGCGGATTTTCACCTATCTCGGGGGGTTCTGGAACGCAACCCCCGCGATTGAGGAGGGATTACTGTATATATATATATATATATATATATATATATAATATATATATAATATGTGTGTGTGTGTGTATATTAATTTCACATCTCTCTTCTTTTACGCCACACTGTGATGTGTGTTTCTTTTCTTTCATTTTCGTCTTACAGTTATGTGAGGAGCTTTATTATGGTCAACTCATGATTGTGACCAAAAAATCCTAACTGAGACAATAACTGGGTACAGATCAAAAGGCTTGGTCTTGAATTAAATAAAGACAGGGATTCCCCCCTCACATTTTCTCATAGATCCAAAAGGCTTGTAACACTGTCAGTTATCCTGATGTTTATGGAAAGAAATGAGTCAGACTGGGTCTTAAATACAAAGTGGAAAAAAGCCCTTTCTTGGAATCATGAGTTGCATTAAAAGATATATTAACTACTAAATTAACACAGTGTGTACTTGTTTATGTTTAGAAAATTTCAATTTATCACTTGGTGAAATAAAAATAAAGATATATTAGCCATTAAATGTACTTCGCAATACAAAATTGCTTTTAGGAATGTAGGCAGTGTAGGCAATCCAAGTAGACAGAATTTAAAAACAGTGAATGAGTTAAACTGTCATTTTAGTTTGTGGTCAGCATTTACTCTTTTTTTTTTAATGTAAAGAGCTTTACTTAGTGTTCATAATCACAGAAAACTTTACAAAGCAAATAAGATTGCCGTACTAGGTAAAAATATGTTGCAAGTGTTTTACATTAGAGTGTAGTAAACAATCTGCAAACTAAAACATCAGAAGATCAGGACCCTGTAGTTAGGATATAACAGGTTGGATGATGGATGGATGGATGGAAGATCAGAACAAAGAGAGCTGCATATGGCAATAGAATTTAAATCTAATTATCTGTACCAAAAGACCTTTACCAACAGGCAGTGGTCATGTGCATCTCCCAGGGTTTTTATTCTGTAAGTAGTAAAATCAAGTATTTGTATATTTTTTTTCTAATCTGGTTTGATTTGTTTTAAAATATATGTTCATAAGAGTGCACTGTAAATGAAACCAGTTTTCCTTCATTCTGTATAGACCCTGTGCTGTGTCTGTACAATATATATTTTATCAAGAAATTGTACTGCTTTAGTTTATAATTTAAATTGTTATTTGAGGTTCTATAAATGAAGATCATTCAAAAATAGAGATGCAATTCCTAATAATTACTGTATAGAACAGTGAGTACTGAACAGAGGGCTTGATCATACAGTGCCAGTTTTTGTATTCTTGTGGAATTACAAGGCCAGTATTGTTCAGATGTGGCAAAACTCTTAGACTGTTTGTAGCTTTTATTATGTGCTTACATTGCTTTACAGTATGGACAAGATAAATGATTTGTAGCCTAAAATGTAAATTGGACGATTTCTGCAGTCTAGTCTTTGACTCTGAGCTAGCTGCATGTGTTTGTTTCCTTTCTCTTTGATAAACTTCATTAGCATTTGTTGGAAGGCATCTTATTGGAGGCTCTTTCTCACCTTTTGGGCAGTCTGTATTATTCTCCAGTTTAAAGTCTTTTCTTTTACTATAAAATTGACAGAACAGAGAGTTGGACTGTTACAGCTGGTGTGGGACAGTACTTCATAATAATGAACCTCACTTTGTTTGACAGTGGATTAAGGACTTGTTGCAGTAGTAAGGGTTAAAGGGGGTTGTATTTCTAAAAGTGCTGTGTATTGTAGTAGGCTAATAAGGCATTAGAATGCCCCTGTCAAGTTGTGTAGATGTCCTTCCATCCTGTGTGCAGATTTACGGGGTCTTTTCTGCCAATGTACAGTAATGAATCTCATCTTCATTTAAGTTGTGTAGCAAAACTGCTTTTTTGCTTGAGTGCTGTCTTTAGCTCATTACCATTTAAAAGAATTAACACAGGGACAATTGTGTATCACTCTTGATATAGGTCCCATTTATATATCATTTACATATTTCATTTTGCCTCTTTCTCAATCGAGTAACACGTTATAATGTCAAGTGATACATTTAGCTTTATCTACCTTTACCTTCAAGTTTGATTTTTATTCCCAAAGGAGAACAGTTCCATTTCTATTTGTCTTCTCTGTCAGTGATTAACAAAGTAATTGTTTCCTCTTGGCAGTAATTAGAATCTTTAACCTTCAGTATTCTTATTGTGAATTTGTAATAGGATTAGGCATCATTTCCATCACTGTCGAGTTTTTTCTTTTGGATAAGCAATGTTCTTCTCATGAAACTTACTGCCTTTTCTTCTTGCCATGCTGGAACATGTACATTTTGAGAGATAGATAAAGGAATGTATATGAAGTGCAAAAAGTATCACAAAATAAGGTAGGCGTCAACACTACACGACTTCACTTTGAAAAGCACGTCACACTTGATCTCATTACCTTGAGGAAGTCTGATTATGTGGCTAAGAATCAAAGGAACTGACAGATTGTCTCCTGCCTCACTTCTGAGAACTGTTTCAGATTATCTATTGCACTGCAAAATTACTATGAGGTTGACACATTTTAAGAGCCAATCAAAATGGATCAACTTTTTGTGGTCTCCACTTTTTTTAAGATACCACAAAGATGAAATGTCAAAAAGACGTGTAGTGGCTCCAGAGTTTCATGAGCCTGTCTTCTGTTTGTAATTTCCAGATCTCCCATTTTACGTTGTTTCTTCAGGCCATGTCTTCTTGTTATATTTTTTGTAGGAAAAGCTCACATATGCACTAAGGCCTGCTACTATGATTTGTGGCATAATTAAGCCTGTTTGATTTTGTTGTAGCTAGTTGCAGAGCACTATGGCTGAATTCCTGGGAATGTCTCACTATACATCTGATGGCCACAGGTGTGATGTGGTTGTCCAAAACTCTCTATGATTATGTAAATCAAGGCCACAACCTAAAATCACTAGATAATTTGTGTCTAGTTTGGGGATGGGGAGATAGTAAATTATTACAGAACTGCTTGAAAGTATTTGGAGCTCTATTTCTGTTCTCAATGCTATGCCAAAATGGCATGGAATAGGAGAACTACTATTAGCTCATGGAGTAAAAAGGAGCTGCTTCTAAGGGCCTTTGTAATTCATATGTGGATTTGTGGCTGGCTGCATCCAGTATATTCTGTGTCCTCTTGGTGTATTTATTGCCATGTATTAGAAAATAAATAATGATCCCTCCAGACCTTGGACTGATGGGGATTTTCTCTTTGTGGGTTTTTCCTTTTCATCCACCAGCTGTCAGTTGGACAATCCCATTTAGTAGCTGTATGATTCTCCCAGTGCTTAGGATATCTGTATTTCCAGATAGACATAACTGTTTACTCCTTACCTAAGGAAAGAAATCCTGTTTTGTTTCTCCCCACTAGGCAGGAACCATGACCGTGTTTCTATTAATGCTTTTGTATTGTGTAGGTCATTCTATGTTCATATTTAGCTATAACATCTTTTTTTTTTTCTTTCTCTCATCATTCAGGACAGTTCTGCTGATGCCTTTGTTCATCATTCTGTCAGACGGCTTCATAGCAGATCGACTCTAATCTCCCGCTCCGCATCTCACTTTCGGGTAAGATGCAATAGTTATTCAAGGCCTCCTCCTTCATGGCTTAAAATGTTCTTGGGGCATTAGAATTCCAGCCTTGAATTAATATGCCATTATATAATTCATGTCTCTATCTACTGACTCCATTATGCAGCAGAGAAGCATTTTTAAAGTGGCTGGCCATATTAACTGTAAAAAGCACAGGGTTAAGCAAAAGTCAGATTGAGTCAAAATGTATGATCTGTCCTACTCTGTCTGCATGGTTTCATTCATTGTATGTGTTGCAGATGGACAAACATGAGACCTATAAAAATAAAACTGTACACTCACTATTGGCTAACTTGGGATAGCTTCATAATTCTGTTCTATTTGCTGTCAGCCCCTTTGTGGCTGTGTGTAATACAGTGTTCATAAATAAAAAAAAATCCCTGCATTGCTCTTTATTGACAACTAAGCCACATGGAGAATTCATGCTCTGCTGCCACCTGATAAACAAATCTCATTGATTTTTTTTTTCCTATTTCTTTTGACTGACTTGTACCACTGTGTAAAAGAGGTTAATGTGGTTAGAACAGAGTGCTACTGTACGTGTGACACTTTATTGGTATCTTTGTAAATGAATACAACAGTCGTCATTCATAAAATCACTTGAAACCAAGGGACACCTTTTTTTTTTTTTTAAAATTAATAAACTATTGTTAATTTGAAATTACCTTGAAACATTTGGATGCTGGGCGGCACGGTGGCGCAGTGGTAGCGCTGCTGCCTCGCAGTTAAGAGACCTGGGTTCGCTTCCTGGGTCATCCCTGCGTGGAGTTTGCATGTTCTCCTCGTGTCTGCATGGGTTTCCTCCGGGTGCTCCAGTTTCCTCTCACAGTCCAAAGACATGCAGGTTAGGTGCATTGCCGATCCAAAATTTTCCCTAGTGTGTGTTTTGGTGTGTGTGTTTGCCCTGTGGTGGGCTGGCAGCCTGCCTGGGCTTTCTTCCCGCATTGCTCCCTTTTCTGGCTGGGATGGGCTCCAGCAGACCCCCGTGACCCTGTGTTAGGATATAGCGAGTTGGAGAATGAATGACTGACTGACTGACATTTGGATGCTCATCATATAGAGTTCAGAGTGTGAATTACAGCTGTTTTTGTTTATATACTACTAACTGTCCCCCATGGCTCTGCCCTATATACTAGAGGAACAGGACAAACTTTAAAAAGCAATAAAAAAAAAATAATAATTTGTATTGAGAAGAATTTATATTAATAGCTTTTGTATCCAAGGGCCTCTTGATATATACAGTATTTTTGGTTTTAATATCAGGGGCAAGAATGTAGCTGTGATCTCTTTGCCAAAAATATAAAAAGTTGGCAAGGTATCTCCGCCAAGTGGAAGTTAGGTACACTCCATCATGAGCAGGTACCCTCTTTAAACACACGTAGCTACGATCTCTCAAAAATGTCAAAAAGTTACTTTTTAATAATCTCTAGATAATAATGTCTGCTGAACAAACAGGTATTGCTAGCTAATCAGAGACAAGGTATGCTCCCACATGTGGCGAGAGGTAGAGCGACTCGAATGGAGGCTTGTGTGTGAGTGAGAAGGGCCCTGCCCGGCTCCCTACTTCTGAAGTCCCGCCTTCCCCTCCTATCGGCCTGCAGCCTGCTTCTCAGATTCGCTCCAATACATCGGCGCTACTACTGAACTATAATATTTTGCAAAATCAACTGGAATATTTAATCAAATTATAGAAAAAAACACAATCTAAATCCGTTAAGTAGTTCTCTCGTGAAAAGGGGACAGACAGGCAGATGTTGGAATTTATATACAGTGGGTATAGAAAAGAATCACCCCCTTTGAAATATTCCCATTTTTTTGCTTTACAGTCTTAAATGAAAACACACAAACCAATGTTTTTCCTGCTTTACTTACTCAATGCAATCTATAACATCCAAGTGAAAGATATCACAGCTAAAGTTCAGAAGAATTTTAAAAAAATAAAAAACAAGAAATACTGAGATTAATAAAGGATCACAAAACAAACAATATTTGTAAACTCAGTCAGGTGTAAGTAACCACCATTTCGATTGCAGACCATGGTTACTGGCTTCTACCTGTGATCAATTGTAATCAGTGTGGTTAGTGAAGCATAAAAACAGCTATTCCTGGAGCATTCCCTTGCTTGGTAGTACAACTGACTATGGGTGGCAAGCCACTTTCAAAAGATCTCAGGGATAGAGTTGTGGACAGACATAAGGCAGGAGATGGATACAAAAAAATCTCAAAGGCTTTATCAATCCCAAGGAGCACAGTAAAGTCCATAATAAAGAAGTGGCAAGTGTTTGGTACTACTAGGACCCTCCCTGAATCCGGCCATCCCTCCAAACCAAACTTGATGAAAGAGCAAGGAGGAAACTGGTAAGAGAGGCTACCAAGAGGCCAATGGCCACTTTGAAGGAGTTACAGGATTTTATGGCAAAGAATGGTCATTGTGTTAATGTGACAACAATTTCACAAGCGCTCCACCATTGTGGCTTGTTCGGGAGAGTCGCAAGGAAAAAGCCACTTTTCAAGAAAGGCCACATTAAGGCTCGTTTGAGCTTTGCCAGAATGCACCTTGAAGATTCTGATGCCAAGTGGAAAAAGGTCTTATGGTCAGATGAAACCAAAATCAAACTATTTGGCCTCAATTCCAAACAGTACACCTGGCGGAAATCCAATGCAGCTTACCATCCACAACACACCATATGTACAGTAAAGCATGGAGGTGGTAGCATCCTGTTGTGGGGGTGTTTCTCTGCCTCAAGGCCTGGGGCTCTCATTAGGGTAGAAGGAAAAATGGATGGGGCAAAATACAGTCATATTCTTGAGAAAAACCTGCTACCCTTTGCCAGAAAGTTGAAGATGGGCAGAATGTTCACATTTCAACACAACAATGACCCGAAGCACACAGCAAAATTGACCACACAGTGGCTGAAGGAGAAAAAAGTGAATGTCCTCGTGTGGCCCAGTCAGAGCCCAGACCTAAATCCCATTGAAAATCTGTGGAAATATTTGAAGATAGCAGTCCACCAACGCTCACCATCCAGTTTGACTGAACTTGAACAGTAAAGAAGAGTGGGGGGCAAATATTGCTTAATCTAGAAGTGCAAAGCTAATAGAGCAGAATCCCAACAGACTCAAGGCTGTCATTAAAGCAAAAGGTGGTTCAACAAAATATTGACATTGGGGGGTGATCCTTTATTAATCTCAGTATGTCTTGTTTTGATTTTTTATAATTCTTCTGAACTGTAGCTGTGATATATTTCACTTGGATGTTATAGGTTGCATTGAGTAAGTAAAGCTGGGAAGAAATATTTTTTTTGTATTTTCATTTAAGGCTGTAAAGCAAAAAAAAAATGGGAATATTTTGAAGGGGGTGATTCTTTTCTATATCCACTGTATATATAGAGAGATATATATAGTGCCATTCTTAGTCTGAACGTCAAGTAATCTATACTAATAAAAGGCAAAGCCCTCACTCACTCACTCACTCACTCACTCACTCACTCACTCACTCACTCACTCACTCACTCACTGACTGACTCATCACTAATTCTCCAACTTCCCATGTAGGTAGAAAGCTGAAATTTGGCAGGCTCATTCCTTACAGCTTACTTACAAAAGTTAAGCAGGTTTCATTTCGAAATTCTACACGTAACGGTCATAACGGTCGATAACGTTCGACAACGTCCGCCGTGTTGAACTTTCTTATTTATGGCCCCATCTTCACGAAATTTGGTAGGCGGCTTCCCTGCACCAACTGAAACCGATGTATGTACTTATTTCGATGGTATGACGCCACTGTCGGCCGCCATATTGAACTTTCCAACCTCACCAATTTTCAAACTTCCCGTGTAGGTAGAAGGCTGACCCCATCTTCACGAAATTTGGTAGGTGACTTCCCTGCGCTAACCGAAACCGATGTACGTACTTATGTCGATGGTATGACGGCACTGTCGACCGCCATATTGAATTTTCCAAACGTCACTAATTCTCCAACTTCCCGTGTAGGTAGAAGACTGAAATTTGGTAGGCCCATTCCTTACAGCTTACTTACAAAAGTTAAGCAGGTTTCATTTCGAAATTCTACACGTAACGGTTATAACGATCAACAACGTCCGCCATATTGAACTTTCTTATTCATGGCCCCATCTTCACAAAATTTGGTAGGCAGCTTCCCTGCGCTAACCGAAACCAATGTACATACTTATTTCAGTGGTATGACGCCACTGTCAGCCACCATATTGAACTTTCCAACGTCACTAATTCTCAAACTTCCCGTGTAGGTAGAAGGCTGAAATTTGGCAGGCCCATTCCTTACAGCTTACCTACAAAAGTTAAGCAGGTTTCATTTCGAAATTCTACGCATTACGGTCAACAACGTCCGCCATGTTGAACTTTCTTATTTACGGCCCCATCTTCACGAAATTTGGTAGGTGGCTTCCCTGAGCTAACCAAAACCAATGTACAGTAATCCCTCCTCCATCGCGGGGGTTGCGTTCCAGACCCCCCCGCGATAGGTGAAAATCCGCGAAGTAGAAACCATATGTTTGTATGGTTATTTTTATATATTTTAAGCCCTTAGAAACTCTCCCACACTGTTAACATTATTAGAGCCCTCTAGACATGAAATAACACCCTTTAGTCAAAAGTTTAAACTGTGCTCCATGACAAGACAGAGATGGCAATTCTTTCTCACAATTAAAAGAATGCAAATATATCTTCTTCTCTTCAGGAGCAGAGAATTTCAGAGAGAGAGAGAGAGAGAGCGCTCGCAAAGAAAAGCAAACAATCAAAAAATCAATACGTGTGCTTTTAAGTTTGCCGGCATTTTTTAGAGGAGCGTCAGTATCTTCTAAGTAAACAGCCTGTGTGCAAACAGCCCCTCTGCTCAAAATCTCCTCAAGCGCAGAGAACGTCAGAGAGAGAGAGAGAGAGAGAGCGAGATTAAAGCAAACAATCAAAAAATCAATACGTGTGCTTTTAAGTTTGCCGCGGCATTTTTTAGAGGAGCGTCAGTATCTTCTAAGTAAACAGCTTCTGTGCAAACAGCCCCTCTGCTCACATCTCCTCGTCAAGCGCAGAGAACGTCAGAGAGAGAGAGAGAGAGAGCGCGAGATTAAAGCAAACAATCAAAAAATCAATAAGTGTGCTTTTGGAAGCACCGCGATAAAGCGGCATTTCTTAGAGGTGCCTCCGTATTCACTAGGCAAACAGCTTCTGTCCAAACAGCACCTCTGCTCACAACCCCTCCGTCAGGCGCAGAGAATGTCAGAGAGGGTGAGATAGAGGCAGAGACAAGCAAACAATCAAGCACCGCACGGCAAACATATCGTATATCATTGAGGAGTTTTATTTAATATGTAATACATGCTCTGATTGGGTAGCTTCTAAGCCATCTGCCAATAGCGTCCCTTGTATGAAATCAACTGGGCAAACAAACTGAGGAAGCATGTACCATAAATTAAAAGACCCACTTGTCCGCAGAAAGCCGCGAACCAGCGAAAAATCCGTGATATATATTTAGATATGCTTACATTTAAAATCCGCGATAGAGTGAAGCCGCGAAAGTCGAAGCGCGATATAGCGAGGGATTACTGTACGTACTTATTTCGGTGGTATGACGCCACTGTCAGCCGCCATATTGAATTTTCCAACATCACTAATTCTCCAACTTCCCGTATAGGTAGAAGGCTGAAATTTGGCAGGCTCATTCCTTACAGCTCACTTACAAAAGTTAAGCAGGTTTCATTTCGAAATTCTACGCGTAACGGTCAACAACGTCCGCCATGTTGAACTTTCTTATTTATGGCCCCATCTTCTCGAAATTTGGTAGGCGGCTTCCCTGCACTAACCGAAACCAATGTACGTACTTATTTCGGTGGTATGATGCCACTGTCGGCCACCATATTGAACTTTTCAACAGTCTTTGTTACTTATGGGCCCATCTTCAGGAAATTTGGTACACGGGTTCCCAACGCTAATCGAATCCTACTTACGTACATATTTACGTCCATAGCCTGCAGCTTGGTCACCATGTGAGGCGGCGTTGGGTCCCCCATCCCAACGCCTCACACGTTGTTGGCTGCCTGCCTATATAAGGCCGTCCGTCGCTCCAGTCTCTACATTCCCTTCCTTGCTTCGCCACGGGATTCACGTCTCCCTGCTGATAACTACAGCCTTTTTGTTTAATCCACGGCTTCTCCGCTGTTTTATCGTTTGTTTATTACAATTATAGTTATTGTATAGGTATTTTACACTTACTTTACATTACTCAGGTACCCATTTCCTTTATCACTCCAACCCCCATTAACATGTCTATCGAGGTGATCACCATCGATCAAAGAATTGTCACTTACCGAGTGGTTTCCATACCCGGAGATGGCACCTGCCCTTTCCATTTTTTTGTTACATATTGCACGGCCATATCAGGCTCACTCTTGATATCCGGAAGAACATTGTGTCTTATGTATTGAATGACTGGGACAGGTTCAAGGTGTGGACTGATGATGGTACAGGAGATAATTATACTACACAGGAGCACTAGAAGAGTGAAATGCTTAAGCCCTTCACCTATGGTTCTGCATGTGAGTTGATGGCTGCCGCTGAATTGTTCGGTTGGTGCTTTAAAGTGTACCGAAATGGCCAAATATTTTACACCTTTCGACAACCGCCAATGCCTCTTAAACATCTTACATTCACAGGTGACGATTTCAGTAGTGGACACTTTGATGTTTAGAAATGTTTAAACTCTCAAAAGCTGGATGTGAAGTTATCAATGAAACTGGTTGTATACTTACAACGCTTGACAGATGCCGAATGTCTCTTCAACACAAGTCCTACAAATACTGTCGTAATTGAAACAAACCATGAAACTCAAACCGATTATGACAGCAGCAATCCAAGCTGTGAGATTTGAAACAAGATTACTGTTCACATGGCCAACTGTACGTTGCATGCTCAAGAGTAAGCTCAGCGCACAGCTACAGCTTGGTCATATTACAACTGGAGAGCCGAACTGACAACGTGGCATACAAAGAGATCCTTAACAAATAATTATTGGTATATTTTCCCTCAGTTTTAAAAATGTTTAATTGTCTTCTTAATAAAAATTTTAAGGCAGTACTTCGCCGCTGCGAAGCGCGGGTATTTTGCTAGTCTATAATAATAAAAGGCAAAGCCCTCACTGACTCACTCACTTATCACTAATTCTCCAACTTCCCGTGTAGGTAGAAGGCTGAAATTTGGCAGGCTCATTCCTTACAGCTTACTTACAAAAGTTAAGCAGGTTTCGTTTCGAAATTCTACGTGTAACGGTAATAACGGTCGACAACGTCCACCATTTTGAACTTTTTTTATTTATGGCCCCATCTTCACAAAATTTGGTAGGCAGCTTCCCTGCGCTAAACGAAACCGATGTACATACTTATTTCAGTGGTATGACGCCACTGTCAGCCGCCATATTGAACTTTCCAACGTCGCTAATTCTCCAACTTCCCGTGTAGGTAGAAGGCTGACCCAATCTTCACGAAATTTGGTAGACGGCTTCCCTGCGCTAACCGAAACCAATGTACATACTTATTTCAGTGGTATGACGCCACTGTCAGCCACCATATTGAACTTTCCAACGTCACTAATTCTCCAACTTCCCGTGTAGGTAGAAGGCTGAAATTTGGCAGGCTCATTCCTTACAGCTTACTTACAAAAGTTAAGCAGGTTTCATTTCGAAATTCTACACGTAACGGTCATAACGGTCGACAACGTCCGCTATGTTGAACTTTCTTATTTATGGCCTCATCTTCACGAAATTTGGTAGGCGGCTTCCCTGCGCTAACCGAAACCAATGTACGTACTTATTTTGGTGGTATGACGCCACTGTCGGCCACCATATTGAACTTTCCAACGGTCTTTGTTACTTATAGGCCCATCATATATACGTCCATAGCCTGCAGCTCGGTCACCGTGTGAGGCGGCGTTGGGTCCCCCATCCCAACGCCTCCCACGTTGTTGGCTGCCTGCCTATATAAGGCCGTCTGTCGCTCCAGTCTCTACATTCCCTTCCTTGCTTCGCCACAGGATTCACGTCTCCCTGCTGATAACTGTCACCTTTTTATTTAATCCACAGCTTCTCCGCTGTTTCATTGCTCGTTTATTACGATTATAGTTATTGTGTAGGTATTTTAGACTTACTTTACATTGTTCAGGTACCCATTTCCTTTATCATTCCAACCGTACCCCCATTAACATGTCTATCGAGGTGATCACCATCGATCAAAGAACTGTCACTTACCGAGTGGTTTCCATGCCCGGATATGGCCCCTGCCTTTTCCGTTCTCTGTGTTACATATTGCACGGCCATATCAGGCTCACTCTTGATATCCGGAGGAACATTGTGTCTTATGTTTTGAATGACTGGGACAGGTTCAAGGTGTGGACTGATGACAGTACAGGAGATAATTATACTACACAGGAGCACTATAAGAGTGAAATGCTTAAGCCCTTCACCTATGGTTCTGCATGTGAGTTGATGGCTGCCGCTGAATTGTTCGGTTGTCGCTTTCAAGTGTACCGAAATAGCCAAATATTTTACACCTTTGGACAACCGGCAATGCCTCTTAAACATCTTAGATTCACAGGTAACAATTTCAGTAGTGGACACTTTGATGTTTATGAATGTTTAAACTCTCAAAAGCTGGATGCGAAGTTATCTATGAAACCGGTTGTATGCTTACAATGCTTGACAGATGCCGAATGTCACTTCAACACAATAAGTCCTGCAAATACTAACGTAATTAAAACAAACCATGAAACTCAAACCAATTATGACAGCAGCAATCCAAGCTGTGAGATTTGAGGCAAGATTAGTTTTCACATGGCCAACTGTACGTTGCATGCACAAGAGTAAGCTCAGTGCACAGCTTGGTAATATTACAACCGGAGGGCCGAACTGACAATGTGGTATACAAAGAGATCCTTAACAAATAATTATTGGTATATTTTCCCTCAGTTTAAAAAGGTTTAATTTTCTTCTTAATAAAAATTCTATGGCAGTACTTCGCCGCTGCGAAGCGTGGGTATTTTGCTAGTCGGTTAATATTTACTACGTTTTTGCTTAGCATGCTGGTCTTGTACTTTATGTATATTGAATGGTCTCCCATTTTGTTTGGAGCTTGTCTTGTTTTCCCAGCTTCTTAGTCTTAATTTACATTTTCTGTCTGATTAAAGATTTCTCAGCCTAGGTCCTAGTGCACCCCAGTGCCCACCTTAGTATCTGTTGATTTAATTGTAATACTTTTATTCATCTAGTAGGAAGTTTTTTTCTAGGTAGACATACACAAGCAAAAAAAAATTACATGTGTACAATTTAATTGATTAGGAATAAAGTAAGTACTATGGTTCAGTTCTGAAATACTATTTTTTCCCCTTTTTAATAATAAAAGTTAAAGTTGAAATCATTACCATAAAAGCATCTTGATTTTTATCTTTTTGTTAAAACTGTGGAAATTTTATTCCTGTAACTTAATAGTCTCCATAGTAACACTCAGAATACTCAATTATGAGTACATAACACATACATTAGTACATTATCTAGATTTACCTCTGGCTGTCGACTAATGTTTGAAATTATAGTGTTTCATAGTTTAAGATATAGAATTGAATGTAGGTTAAAAACTCCTGGAACTACATACATGGATGAGGTATGTGTTAGCTGTTTATGAAGCATGTCAGGTTGTGAAACATGATCTTGAGAAAGCAAAAGTTTCAAATACTTTAGTTCTTAAATATCTTGTAAAGCTTAATTTTAATTTTAACTGACTGCGTAAAGCAGACATCTTTTTGCTCATGGATCGCAGACCAGGTTAACAGTTTAGCTAGATGTGAATTTTGGCTAGTCAGGGTTGAGGAGAGCGAAACAGCAAGATGTGAACACTCGAGCAAGTGTGTCATTCCAATTATTCAGTATACATGTTTGTTGAAAATTGTTGTTTTCAAAATTTGTATCAACCCAAACCACTCAATGTAATATTATGTGGAACTTGACAGCAAGCTTTTCTTTTGTTACATTTAAACAAATCACAAAATTTTCTTTGCCTGTATGAAATAATTACATTTTTCCCGTTCATATCTTGTTTGAACATCTGTGTGTCTGTGAATGATTTTATTGGCATCTTGTGTTCTTCACTGCATGTCTCAGTTCCAGAATGGAAGAAACTCTTGCTGGATGTAACAGATGTTTGGTTAGCACACTGACTGTGTGCAAGTGCATCCTTTAGGACAAGTGTTTGTGTCCATGTCAACCAGAAATTTGGCTGTAAAACCTCAATCTCCACGTGGCTTTCAAAGTTCAAGAGACTATACTTAAAGACATGGAACCCATCTGTGATTACATTTTGCTCTTTTGCTGTTGTTTGTTTTTTCTTTTGTGATTTATGGCCTGCAATAAACGATAAGTGTATCTCATCAGCCCTTTTCTCTGCTCTTCTGTGATCAGCTACTTATTGATTTGGTTGTGGAGAAAGCTGACTTGCAGAATTTTACTCTTTTGAATGCAATAATGGCCGTGGTCCAAGAGAAAGGTGTGTCTGTGAGAATTTTTCTTGTGGGGGGCGTATGGCCTGTGCTTTCTAACAGTTGCTTGTCTGGGCCATGCATTTGGCAATGAAGGACGATAGGCACCCTGGGACACAGTGGTCCTCTCTCTGGATCTTACAAAGTTGGTTGCAATGTGAAACAGCTACTTGTTATATTGAAAAGAGAAGCCAATTATGGATTGAGGAAAAGTGTCACACACTTACATATAAAGCACAAAACCGTATACCATATTTTGTTTCTTCCCCTGACCCTTAACTGTGGGTGCAGGCTTGAATCAGAATTCTGTTGCAGCACTGCTACATTATTAGTACTTTCCATTCCTACTGTAGTAAATATTTCCTGTGTTTTAATTCATTATAAAGTAGAACTAGTTAGCATCCCTGAAAGGTAAGGTTTTCTAATTCATAAATAATACAGGTTATATTTTGGACTAAGAGTAATAGTTATTCCCAGGATGACACCTGAGGATCCTGGGATTGCCTTTGAAGGAGACAAAAAAAAGGTCGGGGGAGAAAAACTATCCGGCTGGTTATGTTGGGTTGTCAACGTTTTTAGCAAACTATGGTTTTTAAGGAGTTGTGTATTAAAGATCAATAAAATTAAGGATTCTGTTCAAAGCTGTCATTGTGGGGGTTGCGGGTGGTTGTTCCAAGGAAGTAGTTGGGTTTCAGACTAGTGCCTTCATTTCATATGTTTGCTACTTGGCCACGTTTGAATAGAATGGGATCAGAGCTCTGTTGAGTTATTTTGTTTTAGTGAGCCTGCACTGCCTAACTCGATCCATTTGCTCCTCTATATCATGTAATGCAGCATCAAATTAAACTGAACTAAATAACTAATCTGTTAATGGAGTTTTAGAATGTCTGCAAATGAAATATGAATTGTTGACAGTATTTTTTTGATTATTTTGTTGAGCTGTTGGAAAGAACGGGGATGTTTATAACGATGAATGTTTGATATTTGTCTCACTTTGTCTGGAATAATTCCTTTTTTGCTTTATTTTGTAGGCTAACTGAATCAAAATTATGGCTGAATGTTGTTATTGGTGTATTAACAGCAGTTGTCCAGGCTTGTGCTGCCAGAGCTGATACTTTGAATTTCCTGATACCACCTTCTTAGTTTTTAGAAAGGGTTACTAAAGACAAGATGACACTGAGCTCAATGTAATGGGACAGCAAGAACACCCTAATACATTCAGTAAATAGAAAAAGAGCCCCACCTTAATGTACATCTCTACAAATATCTCATTCAAATAAGGCAGTAAGATATTCCTCTTTACTAAGCAAATGTGAATAAAATGAGGGTAACATACTGTATATTGCCAGAAACAGTACGCCACTGAAAGGGTATGCAGGTCTATATAAAATAAGTTCTGAGGACACATGCTGTGTTCAGCCATCCAGGAGCCAAAAAGAGCCAAGAATTACAGTACCATCCAATGTAAAAGAGAGTTCTTTTACAACTTGATGTTCCTTCAATTGTCGCCTGTACTTGTGTCCTAATGATTATTAACCTACACTGCATCACTTTATACACTTTATCTACTCATCAGTCTTAATTACTGTTGTCAATGCTTTGTTGTTGTTTGATTATTGCTGAAGTTTTTTTTTATCAGGGTTTGCACTACAAATAAAATACATATACTGAATTTGTTGTAGAATGTATTATTTCTGACATGCCTTTGTGAATAGTTTAAGAAATGTCTCTGCAGACTTTTTACACATTAATATATTGTATTATCTTCCAGAGGGGCTGGAAAGTAATTTGTAAGCAGAAGCCATTAAACACAATTATCTTTTTATAGGACCCAGTTATATGATTGGCTCGAGTATTTTTTTTCTGCTTTTGTTTTATACCATGACTGCACTCCCACCCTCATTGTACCCTTTATCTTATCTATACACACACACGCACCCTCTTCTCAAAAAAAAAAAAAAAAATAAAATAAAAAAAATAAGCACAATTTATTGCCCCCTATAGCTCATAGTCCACTTGGTCAAAAGTCTGCTACATTCATTGACACGCGTGTGTGATTTCTGCAGAGAAAGAGACCATGCAAAGAGATAATAATCTACATATGGATTTCGCCTGACATATCAGAATGAATTGCAGCATGTGGAATCCTTTGATCAGAGAAGCACAGTGGATGCTGTTGCTTTTCTGCCACTTTCTATCAGTAGGGCTAGAACAGATAATAGCAATGGCATATAGTGATTTTTTGTTAATAGATTGTTGGCAGATTTGTTGTGTGTAGCTCATTTTAGAATTTAGTCATAACAATTTTAAACTTGCTGTCAATTTCTTGATACTTATAGCTGGAAGATCACTGACAGTGAATTATAAGAAAACCGTATGGAGGTAATGAAGGTATAACCAAGTATGTCTGCATCACCTGAAGTGCAGTATGGTTAAACTCTGATGTAAAATAATGTAAAATGTCCTGACTGCTGCAAGGATGGCCGACTGGCATGGAAAATTGCAAGATTGGCTTGACATGGCTGCAGGAATTTGGCAGGCCTATATGTTGTCCTCTTTCCAGATGCATTAAAGTTGTCCAGTGCGTTTCAGATATATTCTTGAAAGTGTGGATTGATCTTCCCATGTTCCATCAAATGGCTCTTAATTAGTGATAGTGAGGAGTATTTATTTGACCACCAGTTTTTGTTGAACCTTGGGGATAAGTGTATTATTACACTACATGTACTTTTCTTTATATTTTGTTCTCAGTTGCTTTTCTATGTTGTTTTGAATCACTCAAATACATTGATAAAATGTATGTGTTATGATTTTTTTTCTGTAAGGCTTTAAATAAAGGTGTCTAGTTAATAAAAAAAGCAGTTTAATGAGTAATATTATGGGTAATATGAATAATAGCTTAGTAGGATGAGGAAGCAAAAATATTACAATTCAAAGGAGGTAAAACAGAATGTGGGATAAATAGCATTCCCCTATTTTTCTGTTTAATTACAGAGATACACTGTGGCAGACTTCAGTCAATTTGTGTAATTCTGATCCATTTGGGCATACATATTTGGAAAATGTAATAGTATCACTGTCCATCTACTGCTGCAGAGTTATTGACAGGATCAGCAGATCCGCAGAGTGCCGGCTGTTGCAGATAAATTAATTCTGTTCTCTGCTTTGTTTTACAACGCTGGTGTACCATTTTCTTTTTTTAAATCTGGAGTATGTTGTGATTTACAAGTGGCTCAGACGTAGATCAGGACTAATGGTATTCGCCTTTTTTCAAATTTTGAGCAACAATTCAAATTATTATTAAAGGACAAATAGAATTAAATCTAATGCACATTAATTCTCAATTGCTTGCTAAGAAAAAGAACAAAAGTCCATTCATCCTTTTCCTAATTTTTCTCTGTAATATAATTTCTTAAACTCACTACCTTGCACCACAGTTCTATTTTTACTGTAATATGCTTTGTTTCCCTTTAGTAGTAGTAGTTGTAGAATTGCCATGTGTACAGAGTACAGTGACATTCATACTTTTCATGTCTGACCAACATGCACCATGACACTACTGTTGTATCCTCATGAACAAGAATGAATTAAAATGTATTTAATATTTAATAAAACAAATTAGCTTACCTAAAGTACTTCTGACTCCTGCTTCTATACTGTCATGTCCTGAAAGAAACACTGTTTATATACTACTTAAACAACAATATTGTTATTTTATTCTTTCAACTAGAAAATGAATTGAATTACACTTTAATTAATATATAATATGAGAAGTTTATGATAGGTTTTTTATTTTCTTGTACAAAACACTGCCTTCAAGTATTGCAGTTTATAAAGCGTTCTGTGTTTCTGTCTTAGCTTATGTGAACATCTGCCAGAGGTCTGAATTACCTGGTGGAGAGCAGTAGTTTAGTGGCTGAGTGCATTATTGACTTCAAATACAGTAACTTTCTACTTCAGCTGTCCCTGGATATATTTGTGCAGTATTCACTAGCCTAAATGGAAATTCTTCAGTTTTTTTGAGATTTTTTTTTATTTGACTGCCTATATTCACATCAACAGCCAATGTACAATTATGAATATCTGTGTAACTAGTATGTCTGTAAATAATACACTGCTCAAAAGAAATTAAGGGGCACTTAAATCACACACCCAATCCAGTTGACCTAAATATTCAAGTGGGAAATCTGAGCAGTAGTATGTAATTCATTGAGAACAAAATGATGTAGCAGTGTTCAATGGAAACCAAAATCACCAACCCATTGAGGGCTGGATTCAACATCACACTGAAAATCAAAGTCAAAAATAGAAATCACAGGCTGATTCAACTTGTGTGAATTTCATCACGTCAATTTATAATATGACTCAATAGTGTGTATGGCCCCCATCTGCCTGTATGTACTCCTGACAATGTCTGTGCAACAGCTGATGGTGTCCTGGAAGATCTCTCAGACCTGGATCAGCGCATCAGTGAACTACTGGACAGTTTGTGACGTTACATGGTGGTGTCACATGCACCAATACATAATGTCTCACAGGTTCTTAATTGGATTCAGGTCTCGGAAGTATGCAGGCCAGTCAGTGACATCAATGCCTTCGTCATCCAGGGACTGCCTACACATTCTGGCCACATGATGACCGACATTGTCCTGCACAAGGTGGAACCCAGGGCTCACGGCACCAGCGTAAGGTCTGACGATGGCTCTGAGGATTTCATCCCAGTACCTAACAGCATTCAGGGTACTATTATGTAGCATGTGAAGGTCTGTACAACCCTTCAAGGATATACTCCCCCACACCATCACTGACCTATGCTGGATGATGTTACAGACTGCATTAACGTTCACCCATCTCTTGGTATCTCCTCCATGCTTTTAAGACTGTGTTGGGAGACACAGCAAATCTTGTGATGGCAAGTTCCATCGTGGTTCAGCTGGATTACCTGTGCATCTTGAATCAGCTACAGATACTGCCTCATGCTACCAGTAATGTCAAAGACACTAGCAAAATGCAAACCTAGAGAAGAATCAGTCAGGAAGGATAAGGAGAGAGCAATCATCTGTGTCCACCACTTGCAAAACCACTCCCTTTTTGGGAGGAATCTTGCTGTTGCCTCTGCACTGCACCTGTTGCCACTTTCATTTGAAACAAAGCAGGTGAAGTTGATTCACAATCGCTTATGCTTCCTAACTGGTCAGACAGATTGATATCCCTGACACTTAATTGACTTGGTGTTAGATTGCAATGATTAAGTGTTCCCTTATTTTCTTGAGCAGTGTATAATATTCTCAAATCACTCAATCCAATTCAGAGTTGCAGAGGCTGAAGCTTATTCTGATAGTACTGGGTACAAGGCAGAAACAGACTTTTGTTATGTTTATTGTGGACTAGCAGAATACCCGCGCTTCGCAGCGGATAAGTAGTGTGTTAAAGAAGTTATGAAAAAGAAAAGGAAAAATTTTAAAAATAGTAATCCACGGGTTCTCCGCTGATTCCCTTCTTTGGTTGACTGCCTGCCCATATAAGGCGCTCCGCTGTTTTTTTTGTGAAGCAGCCTTTACACAGCTTCTCCACTGTTTTATAAACAAACGCCATATAAGGCCGTCATTTGTCCTTGCTTCGCCAACTAAGCAGCCTTTTTATTTAATCCACGGGTTCTCCGCTGTTTTATTGTTGGGAGCTCTTCCTTCTTTTCTCCGTACTGCGGTTAAAGTCAGTTCACGTGATTATGTGGGAGGCGTGATGATGTCGCACACAGCTCCGCCCCCCACGGCCATCGGGCTAACGTCCATTACAGTATATGGAGAAAAATAGGTTCCAGTTATGACCATTATGCATAGAATTTCGAAATGAAACCTGCCCAACTTTTGTAAGTAAGCTCTAAGGAATGAGCCTGCCAAATTTCAGCCTTCCACCCACACGGGAAGTTGGAGAATTAGTGATGAGTCAGTGAGTCAGTGAGGGCTTTGCCTTTTATTAGTATAGATAGACAATCTGCATCATTGAGAGCAGTGTTTTGAATTGAATGATGAATTGGACATATCTGGCTATCTGTATAGGTACCACTTGATGCATCTAGAATATATTTAGTCTTATTTGTTTTTTTGATCAACATTCATGATATAAGTACGTTACACCATTTTATTTTGGTAAGTGAGGACTGTTGAAAGCTTAATTGCAGGTCTTATGGAGTTCAATCTGCAGTTATTGATGACCATTTTACCAGCTTTATTCTCTACGTAATATCGTATTCTGGCAGATTTCAATTAGTGTGTCCATGGCAGAGTGCCTCATTGAGATTCATAAACTAGAAAGTGTTAATAATTTGCATTTCAAACTGAAATTTAAAACTGAAATAAATGTTTTCTTGCATCATGGACTTTGCAAAGCCTGTATAGCACAAGATTGCTGGTATGCCCCACAATTTAGTCCCTTTACATAAAGAACAAATCACCTATATATATATACAGTAATCCCTCCTCCATCGCGGGGGTTGCGTTCCAGACCCCCCCGCGATAGGTGAAAATCTGCGAAGTAGAAACCATATGTTTGTATGGTTATTTTTATATATTTTAAGCCCTTATAAACTCTCCCGCACTGTTTATAAATATTCCCCGCAGCGTTATACAGCATAATCCCTTTGTATTCTCTTAGATA
>JANRMT010062813.1:81210773-81242460 GCA_026402145.1 Polypterus bichir lapradei | reverse complement strand
CCTTGGTGGAAGAGTGGGGTAACATCTCACAGCAAGAACTGACAAATCTGGTCCAGTCCATGAGGAGGAGATGCACTGCAGTACTTCAAGCAGCTGGTGGCCACACCAGATACTGACTGGTACTTTTGATTTTGAGCCTCCCTTCATTCAGGGACACATTGTGAAACATTTTTAGTTTGTCTTATGGTGTTGACTCTTTTAGTGTTCATACAAATATTTACACATTAAGTTTACTGAAAGTAAAAACAGTTGAAAGTCAGAGGACGTTTCTTTTTTTGCTGAGTATATATATATAAAATCCTATTCACATATATGCATGTATGTAATATGTATATACATGTGTGTACATATATATCTGTCCATAGGTCTGATCGGAAAAAACAGGAGAAAACCGCAATGATGGTTTACATTAAATAGTTGGAAGCTGCAATTTAAGTTCTAGTGTGCTGCATTTGCAGAATAATGCAGGTAGGAGCAGGTCCTACTGTAAGTCTAGGAGTGTTGTTGTTCAAGTCTCCTCTGTATCCACTTTTTTCTCTATTCTAAATTGTTCTTTATTAGTTTACATGTCTGCTTGCTTTTACATAAACCCCCCCACCCCCACCCAACGTGTGTTTGGTTTTCCGGATATACACTTTTAAGATTTTTTTTTCTTTGAATTGTTGATATTTAATTAGTTTCACTTTTATTTCAGAACCTCTGTAAAAAAAATATTTGGAATCTTTGGAGTCCCAATGTGCTGAATCTTTCTGATGAGGTCAGTGAGACATGTGTTTAATGACTTTGTACCATAATTCAGGATAGGTTTCTCTGTTTGGAATTTCAGCACAGACAAAACGATATAATCATCAGCAGTTAATAATTTTTTTGCAAAATAACCAATAAATGCATGTGAGGTAAACTCAGTTTTTGAAATTCTCTTGACTTAAACTTCAAAGCCTTACAATATTTACATACTTCTGACATATCACCTATGTCCATATATTCGATATCTATTCGCCTTTTCGTTATTTCTCTGAGTAATAATTTCTTTGTTTGCGCTAATGCAATGTTTACTTTCTTTGTTTTGACACTATTGTTTTTTTTCTGCTTTCATATTCTGTATCTTCCTCTGCATGTGTTTTGCGCTTTTTTTTTTTTTTTTTTTTGAGTCTTTCATTATCTCTAACCTGTTCTGCATGTGTTTGTCCCCCTTGTTTTTTAACCTCTTTATGACGTTTTACTTTGTTTGCTACTCCATCTTTTATTTCTGACCTCGCTTTGTCCTGATTTTTTTTTTTTCAATGACACCTGGTCCGTGGTGATTATTTTCCCTTTTTCAAGTAATAATTTCTGTTTGTATGCACTACTGCGATCTTTATTTTTTTTTTTTTACTCTTTCTAATTTTCCTACTTTCATATTCTTTAACTTTCTCTACATGTGTATCGTGCCTTTTTTTTTTTTTTGAGCCTTTCGAAATCCATTGGTTTCATAATCTCTAACCTGCTCTGCATGTATATAGCGCCAACGTTTGTGAATGTCTTTATGAAGTTCTACTTTGTCTTTATTCTCTGTCTTTTAATTCTGAGCCGGATTGGACTTGCTTATTTTTCCAATTCCACTTGTTCCGGGCTGATAATTACTTTCCTTATTTTGTGAATTTGCACCTAGATTCTTCTTTTTCTTTTTTTCCCTCCAACACTTTTGAGTCTCTTTTCTTTATGCTGCTTTCTTCTTCGCTTACTCGTCTACGTTTCATTTATAACGTATTGTCCTTTTACGCTCTATATACGCTGAGAGCCCTGGATCTGTGTGTGCTCAAAGCCTCCTTTGCACGACTGAGTGTTTTGCTGCCTCTGGGCTTATTTGATATTGATAGTAAGTAGGGCTTGTCTTGCTAGAATTTCATGTTCCATGTCATCGCGAGATGGGCCTGGGTCAATCTCTTGGCACAAAGTGTCATGTTTAAGGTCCCCGCGAGACACTCTGTGGCCAATCTCTTTTATCTTGCAGTTTCTTTTAAGTGTCTTCCGTGATCTTCACGTGAAGACCACGTCTCAAAACCCTAGTGTTTCTCTCCAGGATTTTTTTATAATAGACAGATATGTAAGTGGGGGTTTAAACTTATTACTATAGTTCATAAGTATGCTTTTTGTGTCCTTTTAAGTTATTTGAGCTATCATGATAACTGTGATGATCCATGCCATAAAAAATAAAGTAGCTTGCCTGAACCGTGTGCCTATGTACAGTATATGCACATATGTGTCGTGTAATTTGACTCTAGTACTCAAAGAGTACTGATTTAATTCTATGACTGCTACGTTTTGGAACTGTATAGTGATGTTGTAATTTATTAGGTACTGCACTGCAGATCAGAAACCTCTGCTGTCTTCCTTTCGGTCATAACACTCTTGGACTTTTCTGGTTACAGGTTGAATGGTTATGAATGTTAATTAATGTGTGTGTGAAACAAAATTGTTTTTACAGCAACAACAAAAAGCTGTGCAGATGAAAGAAATGCACAATCAGTGGTATAAACTCATTAAAGCTGCAGCATCAATTATACGTACGCCTGCCAAATTCAATAAATGACCCCTTCCAGCCTTCAGTGCACCAGCTTGTTACTTTTAGAAGGATCATTAATGAATCTTTTTCCCATTCTATGAATAAACCTCCCCTTATCAGCCTTAGTTGATTTGCATGAGTAAGTCTGCTGTCTGTATGAAGCAGCCATGTGTGGAAAATACTTGTTTTTATAGTTTAAGGAATAGGTATTTTTAATTATTAATGGATAACCCAGTATAAGACAGGATCACGTGTTCTGGAAAAGCCAGAGGAATTTAAGTGACATCATTCTAGTATTGTTTGAGATCTGAGTCACTGTAGTTTTACTATTTTTTTTTTTATTCTTATACTATTTCCATTTTTTAGATCAATTATATACAGCTCTGTATGCTTTTACACTTTATTTTTTTGTATACAGCACACCTGCAAGGTGGTGGTCAAGGAAAGTATTAATTGATTATGATCATTGGGATCTAATCATCCGATATATTAAAACAAGTTATCATGGTGTGCCGCATGGTATGCATTTCAAAGTTTTTATTTGACACACTGGTATAGCCTTGGTATCGCAAGACTGAACATTTGTAGATTTATTTTTATTTTCTCGTTTTAAAAAAAATTGACTTAATAAAAAGGAAATGGAATGGAAAATAAGCTGTGCAAACATTCATCCATCCATTATCCAACCTGCTATATCCTAACTACAGGTTCACTGGGGTCTGCTGGAGCCAATCCCAGCCAACACAGGGCGCAGGGCACAAGGCAGGAAACAAACCCTGGGCAGGGCGCCAGCCCACCGCAGCTGTGCACACATGTAATGTATATATGTTGTTGTAACACACAAAGCATAGTTCATAACAGTCACAAATCTGTATTATTCACTGGTTTATAATGAGCTCAGGTCAGCATTGACACAGAACTAAGTCCAGAGATGCTGGTCACTTCTGTCACTAGATGTGAAGCCAGGCTACTGCTGTTCGCATCTCTCGGCTGGGTTGTGACTTTCAGAAATCAAAAGCAATCTATGCATTTTTAGTCAATTCTTATAGTGGGGTGATTTCTTTCTCTCAAATTTTTGCCTCTGTGGACAAATAAGAACCAAGCTATTACATCAAAAGTACAAATAGAATGTTGAGTGAACCTGAGACAAATAATTAACTAAAGGAATGGCCTTTTCAGTCTTTTCTGGACTTTTCCTAATACTGTATTGTCATTTTTTGGAGCCATAGTGTTAAGGGCAAATGAGAAAACATGTGAGCAACATACTTGAAGTAAAGTGAACCGTAACACATGAATGCACAGGTCCACTTTGCTGCAGCCTGTGGATCAGCTCTGCCCAACAGACTGCTGTGAGGGCAATTTCTGAAAGCACTTCTCTGCCTTAAACATCCAGCCACCGTCGGCTCCACAAGCTGCAGAGAATGTACTAGGAAAGGCTGCAAACATGCTTGGATGTTAGAGCTAGAGGTATGCATTTGACAATCAGTCCTGACTTATCAGTCTTCCCTTACATAAACATTGAGCGTCATTGTGGTTTATAAGATAAAAACTGTATTAAGATTGTGAATTTTCATAAAGCAAAACTGCATACAATTTTATTTTCACATTCATGAAACCTTGTTGGATAGAACAACGGTGAGTGAAGCTGCCATTACCTTTTTGGGGATTGTGTTCAAACTCCGTGTTGATCAATGTGTGGCATTTAAACATTCTCCTTGTATATGCATTGGTTTACTGCAGATTCTCCAGCTTTCCCCATACTTTCAAAGATGTTTGTGTTAGGTTGACCACTGACTCTAAACTGGCCATGTGAGTGAGTTTGGGTGTATTCGTTAATTCAGACTTTATTTGTTCCTGCTTTGTGCAAAATGCTATACAAGCATTTTGGAATTTGAACCCAGATTACCTGTTAAAATTAATTATTAGGTTCTTACTTATTTCAGCCTAAAGCTGTATTTAGTCAAAATTCATCTCTTGGTTTTGTTCTGTTAAAAAAGCTGTGTTTTTCTAATTTTATTTTTAGATGTAATGTTTAATATAATAAGGATATAAAGAGTGATCAACTAAAACTGACCTTTTATTTATTGTTTTTTTATTTTGGTCCCAATATTTTGTAAGTCACATGTTTAAAGGCACTGCATGGTACGCTTGCCTAAATTTCTTTGTTGTATTCCTGTCAGTCTTCCCATTTATTAATTCATTGCTTTATTAGAACCTTTAGTTTTGTACATACTGTAGCAACAAGTGATGGCTTTGACTTGAGTATAGTATTGCTGTATTATTATGTAATTTCTAGCCTATGTAGTTTTGTGTCTTATGATTGCTCTTGGCCCATATTGGCCGTTTTTAAAGGTATTTCTAATATTAAATTTCAATTTGTAGCACATGGAAAGCTATATTGATTTGTTTCTAGCCTATTTAACTTATTATCAATTTCTTAACCAGCACTCAACAGATAAAGATATTAATCAATATACTGCTAAATAAGGCATGAGTAACCACTCGTTCTGTAAAGTAGATAAATGAAGGTTGAAATACCGAGTACCACTTTTGTTCTGAGTCAACATTTTGAAGATGCTTCTATAGACACTTGTGGAAAATAGTAAATGTTTTTCTTCCTATTCTGTAGATGTTTGAAATTAGTTTACTGTATAATAAATAATTCTATGATTAGCATCCTTAATGTAATCTGTTCTATTGCTCTCTTTGTCTAATTATTGATGAAATGTACAGCCATCTTTCCCTTTTATGTGTTTGCCATTTGGATCTTGAGATGCATCACAGATTCATCTGGTGTTTTTAGTCTGAATGATAGTAAATTATAAATGCATACAATTTATGCAAAACTATAATGTTTAAACATGGATTTAGTGGAAAGAACAATGTGTTACCATAACAAAAAAAAAAAAAGGTGCATAGTTTTTTTTTTCCTTCCATATGAGAGTGGTACATCCTGTAAGCCAATTCAGTCAGCTTATGTGTGCAAGTAAAATTGACGTCTTTTTTGTTTTTGTATAGTAACACTTGTCTGGTCTTTTATGCAGATTGCAATCCTTGAGTTCATTAAATTGTCTCCATCAAAGTGATATTCTGTCTATTAATGCTGGTGAGTTGCAACACAAGATATTTAAATACACGCAGATTTGAACGATTTATTTAAACATGGAACCTTAAGGCCTGTGTCATACTTTAGGATAGTAACCCTTATCTTGGTCATCTCAAATTGGTTGGCAAGTGGTAGTCTGACTGGTCCTAATACTAGCATACAAGCAAGCCCTGTATCCCTAAACCTACTTCATGCATACATAAAAATATAAACACATTTTAAATATTGTAATAAAGCAACAAAAAAAAACATTTTTTTAAACATAAGTTAAAATATATAGGTTTTGTGAGAGAGTAGATACCTTATTTAGAATTGGAGGCAGGTTCCTCATTCAATATATCATAGGCCATCAGATCCATGCTAAACGTTTGTGGAGCCCAACTACACCAGGATGGGAGCTGGTTGAGAACATGCGTAGAGGAGAACAAATTTAGAAAATAATACAGTGGATACAAGAAAATTGTTACCTACAACTAATCATTGGAGCTTTGCTGACATAAAGAACATGTACAACATTGATTTATTGTAAAAGACATAAGCAAAGAAGGTATCGCAATACCAGTAGCATTTGCCACAATGGCAATTCTGACCTTCTTTGCACATTGCACAGCAATATAATCATGTTAACTGTTTGTCTGTTGATAGCAATTGTTACAAATTCGAGCTGTTCACTGAACTCCAGACTGTTATAGAAATAATTGTTACTAGAACCATTACTGAGGTTCATGACCATCAGATCCCTAACAAGAACTTTTTTACATACACTGAAGTGACATACAGAATTTTATAAAAGGACCACTTACAGATGTCTTAGGAGAATGAAAGAAATACCAAAAATGCAGATTTGTGACATGGGAAAAGCAAGTACACCCCTACATTTATCAACACTTCAGATCCATAAAGTTAGAATCTGGTATTCCAGATTAGGTGCCAAATGATAAGAACCTCCTCAGGGATCTCTAGGGTGTTGTGTTCCATTTGATATTAATATGTGTGGTATCATCATGCCAAGATGTTTCGGCCAAGTTTAATTCTAAATTGCAGACTCAGAATAAGCATGTCCCGTTTATGTGTCTTCCAATTGTTTGCCCATGTTTTACATGATTTTTGTTGTCCCCATATTTTTGGCTGCTGTTGGTTGTCCCATTTCCAACTTCTAGCTGTGCCCGTAACAACTGTTCAGCAAATTGCTTCTTTTCTGCACTTTACAGTCCTCATATTATAAGTCAAGGATAATAGCTGTTCAACAGAAAAGGCCTGGCTTCATTTCATCCAAGTATGAATACACTGCATATAAAACTGTATGGTGGTGATGTTTTTAATCCATGATTTGCTTTAGTTCTCTTTAGGTGTTGGTGCACAACTATACATAGATTATTAACATTGTTGTTTGATGTTGTGGAATAAAAGGCTGCCCTTCGTATTTCATCCTTGGTTTGTAAAAGTTTCAAATAATGGGGTGCATTAATAGTACAGTAATCCCTCGCTATATCACGCATCGACTTTCGCGGCTTCACTCTATCGCGGATTTTATATGAAAGCATAACTAAATATATAACACGGATTTTTCGCTGCTTCGCGGGTTCTGCGGACAATGTGTCTTTTTACTTCCTGTACATGCTTCCTCAGTTGGTTTGCCCAGTTGATTTCATACAAGGGACGCTATTGGCGGATGGCTGAGAAGCTAACCAATCAGAGCACGCAGTTGAGTTCCTGCGTGCTGAATGCAGTGTTAACCAGGAAGTCTCGTCTCGCTTATTCAGCATCAACGTGTTTCACTGTGTAAAGAGTTGTGCTCTTTAGTGTTTATCTTTGTGCATAGTCAAGCCCTTCATTATGGCTCCAAAACAATCTGCTACTGCTTCAGGGGCCGTGCCCAAGCGCAAGAAGAAGATGTTAACGATTGCCGAAAAGGTAAACGTTTTGGATTTGTTGAAGGCTACGATTCTTTTTATTTAAAAAGTAGGAAAGGAATATAAGATCTACGGATGCAGCGTCCTTTTAACCAGGGTGCAAAACGAGTTGTAAGTGGATGTAATAAGGCAGTAGTCTGGATGGAATCTGCTTTAGGCATTTGGATTGAAGACTGCCAGAAGAAGAACAACGGCAGTGCTACACAATCGCCTGAAGTGGCTCCTTTACAAGGGCTGTAACGCTCTCCTTTGTTGTGCAGTAAAATTAAACTCATTGTTATCGGACAAGTCATCGTGTCATTGTTGGTGAGTAACCATAATTAATTTTCTTCTTACAGTGCTTAGTACATGTACGTACGTTTAGTGTCACTGTACACACATTTACTGTATACTATTTTTCTTGCATTGTACGTATTTATTGCTGGTGGCCTGTCTATCGTAATGGCTGTAACATATGTGATATCGGAGACACTCAATATCTTTAAAATAATATTTAGGTTTTACTGTATATAAACAGTGTGTTTATATACATAATTTCAATGAATCTTACCTAATATCTAAGAGAATACAAAGGCATTATGCTGTATAACTCTGCGGGGAATATTTATAAACAGTGCGGGAGAGTTTATAAGGGTTTAAAATATATAAAAATAACCATACAAACATATGGTTTCTACTTCGCGGATTTTCACCTATCGCGGGGGGGTCTGGAACGCAACCCCCGTGATCGAGGAGGGATTACTGTATTGCACTTTTTTATCCTTTAGAAGTAAGTCCTACATGTGGGTAATGTTATAGATGGTGATTGTCTTGTCATTTTTATATTTGTTATGAAAAAAAATGGTGCTTGCCCTGTTCATAGTGTAAAGTGTACACAGGCTAACAGTAACATTTGAAGCCCTAAATCACAAGTCTCTAAAATGTCAACTGCCAAAACTCAAAATTTGTTATGTCAGATGTTGCATTTTTATTATGTAACAAGCTGATAATGACTGTAGGATGGATGTGTAATTGTACATTTATAAAATAAAAAAAAAAAAAAAAACCAGATACAGTATGGAAGGCTCATTTTCTATGTACAGTGTTTCATTTATAATGCTGATTAGATCTCCTGTTGATCCTGCACTTAAGTAAAGAAAACAGTTTTGATATACAAGTATTTTATTATAAAAAGACTTTCTTTCTGAATTAGTATGGAATGTAACTTTTTCCCACGGTTATTTATATCCATAGGCACCCACGTACATGGCTTGTCCCACATCCAATTGAGATATAAGATTTTATTCGCACTTATATTACTTGGGCTAGTTACAGAGCTGGCTGATCCTTTCTTTAATATCCATGTATAATCCTCCATATGGCTTTTCTCCTGGGTGGTTGTCTGTCTGTCACTATTTATCCATAATTTAATGAGAATGCACCGAAAGCTAGTCATCCTTTTACAAATATGTTATTTAGGTGACTTTCACTCGACCTTATTCATATATTCTCATGCTCAAAAGGTAATTAAAAATTCTATCATTTATGATCATGTATCCCAGTGTTTACAATCGATTAGTTTAATGAGAAATTTTCACAAAAAAAGAATAAAGGATACGTTTCTTTGAATTGCAGAAATAACATCTTGCTACAGCAGTTTTAGCAGTTTTCTTAAAAGATATTCTTTTAAATTTTGCGGCTATGTTTGATGGTGTGCTTGAGGAAATGGTGGAGTACTTTATCTGCCTACCGACATTCTGCACTTGAGTAGAGTGTGAAATCTCACACTGATCAACACTGTGTTTTCCATGATGCAGAGCCAGCTGGTCAGTGTTCCCGAAAGCCAACTCAGCCAAAATGCTGTTGCATTAGGACTCCCTCCTGCTCTATGACAATTTTTCTTTTCTCTGGGGTTGCTCCTCTCTACATTTTTATATTTTACTATACCATTTTATTTTAGAGTAAACACTCTGCTTTTCTAGCATTTACAACAGCCTGACAGCTGGCATAGGGTCTTTGAATCCATCAGTTAAGCTCTATTTTTTTTTTTTTACTCAGTCCACAGCTTTGAAAAATGACCTTGAAATTCTCCAGCTACAGAGCAAGCCTCTAGCAAAAGAAACTATAAAGAAAGTTGGATTTTGTGACAACTTGTTCACTATTAGCAATAGAATTTGCTACTTTGGCCAATGAACACATCACCCTCAATAGACTGTATGTTGCCTGACTCTCGATCTGGGTATTTGCAACTGGGTTGACAGTTATCTTAATTGCTCATCTGCAGGCCTTTTTTCACTCTGTCATAATAGTATGGGAACATTTTAGAGTGTGTTAAGATCTGCTGATGCTGCTGCTTCTGCAGCTATGCTCCTTTTAAAGATTGACGACTATTCTTCATCCTTGTGCCTCTTTCCAGTTTATTATTACTTAAGAACAAACCTGCAATCACGACAAGTGGTTTGTGCCATGCTCAAAATGCACCTCACCTCTACTCTGAATAATTTGTACAGCTAAAGGGTAATTACATTCATTTAAATGGTATCTCAGGCACCACAAGATTGCCGTGCACTCCCCCTGTTTTGAGGGCATGCTCATGTTGGCTGTAGGTATTTAATGAAAAAATGTGTAGTTTTGGGGTGGTTGTCAGATGGGTTCTTTGTTTTCCGGAAGTCAATTGTGGGGAATGAGATGGTGGGAAAGTGCAAAAATGGCATTCCACCATCACTCTCCTAGCTTGAAAGTCTATCATTGAAAAGTAGTGTGCCAAACAATATTTTTAATACAAGTTCTCAAATTTAGTGATGCTTTATGTTAAAAATGTAATAAACACTGGGAGGCAGGCCCGACTCAACCATCAAATCAGCGAGATATTTCCTATGTAATGTACAAAGAATGGGCCAGTGCTGTGGAACGTTGCTATAGTCCATGCAGGGGCAACACGTGTGTACCCTGGCCAGAAAAGTTGTGCTTTTGTGGAATGAATAAACAAAAAAGTGTGACTGATGCACATTGGTCCATCACACACACACATTATATATAAAAAAATATGTATATGTATGTGAGTACGTGATTAATAATAATATAGAACATTATTATCCATCCATCCATCCATTATCCAACCCACTATATCCTAACTACAGGGTCACGGGGGTCTGCTGGAGCCAATTCCAGCCAACACAGGGCGCAAGGCAGGAAACAAACCCTGGGCAGGTCGCCAGCCCACTGCAGAGAACATTATTCATGATTGGTAAAATCAAGGAAAGGGAAATAAATGTACACAGGTAACAAAGATGAAAGGTATTTACTTAGTTATACTTACTTACTTAGTTATACATACTTAGTTTGAGAATATGAGTAAATGATTGCAAATTTAGCTCTAGGTTTTCTAGCAACTTAAAAAAAAAAAAGTTTTGTTTAAAACTTTTTGTGTAGAATATCATTAAACTGTTCTTTAAGGTGACAAGTAATCAAGCCTACCGTTTTTAGAATGGCTTTATGTAATAAAAAAAAAAAAGAAAGTGTTTTGCTACACATTGTGATTAACTTGGTGATGTTTTATGTTATGCTGTTCTAAAACACAAATAATTTGGACAAGAGAAGAACTCTTGTACCCTGTACATTTTGTAACAGTAGCCAGAAGCAAAAGACATGTGTGCCTGGCTGTGCTCCATTGAAAGGAGAGAAACAAGAGAAACGGTATGTACGCTTCCTCTGTCCACTTCGTAGCCTTTACATTCCAATCCCTGTGTCATAGACAATTTGGTACCTGTCTTAGGTGCACTGGGTGAAAGGCTAGAAGAAAATGAATACTGTTGCATTTAGATTTCTGTATACATGCGTAAAATGGAATTGGCTGTGACTTGGCATCTGGATTTTATTAAGCGTCTCTCAGGTGAAATAATGTTTACTAATCATTTTTAAGAGCAATATGCTTACACTTTACCGGCCTTATCATGGTAATCCGCCAGCATTTGAAGCAGCAAAAGCAACTTCACTTAACTATAGAACCCCTACAACAATCAGATAAATGTGTGTCTTATTAACTACTTTTTTCCCCCTTATGTAGAATGACTAGTACTAGTGTCAAAGGTTTCTGCCTTAAATACTATATGACCTGTAAAGTGGAAAGAAGCCGGATTAAATACAGCTGGTTAAAGAAAGAACAGCAGATAATACGAGTGAATCAAATGGTTAAACTGTTCAGATTTCCTAAATTCAGTACCAGTTAGCCAGTATTTATTTAGCTTTAATGTCCTTTCATGTAGATAATAAGGCCTTTCCCCTTTGTTAAAACCAGGAGGGCAGTGTTTGTTTTGGTCTAGTGATTGTGCAGAGCTTTTCTGTTCATAACTGCTCTCAATTGAAAGCATTTAATCTCCTGAAAGCTGCTGTTTAACAATGGCTCAGATACAATTGCTTCATTGCTCTGTTGCTGTTCAGTGTGCTTTCCTTTCAGAGTGACACGGGAATTCCTTTTTTTTTTTTTTTTTTTTTTATAACATATTGGCTTAGTGCCTCTATAGATGACGCTGAATCATTCCATTCTACCTTTAGGTTCTTTCAACATCAATTTTCTGCCCTGCATTCCTCTTATTTAAAAATGTGTATCTGTGATTTTTTTCCCCTTTTAAGTGTATGCTTCAGCATGTTTCCCATACCTTACAGTACATACATGTGTTTGTTCCATCAGTGTAACACTTGTTAGACTAAAAATGTTCAACCTTTACTGTTGATATAAACGAATGAGAAAAATAGGAAAGCAAAACAATACAACAACAAGAGCAACAGGAAAAAACTAAAGTGTGTGAACAATTAACAGTCATCTTGCAGTTCTTTTACGATACCTTGCCTGCAGACTGTACTTGTTGGTGTGGCTTAATTTATAGTAACTGGCATTAATATGCTAGCTTGTGCCATGCTAATTGGCTGCCTCCTTTGCTTTTGGTGATGTTCAAGACATTATGGAATACACAGAAAACTGACTAAAGCCAATGTCATATGACATGATTTCTAGACGTTGGATATGTCAGACTTGCCTATTGCATTTGCTGATCTTGTCACCAGACCATGGCAATTTACACAACACAAAATTGCTATGCTTACATATGAGCGATGCTGCTCTGTACTTTCTTACTAGATTTGGATGAGAAACTCATAACAATCGGAACTTACCTTTCACAAGGTTAACAACATTCAATTATAGTGACACCCATATCATAATACATTAGCTTACTTTGTCCTATTAAATTACAATTAATAGTTCTTGGAATCAGAGTAGGGGTACTTATAGTTCTGGTGTAAGCAAAGCCTTGTTCCTCTCCTGGTTGACCTTCTTGAGACACGTAGAGGAATTTCATTGCACTTTCTTTGTTCGTTTAGGAGCTTGTCTCTTTTTTCGCCTTTGGTCACACCTTCTGATTGTGGGCAGTACTGCAGTTTCTCTTCAAAGTTTTTATACACACAGTGTCTTCAGGCGGGTAACCGGTCAGACCCCATTGTTAGCAAGACAAAGATGTGACCTCTAATATACAGTCTTCCTCTGCCTGGGCATTTGCTGTCTTAGCAAAATTTGGTCAAAAGGCACCTCTGTTCCAACTCTTGTTATGAATGCTATTCTGTTTTTTTTCCAGTCCAGCCCCAGTTACCTCTTTTGGAGTAGAAGAGTTTTCTACAACTTTGTTACAGCCACCCTATAAGCACTGGGGTCCCTGCAATACAGTAGAAGTTATGGCCAGGTTGAGCAATAAGTTTGATGAGGAAGCAATGTGTTGGGGTTTTACAAGTGTTTTTTTTTTATATATATATAAAGATCTTGCTATTCGCTTCTTTGGTGATTAATGGCCCATAATTTTTGGTTAACCATTGGTGCAAAGTTCTGCCCCTCAGGTTTGCCAGTCCTTGAGTTATGAGCCTTTGTTTGAACTCCTGTTAAAGAGATTTTTTTTTAACTGGCATGAAAATTGTCTAGACCTGGCTTTCCAACAGGATGTTTGTTCTAGTAATAGCAAAAGAATGGATAATATTAGTCTGTCCTACAGTATATTTTTGAATAGTGTTTTTAATCTCTCCCTTTTTCCTTCTTCTTTTGGGTGCTCCCGTTAGGGTTCTCCACAGTGGGTCATCTTTTTTCATATCATCCTGTCTTCTTCATCTTGCTCTCTCACACCCACCACCTGCATGTCCTCTCTCACCACATCCATAAGCCTTCCCCTTTAACTCTCACCTGGCAGCTTCCAATATACCCAGCATCTCTCCTCTGCACATGCCCACACCAATGCAATCTTACCTCTCTAGCTTTGTCTCCAAACTGTCCAACCTGAGCTGACCCTCTAATGCACTTGGTCCTAATCCTGTCCACCCTTGTCACACCCAATGCAAATCTTAACATTTTAACTCTGCCATCGACAGCTCTGTCTGCTGTCTTTTTGTCAGTGCCACTGTCTCTAACTCACGTAACAGAGCTGGTCTGACTACTGTCTTGTAGACCTTCCCTTCACTCTTGCTGGTACCTGCCTGTCACAAATCACTCCTGACAGTCTTATCCACCCACTCCACCCTGCCTGCACTCTCTAGTTCACCTCTCTTACACACTCCCCATTACTCTGTACTGTTGATTGCAAGTATTTAAACACATACACCTTTGCCAACTCCCTGTATCCTCACCATTCCTCTGACCTTTCTCCACATGTATTCTTTCTTGGTCCTACTAAGCTTCATTCCTCTCCTCTCTATAGAATATCTCTACCTCTCCAGGGTCTTCTGAACCTGCTCCCTACATCCACAAACATCATAGTCCACAGGGACTCCTGTTCAATCTCCTCTGTCAACCTGTCCCATCACCTTTGCAAATACGAGGACTCAGGGCCGATCCCTGATGTAACCCCACCTCGACCTTAAAACATTCACCTCTCCTACCGTAGACCACACCACTGTCTCGCCTCCCTTGTACACGTCCTGTACCACTCTTACATACTTCTCTGCTACTCATGACTTCCTCTTAGAATACCACAACTCCTCTTTAGACACCATGTTATTTGCTTTCTCTGAATCCACAAAAACACAATGCAACTCCTTTTGGCCTTCTCTTTACTTCTCTATCAACTTCCCCAGAGCACACATTGCATCTGTAGTGCTGTTTTCTGGCATGAAACCATACTGCTGCCTACGAATCATCACCCTGATAAACCTAGCTTCCACTACTCTTTCACATAACTTCATGCAATGGTAGATCACTTGTATCCTTCTGTAGTTACTACAGTTCTGCACATTACCCTTGTTCTTAAAAATCGATACCAGTACATTTCATCTCCACTCCTTAGGCAACCTCTCACTTTCCAAGATTGCATTAAACAATCCATTTAAAAACTCCACTGTCATCTCTCTTAAACACCTCCATGCTTCCACAGGCTGTCCTTACTTCCTCCTTGCTAATCTGTTGCACTATCTGGTTCACTATCTCCACATCATCCATCCTTCTCTCTTTCTCTCTCTCTCTCTCTCTCTCTTCATTCATCAACCTCTTAAAGTACTCTTTAAATCTATCTATTCAATGCACTCTCCTCGCTTGTGAGTACATTTCTGTCATTGTCCTTTATCACCTTAACCTGCTGCTCATTTTTCCCAGCTCAGTCCCTCTGTCTAGCCAATTGGTACTCCTTAGTGCCCAACCTCTCATACAAGTCATAATACATCTTATCTGTATCTTTTGCAACCTTTGTCTTCACCTTATGCCTTTTTCCTTCTTCTGCTTTCTAATATCCCTGTTAACTGTACCTAGTTTGATTACAGTCTTAAACATCATGTGGGTTTGCCCTCCTTTTTTACATCAGATCTTGGTCTTTATTGTTCTTAATGTGATCTCAGATTAGTTCAAATAAATGATTTCCAATGGCAACACTGATTTCCTGGTACAGGTTGACGTTTTTAAAATTGTAATTATCAAAGTTTGTCAATAGAATCTTTGGCTGCTCTGCTTCAGGTGTGAGGAATACTTTTCGTGCTTTGTGATGTGTGCCTGAGCGTGTCAGTAAGTAAATTACTAGGAGATTTCTAGATCATTAACCTTAATGATTGGTCTTAAATCATCATGGGTGAATTCTACTACTTTTACTTAAAACCCACTGCTAATCCAGAGAGGAGGCTGCTTCTTGTGTGTTATATTTGTGCAGTATGAATGATGTGACCTTAATGCAGAGGGATAATTATCTGCCTAAGACTGCACCAGCATCAAAATCTCTGACAAGACACTTTAAAACCTGGATGGTGAAGCTGCATTATGTCACATGGTACATAATTGGATTGTAATGTGGTCTCAGTGTGGGCGTCTGTCATCTAGTCTTATCCTAAAATATTTTGAGTAAAACTATGTATTGTCTGTAACAGAAAAATCACAATATTTTACAAAGCTCTCATTTTACAAGATCAGACTTTGGGCTTTATGAGCAGTTTGGAACAATTTGTGTAACAGTTGATTACTATAATGCAAATTATAATTCATTTGTATTTTTCTCTTTCATATTTCAAAATATAGTACACTATATAAAATAAGAATTAATGAATGATATGCTGCAAAATTCAAAAACACTGCAGTATATGCAGCTACAGCTTTATTACTGTTAAATATCAAAAAATAAAAAATGAAAGAAAATGAGTGAAATGAAAATAATCTCTTTAAATTGTACAGTATATCCAGTTAACCAAACCTGGGGGTGGGCAAGCAAAGAGAGCAGGGGGCGGAGCCCCCTAGTTTACAATAATATGATCGGTAGTACTGATTTGTGATTTGTAGCACTTTTAAATCAACTTTGAATTATTTTAAGTAATCATTATAACATTACTGAACACCTCAACTGGTACTGTCCCATGTTAATATGGAACCATCTATCAATATCTATGTATCCACATTTGCTTCCATGCCATAGTTGCTTTCCATAGTCCATGACTGAACCAAGTGGACCACCAATCGTTTTTCAGATTTGTCAATGATGGTTTATCACATGTAGTTACAAAGACTGTGAATTATTATGAATGTGACATTTTTGTTGATTATTGACTAGTTTCATACAGAACAGAGACGGCAATTTCCATCTGGGAATCAAAATTCAGTAATGTTAGTAACAGCGCTTGGAGATGATTTTTCAAGGTGAAAGGAGATGTTAGAAGAAACTATGCTGATGCTGAAAGGTTGCTGCAGAGGGGATAAGATGAAGCACACAGCTGGTCTCTGCTGAATTTCACAAAAATGTTTTCCCCATTTTTTTCCCTTTGTAAAAGGACATGGGTACACTGTTTTTTTAATATGAGGGCAAATATATGAAACTGGATCAATACGATAATGCTCTTGACTTGAAAATCTTAAGTTTTCATGCTTTCTTTTCACATTTAGACTTGTGCCCCTTGAAATCCATTTTAAAGTGCGAGAAGATGCATGGTGTTGTTTACAATATATAAAATACAAAAAACTTCACATGGCAAATTAATATAAACCATGACTATGAACAAATAACTTTGGCTAGAAAAATACCAAACTTATCCTTTAAACAGGCTTTTAAGACAGCAGCACTTAACACTATGCCACCCTATCATCTTACTTAGTTTTAAATTTTAAGTGTCAATATTCTTCACAGTATGATTGGGGATATTCAGTTACAGTACTTTACACACATGTGCGTTGGTACATAATCTGACTTTTGCTCCAGGGGATTTCTTTTGAGATGAGCTCTTATGATTGTTTTAGGACTTTGAAGCAGTAATAAAGCTTGGAATGATTCATATTGCCTGAGTACAGTATATGCAAATGTTCATTTAAAATGTATGGAGCTACATACATGTACATTGCCATTAGGTGCATTCAATTTCCACACTGTTCTGTACTCCAATTCTGATAAAAACTCTGTGTTAACTGATCATGGGGAAAGGAATCTTGTAATGCTTTGCTTTGCGCCCACTTAATTTTCTTCTGTGTATGGAGCTATGTTATGGCTCAGGCCGAGGTGAACGTTGGCTAATTTGGATGGAAACAAGCAAAGCACCACAAACTTCAGCTATGATGCTTGATTTCAACTGAAATGTCTTTCTTCCCAACTATCTCTTTGGTTATATCAATTTATGACTTGCAAATTCAGTGTAAATCAGTATTCAAGTCCTAGTCTTTTGTTTGCTGGAATCTTTCATTTTAATTTGACAGTGTTTGCAAAGTGTATATTTCATATTAGGTGAAAACCAAAGTGAACCTAAATCTGGACAGAGCACTTGGTAATGGAACCTCTGCAGCAGTGCTAACATTTGCAGAATGCCATCTTGTTGAGTGGAATTTTGTAACAAACGTACTAATAATAAAGCGCTTTTTTTTTTTTCATTGCAACAGATGCTGCACCACAACAATTACTATATTATCATACATACAGTGCATAATGTGTTTGAAAAAAAAATCCTGACACTTGTCATCAGTGTATCAGTGATCTACCACCTTGAAATATTGTGCAATACTGTTCTGTTTCAGTTTTTCTTTTCTCCCTAAATACCTGGTGATTTATTGTCACTGAATTTCTTGCCTTTAGGGAGGGAGACTTATGCAGAGTATCCCTGGAAAATCCATACACACATGTGGAAAATGTACATAAATGTACAATTATACTATTCAATAGATATATCCGTATCATTCGCACATGTAATAGCACATACAATTTTTCCAGTTACAGCTTTCTTAATATGTTTTTCTTAAAAATGTTTTTTCATTAATTACCTTTAGTGTTTACTGTTACTCTGTTACTTATATGCATGCAGTTCAAACAGCAGTTTCTGTCAGGCTGATTTTCTGAGCTATACGCTTGGATATTAAAACAGTGTTCCTGGGTTTGACTGCTTAGATGATCAGCAGTGCATTTGTAGTGAAGGGCTTTTTTTTCTTTTTTTTTTTTTGTGTTAAGTTTACTAGTTTTATTTTAGGTGTAATAAAATTGAAGCTTTTACTTTGTATAATCAAGGAAATAGTGCCCTGTTGAAGTGACTGCATAGACGGATGCTACTGAATCAGGTTCTCCTTATAGAACATAAACCTTATTTTGTAAGTGGAAGAAAAAGAAATCAAACCTCTAACTGAATCCATTTTGTTTTTTGATGTTGGAGGACACTCTGGAAATGCCCTCTCATCATCTTACACTTCATCACTGTAATGGCTGTTCTCATCTGAAGTTCAGCTGTATGCCTCTCCTTCTCGCTTTTTTTTTTTTTTTTTTTTTTAGATTATGCAGCTCATAAATAGGTAAGTAAAGCTATGGGCCTTGTATTATTGGCATCATTTAAAATGTACCCCTAGGTGACAGATGTATATATTAAAACATAATTTTAAGATGCACCTAAAATTATACATTAGCTCACTCTTTACCTCAGTGTTTTCAAATGTAATTCAAAGATCTGTCTTAGAACTACTTTGAGATTCTGGCATTGCTCTCTCTCATAGTCTACTTATGCTGCAGAACAGTATGAGTGAAGACAGAAAAGATTGTTTCTTGATGTGTGTGTCTTCTTTCTTAAAATGAAGCATGGGTTTAGGGGATAGGGGAGGTGTTTTTTTAAGATGTGTTTCATTTATTATTTTAGGCATTTGAAGATACCCAATTTGAAAAAGTCAGAAGATACACGCGTAAAACAGCAAAAGATAACAAATTGTATTATATAGCTTATTTAGCAAGTATAGACTGAGATTACTAGTGGCCATCCTTTAAGCACAGCTTTCTTCTTGCACTGTCAAAAATCTGATATTGGTGATGTACAAGGGTGTGCAAAGATGATTTTTTGTTTCTAAGAAGGTGTGATTAAAAACACAAATGAGACTAAGATTCTTGTTCAAAATATTTGATTGGCTCTGAAAATGAATAATTGTATGCACCACCTGCTTCATTCACACATACAACAATAGGCCATGGTGCTGTTATTATTTTCATGCACCTTGTTAACCACATGGGTGTTAGCATTCTTGGCTCACGTTGGCATCTGTGATATGTCCCTCTTGGTGTTATTAATTCTTGTGTTAAATTGGTGTGAGTTTTAACATCCTTTGTGCACCCCTGCCTTTTGGGGAGAATGCATCCCTATAATTACTTGCTGTGCTCCTGTTGCCATGCAGTTCTGTCTCTCAGGTGTCTGTGTCAGCTCATTATGTGAAGTTATACTCAAGGTTAAATTGCCACTAGCATTTTCTAAATGAAAACCTTGTCTAGTGAATTTATATCACCAATTCCCCTGGTGGAAAATACATTTTTCTGTCTGAATGGATTTACCGTATAAGGTATCTGAATACTTTTTTATTGTGTTTCATAGCAAATTGTGGGTCAAGTGTTTTGTCATATTGAGTACAAAAGTGTCACAGTGCAATGTGGTATATTAATAAGACTTTAATCTTAACAGTACTAGTGAATCATGTTTACAAGTTAAAATAATATTAGAAGGAGCAGCCTTGTGTCAAAAGCAGATGGGCACCTAGTAATGACAGTGCCATGCCGATTCTGCTAATACTTCTTTTACTGCTGTACACAGAAGCGCCTGCATGAAACTTGATCCATTTATTACATGCATTACAAAAAGATGGTATTGGTTGTCACCTGTTATCATGCCAATTTCTGCTCTGAGTATATGGATAGATTTTGCTCATTAGGAACCATCTCTGCCTTAATCAGATCCTGGGCCTTTTCTTATTTAGTGGAGCTTTCTGTAGTTTGCTTGTTATTTCTGTTGTGTGAAAAGCAAGTTTACTATTACACTATTAGTAATAAATACGCTAATAATCACTCTGTGCTCTTTTAGATTGTGTAGCACTTTAATAGGCGAGAACTGATGGATAGATATTTTAAATCTCATTATTAAGGAAATTTGAAGGAAGTAGTTCAAAAGGAAACAGAAATACATATTGAATTTTTCACAACAGGTAAATAAGTGCTTCACATTAGAGCCAGCTAGCATGAATGTTCAAGGCCAAATACAAAAGACAAAATTACGGAGAGACTTTAAATACAAATTAAAAATATGCCTGTTTTGATATGAAAATTAAAGGGTAAGTGCAGTATTTTTGAGAGATCAGATTCTTTTTTTCACATTTTTATACTGCCTTTACATTTGTCCTGTAAACTAGTATTACTAAGTCAAGCTGCATTTATAATTTACAAAAGCAAGCCTACCTCAGAGGTCTGCAGTTATTGCCAAACAAGCATCAGAAGAAATGTGAAAAAACTTAAGAACTGCATGTCCCTTTTAAAGTCATGAATGTTTCTGCATATTCATACACATTTTGAGTCATATTAAGAAAAGTGTATTGTCCAAAAGACTTTTTTTTTTTTTTTTTTTTTTTTTTTTTTTAGAAATGTCTTAATTCTCTCTTCATTTAACACCTCCTATCCTTACATGACAACCTTTTTCCCTCGGGGCACGACAAATGCTGAAGTTGCAGTCATACTTTGAGATTTTGTTTGCATGCACCATTTTATTTTTTAAAAGTATTTAAACAAGCTTCCATCTTACCAATTTCAATATCTATCTAGTTTTACATGTTAGTGTACTATGCCAATGAATTCTGATTCTAATTTTACTCCGCAAGTGACAAAACGTGCAGCCTTGTTGCTTCACCCTACCTGTATAAATCAGAAAGCACCAATAAGGAGGTGCAAAAATGTAAGACCACAGAAAATATAAACAGTTGAGTGACAGGGAGAGGTAAATTTACAGCCTGTAGCTACAGCAAAGCAAGACTTGGGATATGTTTAAAATGTTAAATTATTTCTACCTAGTACAATTACCTTTTGATTCAAACAGTGGGGCTTTATGCTACAACAAATGGAAAAACCTTCAGACAATATCACATTACGTGACTTCTAGTCGTGGAGTATGTCTGATATGCTGACGGCAGTTGCTGGTCTCATTGCCAGACTGTGTCACTTTAAATGACTGTAAATTGCTGGGCATGTTAATTTACTGACTGTGTTCCAACATGTCATTCTTGCTTCTATTTCAAAGCAACCAATAACATGCTGCCTGACGGAGCCGTTGCTCTATGAAGGGTAAACAGGTATGACCTGTTCAGCCACAGGCTTAACCCTTTTTTCTTTTTCCATTCTGTTGTGTTACATAAAACACACAATTTCAGACAGATAAACGTTTTCTTTGTTTGTGAGGTTCAAAACATCTTCATACCCCATTCCTTGTCTTTGCAATGTCCTTGTAATTCCGGATGAGCAATCATTGGTTGTCTTCTCTCATGTACACTGAGCTCACCACTATGATTAAAGACAAAATCAAACCTTTTTGATTTTATCAGAGCAAGCCACAGACTAGTTGGAATGAGTCTCTGGGTATGTTGCATTATGTGACTGGCTTCACGGGAGTGTGCTGCTAACTGTCTCTAACTCCTGAAGAAGGGGCCTGAGTTGCCTCGAAAGCTTGCATATTGTAATCTTTTTAGTTAGCCAATAAAAGGTGTCATTTTGCTTGGCTTTTCTCTACATTCATAATGGCTAACATGGTACAACACCCTAGTACACTAAGATTATGTAAACAAAGGCTACAACTGAAAATCTCCTGAAAAAATCACAATACATGTGTGGTGATAAGCCCAATTTGTCATGCAGTTAGTTTTATCTTGTTCTTGTTTTGTGATATTAAACTGGAAAAAACAGTTGAAGGTTAAAGAATTAAATCCACAGCTGTCATTAATGGACTTAATTTAACTTTTTAGCTGCAGTGCCACATTGCTTAGCACTGATGCCTAACTGTGCTTGTGCTGAGTTTCCATGATCCCCATTTGTTAATGATGGGGCTTTCACAGGTTCTAAGTTCTCCACTTTGCTTCCCACAAACCTAAGATGTGCATCTTACAGTACTACAGTACTAGCTTTGCTCGCTAACTCCCAGGCCTGTGCTATGTGCTAGCCTCTTTGCGGTTCTGCCGCTCGCATGTAGAGCACACAAATACTTTTTAAACTGTACACTTTTACTGTGAAACTTATGTAAAAACAATTTTTTGAATTAAATTTTCGTCAATATCGCACTGAATTTTGATTCTGTGTTTGGACTTTCATCGTGACAATGCCACATATAACTGCCCATGATTGAAATTTGTTTCTTTCTCTCTAATAAATAAAATGACTTTTTTGAATGTTTGTCTCTGAGATTTGTTAATTGTCTTTGCCAAAGCTCTTCTTACGGGAATCTGTTAACATTTTAATATGAATGGCATATGAAGATCTCCGGTTTTTTTTATGTTATCCGCGGAAGATGTACTACATTACCTTTCTTGGATACATCCTTCTTTCTACAGTAATTCATGTGGTGGAAAACCGTATGGTGTTAACAGTAGTAGATATTCTTCGGGATATTGTAAGTTGATGTTTTCATTTTCGGCACGATCACTATGTTTCAGCATAGTCTATTGATACGCATTTAACCAATTTGCCGTGTAACCGATCAACATTTTTGGCGTCAATTCATTTGACTTCATCGTTTCTCTGTGCTAGGATTGCCCGTGTACTCATTTTTACTGTTTATAGCCCTATGTGATGAAATTCTTCAATAAGATTTGGACATAATACATCTTCTTTAATTGGGAACTTAAAGTGAGGAAAATTTTAAAATTTATAAGAGCTGAGAGAGCAAGAACAGTGTCTGTCAAAAGCATTCACACGAATGAGAGGTGAGAGTAGTACCGTGTGCGTGGTTGAATATGGTTGAGAGGAGGGCATGACTTAAAAAAAATCTCATGGCCAAAGTCTCGTTGCTTTGTCCAGGGTTGATTCTTTAGTTGTTTATGAACCTCGTGGGACAGACTGTGTTCCCACAACCATCTTAATGTGGTTAAGGCAGGTTTCAAGCTCCCTGTTTACAGGAAGGAGAACATGTGTCTTTATCTGAAGAAGGTCAGCAGCAAAATCTGTGTAATAAATAAATAAAAATTAATGTTTTGCAACTGACCTTTGGAACTGAAATAGCAAATTTTCTTGTAGGTTTATATGGTGTGGGTGTATACTGACAAAAGAAGTTGTTTACACAGAAAAGAAATGTGTGTTTTCTGATCAAACAAGTGGTAAAAAGGTTATAATGTCTGTTACGGTTTATTATTCTGGTAGCAACATTTTGTGCCAGTAGCCTTATAAGCGTATTAGTGCAGTCCACTTTATAGTCATGGCAAATGAAACATAGTGTAGTTTTAGATGTGCTTACCATTTTTGCCATTTTTTTTTTATTTTTACTCTTCAGATACACTTTTTTTAAAATGTGTACTCCTCAGTTAAATTTTAATGTTGTTTCAAATTTTTTGATTTGGGCAATAGAAGGGTAGTGTACTATGTTGGCCATTGTGGAGCAGTGAGGAGTGAAGCAAAGTGACACATTTTATTGGCTTACTAAACAGATTGTAATATGCAGGCATTTGAGGCAGCTCAGGCAACTTTGAAATTTAGACTTAACAAAGCAAAAGTAGTGCAATAGGAAAACCCACCATGTTTGCCTTAAAAAGATCTCTTAGTCACATTGAAATGGAGGATCCTTAAACATGTCTCTGCACAAGCTGCCTCATAAACACTCAACTGGGTGATCAGATATGCTTGTGATTTGTCTATCAAGTGTGATCTGAAGGTGCATTAGAATTAAAATCCGACTGTGTTCTTTTCTTGGCCTGGGCAACTCTCACTGGTTAAAACTTAACTGCCGTGGCAATGTCCAGAACTTACTTTTAACATTGGATTGAGAAATTAATGTGATGATACAAAAGACAATTTACTGAAATCTTCTTTATTTATGAAGGAAAAAAAAACAAGTCTTATTTTTCTTGTACCTTAAGTTCTAGCTACAGCCCAAATTTCTTTTTTTGCATTAAATGTAATGTCAGACTTGCCTGCAATAATTCACATCAGAGTGAAAACATACAATTCAGTCCCAGTTTTTTTTTTTAATATTATTGGTGTCCAAATAATCCTGCCATGTGAGTGGTTATGGATATTCTGTAGAGTGATATGTGACTTATCCTTTTTGAAGAGCTGTTACTTTTCTGACCTTTATAAAGAATTTGGACACTGAAAAATGCATGCATTGTATCATTCTTCTCAGTCATGTTTGAGTAAGCATACATAAATAAACTGATAGGTGACTTGTATTGATTTGCACTGTTTTGATAAAAAAAAAACAAATCTTCACAGCTAGAGAGGATTACCATGGAGTCACTAATCTCCATGGTAGTTTACAAACCCAATCTTCCTCTCTATAAAGAAGAACCTCCTAATTTTCAGAATTTAGTGCTGTTTTTGTGTACTTGCACCCTTGGATTTGCTTTGCCCAGTAGCCTTTAGGTTTAAGATCACCCAGGTTACACTCCGCTAATTTGTCTAATCTTAAAACTTCATCTTTTTTGAAATGTGAACCATTCTGGTGCTTTGTAGACAAGCGCATGAACATACCTTGCCGTAATTTTATATTTCAGTTTGCAGTACAGTCTAATGTTTTTGCTTTTCTGATAGATGTCTATTGATACAATCTTTTCTAACTAAAAAAATCCCTTTTAGATTTTTTGGTTTACTTTTGCTCATTGTTCTGAAGCTTTGACAGTCAAAGTTTGACTTTTACAATAGCCGATACTCTAGTTGGGTGCCCATTAGAATTCATAATGAGCTGGTGTCTAATTCTATATGAGTTTACTTTGACAGGACTGATTTTTTTTTATACTGTATGATTAGATTTGATACATTTTTGCAACTGTTAGTCAATATGAAAAAAGAGCTAATCTCAGGCTTTGGGTGCAAGTTCCTGTGACAGTTTGTACTAAAACAGCTATGAGCTTCTGTCATGGATAAACAGGATGAGGAAAAAAAAAGGACCTATCAGGATTTTTCCCCTTTTTTTTTGGATTCTAGTAGCTCTGATTTGATCACTGATGAGGGCGTCACTTGAGCTGTCTGACTTAAGCACTCTCTTATTTAATTTCTCATATGTCAGCTCAAAGAGTGTCTTGCTAACTGTCTGGAGCTTGTATCTCTTCAGCAAGCAACAGCTCTTGCACAGTGTCTTGTTAGCTGTTCAAATATAGTGCTGCAGAAAGAAGCCTGTGCCTGATTCTGAGGCTTATGGAGTTCTGTACTGCAGTAGTTCATGTATATTTATCAAGGCTGCTGATACTGCTCCTGCTCTGACTCCAGAGAATTAAAGCATTATCTCCGTGTGAAAACTTGTAGGGTTGGGTGTACATAAAAAAAAATATTGTCCTTTCCATGTGACATCAGTTTGCATATTTGATCAGCATTTTCATTGTTTAGTTGGGTAAATTCTAGGGTCATGCAATGTCACTGTGACTGTCTTTTCCTGACATAGAGTCTAGCTGCTGTTAACAGTGTATTATCAAGGAACAAAGCATGTCTGGTGGGTTTTTTCCACCGGCTAAAATACTCATTAATTGTGCAAACATGCCTCAGGGCCACACCTTTTGACATTGTACACGCATTCAAGTGACCTCTGGGTAAATTCTGCTCCCTATGGTGAAGTTGCTTTGACAAGCCTTTATTCTGATATATATATATATATATATATATATATAGATAGATAGATAGATAGATAGATAGCGCTCTCTCTCTCTCTCTCTCTCTGTCTATCAGGAGATGTTATTCTGCTCTTGGAAAAACCATTGTTATGTTTGTTCTGTTGACAATGGTGGTATAGCTCACACTTGAAAATGGTAACCATCTTTTATTAATTAAGTCTTTAAACCTGTAGAATTTGTTTTTCATACTAATTGAATTGGGAGTGTTATCTCTTTTATAGAATATTTTTAAATCGGTATACAGTGGTACCTCAGTATACGTCTTTAATCCGTTCCAGATCCTTGGACTTACCAAACGGGACATATACCAAATGAATTTTTCCCCATAAGAAATAAAGGGAAAATGATTAATCCGTTCCCATAAAAAAAATCCTATTGTTATTGGCATATTATACATTGATGGGGTTGCATAAAATAATTTAAACACTGCTTAATACTAAAATACATAAATACAAAAGCAATTAGATGAAATAAATGAAAATTTAACCTCACTTTACTTTTTAATAACATCTTTGTTTGTTACAATCGTAGATACTGTCGTTCTCGGCATACAGTATGCAGCAGCCAAGTCCCGGATACACATGCCACCTTCATACTTTTCAACAATCAACTCAAATTATGCGAAAAAACACAAAATCACGTGAAAATTCACAGAGTTATAGCGCGGGTTGTTCACTGAATGCTAGCTACTGGCGTACTGACGCTCGTGGGCAGTCGCGGCTTTACCTCGAGAGAGGTAAACAAGGGGAGCGTGCAGTATTCTAGCACGCGAGTCGTATTCCAAACAAAAGTCATATACCAAGCAAAATTTTTTGCATCCAAACAACTTGGACTTATTGTAAAGCGGACGTATACCAAGGTACCACTGTAATCTAAAATGATTCATTTTCTATCACTTATCTTCTAGAATGATCTTATATTTAAAAATCCTTATTAGTTTTTCATGAAATGTAAAGCCTGATTTTAATTACAATGCGAGTTTTTCATTGTACCTTTGACAAGTTATTGTTGTAAAGATGTTTTTTTCTGAGAGAAAATAAATGAAATGTACAAATACAATACATGCCTGATTATTCTAGTGAAAAAAATGTATAAAATAAATTATATTTAAATAACTAGGGGCCTTTGCTCGCCAACCCCCGTGTTTGGTTTTCCAGATACACACTTTTAAGATTTTTATTTGTCTTTGAATTGTTGCTGTTTCATTTGTTTCACTTTTATTTCAGAACTTCTGTAAAAACAATATTTGGAATCTATCTAGTCCCAATATGCTGAATCTTTTAAATGAGGTCAGTGAGACATGTGTTTAATGACTTTGTACCATAATTCAGAATAGGTTTCTCTATTTGGAATTTCAGCCCAGACAAAGCAATCTACATCATCAGCAGTTAATTATTTATTTTACAAAGTAACCAATAAATGCATGTGCAGTAAACCACATTTTTGAAATTCTCTGACTTAAACTTCAAAGCCTTACTATATTTACATACTTCTGACATATCACCTATGTCCACATATTCGCTCTCTATTCACCTTTTCGTTGTTTCTCCAAGTAATAATTTCTCTTTGTTTGTGCTAATACGATGTTTACTTTCTTTGTTTTGACACTGTCATTTTTTTCTGCTTTCTTATTCTGTATCTTGCTCTGCATGTGTTTCGCGCCTACGTTTTTTTTGAGTCTTTTGAATTCAAGTTTTCATAATTTCTAACCAGCTCAGCATGTGTATAGCACCAACGTTTGTGAACATCTTTATGAAGTCCTACTTTACCTTTTACTCTGTCTTTTAATTCTGTGCCCGATTGGACTTGCTTTTTTTTCAATTCCACTTGTTCTGGGCTGATAATTACTTTCCTTATTTTCTGAATTTGCACCTAGATTATTCTTTTTCTTTTTTGCTCTTTTTTCTCTCCAACGCTTTTGAGTCTCTTTTCTCCGTGCTGCTTTCTTCTTTGCTTAGTCGTCGACGTTTCATTTATAACATATTGTCATACGCTTTATATGCGCTGAGAGTACAGGATCTGTGTGTGCTACGTGCCTTTACACAACTGAGTGTTTTGCTGCCCGTGGTCTTATTTGATATTGGTTGTAAGTAGGGCATGTCTTGCAAGAATCTCATATTCTTCGTCATCGCGAGACGGTCTTGGGTCAATCTCTTGGCACAAAAAGTCTCATGTTTAAGGTCCCCGTGAGACGCTCCGTGACCAATTTCTTTCATCTCGCGGGTCCTTTAAGTGTCTTCTGTGATCTTAACGTGAAGATCACGTCTCGTCTCCCGTCTTTCTCTCTCAGGATTTTTTTTTTGTAATAGAGAGATTTATTTAATAAAGTATTTATACAGTATTTTAATGCTGGGTTGTAGTTATTTATCCAGAGAGATTTAAGGTACTGTTCAACAGTGTTTCAACCACATTACTTGTATACATGAAGCTTATGCATATGCCGTTACCCAAGATCAGCTGACACTTTTGTGTAGAAGAAGGTCAATTAAAACGTTTTGAGACTGACCTTTTAAAAGGAACATGAGTAAAACCAAGCATTTGGTTTAATTTTTTAACGTAATCCGTGAGAACACTGATACACGTGTTTTAAAGTTCAGCAAGTTTCTCTGTACATTTATCTTAAATATGCAACCAACTATTCTCTAGCTGATTTGATTTGGTCTTCATCATTGGCATAATTTTTCATGGTGCCAGGTCTGGACAGTAGGGTGAATTCAGTATCTCTGTGAATCCAGAGTTTCCCAGTACACCTTTTGCCAATCTGCCAGTGGGAAAGGGCACATTTTCATGAGGCGGAAGAGGGATACTTTACAACTTTTGTAGCTACTTCTCCTTGACTCTAAAACAAGTCAGCATAATTTTGACTGGTTATACAGGGTGAACTAAAATGAAGTACAGTAATCCCTCCTCGATCACGGGGGTTGCATTCCAGACCCCCCCGCGATAGGTGAAAATCCGCGAAGTAGAAATTCTATGTTTGTATGGTTATATTTATATATTTTAAGCCCTTATAAACTCTCCCACACTGTTAACATTATTAGAGCCCTCTAGACATGAAATAACACCCTTTAGTCAAAAGTTTAAACTGTGCTCCATGACAAGACAGAGATCATCTTTTTTTTCTTTCTCACAATTAAAAGAATGCAAATATATCTTCTCTTCAAAGGAGTGCCCGCTTTAGGAGCAGAGAATTTCAGAGTGAGAGAGAAAGAGAGAGCGCTCCCAAAGAAAAGCAAACAATCAAAAAATCAATACGTGTGCTTTTAAGCATTCCGAAGCACCGCAATAAAGCGGCATTTTTTAGAGGAGCGTATCTTCTAAGCAAACAGCCTCTGTGCAAACAGCCCCTCTGCTCACATCTCCTCCGTCAGGCGCAGAGAACGTCAGAGAGAGAGAGAGGGAGCGAGATTAAAGCAAACAATCAAAAAATCAATACGTGTGCTTTTGTGCTTTTAAATATGCCAAGCACCGCGATAAAGCGGCATTTTTTAGAGGAGCGTCAGTATCTTCTAAGCAAACAGCCTCTGTGTAAACAGCCCCTCTGCTCACACCCCCTCCATCAGGCGCAGAGAATATCAGAGAGGGTGAGATAGTGGCAGAGACAAGCAAACAATCAAGCACCGCGCGGGATGCATATCTTATATCATTGAGGAGTTTTAGTTAATATGTAATACATGCTCTGATTGGGTAGCTTCTAAGCCATCCGCCAATAGCGTCGCTTGTATGAAATCAACTGGGCAAACAAACTGAAGAAGCATGTACCATAAATTAAAAGACCCATTGTCCGCAGAAATCCGCGAACCAGCGAAAAATCCGTGATATATATTTAGATATGCTTACATTTAAAATCTGCGATAGAGTGAATCCGCGAAAGTCGAAGCGTGATATAGCGAGGGATTACTGTACCATATTTCTCAATGTCATTGCGTGAGGTATAGGCAGCCAAGTGGGTTGGGGTGGGGGTCCTTTGATAGGAGATCCCTTGTAGTTTTCAGTTGGCAACATGCCTTGGTCCAAGGCACACCGTGTTTTCGCTGTCAAAGCGTTCTTCAAAAACAACGAATCTGTCATCATTACACAACGAACCTTCCGAACACACTTTAGCATTCCTCCTAATGGTGATGTCCCAAATCGGGAAAATAGTTCTTCAGTGAGTGGCTAAATTTAGACAGACGGGTCCAACATTGAACAGAAAATCTCTAGGACATCCTCGGACTGTAAGAATGCCTGAAAACATCCAAGCTGTAAGAGCATGAATTTTGCAGTCTCCTAGACATACTTCTGCCTTAGGAATTTCCATCATGTCTTTGAGGAGGATTTTGCATGAGGACCTTAATTTCCATCCATACATCATGATGGTAGTGCAGGAACTCATTGAGAGAGACTGGGAGAGTGGTAGAGGGTTGTGCGCAAACATTCTGTAAACCGTTCATCGAGATGCCATCGTCATGTGCAGCGACTAGGCACATTTCCATTTGATGGTTGTGTAAATAAGCAAAACTTTCTCTATTGGGCTGAAACCAACCCTTGTGAACTTCATCAGAGACCTCTGTACAGTGAGCGTGTTACAGTTTGGTGAGCCGTTGCAGAATTTGGCATTGTAAGCCTTTACTTTTTTGAAGAGGGGAGAGCAATGGTCACTGTCACTTCAAAACGTTACATTGAAATGCCAGAGAACTTTTTGCGGCCCCAACTGGAAGAAATGAATGTGGTTTCAACAGGATGGAGCAACAGCTCATAACAGTGCGTAGATCCATGCAAGTTTTGCAGGAGATGTTTCCTGGGAAGCTGATCTCCCTATGCGGCCTGTCAGGTGGCCTTTGCATTAGCTTGATTTCACTCCGTGCAATTCCTCCTGTGGGGCTATCCCAAGTTGAAGGTATACACACACCAACCTCAAAACCTTGAAACTCTCAAGAACTCCATTCGCTACAGAATCACTGCATTTCATCTTGAAATGGGCGAATGAGTCATGCGAGTATTCAAAAATCGTCTCGAAGTGTGTATTGCTAATCTATACTAATAAACGGCAAAGCCCTCACTCACTCACTCACTCACTCACTCACTCACTGACTCATCACTAATTCTCCAACTTCCCGTGTAGGTAGAAGGCTGAAATTTGGCAGGCTTATTCCTTACAGCTTCCTTACAAAAGTTGGGCAGGTTTCATTTCGAAATTCTACGCGTAATGGTCATAACTGGAAGCTGTTTTTCTCCATTTACTGTAATGGAGTTCAGATGGAGGGGCGGAGTTCGTATGACATCATCACGCCTCTCACGTAATCACGCATTACGTAGAAAGCCAGGAAGAGCTACAAAACGCGCTTTAGAAAACATGCATTATATAATTAAGAAGGCAGCGAAACAATTAGAAGCGAGCGAGTGACATATAAAACCATATTCAGCAGCTCACGTGAACTGACGCAGTGCGCAGACAAAAAGTAACAGTTCCAAAGAGTGCTGAACAAAAACTGAATTACACTGCTACGCTCAAATAGATAAACCACACGCCGTGGCGCGATACTAAAGCATTCGACTGTAGCGCCCACGTCCGAGGTTCGATTCCCGAGAGG
>JANRMT010062813.1:81181763-81205773 GCA_026402145.1 Polypterus bichir lapradei | reverse complement strand
AGATATGAAGATATATATATATATATATATATAGACTCAAAACCATTATGACGGCAGCAATCCAAGCTGTGAGAAAACAGTAAAAAGGAGGCGTGTCAGATGTCGTGGTACATTTTCTAATGCAGCTAGACGAAAACAACTTTGTGACGCTGCCGCCAAATACACAAAACAATTACTTTCACAATCATGTTACATTATTTTTCAAATGTTTCCTTTTCTTTTTCATAACTTCTTTAACACACGACATCGCTGCGAAGTGCAGTTATTTTGCTATATATATATATATATCACAGCGACACTCATAACAGTGACAAAACAATTACATTGACAATCATGTTACGTTATTTTCAAAATGTTTCCTTTTGTTTCTCTTTCCTTCTTTAACACACTACTTCTCTGCTGCCAAGCACAGTTATTTTGCTATATAGATATAGATATAGATATAGATATATATATATATATATATATATATATATATATATATAGAGATATATATATATAGAGAGAGATATAGATATATATAGATATGGGAACAACACTCATATCAATGACAAAACAATTACATTAACAATCATGTTACGTTATTTTTTAAATTTTTCCTTTTCTTTTTCATACCTTCTTTAACACACTACTTCTCCGCTGCGAAGCGCGGGTATTCTGCTAGTGATAGACATAATTTTTAAAATACAGTCAAAAAAATCTATTTTGTATTCCCTTTCTTGTGTCATAATGAAATTTATTTTACCATGTAGAGTTTTTGTAGAATAAACATTTGAAATGTGGTACTACTTTTTGGCTCACACTGTATGTGCCTGTAATTAGTGTGGACCACACAAGCAACATTATAAAAACTATCATTCTACCAGCAGTGCCTTGAACCCTGAAGTTCTTTGGTGTTGTAGAACCGTCAGTCTTATATTTAAGCACTGTGTCATAGTTAATATATTCAAATTTGAATCTGACTTTATGTGACCAAAACTAATCCCTACAGTGTCTGCTATCTTGGGCACCACCAACCACTCTTAGATTCTTCATTGTGATTTGCTCCATGGTGGCAACAATTTATCCTGTCATCAGTGCTGGCTGGATCGTTAGTCACTTTTAAGAAATGTTTTACCACAAATTTAATTCTGTAGCCCATCCCTTTAGTGTAACATGTGAACATGTTCACGAGGCAAGAATAAGTACCCAAAAGAATATTGCCCACTAGCAGTACAAATTCAATGAAAGCGTATTTGATTTAGCAGTTTTTGGCATCTGCATTGATGTGGTTTTGAACCAAGAAACATATAAACCATAAATGCTAGAATTGTGAAATATACATATTTTAATATATATGAGCTCATTTGTGGCCACTTACAAAATCAGTACCATAAAATATCTCTTTAAGCTTCAGGTTCAAAACTTTTTCAATAACGAGATTAGTGTTTCCTTTAAATAAAGTCTATGAAGCATTTTCTTAAACTTTATGGAATTTATATGTGTACCATCTAATCTTTAGTGAATTCCTTCTTTTTGTGTAAGTAAATACGAAACTGATCAAACCCTCTGTTTATGTGGCTTTTGGCCTGCTGACTTTTGTTTATAGATCTTTATTAATTCTGATAATTCATCCCCACCCCACCGCCCCCGAAATGTAATAGTCATTCAGTGGCCTTTGCCCTGCCAAGTGTCTCCTTTCCTTATCAGCATCATGTTTCTTTCTACTGACTTGCACAATTCCGTCCTGTTAAATCCTTTACTGAACAACTGATTTGTCTTTATGACTTGCTGGGTGTCTTATTTATCTGTCTGGTATAATAGCATTTTTTTTTCTTTTACCAGGTAGTTTAAGCTTGTGAGTAACTGAAGGGCACAGAAATGATATATGTGTGTTTACTATACTTTTGTTATTATGTAATTTTATAAAAGCACTTCTTTCAGTACAGGGTTTATTTTTTCTGAAAGAAAAAGGCAGTAGGCAAATGCATCACATCAGCTTTGTTCAAGGGCAGGTGTACACTTTTTACCATGTAAAAGTGAGTAGTTGATTTATTTTTACTGCACTATTCCCCTAGCAGAAAGCAGTGCTTGTTGCTATCCTCTTATCAATAATTTAAACAAAGCCTGTAAGTGCCTTTCTTTCAGCTCTTGACAAGTAGGTTGTTTTGTTGGTAACTGAAGCTGCCTCGCTATGTTTCACACATAGATTTTAGTGTTCTCAGAGTGGTGAACTGTGATCTTTTCTGTGCTTGTTTTGAAAGACCCCTCAATTTTAATGTCATGTTTCCTTCTCTTTGCCCAAACAATCTTTCACTTTGACTTGTCTTGATAATGAATTATCTGCTGTTATCTTGAATCTCTGAAGCCCAATACTCCAATTTAGCAAATATTTAACATACAAAAATATGTAGAATTATTTTATTTGAGTTTAGTTTCAGGCATGGTGTAGTTATTGAAGTTGCACTGTTTAGTATAAAGTATGATTTACTTGTGGCAGCATTTATTCTTGTAAATGTGACATAGTGGCTAGGACATTGGACTTCAACCACATGGTAGGTTTCTGGTTCACTTCCTTCCTCTGCTTCACAAGATGACCCATTACTTAGTCGTTCTACTTACTTCATCACCAACTGTGTTTTTTTTAATAAAAAAAAGTAAAAATAAATAAGAAAAATACATTCTTAGTGTTTACTTTTTCACACTGACGCTTATTGGAATCTTTGTCTCTGTAACCTATTACTTTATCATATTACTGTATACTATAGAACTAAAAGTATTTTGCCCCCTGCCCAACCATTGCTTCAACTTGGTGTAACACATTTTCATGTGGGTAACAGACATAACATTTCAATGGGTCATAGTTTCTTTTATTAGGAGGAGTAAATAAAAAATATAAAACTGTAAAGTACAATTTTGAAAAATGTTCACTCCATTGCATTTACTAACATTAAGAAGCACTTAACCAGTTGTTTATCAGAATTCGAACAGTTGATTAGCACTCACCTTTGCACGTGTAACTTTTTAAACCAAATTCACATGTCTTTGTAAGGTTTTAAAAATACCTTTGCTTGGGAGAGCGCTCACCTTGCATGCAAAAGCAGTAAGAAATCGAAACAGGTTCCTAAGGAACCTAGTTGGTTGAAGGATATAAAAGGTTTTCACACGTGTTGAGAATCCAAAGTAGCACTGTCAAATCAATTATCAGGAAATTGAAATACCACACAACTATCTGAAATCTTCAAAAAACAAGTAGTGTCCAAAAATTCACCTGCTAAATAAAGTCAGTCGAAGAAACAGCCAAAAAAAAAAAAAAAAAAAAAAAACACCGCTTAAGGATTTCAGTGTATCACAAAAGAGATGAGAGAAATTGAATCAGTCAGCAGCTGCTCAGGTTCTCCAGCCTTCTGGGCTGCATGGTGAAGAGAAATTCACATTTGAAAAATCTCAGTAAAAAGTGTATGGTGGCCTCTGACTGAATGTGGATAGGAGTTCTGTGGTGTGATAAGATAAAAAACTGAGTTATCTGGCCAGATGAAAATTAATTACTTTCCAAATACCATAGCAGTGGCAGACATATGTTATGTATTTGGTTTTCATCAGCAAGCACTGGTAAGCTTATCAAAGTAGAATCTGAAGGCGCAAGATACAGAGACAATGCTGGAACAAAACCTTCTACGGCAATAAAAATGAGGCCAACAAGACAATGATCCTAAATACAAATCAAAACTGTGTTTGAACGACTGTCAAAGAAAGTGAAACTTTCTTCCATCAGTTCCCAAGTAACATGCCACAGATGGAACATTTTTTTGTAGGAAGAATGGGCAAATGTTAAACCTGAAAAACAAAACCCTAAAGAGAGTAAATGCTTTCCAAATTGGATTTTTTAGTTTTTTATTTTAGTTTTCTTTACTAATAATTAGTATTTTTAATCAGAATGTAAGATAATTTTGAAATCCATGACAAATAAACACACCCAGATTTAAATATGTGGCATCTTTTAAGTGTGACACAGCAGATTTTGGCTGCTGTCTTCAAGAAGGTATTTCAATAAATACAGATGTTTGGAAATTTAAGGTTTTTAGGCTGTGGGACAATGAGGATAGAAATGGTATTCTGTGTTTCTTTAAATTACAACACTCTCTCACCGGAACATTTTCCTCATCAGAACTTTTTTCCTTCTAAAAAGGATAGCTGTGTTTTATTGGCAGCCTGTGTCACCAGAAAATCTGCTTTTACACGCAATACCTCTTCTGAGGGTAAATACATTTAGTATGTAGTTTTTGGCTTGGCATTTTTTGATTATAAACAAGTTGAATATATAGAAATAAATAATAATAATTGCAGTTTGTAGTAGAGTATATTAAACCAGTATTAACCAGACGTATGCTAAGGGGCAGTCACCTGTATATATTTTATTTTTGGCAAGACTCCAGACTGTGCTCATCTCCCTAGGCTGGTAGGTTTCCCCTTTTGTTTATGATGAAAACTGACAGCTGATGCAGAAAATCTGTTTTGTGTTTACAATCCTCTTCACTGCACTTTTAGAATTAATTCTCCACCTACAGCTCTTAAACATTTCTTTGTGACATAACCTTGCTGTGTAGAAGCTTGTAAAATCTTCAGTCTCTTGACTTGAATGTCTTTCTAAAAATACTGAAATATGTTACAGTGTGTACATTGCATTTAGCATTTAGTACACTGAGACAGCAGATTGTAATGTCTCTACTTTGCGTGGGTGTGCAGAGCTGCTGCTGATGTGTTGAATGTGACTTTGAAAAGAATTAATTCTTGCCTAGCTTATAAGTGAATTGCATAATCCATCTATTACTTTGTCCGGGCTGAAAAGAAATAAAACTGTTAAATCACTCATTGTGTCCACTATGAATCTGCACTTTAGAGAGTCAGTTGCATTGATCTTATCTTTCCGTGTAGACAAATGTTCCTTTATTAAAGCTGTCGTTGTCAAGTTAGGTGGCCATTGTTGCATTTGTGTGTTGTGTTCATCCTAGCCTCAGACCATCATGAAGACAATTATGAACTACTTTTTAGATCATCCCTAGAGAATGTGGTAATGGTATAATATGTATTTACCTTGTTCATTTCTTTAGATATCTTTCCTTTTAACTTGGTGTCTCCTTGTGTGATCCAGTGAGTTTACAGGTAGATACAATTAAAATAAAATTATTATTTAGTGTCTCTACAAATGCAGAACATTTGGTATGGTTGTTCTGCATACACACAAATAAGCCAACATCTGTATAAAGCAACATCCTGGTGCAGTGTTGTGCAGAAAACCAAACCCAGCACTAGGAAAATTGAAAAAGAAGACCCTAGAAACATCTCACTGAAAGGTGACAACACTACAGCTTACACTCTGTGCACCAGCGCACTCTGCTGGATGACTGGCTTGCTGTTAGTAACTGCATGATCTTGTGATTTGTAGTTTGTTTGAACTGTTGTTAAGCTAGAGGAAACTTGACAGCAGCCAGGCAAGTGTGGCAGTGGCTTTCTGTTATAATGCATATTATTTCTACTCTGAATCTCTTTGTTTGTCTCAGTTGTAAAACTGTCCTTTGTATTCACTTAGTGTTTGTAATAAAATTACTGGGAGCAAACTCAGTTTTGGAATAGACATTTGTATTTTGCATGTCTGTGGCAGAGAGTGCTTCACTCTTTCCCACCTTCACATCCTCATTTGTTCTGTTCATAAAGTGTTCATGAAATTTCAGAGGCACAGCAGCTTTTCAACTTTTTAAAACTTACGCTGATAGTGACTGGAGATGTTTTAAAATATTTGCCTTTGTGACAGATAAAGAGGCGCTGTCGTTCCCTTGAACCCTCAGACCAGATGCCAGACACCAGATAAAAAGTCCCAATAATTAATTTATTATAATAATAAAGTGCACAAAGCACCTCCACCTCCACTATTCTCAATAATCCAATAATAATCCAATACACAATAATCCTCCACACCTCCCAGCAGCTCAGTCACCCTTCCTTCCAACTCAGCCCACTGCTGGGATCTCCCACAGTCCTTTTATACTTCTTGACCCGGAAGTGTTTCTCTCTCTCTCTCTGTCCATGTGACTTTGTAACAATTCCGGGTCAGGTGAAAACTCCTTTCTTCTGTCCCCATGACTGGGGCATACTTCGGGGCTGTTTGGAAAATATACGTCTCTGGGCCTCCTTGCAGCGGTACCGACGTTATCCAGCAGGGCTGTGCATTTAAACTCCAAAGTCCATGATGCCCTGCTGGAATTCGGAGCATCTCCACGTCGCAGGGAGGGATCCCTCTGGCGGCTTGGGGGTATTGGCTGGGATAAGTTGCCGGCCATAGTCCACACCTTGCACAATAGTGATAGTGGAAACCTAACGAGTTTCTACTCTTTTTGGTACAAATCCTGTTTAGGCAATAGGCACACGAAGACAAGACCAAATAATGCATTTCATTTCTTTTAGTTCAGCAGTTAATATGCTGTATTTGACTATGTAGTTTTAACACAGAATACATGTTAACCATTATTTCAAATAAATGCAGAATTAAGTTATAATATCTCAAATCATAAGAGAAGTACACCCTTATATATGTAATATACATTTCCTTATTTGTTTTTTTCTATTAATTACATATATGTTCTGAGATTTAAGTAATGGAGACAGAAGTTTCAAGGTAAGGTATTTATACTCACTAATCATGGCACAGAGTGTTCCATGTTGTTTATTACATTGAAATAGAAATTTGACTTTATTGTGTACACTTGACAACAATGATCCAATAATAAGACATATTGTAGGTCCTAATTTCAAGCACAGCACGGTATTCCCTAACACTTAACAGCTAAACCAACATTGAATGCACCATCTCCGAATTATCTAATGCCATTTTCTTGTTGGGGAACTTTTAAAAGGTTGTCAAAATGTAAAATGTCTGTAAAATCTAAACAATCAAGAAAGAAGAAACTTTTTAAGTTGTCAGTACGCGATGCTGACATGGCCATTGATGCTGTTTCAAATTTCTCCAGTAATGAAGACAGTGACTTTGCTATATAGGTGAGAAAATATTTTCTGTTAAACAAAATATATGATGAATTTAGAACAATATTGGTTTCATATTCTTTCAAATTTGAATGTAGTTGGAAAAGATAGTTATTTTCAAAAGTTCCTTGTTTTTTCTTTGCTGGAGTGGTGGAAGATGGGGGACTCCCAAAAACTATAAGTAGTGATGTTCTTGCTTGAATATGAATAGATTCCCTGTATGTTAACTGAATGGATACCTTCAAATGGAACCACTAATTTCACTAATTCTGAACACGTTAAGTAGGTGGTTTTCTTCAATATTATATAATTAATAATACCTATATGTATACAATTTTATTCACGTGCACCATCACTATTCTGACTTTAACTATTTGCCTTGATTTTAAGTTGCATTTGTTTCTATAATTTTGACACAAGTTATTTTATAATTCGTTGTGTTTTATTTGTGCTAAGTGGTCCGTGGCATCGGGCAAATTTTAAATAAATAATCAGGTCCTGGTAATGTGCAGGCTCCAATCAGGTACGAGTGTGCGTGAATGCATTCTGCTTTGGGGATGGCTGGGGTGTCTGGCTGATCTCGCGCACTTGTGCTTGTGTGAATGCGTGTGTCAGTCAGGTGCCTGTTGCTTTGGAGGAATTAGGCAGGTCATAAGAAAAGCCTGCATGACAGATGGGAGAAGGACGGACAGGAAAAGGACAGAGAAAGATGGAGTTTAAAAGATGGAGAGAGAGAGAGAGAGACACAGCAGGAACAGGATACGCCAGGGTGCGGAGAGGAGGCAAACACTGAGGAGGAGGGACCCTAGGAGGAGCATAAGGCAGATGCTCGGATGGTGAAGAGGGCTCACTCTTGTAAGGCTGAGGAGTGGAGGCTCAGTGCAGCACCCTGCTGGGGGACATGGACAACAAGGACCCAAGCCTGTGGAAGAAGGTTGGTTGGGCATCTCCCTTACAGCAAGATCCTGTGCGGAATAAGCAGAGGAGACGTTTTTAGAAAAGACACACCTGTGACTGAGTTATAAAAATTGCCTTTTGTCATAGGATTTTAAACTTATTTTTATGGATTTATTTAGTATGGATTATTAACCTCCACATTGTACAATTTTATGGTTTATTTATTTATTGACTTTGGATGCACTGCACTGTTGGCACAATGTTTGATTTTTGTAATTGTTTTTATAAAAGCACTGAACATGTTCACACTACCCCTTGCTGTAAGTGCATGTCCTCATTTGCCCAGCTCAACTCAGTTATGACTATCGACAGTGGTTCAGTGCAGGAGCATGGAGCTAACCCGCACTGTCATATACAGTTAGGTCCATAAATATTTGGACAGAGACAACTTTTTTCTAATTTTGGTTCTGTACATTACCACAGTGAATTTTAAATGAAGTAACTCAGATGCAGTTGAAGTGCAGACTTTCAGCTTTAATTCAGTGGGTTGAACAAAAAGATTCAGAACCAACATTAGAAAAAAGTTGTACATTACTATAAGTACTATGCAATTAAAATGTAGATGCTCCTTAGGGTAATGTCTGTTGTATAACATAACAATGTAGCAATTTCATTATCCCATTGCAGTCAACAATCTCTTCTTTAGTAACTCACCCTTAGATTCTGATAATTAAAAGACTTTTCTTATGCCACATTCATATCCTCATTTAAAATAAACTTTTAATGCATTTCTACTATCTGTCCTTTCTACTTTATGTATATATTTCAACCAAACTTTTATCAAAGCTGTCTTGATATTCTCCATATTCTCAATTGTAATGAGTGAAATTAATTGATTTTGCTCTCTGCAGATTTTCATGTTGAATGTGCCTAATCAATTAATTAAAAGAAAAGTGCAGAAATGATTAAAATAATAAATAGTCCTATCACAGATTCAATTAAATTAATCCATGTTGGGTTTCCCTCACCTGCATACAAAAAAAAGGTTTAATTAACTTATTGCAAGTAAACACCAATGAAAGATAATCCTAAAAACATGACAATTAAGGAAATTTTTACAAGTCTTTTACTTATCAAGTAGTAGGCCTTCCCATTATGAAACTAAATGACTGGTCAGTACACCATAGCAATTTATTTTCTCCTGTCGTGTTGTTATATCACTTGAAAACAGCAGTTGTCATGCACTGATAAATCACGTCTTAGTTCATGAGCTTCCCTGATATTTGTGAAGTTGTGTGCTATTTGCAGAGATTGCTTGCAGGAGAAAAACAAGTACAAACATGAATTTAGAATGAGAGGTAATTCTATGCGTACCTGGACAGGAAAGGTGTGTGCTTGCTACGTGGCAAGAATGTTCTCATGTATTTTGAAAAATTTATTGTAAACCGTGCTCAGTTTTTGCCTGATGTAAAACTATAGCATTTTAGGATATTTTTTTAAAGATTGAAACATACTTGCACATGCAGGTAATTTCACATTACTACTTAATGGGATTGACTATCAATTTTTAAGAATATTTTAATGTAATAGTAGGTGGAGGAAACAAAATACATGTGAAACATAAATAAATCTTAATCAGGCCAATGTTCAGGGGTGCATTTCTCGAAAGTTTCATAATGCTATGCACTTTGTTATCTCATGCTTAAGATCATTCATTACTTGGCAAATATTTCCTGAAACCCTTCCTAACTAAAGTAGTTCTTAATTTAGTGTAGAAATTAACAAGTGGAGCAACCCCCTCATTATTTTTCACATTGTTTATTATTTGTTTTTTTTCTGTAGAGACAAAGGTTGTCCTAAGTAAATTACAAAAAATACCGACACTCTTATTTGGACAATGCAATAACAAAAGTAAAAATAATAATAACAACAATTATAATATTAATAAAAACAAGAGGTTGATGTTGCAATATGCAGTCATATATGGATTTTTGTTTATCATTGACTGAGCTTTCAAAGTAGCAATTTCCTTTTAATATATGACATGCCTTATAGAAACAGTAGTATTTCAGCAGTGACATTAAGTTTATAGGTGTAACAGAAAATATGCAATATGCATCATAACAAAATTAGACAGGTGCATACATTTGGGCACCGCAACAGAGATATTACATCAATACTTAGTTGAGCCTCCTTTTGCAAATATAACAGCCTCTAGACACCTCCTATAGCCTTTGATGAGTGATTAGATTCTGGATGGAGGTATTTTTGACCATTCTTCCATACAAAATCTCTCCAGTTCAGTTAAATTTGATGGCTGCCGAGCATGGACAGCCTGCTTCAAATCATCCCATAGCTTTTCGATGATATTCAAGTCAGGGGACTATGACAGCCATTCCAGAACATTGTACTTCTCCTTCTGCATGAATGCATTTGTAGATTTCCAACTGTGTTTTTGGTCATTGTCTTGTTGGAATATCCAACCGCTGCGTAACTCCAACTTTGTGACTGATGTTTGAACATTATCCTGAAGAATTTGTTGCTATTGGATTGAATTTCACCCTGCCATACAGATGTTCTTTGTGCAAATTGTGCTGAATTGTAGAATGATGTACAGATACACCATCTGCAGTAAGATGTTCTTGCAGGTCTTTGGAGGTGATCTGTAGGTTGTCGTAACCATTTTCACAATCCTGCGCAGCAACAGTGCCTGTGGCCTTCCATTTCCTGATTACATTCCTTACAGTTGGAACTGACAGTTTAAACCTCTGAGATAGCTTTTTGTAGCCTTCCCCTAAACCATGATACTGAACAATCTTTGTTTTCAGATCTTTTGAGAGTTGTTTTGAGGATCCCATGCTGTCACTCTTCAGAGGAGAGTCAAAGGGAAGCACAACTTACAAATGACCACCTTAAATACTTTTTCTCATGATTGGACACACCTGTCAATGAAGTTCAGGCTTAATGAGCTAATCCAACTAATTTGGTGTTGCAAGTAATCAGTATTGAGTAGTTACGTGCATTCAAATCAGCAAAATTACAAGAGGACCCACATTTTTACACAGTTTTTCACATTTGATTTAAATTAATACAACTAAATACTGCTTCACTAAAAATCTTTGTTCAGAAAACATCCCAGTACTCATATGTTCCTAGGAAATGAAAGACATACCACTGTTATCTTTTTTGCTGAAAGTAAAGTAAATTATTATGCAGGCTTTTCCATATGACTGTATTTATAAAATTATAACAGAGACTATAGATTAGTGCAAAAGGACTCTTTGTAGCTTTAACACCTGTACAGTATGTAATGAGATAACCAATCAAACTCACTATGGAATCAGTTACATCCTTTAAAGGAAATTGAATCAACCCTCAGTAACAGTAATGACAGTGTCAGCCTTTCAGACTGGAGGTGGCATTTGAGACCACACCATTCAAGAAACCAAGTCGCTGGTCTAAATGCTGTTTCATTAGGTGGACCTGAACCCCCTGGACCACCTCAGAAATCAATAATTAAAAGAGAAATACAGACTGCTCAGTGGTGAAATAGTAACCCCTTCTTGGTCTGGTACAGGATTAAATGGAAAGAGGAACACACTGGAAGTTTGCTTTCAGTCCTACTGTGCAGCTTCTGACAGCTCTCTGCTCCTGCACTGCTGGTGGATTCCTGTAGACAGTTGGTGATGCATGTGGCCTTGGCAATGCTTCACTGTCCAAATCTGTGCATGCAGTGACAAGATTACTATTGTACCATGAATTGCAACAAACTCTGAGGTTGTGGGTGCAAAACCTGCAGCTAACACTCAGCGACCATGAGCAAATCACTTCACTTGCCTGTGGTTCAACTGGAAAACTAAAAGAAATGCAACCATTTGTATCTCAAACTTAGTATATCACCTTAAATAGTGGTGCCTGCCAAATAAGTAAATAATAATAATAATAATACTGCATTAACATGCATAACACTAAAATAGATTTTCATACCATTGCAGTAATACCTGGCATATATGTGATATTGCAGAAAACTAGGGTATCTCTTAAGGTCAAACCATAATGTGTGGCCACATTCTGGTGTGCAAAGCACCAACCATGAAATGTCATTACAGTGTGTCAGCCACATTCAAGCCCAATGTACAACACAAGCCAGGACAAATGGCATGCTTTGGACAGGTTCAACGCGTGCACAGCTCAGTAAATGGGTCCCATACAGAAGGAACATAGAGGGAGTGGACATAGTTCACACTATTGTTTAATGTCACTTGTTCTTTTTTATATTATGCTTAAAACATTTTATAAGCTATGTAAATGTGCAAGGCATTACATTCAAATATGATAGAAGTTACCTTTTTATAAAGTGTGCTAGGGGTGAAATTATATTTATATCCAGAATTCCCATTATTCCTACTAATTACTTGTTTTAAATCAATTGAATGCAGTTTCTTGTGAATTTTTTTTCCAACGACGATCAACAATACCCAAGATCAACCAGTAGGAAAAGTAAGAATTGATCTACTACAGCAATGTTTCACTTACCGCCAATTGTGTCTAGCATATTTCAGAGTAAGGAGCTCCAGTGAATTAATAATAGCCCCTGGTGAAAAAATAAATAAATAGCAATATTAACAAATATTGCATACAGAAAAGTGTTCAATTACAGTTTTACTTCTGATATGTCCAGTTAGCCAACTCCACTATAACTGAGGCCTATTGTCATAGGAAATGTAATGGGCAAAGCCAGGTAGCAGTGCTAGTACACTATATACTGTAATAGTGAGGGTAATCTTTTCAGTTGAAATGTCAGAATATTAATATTCTTATGTATGGGTATTTTTAATCTGTTTGTAGATAAGTGTTGCCATTGAAATATACTATAAAAACAGTAAATAGTCTTGTGCGGTATTTCTGAACATATTTTATTTAATAAAATAAAAAAAGTATAACATTGTTTTGTTGCTTCCTTTAAAGTTTAATGGCTGCAGGTTTTTACAGAGTTAAATAGGCTCTTAGTGGTTCATCTTATCAATGACTAAAAAGGATAAACATGTTTAATCATATTAGTTACAAATATTTCTCAGTCTATTAAGGCCAAGAATCCAAAAGACTCCAAAGAACTGGCCTTGTCTGCATTCTTGTGATTATGTAACTAAAATGATGGCATTGGAGCATGAAAGCTGTATTTCCCACAGGGGTGCAATGCTTCTTGTTAGCTTGGATTTGATATCAAACTGCTTCTCTTTTCATCCCCAGGTGTGGCCGAATGGACCCATCTTCCAGAGTCAGAGACTACTGTGCTCTTCTGAAGTAACACCCTCCAGTGGTAAGTCGGAAAACATCTGGAAGGTTGATTATGCAGCAGTTAAAGATGAGAATCAAGATGACATCGTCAGAGTAAAAAAAATATGACTGCTTCAGGTATATTACAATCTGACCGATTTTACATCAGCTATTTATAAACAGAGGGCTGCCATGAAAAGAATGTCCACTGATCATTCAGATGTATCTGTCTTTTTTGGGAATACGTATATGTTGAAAATACATGAAGCATTCCTGTTCTTCTCACATCTGGCAGTGTGTCACAGTAGTTACATGGGCCATGACAGCAATGATAGTCCTGTGGCTCACTTTAAGTTCTATTAAAATTCCCTCTGACTATTAAAGGAAGCCCCCATTGTGGTTTTTTGCCTATAACGAGAGCTCTACAATGATCTGTAGTTTCATGAGAGACTGCTGCAGCACTCTGCCTGCTTGATTGAAATTTCAACCACATCTCACATACACAAACCAATTTGTTGGTCTTTCTAATTTCTCTGAAGATATCTGCACATGAATTAGTATATGTGCATTTCCCGAGACTGTTATGTACTGTACATTTATTCTGATTATATACAGTTTTTAACAGCAATACAAGCATGTCTGAAACCTCTTGTCCCTAGCACTTATTAGTTATTGTAGAAATACTGTACATATATCTTTTAAGTCAGTCACAGATTCTCTTGATCCCAAACTCGATTCCCCTGACATTATGAAATATTCGCATAGTTAAAAGGACAATGCAACTTTATAAATCAGCTGTTTTAGGTGTGTGAAAATGTATATATAATGTGATACATGTTTGCTTAACCAATAACAGTGGCCACCATTGCTGTATTCACTTTAGAGATGACACACAATAAGGTTTCTGTTCTTGATCCTGAAAACATTTTTAATAATGTTGCTGTCAAACTTGCAATACTACTTGTTTTTCCCAAATTTTTAGACTTACAGATCACAGATAAGACATTCAGTTTATTCTGGCACATTTTTCACAAAGGTGGTGTATCTGTCCTTGGTGATGTAATCAACTGTATTCTGCTGTACTCTGGTTTCTTTCACAATCTAAGTTCTGAATTACCTGCATGATCAGGTTGACCTATAGTATTGATCGGAGAGTTGTCTTAATTCTTTTGGGGAAAGAGGATTGCAGTGCAGCAACAGCATCCTATCTAATTCTAAAACGACCAGAGTACTGAAAATAGATGCCCTTTATCATTTAAAAATATGTTATATAACACAATATATGCTGTTACTGCTTTGTACAAAATACACTTTGTAAAATACTGAATATGCTTGGACCAAAAAGAACACTTGGAAGGTTAGCAAAGCTTTATAATGCTAATGACATAATGTAAGGCAATGGAAGGGTTCAGAATCTCTTACTCGCATTGAAATAGAATCCTGAATTTAATTTTTTTAAAGAACTAAACAAAATAATTTTAGCCACCCATGAAGTGAAGGACATTCATGTGAAATTTTAAAACCAAAGAAATGTATAGAAAAAATGAAAAGAGCAACAGTAAACCTAAACAGGAGGTAAGGAAAACCAGATAGAAAGGCTTACAAGAATTCTTTGTAGACTAGAAATATTCACACAATTTGCTCTGAAGAGAAGTGTGTCAAATTGTAATTTTTATGCCCTAAAATACAGACTCATGAAAAAGCAACAATTAGTTGTCAATGAGAAAAAACTGGCGATTCTTGGAACAGGTCAAGTTTGTTGAAGATTTGTCCTTGGGCTCTTATTGATGGCCATTAACAAAGGTTGGTCGAATAGAAAGTTGTCTGCAATGGATTTTGAGATGTCTTCTGTGCAGAGATTCATGCAAAGAAAAACAAAAAAAGCTTTTGTTCAATGAAAGATCTCATGATGACCTCCAACTAAATCTTGGTTTATAGGAGATGTGCGACCACACATCTGTTGCCACTGACAATGCCTTTTTTGACTTTGAGGTTCCTAAGAACCATGATGACAGTACTGATGTGTCAGTGGTGTAGGACGGTGTGCACTGGTTTTGTGGTTTTGCTTCTCAGTGCTGTGTGGGGGCATATATGTTGTGTCAAAGGCTTAAAACACTGCCGCTCTGGATCACACATGTAATTCAGGGATCGTGTTTGTGTCAGACAGGTGGTGTATTCAGTCTGTGGTACTTACTGTGACAAGTATGTCTGAAGTAACTCCATGGCACGCGGCTGTGCATATCTTGTGAGGACCGGCACACTACTGTGTCTGTGCCAGCCAAGGACTTAAGACCAGCAGTGTGATCAGTAAGCCATACTCTTGAGTAGCACAGCGCTGTGCAAGGTCATGCATATCCTGTAAGGTCAGGCACGCCCCTGCATTTGTGCGCGCCAGGAAATGAAATGAAGTAGCATTGCACATATACTTTGTGAGCATGGCCGTGTCGATCAAACACAGGTAGCTCTTGTGACTTTACGGTGTAGGAAGATAAGAAAATAAATCAAGGTAAATAACATTTGATCTGGCTTTTATATATGCATTGTTTTTTTTATATAAAGACCATCAAAAAAAATAATCACAAACAGAACTTTACACAATACTTTAGCAAGCTCGGTACGCCCTGCTGTTTCATTGAAGGACATGCGTGTGTCAGATTCACTGGCAGGATGACGCCCCCCTGTTGCTGCATCCAAACGATGCCATCTTTCGCTTATGCCTGTTGCAGCTGCATTGTCCTTATATGTGACTGAATGTTTCTTGCAGGGAGGGCTTCTGTTCTCTTTCTCCGATGTAGAACCCTCATCCTCATCAGAGTTCACCTCTGTTATAGCACGTCTTTATTTGAAAACTAGGAGTGTCAGATCAGGGGGAACATGGCTGAGAGAATAAAACTGAATAATTAAAAAAAAAAAAAAAAGCTAACTTTTACAAGTACCAATTTACGCCGGCTGTTACAGATTCAAATCAAATGTTTGTTTTTATTATACAATAGTAATAAAAATAGCAGCTTACTACTCAAAATGGTAAATACTGGAGAACCTGAGAATCAAACCCACACCCTCTTGATTATAAGACAGCGGTTGTTACCACTGCACCAACCAAGCGGACATTTCTACTTTGTACCCTAAGCTAACTTCTTTTTCTTCGGTTATATTCTTGAATAAAAGCATACTTATTTTGTTATACTTGTACCTTTTGTGAAAGTGTTTATTTGAAATTTGTACTTTAGTCTTCACACATTATACACTTCATTTCTACATTTTGTCAATTATTACTAAAACATGAAAAACGTTTCTGTTTTAGTTATGCGTTCAACAATTCCTGCCTCGCATTTTCTGTTATCCTACGTTTGCATAGATCGTTGAACACACATGAAATGTATGTATTCCAATATATTATTTACCCTCTACAATTTCAGGCACCTCACACCTTGATAAACAGACTTGAGCTCTTCTTTTCAACTTGAGATATGTCGGGTGGGGGGCGGTGGGATTGAGATAGCAGGCTTCTCTCTGCTTGTGCTGATTGACACATTTACAACACAAAAGACGCTAAAGTAGAGGTGCGAAGGAATTTAAGGTGCCCCGGGCTTAGGAGTTTTTTTTGTAGGCTTCGGGGATTTTAGTGGTAACCAGTGTAGTTGATACATTCACGTGGTTTGGATGTACATATAAAAAAGTAGGCAATTTGCAGCAGGGTCTGGTTTTCCTAACATAATCAGGGCAATTTACTGAACTGATATTGCAATAAGGGCAACTAGTGAGAATGAAGCTGCTTTTGTTAACTTTAAGCCGTGACATTCCATTAACACTCAAGTTGTCTGCAATTTTAACAGTGGAGCAAAGCACTTTTGAATGCAGATATTATCATGTCGCTTCGTTGGGGATGAAGTTTGTCAATTTTATATTGTTGGTTAGTGGCATTTGATGCTTCACATATGCCCCACATTCTTTTATTGACATTTAAGCTGTTCAAATACAGTGAATAACCTAAAATTTGTCAGAGGCTTTAAAAAAAAAAAAAAAAAGGTTACCAGAAACTGAAAAATGTATTTTAAAACATCATGGGAGCGATGGAACCCTAATGTTAAAGAGTGTTGCTCTTGAATGAACTGTGCAGAATAAAACAGGCTCACAGGTAAAAAATAATTGCAGAATCACTTCTTAAGTCATTAAACATTTAACTGACTACAAAAAACAAACATCCTTGCATTAAATGTAACAGTTTACAGACCAATATACTGTTTAATGTTTCCATAATCTAGAAATTTAAATTGCTACCTCTCAAAATTCTTCATATTCACATGCATGTCAGTCCTTGAAGTGTGTGACTAAATTGGTTGTGTTTGCTCCTTTAGTTGGTGTTTTGCATTAGCAAGTCTTGCATAGAGGCTTGCTTGCGTGTATCTTGTGGTTTTATGTCTATATTTGGCACAAAGCTAAAATATTTTCAAACACCACTCTGGCTGACCACTTTGTCAATTCAGTGTGATGGTGAAGGCTCTGAACCTGACGATGTTACCATCTTATTAACACCATTAAGTGGGTGGAAACGGGGCTATAACTCTATCTATGCCCATTGGTAGCCTAAAAGGCTTAATTATGAAAAAGCCAGAGTGAACTGGAGGTGCATTTGTAATGTTGGCTGTAGAAGTGATACTATAAAAATGAGTACTGAAACAATTTTAACAATGTAACAATCAGAACTTCTCTATAATTTGATACTCTTGACAACGTGATGTCCTAGGTTTATATCCCAAGCCTGATGGTTGGTTGTGTGAAATCTGACACATTCTTCCCATGTTCATCTACGTTTTACTTTCACATCCCAACGAGGTGCATGTTTTTTTTTTTTTTTTTTTTTTTATTCCTGATTCTGAATTGGCCCAGTTCCACTGGGGGTGTGAGTTGACCCTGTGCTGGAGTAGCACCCAGTAGATGTTAGATGCTGCTTTGAGATAATGATGCCTGGATAACCTCCAACTCCAGATTAAGTTGTTTCCAGAAGGTTATAATGTATCAACTCTACCAGCCCATTTCATTTTTTTTTAACCTCAAGCACAAAACTTGGCACTCTTCCACTTGGCTAAACAGTACAGTATTACAGCATTTGGGTAAATAGTTTTCCATTCATCTTTTTGCTTTATTTTGTTTTCTTTTAATAATAACTCTTACTGCCCTAAGCAGCTAATGCTGCTAAAAGAAGAATTTTAACCTTCATGGTTATATTAACCATTATATTAAACATTAAAGAGGAATTTAATGAAAACAACTGCCAGATCATTGCAGTTATGTGTTTTTTTTAAATAAACATCTGTGAAATTTCAACAATTAAAATATATAAAATAACAGCCTTTCATAATTCGTCAGAATCTGGATATGTACCTAATTATCCAAATTTAAAAAAAAATATTTATTCAGATATTACAGCAAATATCTAAGAAGTACTCTCAGTATACACAAACTGGTTAATTCATTTCAGGGTTTTTGGGTGCCAGAGCCTGTTCCAGAAGCACTGGGAATGAGACTTAGAATGAGTTCTTACTATCAATGACTGAGAGTACAAATATACATTCTAGTCACTACATCAGTTAGCAAAATAGACTACACAGACACCATACTAACTGTGCACAAACAGGTCTTTTCTCTGTTACATAGCTATTGCCATTTTACTGTTTTTAAGATACCAGTGACAATACATTTTTGATCTCACTAATACTTTTACTCTCATTTTATCATATTATTCTTACCTAGATATATGAATGTATGGCAGATTCATTTGGCTTAGGCAGAGTTTATCATATCTAGTGTGGAACAAAGTTTGCTCCAGGCAAATATAAACAATATCTTTACTCCACAGATAGAAATAAATAATATAAATTCCCATAATTTGATCACATGCCTAGGATACTGACAGATAAAAATATTAAATTCTGATACATTGCACTGTATCATTTAGAGTTTGTCATGGTCCAGCCCCAGCTTTATGGGAATAAAACAGTTCTTAAATACATTAAGTCTTAGAAACCTATATATGTTTGTCATAATGGCAAAATTTGAAATCCTGTCTGACAAGACAGAGTGGGCCTTCTTTCTAACCTGTTTGTGATAAAGTTCAGTGAGAGAGGGCTATTGCCTGTCAATAATTTTACTGTCATTTTTTTTTATTTTTGTTTGTGTCTTAATTCCAAGATTCCCAAACAAACATATGAAAGCTAATGTAAAAACAGATTCAATAAACCCATTATCATTTACAATAAATAATTCATTTCTCTTAGAAAGAACTGAGGTTCAACCTGTTGTCAATACCATTCCTTGAAAATGCATACTGTTCATAGTGCTCAGCTATTAACACAGTGTACTCTTTTACTGTGGGAGAAGAGGGGTGGAATGGGATCTAAACTCCACACCTATATCTTTAGTTTTAATGTTGTCTAGTTATAAAAAGCAAATCTTCTAATATTTTAATTTTTCACCAAATCATCCTCAGCAGTTTCATGTCTCTCCTACATCTTTTATGGACTCTAGTAATCATTTTCTGTATGTGTAAGAAAAAAAGGAAAACTAGAAGGAATAACAGCTCTTGAGAAAAGGAGTGCATCAGTCCAGAAGCTCATCAATCTATAAAGAATGTTCTCATAGTTACGAATGAAGAATCCAAACATACATTATCAATAACTTTCTCAACCGAAATGTGTGGCTAGAATATATTAAAAGCAGAGGTAAAATCAATAAATAGTAATCTGGTGTGAGTTTTGTCACCTTCCAAGTGCTTACACAGCATATAATGAAGTGTGGATATAGTATCTTCCATTCCAGTTTTTATGCTGTAATTGTAAGGGATTAAATATGCCTGTGTTTTGTGTAGCAGCTCCTTGTTAATCAGCTTTTCAAGTGATTTCATGCTAAGAGAGATTAAAGGAACAGTCATTCAAACAATGGTAGCCCATTTTCAGAGCTTGAGAGCATGATGTAAATCCAGAGACATTTAAAAAGGGAAATTGGTTAGTTTATGATATGCCTTAAGAACTAATAAATCCTAGGAATGACAAAAGTTAAGAGAAAATAATTAATTACACAGGATTGATTCCTATGGTTAACACAGTTGTCAATGCTGCTACCTTACAACTCCAAGAAGCTGGATTCAATTCCCTGCCCAGTAATTGTGCAGAGATTGTATTTACTTCCAGTGTCTGTACAGATTCTCCGAATACTCTGGTTTTCCTACCTGTGTGTGTGTGTGTGTGTTAGAGTACAAATAAGTGTGCCCATTAGTAGACTAGCAACTTCTCAGTTTGATCCCTGCTTTGTGCCCTGCTGCTAGCATGAACTTTAGCTCCCTGCAATCGTGAGTTAGATCAGAGAGGTGGATTGGTATTCTTCATCAATATTTTGGAGGTAATGTGGATGCAGGTGCTTGTTTATGTTCATTTGCCTATTAAAATAGTTTTGACTGCATTACAGTGTTAAAAGTGTACATAAGATAATTCCATGTAGTGGTGGCATCACCAGAAGTTATAAAAAATTTACCTTTTGATGATTAACATTAATCTCATGCTGAAAAAGAGAGAAATCCAACCTTTAACTGAAATATTTTTTTCTGAGAAAAAACAATCCCTTATCAAGAAATAATTATTTTAAATAAAACCACATTTACCATGATTATTGACACCCCTTGAATTTCTTATGAACAATGTGTAACTGAAGCATTTTTGACATGTTTAAGTAAATCAGATTGTTTAGGAACTTTACAGAAGTAATCTGTGATTTCCTGTTCCTCTGGGGTATACATATGAACACCATTTAATGGTTAAATAAACTGAAAATTGAGCTTTATGGCAACAAACACTCGAGGTGTGTTTCTCATAAAAAGAAAGATGGACATACAAAAAAGAACCTGATCCCCTCTGTCAAGTATGGTGGATGTTCTGTGATGTTATGGGGCTATTTTCCACCAAAGAACCAGGAAACCTTGTTACGATACATGGCATAATAGACTCCATTGAGAACCAACAGATTTTAAATTTAAATCTGCTGCCTTTGTGAAAAAATTTAAAACTGGACTATAATCTAAAACAACACAAAAATCGTTACAAGAAACACAAAATCAAACTTCTGCCATGGCCATCTCAGTTCCCAGTCCCAAGAGTCATAGAGGGCACAAGAGAAGACTCCAGACCCTGGATAATCTGGAGAGATTCTGTAAGGAGGAATGGTCTCAGAAACCCTGCTCTGTATTCATCAACTATATAAGATTTTATCGGAAAAGACTCTGTGCTGTTTAATTGGCAAAGGAAAGATTTTTTTTTTCCCCCATACGCCACTTGCTTATGTTTTGGCAGCAAGGTGCCACAGGAGGGCAGAACAATGAAAGTGGTTATCTGTCTTGTTGCCAGTGTTTAATTGGCCTACTCTTATATAGTGGTATTTTTGTAGGTAGTTTATCTGTTAATTATGGGTTGGCAGGTGGGTTGTCACACTTGATTTACAGCTAGTGGTGCTGCTAATCTGAGAAAAGACGGTATGATAAAATATAAAGCACATATCCTTAAGAGAGTGGGGCTAGATTAATAATAGCAGCTGCTGATAGATATTTTCATGTTCGCCGTCAGATTATCATTGGGAAGAACATTTGTGAAATAGCATATAGAACATGCTGAGAATGGCAACATCACCCACACACCTTGACAAAACAATTTAAAATGAGTTAATTAATTCCATAAGTAAGAAGGTAATTGAGAATATAGTAAGATCAAGCAGTCCAAATATTACTCCATTGTTTTGCATTGTTCACCTAATTTGCATTGTAGAGCCGCGAGGAGCAAACAACACTAATTGTAAGAATTGTCACACTGGTGAAAGCACCCAGAATTAAAAAGCACTTTATGGTATTTCTTCCAGCAACTCAAGTGGGAGGACCACTTCTGCGCACTTTCTAAGAGGTTTTGTTCTGCTTTCGCAGAGAACCAAATTGAATCCCACCTTCTCCTGCCTCCAGCAGAGGTTTTGTCCTTTTTGTACCTTCATATTAAAAGTATCATCCTGCTCTTAAATATTTGATACATTTTGTCCCCCTGTGCATATTCATGCTAAATTTCTTACAGGATGTTTGGGCTCAGTAGATTAAGCTTAAAAGTGTTTTGAAATAATGACATATTCTTTAATGGCAGTTGAATTTGTTCACATCCATTACTGCTGCAGAGAAGGTGCTTGAGAGAATTGTATTTGTGGGCACTGCAGTAAACATCTTGGAATCCCCTGCAAGGCACTGGCAAGATTTGATTTGTGGTCATCGAAGAAAATTATTTAGGTGCCAAAGAGTGGAATATTATTTTTGAAAACATTTTTTTTTCTTACACAGCAAAGTTCAAATGTTGTCACCTTTTTGAGGTATTGGATTTAAATGATGTAGCAAAACAGATTCTAAAGACAAGATCATATTTTTTGCTAGTGCAGTAAATAGCTGTGGATAAAAAGAAAGTTTGCAATAGCTGTGGACTAAAATCTCTGTTGTCATTGTGCACCGTACTTTCCTATCATGATGATGTGATTAAATCCACAACTGCTACTCTTAGGTTCTGTGTTCTCTAACTTACATGCTTTGATTTTGTTACATTGACCTCAAATTTCCTAGTTTTGGCTGCTGAGTAAATGAAGTGCTGCAAAAATTCCATCAAACCTTCACCAGACAAGCAAATTGGTATAGGTATATATACAGTGGGTACGGAAAGTATTCAGACCCCCTTCAATTTTTCACTCTTTGTTGTATTGCAGCCATTTGCTAAAATCATTTAATTTTTCCCTCATTAATGTACACACAGCACCCCATATCGACAGACAAAAAAAAAATTTTGAAATTGTTGCAGATTTATTAAAAAAGAAAAACTGAAATATCCCATGGTCCTAAGTATTCAGACCCTTTGCTGTGACACTCATATATTTAACTCAGGTGCTTTCCATTTCTTCTGATCATCCTTGAGATCACGTTCATTTGAGTCCAGCTGTGTTTGATTATACTGATTGGACTTGATTAGGAAAGCCATACACCTGTCTATATAAGACCTTACAGCTCACAATGCATGTCAGAGCAAATGAGAATCATGAGGTCAAAGGAACTGCCTGAAGAGCTCAGAGACAGAATTGTGGCAAGGCACAGATCTGGACAAGGTTACAAAAAAATTTCTGCTGCACTTAAGGTTCCCAAGAGCACAGTGGCCTCCATAATCCTTAAATGGAAGATGTTTGGGACGACCAGAACCCTTCCTACAGCTGGCCGTCCTGCCAAGCTGAGCTACCGGGGGAGAAGAGCTTTGGTGAGAGAGGTAAAGAAGAACCCAAAGATCACTTTGGCTGAGCTCCAGAGATGCAGTCAGGAGATGGGAGAAAGTTGTAGAAAGTCAACCATCACTGTAGCCCTCCACCAGTCAGGGCTTTATGGCAGAGTGGCCTGTCGGAAGCCTCTCCTCAGTGCAAGACGCATGACAGCCCGCATGGAGTTTGCTAAAAGACACCTGAAGGACTCTGAGATGGTGAGAAATAAGATTCTCTGGTCTGATGAGACCAAGATAGAACTATTTGGTCTTAATTCTAAGCGGTATGTGTGGAGACAACCAGGCACTGCTCATCACTTGTCCAATACAGTCCCCACAGTGAAGCATGGCGGTGGCAGCATCATGCTGTGGGGGTGTTTTTCAGCTGCAGGGACAGGACGACTGGTTGCAATCGAGGGAAAGATTAATGCGGCCAAGTACAGGGATATCCTGGACAAAAACCTTCTCCAGAGTGCTAAGGGCCTCAGACTGGGCCGAAGGTTTACCTT
>JANRMT010062813.1:81072435-81176763 GCA_026402145.1 Polypterus bichir lapradei | reverse complement strand
CAATCAACTGAATTTACCACAGGTGGACTCCAATTAAGCTGCAGAAACATCTCAAGGATAATCAGGGGAAACAGGATGCACCTGAGCTCAATTTTGAGCTTCATGGCAAAGGCTGTGAATACTTATGTACATGTGCTTTTTCAATTTTTTTTATTTTTAATAAATTTGCAAAAATCTCAAGTAAACTTTTTTCACGTTCTCATTATGGGGTGCTGTGTGTAGAATTCTGAGGAAAAAAATGAATTTAATTCATTTTGGAATAAGGCTGTAACATAACAAAATGTGGAAAAAGTGATGCGCAGTGAGTACTTTCCGGATGCACTGTAACATATCTGGTTTTTACTCGGCACCCATCCGGTAGCAATTGTGCTTTCTGCATCCTTCTTAAACAGCAGAAATGCACTAACCTAAATGCTATTTATATTTGGCTTTGCTATTTTTCATGGTCAAATCCAAAGTAAGTTTATAGTGTTTATGTCTTAAAATTATTTTTGCCATTAGTGCATTTTGTTGAAAATAAATTAAACATCCATAAATAAATAATAGTTCTCCCTTTTTGTTATTCCCCAAACTGTCCTCACAACAATCTCTACTTAGAAATCTGGCTAAATATTATTGTTTATGTTATGTAGACCTCCTACCTTTTGCAAAAGAGAGCAAGTACTTTGAATTGTATGTAATCTTCCTTTGTAAATATTTTCATAATGAAATGGTATCTGTTCACAACACTGTTCCATATAATATTAAAACTTCTTGGACAACAATGGCTTCTTGTGCTACCAGGGTTATGATTTAAGTTTTTGTTACTAATCAATAAAAAGAAAAGTATTAATTATATATATGTCTGCTTCATGTTTTATCCATCCACTCTTTGTTGTGGAACACAGAAAATGGATTTAGAAAATTAGGACTGAATGTCATTTTCTCATTTAACATCATGGGTACCCTGATTTTAATACATTATGGATTTATGATATATGTCTGTATTTAGACCGAATTGCTCAACCAGAAGCAAATTTCTGTAAAGCCATTTTTATAATTATGTGAATGCTGAACTATTTGTTGCCAATTGAAGTATCACTGAACAAACAGAAGTACAGACTTAAACTACTCCATTTGCTTTCAGAAGTTGTGACATTTGCTCAGTTGTAGGTTGACATTGACTTCTCATTAAACTAAAGTTAAACACTGTTGCTCGTATGATTTCTGAGTTTGTTTCAAAGAAGCAAATACAAAAGACACAGCTTTATGTGGTTTATTACAATTCATTTTAAATAAAAAATTAAGCTTTTGAAATAATTTTATGTGCTTGTAAGAGTGAAACCACAATCTATATATTGCAGTACAGAATTATTTATTACCATGTCCTTCTCTATTCCAAAGTTGTATATGCTAGTTTAACTGGTAAATCTAAATTGACCTTGTCTGGGTGTGACTATGATTATACATTCTGATTGACAGGAACTCTGTCTGAGACTAACCCTGCCTCGTGCCAAATGCTGCTAGGATTTGCTCCAGCACTCTGAACATGATAAGCAGTTAAGACAATGGATACATGTATCCATTTATTTTCTGCAGGTTACTTTCCATTCAATTCTCATTTTCTTTTTAAGTATAAATTATAATTCAGATCCGTATTATGAAAAAAAAAGGTGTTGAGTGTGCCTAGTAAGAAAAATCACTGAATATTACTAATTTGTTGAAATTGATTTAAAGTATCACACATTAGTCTCTGCATACTCTGTTATGATGTTCCTGTCAGTTACGTACCAATTATTCAACTAATTTTCCTACAATTTGAAAATGGACAGGTTAGTTGAATAAAAAGTCGCAGTATCTAATGTAATAGTTAAGTTGGAACAATTTTGAATCTGCTGCCTGGAGGAACAGGGGTGGGATGGGAAAGCTGTATACAATATAAAAATGAGAAAGATAATATTATGCAAATTATCACAACTACTGTCCAGTTTTCTTCTTTGATTCCTTTTTGTGCATTTTGTAAAAAAGCATTTTTGGTTTTTTTTGTTTCTTTCTTTCTTTCTTTTTTAAAAGTGTAAACATTCATTTACAAATTAGTCATCTTATTGGACATTTTTCCATTCTTTCTTGAAGTTTTGTTTAAAATGCATTTTTATTTATTTATTCTTATTTATGTATGTATTTATTTTTAGAAATTCTTAATTAACTGCCAGTGCCTGCTTTGCTACTCTTTTGCTGTTGCTTCCCTGTATCATACAAGCTTCGACATGCAAAGGCCTTAGGCACAATCAATATGCACAGGATGCAAAGGAGATCTGTCAGAGTGACAGTTCTCATCAAAAATTATGCTGATCTTTGCATTTCTATCTTCAGACTGCACTGGACAGGCACTAAACCCTTTGCTATCACATACCATTTCTGTTTTCAGCCCTAGTAAGAGGGTCTCAAGGGGTATCTTAGCAGCTCATGTGACTAAGATGATAGGGAGTTATTTATTTATTTAATCCCTGACTGACTTCATTTGCCAAAATGCCTCCTCATGTGAACTTTAAATTCCCTAAAGCACAGTAATGCTGTTAATTGACCTGTACAAGGAAGGTACTTTAAATTCCCTTGTTCTGTGCCTTTTACAAATATAACCAGTTGCTTTTCCAATTATTTTGTCTAATAAGGTAGTGGATTTTACATAAACAAGAATGTATAAGTAGGTTAAATAGGTTATTAGATAATCTGTTCAGCAACTTTATTGGTTTGTTTGTCTCTCTTTTATCAGTCAAAACATAAAAATGATTTTTGCCACAAAGGATAAGTCTATAGTGCATCACTTTGTTGCATATTGAGATGGCTCTTAAAGCATAAATGACAACTCTGTAGACCGAATAATCAGTCATAGCAGTTCAATATAAATTCTGGGCAATCACATTTGACAACAAGATGACATTCCTAAGCATCTTAAATGTAATCTTTTTATTGGCAGAGATCTACTGTCATTTTGCTATCATTGTTAACTGGGTTAATCTAAGTATAATTTGTGATAATCTGTTATGCCTGGCTCTTTCTTATTCTTTACTGTTGCCTAACTGCCACTATATCTAGTGCTCATCCTTCATTTTGCCAGTGGTGAGCCCTAATGGTCATTGCACAAAGCTTTTTCAGACTGAGCTCAACCAAGCTGCATGGTTCACCCAGGCACCAATAAACACTTCCAAACCGGTCTTGAGGAGTGACTCCAGAACTGCGTTTCAGGCAAGGTTTTCTTTGGTTTATTTGAGATTATCATGAAGGTCGGTCACTATTGAATTGTTCTTTGTCTAGCACTCTCTGTAGAACAGTTTTCATGGGTAGCCCCTATTATTTCATATTTATATTTGAAGGAGAAACCATCAAGATGAGAGTTTATACAGATCATTTGTTTGTCACTGTATGTGCAATTGAAATCAAATATTACAAGTTGACAGAGGAGAGTATGTCCTTGTGCACACATGTGAAGTCTTATGTATTCATGGTGACACACTGATCTAACTCTTTAATTTATTGTCCTTGCTCAACAGATGTGAATGTGGCTTACCATAATGGCCTACCAGTTATTTCTGTGAATTTGCCCTCCAGACGAGAACGATGCCAATTTACCCTAAAGCCTATCTCTGATTCGGTGGGTGTCTTTCTAGAGCAGCTAAAGGCTGAGGACCGAGGAATTGACAGAGTTGCCATCTATTCAACAGGTAAAATGTGGTGACATTGCAGTAACTTCTTTGTAACTACAAGTACATCCATGACACAAACTGGTTATATAATATTTATCAGGTGTCAGGAAGAGGCAATATATTGCATGTTGGTTAAGCATGCAAATAAACATTTCATTGTACTCTCTACATATAAGAATCCTACTACTACTGCTAAAGCTCTTAACTCATTTATGTTAATTGTGGCTTGCCTTTAAAATTTAGTTTGGTAAGAACAGTTCCAAAACGTGACAGGGCAATTCAGCAAGTCCTGAGTGTCACAAGTGACAGTTATGAATGCAGCCTCTTATTACAGCTTGTTGATAATAAGAACAAATGTAAGTTGATTTAGGAGAAACCACTTTGTGTATACTAAGTTATAACTTCAACTGTAAATCTTGCCCGTTGCCTTGAAGGTAAAGAACAATATTGCTGTAAGCTTTAAATTTTCAATTAACATGTTGAGCGCACACTTTTTATTATTGAATCTAATTACCCTGAAGCTGTGTTTAGTCTATGAATTAGTATTTATAATGGTCAAAAGGTGAGACAGGTACTTTTATCTAACATGCAACTTTCAAAATGCTAGGGCATTTATAACTACCTAGAAAATGATTGGATTAACAAGCTGAAACTAATTACGTTTTGATGTTCATTCATTTGTAAAGTGGTTAAAAAGTGTGAAAATTAAAATCCATTACTTAATTTGCTGAATCTCCTATTGCAAGAAACTGAATTTTATATTTCTGAATTTAATTAGTTACATTTAAGTTGCATTTTTTTTATTGTTTATCATTAAAGTAAAACATAATTATAGTACAGATTTCACTGCAGTGACGTGTAGCACAATTTTTTTTTCTTGTATTATAAAGAAATTACTGATTTCTCTTATTGTCTCAGATGGAACCCGTGTAGCCTCATCAACAGGAATTGACATCCTTCTCCTAGATGATTTCAACTTGGTTATCAACGATACAACATATCTTGTGAGGCCTCCAAAAAGAGGTGAGCCCGATGCTGTTGCAATTATATGGTGCCATATTGTTTTTCTCACTGCTCCTTTTTTCGGTCATTTAGTTGCAAATTCTTTAAATTAAATTTTTCAGTTTTTTTTTTTTAAATATAATCACTCAAACTTCTTTTAGGGATCAGTTTAATCCTCTATTGAGCTTCACTCAATATACTACATATATCTTCATGTAACTTATACTTTTTCTTTCACTTTGTTCATGTCCTTTCCTTGTTTTTCATTGAATTCCTGATTGTGTTTTTATTCCAGTGCTTCTCAGAAAGTTTTTTGTAATGCATCTTCATTTGCTGACGTATCTATTAAAAGTTTGTTGCTCTTTCATAGATGGAAGAAATCTAGATTATTTTCAGACTGTGCAAAGCTCTATACCACCAGTTGATGTTTCTGAAAGAAGACAGAAAAAAAGCTTTATGTCCTTAGAGTTGCTTAGTGTGGCCTGTGTCCTCTTCTTTTTTCAAGTTTAGAATTTTTATGTGCATAAATGTCTTAATTATGTATTGTAAAAAATACTTTTTTTTAAACTACTAACTACAAATTTGAGGTTATAAAAGCGACCATAATTTTACCAAATGTATGGATGGATTAATTGGATGGATGATTATTTTTGTTAATGTTAAAAAAATGTGCTGTATACTTGCTTCTTTACTTCTGTACCACTGTAGTAAAATGAATGTATCCTTTTTGTTTTAGCTGGTTGCATTACAGAAAATGCATATAAATCTTTATAGTCTATTTGACTTTTTAAACAAGCCAATATTAATACACTAAACCCCCAGATATGTATTTAAAAATAATTGAAAGTTACCTTGTGAAACATTTAGCAGATCTCTGAGAAGCAGTTCAAACTCCAAATAATAACAATTACAGCAATAATTTAAAATGTATTAAGTATTTTCGGTGTTACTGTAAGAAAAGGATTAATGAATTACTGTATCGTTGAAGGAAGGATAAAAACTAAAACTTTAGTGACTGACACCTAAGTAATGCAAATACTGAAGTGAAGTAAGAAATTATAATGTGCTAAAACTGACATCCCGATAGCTTACTGATCAAAAGAAAATATGCAACAACATATCAACTAGGTCTCTTTCAAAATCTAAGAAAGAAGGCGAGTGAATTCATTAATGCTTTTAACTGACAATTTTGTTTTCAAGCTATCTAAGCAATTGAACAATTTAATATTCACACAATATTTATCTTTCCCTCATTTCTGTTTTATCAGACACTTTTTATTCATGTTTTTGTCAGTGCCTTACAATTTAAGCTCCCTGGTGTGCAGTTTCTCTTGTTTTCAATATGTTATCTCTGTGCAGATGGGCGGCACGGTGGCGCAGTGGTAGCGCTGCTGCCTCGCAGTTAGGAGACCCGGGTTCACTTCCCGGGTCCTCCCTCTGTGGAGTTTGCATGGGTTTCCTCCAGGTGCTCCGGTTTCCTCCCACAGTCCAAAGACATGCAGGTTAGGTGAATTGGTGATTCTAAATTGGCCCTAGTGTGTGCTTGGTGTGTGGGTGTGTTTGTGTGTGTCCTGCGGTGGGTTCGCACCCTGCCTAGGATTCGTTCCTGCCTTGTGTTCTGTGTTGGCTGGGATTGGCTCCAGCAGACCCCCGTGACCCTGTGTTTGGATTCAGCGGGTTGGAAAATGGATGAATGGATCTCTGTGCAGATTTTATTATTTTGATTAGTGCATAATATTTTGTTAAATAACACAAACTTGATGTTCATTTTTCCCTAGCCATGCACAGAGTGTTGCTTCTTTTTTATAGAGCTCTTTTGAGAAAAGAATTAACCCCCACCATCCCAGTTTAGCAAGGGATGGGGTGGTGCCAGACCAAGCTGGCAGTGTTTTCAACAAAGACAAATGTTGCTTCATTACATAATATTTAAATGATCTATAGCAAAAACAATGATAAAAATTCATCAATCTACTGTTTATTATAAAATGTTCATTTCTAATAAGTGTACTAGACAGAACATATGAACAAGTGCTTTCAGTCTTATGATAAAATCATTTAAATAGATTTTTCTCCACATCAGGCTATTCTTAGTTTGTTAAAACACCTAGTTGTTAAAAATAACAAAGTGAAAACAACATTTTAGAAAGTTTAGCAAATTCATTATTAAATGATTTTAGCACAAGGCTGCAACATAGCAAAATGTGAAAAAGTGAGGAGGTCTGAATATTTTTTTTAAATCCACCAGTATGTGATAAATCACATAAAATGCTAGAGTTAGTATTGCAATTGGAAATAATTTACAACAGCACGTGGCCTATATTTTTTGTGGACAGTAGTTGAATCTGTCATACCCCAGGTGTGGTAATTGAACCCATAAAGATTGAACTGTAAAACTGCACGTAACCACACTTCAAAGTTATACTAAAATTGGTACTTACAAATCAAGCGTAGCATTGAGTCCTTTATCAAATGTGTCATTCTCAACAGAGTCGCTATCAGAATCTGACTCAAGATTTGTGCATAACAATGAATAAAGCTGAGATGTTGTAGAAGCAAATTACTTCTTGTCTTTTGTGCACAGCTGTGATTTGTAATATGAATGACCAGTCCTAGACAAATATACAGTACAGGCCAAAAGTTTGGACACACCTCCTCATTCAATGTGTTTTCTTTATTTTCATGACTGAAGGCATCAAAACTATGAATGAACACATGTGGAGTTATGTACTTAACAAAAAAGGTGAAATAACTGAAAACATGTTTTATATTCTAGTTTCTTCAAAATAGCCACCCTTTGCTCTGATTACTGCCTTGCACACTCTTGGCGTTCTCTCGATGAGCTTCAACAGGTAGTCACCTGAAATGGTTTTCACTTCACAGGTGAGCCTTATCAGGGTTATTTAGTGGAATTTCTTGCTTTATCAATGGGGTTGGGACCAGCAGTTGTGTTGTGCAGAAGTCAGGTTAGTTGGACGATCATTTATTTTTCAACAGGACAATGACCCCAAACACACCTCCAGGCTGTGTAAGGGCTATTTGACCAAGAAGGAGAGTGATGGAGTGCTGTAAATGGTCATGAAAATAAAGAAAACACATTGAATGAGGAGGTGTGTCCAAACTTTTGGCCTGTACTGTACATGATTAGAATGGGGTGAAACTCACCTATCCAGTGTTAATGAGCCTTTCATTGAATATGGCTTAAACTAGGAGAGATCTTTGATAAAAGCAGATTGATTCAGTCGTGGTCAGCAACTAGTCTCTGGGTATACACGTGCAAATCACATGTTTTGATAATGAAAGTGAGCAGACAACATTTTTAATTTATTTGAAAGAAGACACCCTTGGGTTTGTAAAAATAATATATGGCTGTGTTCTGCCACCAGGACACCACATGCGTAAGTTGTTAAATACAGTCATGCGCTGATTTATGCATCAACCAAGTTGAGTCGATTTATACTTATGATCAAGAGCTACAGGAAAGTAATAGGGTGGTGATGTTCTAAAAATTGCCAAAACCTGCCACAGTAATAAATCTTCTCTTAATACTATTTCACATGGATTCTTTAAGGGCTATTTAAGATTTGTGTTGATCAGTGCTGCTTTATGTGGCTAATTCTTATGTATTTGGCCCGCACCGCCTTCCTTACACCATTATTTCTCAACCTTTATGGTCCTTCACTCATGGAAGAATGAGTGCAACCCACGACCCACCAGCTGCGTGATCTAGTGGTTGAGTAACATTGCGTACATGGACCTGGTGTGCAGCCACCATCATGTGATGATTGGTTTGTGCTACTCTGGTCTGGCAGTTAAAGTATGCGTACTGGTAACTCACACCAGAATATTTTAATATAATAGAATAATTAATAGGATAAGAGAGTTAATTACCAGCCCAGCATGATTATTCTAAAATTATATTTTTAAATTTTTCCCAGGTTTTAAAACAGTTTTGGACATATCAGTGTCTTAATCCCTGTTGTTTTCCATAGGTTAAATACCGGGTAGATGAGAGAAAGAGGAAAAAGGTTATTATTGTGTATAGGAGCGCCAGCTAAGAGCTGTTATACCTTAAAAAGTGTCCTGGGTTGGATGCATATTTTAAGCAATTTGTTGACAACTGGATTGCTGTTAAATTGATGATAGTATCAACTGGAGTACAGAGCAGGGCAAATAAAGAAGATTTACAATGGGATTTATTTTCTACTGGAAGCCAGGCCGGTGTAAATTCACAGATTTCTGCCAATTTCCAAGATCTTACTGTGCCTATATTTGTTGCCAAGTAGTAGAATTGAAAGGTAGTGTAATGCCATCTTCTGGTTTAGATCTGTGTAGAGTCAATGTTTGGATGCATGGTACATCCTTATATGACAGACCTATTTAATTGCATTCTCTCATTTCTTATCCTAATTTTAGTTATAATTAACCAAAGGTCACAAGCTTTTTGTGTAATTGCTTTATGGTTTGATTAAACATTTGGGAGCACAAAGTTTCAGTTAATGACACAGCTTAGTTAAAATGGCCATTTAAATTACAGCCCATAAAAGAGAGTCTGATGACTATACTTACACAGACTTTGTCTAACAATCCATTAGAATTTCCTCAATCTTTTTCAGTTGAGATCTCTTGGTTGATTTCCGAATTGTCTAAATGAATTGACAGAAATTCATATATTAAACTTTTGCTTTCCATGTCACCAGACCATTTCTTATCTGAATTTGTTCTTAGGGGGGAGCTTTGGGTAGTGGATCATGGTGGCTTGTTTCTTTACAATATATATGGATGGGGGAAAATTGCATCCTATACATAAAAGAAAAGTTCAGCCTGTACTTTTTTCTTGTTCAGCAGTGGCTTATAATTAGTATTGCTATTGTAAAGCATTTGTGAATGCAGTATTTGTCCACTGAACTTTTTTTTACATTTAATTAATAATTTTGTAAATCAACTATTGACTTCTTTGTGCTTTTTGGGAGAAATTTTTAAAATTCTAAACAAATTTAAACATGACATATTTAAATTTGTAAGATATTTATCAAAGTAATGTATCAACTAGATTTCCAAGTGTCATTGCAGAATTTTTCCTTTAATGTTTTAACTTCACGCAGAGAAAGGCTTTTGCCTCAAGTTGGAACATTTCTGCATCTTTAGTCATTCCTGTCCTTTATGAAACTGGAGGCAGTGTAGATTTCTAAATCTGAAAGTTTGTTTATGTAGTTAAGGCTGGCTTATGTTTTAATTCTCAGATCTCCTGAGCAATGAGGATACTGAGACAATGAATGATGTCAAGAGGCTGGTTCAACAGCTCTACACAACACTCCATATTGAGGAACACCAGCTACAAAAAGAGCGAGAACTTATTGGCCGTTTGGAGAGCCTTAATTCGCAGCTTCTTCCTCTTGAAAAGGTAAGGAGCATCATGCAGTAAAGAACAAACGAGGATGTCTTACAGCCAGTCAAATCTGACTTCCATTTGTATGTTTTGCAAAGCAAGTAGCTCTCTTTAAAAGTCTTTATTGTCTTTCTTGTTTCAAATGCGTACACCTTTTTATTTAGGGAAAATCCAGAATAGGAAATTTTATTTTTAAGTGCAATTTTTTACCCATCAAATGAAATCCAGGGATAGTTTACAAACAAAGTAACATTTTTCTTTCGTTTTTATTTAAAAATGTAAAATCTTAAGCAATAACTAATATATTGATCCATTGTTAAGTGAAATTTATGTAAACTTTTTGTCTGTCCATGCGGCTCATAATTGTGACCAGTGGGGCAGAAGTGTAAACCTAACACATAACTTGAAATGGTATTGAATAGATTCACTTTGAAGCGGCAAAGCTTCTGTTTTAACAAAGTATAAGACAACTCTCTGATATACAATAATTAAAACACAAACTATTTTTACTGTTTTCATTTTCTCTTTTCAAAATGACTGATGTGGATTGAGTTTTAATGGAATTAACAGGAATAGTAACTGTATACCTTAAAAAAATTGGGAGTCTCACAAGTACAGAAGCTGATAAGTGATGACGAAATCTGGACTACTGTACTTTCAATGACAGTAGAGCTTCTAAAAAACTGATATTTTTCAAAAAACATATTAGGTGTTTAGTTTTTTAATGTACATATAATCTTAGAACATGAATTGTACCCAAGACAATTCTTTACTTTCAAGTAAAGATGCATTCAGCAAGTTTAGAGCTTTAATTTGACATACCAACTTGTGCTACATTTTCTGCAATTGTAAGCAGTTCTGTGAGATTTTTAAAAATTTCTATATACATATTAACTTAAAAAAAGCTATTGTTTCTTGCTAATAAAAACATGCCATCATTCTAAAATAAAAAACCTTAACTTTAAAGATACCAAATACTGTATATTCTTTAAAATTACCATGTAAATAACAAATGTAATCCCATTAAAGAAGGGTATGTTTGGTATTTTTTTAATTCAGTTATTTTTACACTGTCATGGATTTTTTTCTATTGCCCTGTAAATTTGCACTTTTGGATGAAGCTGTATTAATAAAAAAAAATCCTTGTTCTTTCTTTCATCCGAGTGACTGCTGTAGGTGCTGTTTTTTTTTTTTTTTGTAAATTCCAAATTTGCAAAGGATTCTATGAAGCCAGTTAGAAGCATTGTGGAGAAAATATCACTGGCAGAAGAAAAACATGTCTGTAGATGTTTAGCAAGGTGTTGCCTTTTAGCTAAAATTATTCAGAAATACAAATACCTAACATGGGAAAATAAAATGAAAAATGGGATTTCTGTGGGGTTCTTTACAGTGCTTTTGGTGTTTCTAGAACACTAGCCATGGTTTTTTGTGTTGTTCAGGTGGAAAATATGAGGCTTAAGCACTAAACAGTGTGGCACAGAAGCTAACAAGATCAATAAATAAACTTACTCTAAAGAAAGCTTTCTCTTTGTTCATTTAATTGCATCTCTTTGCCTTCAGTTCCTTCTTCTTTTAATTTTGGATACATGTATATATGTGTCTAGAAGGTCATGGTTGATGATCTTTGAACAATCATTCCCATCTGTAACACAAATGGGCAGTAGTGCATGACAAAGCAAGCATATTACCAGATACTGTACAGTTGTGCTTGAAAGTTTGTGAACCCTTTAGAATTGTCTATATTTCTGCATAAATATGACCAAAAAAATCATCAGATTTTCACTGAAGTCCTAAAAGTAGATAAAGAGAAACCAGTTAAACGAATCAGACGAAAATATTATACTTGGTCATTTATTTATTGAGGAAAATGATTGAATATTATATATTTGTGAGTATGTGAACCTCTAGGATTAGCAGTTACTGTAGTATGAAGGTGAAATTAGAGTCAGGTGTTTTCAATCAATGGGATGACAATCAGGTGTGAATGGGCACCCTGTGTTATGTAAAGAACAGGGATCTATCAAAGGCTGCTCTTCACAACACGTTTGTGGAAGTGTATCATGGCACGGACAAAGAAGATTTCTGGGGACCTCCGAAAAAGAGTTGTTGATGCTCATCAGGCTGGAAAAGGTTACAAAACCATCTCTAAAGATTTTGGACTTCACCAATCCACAGTCAGATTGTTTACAAATGGAGGAAATTCTAGACCATTGTTACGCTCCCCAGGAGTGGTTGACCAACAAAGATCACTCCAAGAGCAAGGCATGTAATAGTCGGCGAGGTCAAAAAGGACCCCAACATAACTTCTAAGCAACTGAAGGCCTCTCTCACATTGGCTAATGTTCATGTTCATAAGTCCACCATCAGGAGAACCCTGAACAACAATGGTGTACATGGCAGGATTGCAAGGAGAAAGCCACTTCTCTCCAAAAAAAACATTGCTGCTTGTCTGCAGTTTGTCAAAGATCCCGTTGACAAACCAGAAGGCTATTGGAAGAATGTTTTGTGGATGGATGAGACCATAAGAGAACTTTTTGGTTTAAATGAAAAGTGTTATGTTTGAAGAAAGGAAAACACTGCATTCCAGCCTAAGAACCTTATCCCATCTGTGAAACATGGTGGTGGTAGTATCATGGTTTGGGCCTGTTTTGCTGTGTCTGGGCCAGGACAGCTTGATGAAACAATGAATTCTGAATTATATCAGAGAATTATAAAGGAAAATGTCAGGACATCTGTCAATGAACTGAATCTCAAGAGAAGGTGGTTCATGCAGCAAGACAATGACCCTAAGCACACAAGTCGTTCTACCAAAGAATGGTTAATGAACAATAAAGTTAATGTTTTGGAATGGCCAAGTCAAAGTCCTGACCTTAATCCAATCGAAATGTTGTGGAAGGACCTGAAGCTAGCAGTTAATGTGAGGAAACCCACCAACATCCCAGAGTTGAAGCTGTTCTTTATGGAGGAATGGGCTAAAATTCCTCCAGGCCAGTGTGCAAGAATGAGCAAAAGTTACCGGAAACGTTTAGTTGCAGTTACTGCTGCAAAGGGGGGTCACACCAGATACTGAAAGCAAAGGTTCACATACTTTTGCCACTCACTAATATGTAATATTTGATCATTTTTCTTAATAAATAAATGACCAAGTATAATATTTTTGTCTCATTTGTTTAACTGGTTTCTCTTTATCTACTTTTAGGACTTGAGTGAAAATCTGATGATGTTTTAGGTCATATTTATGCAGAAATACAGAAAATTCTAAAGGGTTCACAAACTTTCAAGCACAACTGTATGTCCAAATATATCCCAAGTTTTCCATCAGCTGTACAGTAAGTTCAATTTTCTGCAGCAAAGGCATTCATCCTCAATAGGCAGTATGTTACATTTTTATTTAGAGCCACGCCATACCTAAGGTCTGTAAATCAGTCTATTATTCTCTTTTTTTTTTCCTCAAGCTCATCTCCTTATCAGCTTATACAGGTAACTTTCAGTAATAAAATAGTTTTGTCATCTTTACCTTCTTGACATATCTATGGTATAAAACAGGGGGTTGTTTGAAAAAAAAAATATTTCACTTGCAAAAAAAGTTATAACCTGTACTTTTAAATAGACATGTAAATCGGTTGCAGCGGCATCATTCATGACCTAGCAACCAGTAACCCACATCCATAGACATGAAAGATTGTCATGCAGAAAAAACATTCAGTCAAGAAAACAACAAAAGTTAAACCTCACTTCTTTAAAAACACTGTAGTCTTACAAATATAAAATATAGTTTTGATTAGACTATATGGATACACACTTTTCTGTCACATGCAGTCCTCAGATGTGAATTATTATGCAGGAACATTCTCGGTTTTGAAGAGGTTATGTTTGAAAAGTTTTAAGGCCACTGTTTCATATTTCTTCTGGTGTCACACTGTTGGTAGAAACACTTTTGTTTTTTCTTTCTTCCCTTTTTAATTATAAATGCAGTATTATTTAACAGTGTTAGTTTCAGAGGCAAGGAAAGGTGTGCCTCAAGTGTAAAAGGATAACTTTTCACTTCAAAATTACCAAATGCTTTCTTTGGAACACGAAAGAACACCAATTTTGTAATGTTAAAATTTACACTTATTATTTAAATAGCTGATTTTTTTTTAAAGTAAACCTATGTATTATACAAACACCAACAAAACACAACTCATGGGAAGCCTCAGTTCTGACGAGGCAAGGTTAGACAGTGAAAATTCAACCATTCCTATTTCTCTTAGTAGAAAAGCACAATAAGTAGGGTGACTTGCTTATTCAAAATAGCACATGCTGTTTTTCAAACTTGTTCAGAGAATTGTCATTACACTTTTTGCTTAGCCAGTGAATTTAAATCAATTAGTTACATTTCAAATTACAGAAACTCACTAAATTTGCAAAAATGTCTGTCAACATACTTTGCAGTTTCTTCACTTACATCAAGAATTACACAACTATGCAACTAATGTTTCAGAAATGTTACTAATAAAACATAGGCATTTTATTTAAAAATGAACAATGTTTCTACAACTGTAGCACAGTTTACCAATGGTGAAGATTGAACCAGCAATACCACTGCTATTTCTGTAATGCTTAATTTTATTCTATTGCATGCCTTGTTTCATAGTGACTGCTCTTCCACCTAAGAGTAGCAATATCCACAATATGGGGAACTCTATGGGGCCTGCATTCATCTCAAAATGTCATTGTTTTCTAAACATTTTCTTAAGTTAGCCTAGATAATTTCTTGTATCTTATAAACCTAGGATATATTTGAGACAATTATGGCATACAATCACTAGAACACTTTGAACTTTTTAAATATAGACTAAAGATTCTTTATATTCAGTGTATATACCTTTACCATTGCAATGTTTCTTATTTACTGTATTGTAAAACTTGTAATAGCCTTAACTGTTACAGATGCTCTTTAAAATAAAGTGGTTTTACTGAACAAAGAGTACTCCTGTCCATAACAATTCTGTTGTATGTTTTAACACAGGTAAAGGAAGAGCTTAGTCGGAAGGCAGCTAAACGAACCACTTGGGTCCTTTGGGGAGGAATGGCTTATATGGCCACTCAGTTTGGGATTCTGGCTCGCCTAACTTGGTGGGAATACTCATGGGATATTATGGAGCCTGTGACGTACTTCATTACATATGGTAGCGCCATGGCGATGTATGCATATTTCGTCCTAACAAGACAGGTAAAAAATATACTTGCAGAAGGGTTTTTTATGCTTTGTCACACCATGTCCATTCTACCACTTACTTTACCTTTTTCACCCCACAAAGGAGTACATATATCCCGATGCCAGGGACCGACAGTTTCTACACTTTTTTCACAAAGGAGTTAAAAAGACCCGATTTGATGTAGATAAGTACAACCAGCTGAAGGATGCAATTGCTCAGGTAATAAAATCTATACATTGTGTAAGCACAGTATAAAAGTACAGTACACAAAGTTACATTGAAAGTAAGTGTATTAGTTGCTCAGATGGGGAAAATGTATCTTGACAGGCCATGAATAGAAATAAATAACTTAATTTGATTATGTCAAGGTGTACTATAGAAAATAAAACTTCCAAAAATGATCTTGCATTAAATGTAGCAGAAGTATTTCTGGCAACTGTTTTTCAAAGTCTTGGCTCATATTGGGGGTGCTACTGCTTTCACTGTAACATCAAAGCAGTAAGGCAGCCCTGTAAACAGCTGGCACAAGGCAGCAACAACAGGTTGGATTTTTTCCCTTTTATCATATTTATTATAATAAAAGTTAACTGTGCCATGAATTGTGTTGCTTCTTAACCTGTTAATACATCTTTTGTTCTTCACTAATTCACCACAATGTAAACTAGGATTGGTGCAACACTTGATACACACTCATTCACAGTCAGAGGACTGAGTCACCTCAGAGCAAAAACAGAAGGTATAAATAACAGAAGCAAATAATCATGAACTTCACTGATGTCTTCACTACAGATTTCTAGTTGTTTATGTCATAAAATGATAGAAAGATAACACTCTTTCAATTTCATGTTAAATGTTTACACTGTATTTTGTGCATATGCTGAAGATAATTTTCTTCCCTTTTTTTTGCTTCCCTTTTATTTTAAATGTCTTTGATCACAAGCTCTTTAAATGGGGTTAACTTTTTAAATAGCTTTTTGTAACTGCTGATTGTTTTAAAATGTTTACTTCTTTCTGTTGTGTTTTGCTCTAGGCTGAACTTGATCTAAAGCGACTACGGGATCCTCTGCAGCTACATCTACCTATTCAACAAATTAAAGATTGATGGATGAGTTATTTTTTCTCTTTTCAGAGACCCCCTCTCCCGAATCTTTCTTTCTCTATCCTGCCTTTCAAATGAAAACATGGTCAGAGATGCAGATTTTTACCTTCTAACTGCAATAAAAGTTACACCTGAAAAGGACATTTTTAATAAGTCCAACAAATGAAATTAGGATTAGCAAAAGACAACAAATGAAACCTCCAAAGTCATAACACCTGGACTTGACCACCTTGGACATAGATGTTGGCCCACAAGAGCATCCTAAGATGTTGAGTGTTGGTAAAGCTGAGGTCTGCTTCGAATTGATATCTGAAGAAGTAGGAGTTTCATTAAAGACTGACCAGAATACTTTTAACTAGCTAAAATACCCCTGCCCGGTTGCAAAAACAAACAAAAGATCGATAGGTTCATAAAGCCATATGATTCAATTAAATGTTGTTGTGCAGAATCTATGTTACCTTTTTGTCTACCTGTCCCTTCCATAGCCTGTCTTTATTTTTTAACATCTATGTATTCAGAAGCTGGGGTATTTTATTTTAGAAGATATTTGTGCATGGCTGTATGTTCACAAAAAAGCATGATGTAATCTTTACCAAATGGCCTGCTGGATGGCAGTAATTAATTTGAGCCTACTCCCTTAAAGACACCTGCACATCTGCCTAAAATCACATGTTAAATACACTCAAAGTAAGCTTTCTCACATGCACTCAACCACACGTCTACACACACCTCGATTGACTTATTTTGTCCAGCTGACCAAAAAAAATAGCCTCCACATTACTATCAAATAAGCCTGACACAGTAACTAGGCAGGATATGTATAACTTTAAAGCATCCAAATTAACCATTTAAAAAGTAGTTAATAATAAATGGCCAAATGGCCATCATTCAATCACTGATAGGCACAACATAAGTAGCCTGTTATAAAGCTGGCAGATTTCTTTTGTTCATCTCATTTTATACCCCACATGACCCTACTGATACAAAAAAACTCATAAAAAATGAGACCTAGACACACAATTCATGCTAAGTGCCTATCATATTTAAGTCATCCATTTATGAATTGCAAGTCAATTCATATGAGAGGTTTTTCACTTTTTTTGTTAGTACAGTCCAAGTAGTATTATCTTTATAGTACTTAAATGATTACGATTCCATAATTCCCTGTTACTCTGTTGAGCTGTTCAGTACTCGCCCCTGTACTGAGCAGATCTGGATCTTTAACAGGTTAAAAGGCTGCTTCTGTGTAGCACAATGTTGAGTTTCGAATCATCCATAAACACCAGATCTCTGCATATCAAATCGTACCACATGGCACAGACAAATACAGGGAAAGGGACTATGGTGAGTTATAGTTGCCTTTAATTACAATTAGAAGTAAATCTTAATACATTTCCTTTTAATTACTGGGAGTATGTGTTGCTTCCCATAAAAGGTTTGTGGTGCAAACCTCAAAACAGAATGTATTTTCTCTGCCCTTTTCCAGACTGAGTAGCTAAACATCATTTTTAATTTATTATCCTCTTTGATTTAACAGTTTGTCAATGTCTTAAGGAATGGCTTGGGCATTAACCCTATGTTTTTAAACACTACTGTTCAATCATTTAGAATCTTTATTGTTGTTGACATGGAAGATCTGGAGTCCTACTCACTTGTACAGCAGTGTTTTCTGAGTAAAGATGGTGCTCTATGGGACCCCAAAGCTTTTAATTCACATCACTAGACCATAACTAAGATCATTTGGTGTTTTTAGTAACATAATGGGTTCAGTCATTTGAAATCATTTTTGGTCTTAATCGTTCTGTATTTTTCTTAATAAAGGAAAGCCAAAATGCCAAATATAAGGTGGGATAAAAGTCTAACCTAAAGCATAAAGCTCCAACCTAAAGTGGAGTATCAGAGCTTTGAGTCAGAGTAAGGATATCCCAGGGACATATACTGAATCACATACATTTTCTCATTTGTGGTTAGAGCCTAAAATAAGTGCTGCAGTGCGCACAAGCCCAGTTACAACCGTTAATGTTGTATCTTGGCAAACTAGGTCATTAATGATATTGCATTGCTGTCTAATCTTTTGTTTAAAGTACAGATGTAAGGATGAATGATGCATAACTTAAAGTAGGATAGAGAAAAAAGCTATTGTACTTTCATAGTACTAAAACTATAAGATGCCAAAGAAGATGGTGATGTGTCATTTCTCAGAATGCTTTATGAAGCATTTTCTGGTTAGATTTTGATAACAGAAAAGTCACTTCCCCACCCTGACCCCCCTATGATTTCTCAGTCACTTTTAAGTCATGGCACATTGTTTTCAAAGGCAGTTTGCAACTATTATTACTGCCTTCTACTCAGGATCTTTTTTTTCCCTTAGCTATTTCAAAGTTAGTGTTGTAGAGTGGCTTAAGTGTTATAAAATTTTCGTGAACTTACTATTTTTTTCTCCATGCTGTGTTGAAGAAGGAAAACGTCTGTGTGCATTTGACAACTACTTGAAGAGGCTGTTCATGAAAAATTGCTGCTTTGTGCTTTTTTGGATGCAAACTTCAGCTGTAGTTTCTACTTACTGTATACTGCGGAGAGAGTTTTGTAAATTAAGCAAATGAATAGGGTCCCTGGATTTTACATTTTAATTGAAATTCATTTAATCTTTTTTGCCATGATACTTGTGGGAGCTGTAAGGCAATTTTTCTAAATACTGCAATATTATTGTGGTGGTGGTGAGAATTTTCTTAGTTTCTCTGTCTAAATAAACTTGCTTTCTTCCATTCTATATTTTTCCTTAGTTCTAATGTGTGAGTGCAGTTGACGCAAGCTTTTCAAAAACTTGTGTTCATAGTGACACATAAAATACAAGATGCTTCCAGTAACTGTGCCTTTCAGACTTGCATCTCCTTCTCCCAAATGCCTCTCCTGCTTCCCATCCTGTCATTCTTTGTCATGTTTGCTACTATTTTTATCATTATCAGTGTGTCTCTGTCCTATAATGTTGACATTTAATGCCCAGTTGTGATCTTTATTATCTGCTGGACTGAAGACCTGCTTGCCCTAAATATAAAGGAAATGATGAGGAGGTGGCTTCTTTTGAAAAGCCAACTTCAGCTGCTGGGGTGCCAATGTGCTCTTTATCCATAGAGGCCATTTGAGTCATTGAGTCAGCAAAATTCTAGTAGACATGATATATATATATAAGTACCTTTTCTTATATCACTGACTTGACTGATACCGAATTTCAAACAGCCGCTTCACACCCCCAAGGTGCAGTGAAGAAACACAAAAAAGGATAACAGACATTAAAAGTGTGTTCTTTCACGTCTTCTCAATATAACTGACTGGCTGTTCTTTTAGTTCAAGTAACATTATTTGTTAGGTTTCCTCATAATGGAAAAAATATGTTAATTATTTGTATAATTTTAGAAAAACTGAAATAGGTTTTATAAAAAAAAAAAAATATTGTGAGGAATGCTGTATCAAAGTAGATTAAAGGCCTTGTCTTTTTTTAGGGTGGGGGGAATAAGAATGTATTTGAATCCCCAGCAGTTATCCTCGGGAGGGAGACCGTGAAGGAAAAACTCTTTGCCAAAACTCGTAAATCTGTTGAAATGCCTTAAATTTTGGCAACATGCAACAAACTTAACTGTGAAGCAAAGCCATTCAAAGCAACCTTTTTTTTGTTCTACCAGAGGACTTAAATAATACTCTGTCCTTTGAAAATTTCTACTTGGATCTTGTTTCAATATTTGCTGCCCTCTGTTTTGGTGTTTTTCTGGTAAAGCGATGGAACATAATCTCTCTTTCTCAAATGGGTGGCAACAAATGACACCAAAAAATCATAAGCATGTGCTGCATCCGCAGATGGGAAAGAAATGTTTGCAACACTTCAGTCAGTAAGAGCAAATTATTTTCTCAAAACATTATAGCTAGTGTCAAGCCTCACTTCAGCTCCTTTCTCCACACACTCATGTACTCCTCAGACACAAGATTGTTGACATGTTTCTATAGTTCCTTATGAGTAACTGGGTGCCTTGTTGACATCCAGTCTAGCGGCGAACAGGGAAGCCATTTTCTTTAATAATGGCATGCTGGGCAAATTGAAGAAATGCACGTTTGTTAGGAGTTTTTTTTATTTCTATCTTTTTCTCTCTTTTTTATTAAATTTGAATGTGTGCATTATTTTTAAAAATTTTAACTTGGTTGTGTGCACAAAAAAGTAAAGAAAACATATATATATATATATATATATATATATATATACACTGTATAAGCAAAATTAAAAAGAATGGTAATGTCATTTTCTTGTTTTTTGTTGCCATCGGATGCAGAAATGTTTAAAAAAAAAAAAAAGGGAGTTTAAAACCAATGTAAAATCCTGTATCATTTATGAAATATGTATAAAAGAGAAATGTAATTCAGATATCAATAAACGCTTATCCAGTTTTTGGACTTTGCCTTCCAGTGTTATTCTTGATACTTGACAACAAGAGTGAGAATGATCTATGGATACTTAATGAGAATCAACTGAAAAGGTTTATTATTCACAGATAGATTGTACATTTGAAAAGTCATGAAACTGTTTACCTGAATTTCAAAAATACCATCACAATAGCTTTAGTTCCAGTTCATGTTTTGGTGGCAATTTTTTTTTTTGGTCTGTCTACATGAAAGAAGTCTTCTTGTGCAGCATTTCTTGTTGCTAGCAAGGACAACATAAATTAAATGGTGGTTGTAACACTAACTGAACCAGTAGATGCGTTGTTTCAGACTAAGCCTGAATTAAACCACTTGCTGTTTTAATCATATATACTGGAAGCACAGTTTTTGGGGCGTTTGAGACCCAACAAATATCCACAATCTATGTTAAAACGGAAATGCACAGTGAAAACACGCAAACAATGTTGCTGTTTATGACTGCTGTAATAGCTCCACTGAACACAATGGCCTTGACCTTCTTCTGGTCAGATCCTGACTATCCTACCTTATCTAGTAAACACATCCTCTTTGTAATTATGTGCATTTTTTCACCCTCATTCCCCAGGCCACTACACTCTTGGCACAAAACTATTTTTTCCAGCAGATTTTTTAACACTTCACTTTTTTTCATTTATGTATTTTCTTAACCAATTTTTCACATTGCTATAATCAATTATTATTATTATTACTGTTTTCTTGGTTTAGAAAAATGCTTCCTTACAAAATTGGTGCTTCATTTATGAAGCAGTTATTAAAAGAGCATACTTGTACAACTCGGATGCCTTTCTAAAATGATTAATAATTTTATAGCTTTTTGCCAGTTAAATGATACATATATGAATATCCCAAAAAAATTTCAGTTCATAATTAGTCAAATATGCAAATACTGCATATAAATAAATGGAAATGATCAGTTTTATAGTTCTAGATCATTTTTAGTCTTCTAACTAAATTGTGTTTTAGTCAACAAAAAATAAATTTAGTTGAGAAAAAGTAAATTGGTTTTAGTCGAGTAAAAGTAAATTAGTCGGTCAAAATCAGATGGATTTTTTTTTTTGAATATGCACAGAATATACTGGACCTCTAAACTGCTATACTAATTTTTTACACTAATTAGCCAAACCACATGCAATGATTATTGAACATAAAATAAAGAGTAGATGTAGAAAGGATTTACTCCAAAAGATCTTGGTCAGATAATGGCATTTCAGGTCTGTCATCACAGTTTTCTGGCCTTCAACATGCTTTAGTTTTGCTGCTATAAGATTTTACCAAAAAAAGGCTGGACAAAGCGGCACACATTTAATTTCAGCACAGGGTTTAGAAAGAATGAGATCATTACGGAGACAGATTTAAAATAACGGCTAAAATAAAAATTCAAACATTGCTATATCTGTATTGTTAAATTGGTGAATTCCAAAATAATATAGGTAATTTACATTTAAACAAACCCTTAAAAGCTGTTTTTGTAACAAAATACTTTTAAAATATAGTTTGTCTGAGAATCCCTCTGTTAGGTTTGCAATATTTGGTATTGTAAGATTTATATTTATATCATTAACTTGTTAAAACTAAACAGTAACATGTAACGGATGGGTCAGTTTTTTACATTAATCCAGTATTTCAGAACTCTTGTAAAAGAGCCTTTGCTGTGCTATTTCCAAAAGTCACATGAGTGATCAGACTTTGCTATTGCTTAGCCATTGTGCAAATCTGCAATTACAAAAGTAACTCGTAGTCAGTTAATCCTAACTGAGAGACGACGCACTACATTCACTAATGTACCATTCTAATATATGACGCAAGTGCTTTTACTGCATTCTTATTTTATAGGTTATGCTCGTAAACATTAGTTTGTCCTCAAAACCAAACGAATAACACAAATTTAAAGTTTGCAGATTCGTATCCAAGAATGAAGCAATGCTGTTTTGCCATATTGTACATGTACCTATCTTATTAATTGGCAGATGCACTTCAGGCACTGAAATCCTAAATACATTTTATGTTAGTTTCACGAATGGATTTGCTCATTTCATCAGTAATGTAGACAAGTCAAATATCCACTTCATTTTGAAACTTGCCTCGATTTTTAATTGCTACAACTGTTGTCGTTACTGCCTCTGTGCCCGTATGTGTATGTGGATGCATGCAAGGTGGTGTTACCTGCAGCACTGAACTGTATACACCAGATACAAAATAGATGGATGCGTGGGCAAACATATGTAGATATGCTCATTACAATCAAAGAACAATGCAAAGCTTCTGTTCCATTATTGGGAGTGTGTAGGACACTGTATTAAAAGCAATTAATACCACCATCATTTCTTCTGCTGTAACAAATGCATGACACTACAAGCTAAACAGCTGCAACTCACATCTGATTGCACTTTCAAAGCTACACAAATCTATTTCTTAAGCACCTAGTAAAAGGATACAACTGGCAATAACAAAATCCTGTATGTGCCTGTGTGCTGGCTTGTTTTTGTTTCCCATTAATAAACATGTTTTCCCCATCGCATTTGATGCATTATTACTATCAGGGTGAATGAGAGCCAGCGGTAACGGTATTGGCTTCGAGCAAGTCACCACCTAGATAACTTTTACATACCTTGGCATAAATTTCAGGATGGTGTGTCTCTCAGGTTTGTGATGTTCGTTCCAGTGAGCTTCATTCCACATGGCTTAAACTGGGTTTTATTTTTATCAGTGTTGTAATTAAAGTTGGTCCAACTGTCTGACCACTTTTTCGCCTGTTAACCATAATGGCCTACATAGTGGAGCAGAGTGAACCAGAATTCTGGTTGACATGATGATTTCCTGATGGTGCCCAAACTAGTGTTATCCAATTACAAGCGTGTATACAAGTTTATATATATATATTTATTGTATAAGGAACAGCCTAGACACACGTAAAAAAGGTTTGGGGAAGCCACCCGTATAATATTTCTAGCTGCAAAGGTTTCCTTTGAATTTCAACAGAGTAGTTGATAGTACAGAGTCCAAGACAGAACTGATGAAGGTTGGAAAAGATGGCGATTTTAAGTGGTCAGACAGGAAGTGATGTTGGGTGACCGGAAGTGATGTTTTTCTGGCATCAGCCTGGGCGCCGGAACAGGAAGTAATGTTCTTCTGGGTGCCGGAACTGGAAGTGACGTACTTCTGGGCACCTGAAGTGGCTTTCTTCTGGGTGCCAGAACTGGAAGTGACGTTCTTGGTTCAGATAGGTTTTCCCGCGGCTGGTCTGTAGAGATAACAGGAGAAGGTTTAGTGCACTCCGTACTCCCCTGGCCGGGCGTGGAATTACCTTTACTTGGTCCACACAACGTCCCCCTACTCACACGTGTGTGACATGGTCCCCACAACGTCCCCCTACTCGCACGTGTGTGACATGGCCCACCCCCCTCAGCCCAGACCCATCGGGTCGGGCGTACCAATCCAAGAAGTCGTGGCATCTAGAAAGGGCTTCGGCATTGGCTTGCAGAACACCCCAGTGATGAATGACCGAATACTTATATTGCTGTAGATCCAAAAACCACCTCGTGACACATGGATTGGACTCCCTGTGCAAGGCCATCCACTATAAGGGCACATGGTCTGTCACAAGAGTGAATTCACACCCCAGGAGGTAATATCTCAGCTGAGTAATCGCCCATTTAATAGCCAAAGCCTCCCGCTCCACTGCTGCATACCTAGTTTCCCAATCCAACAGTTTCCGGCTCAGGTACATAACGGGGTGTTCAACTCCATCAACGCTTTGGCTCAGTACGGTTGAATGCAGCCTCTGATATATCATCCCATACCATTTGAACCTGCCTCTTGTTTATCGGACGGGGCCAATTCACAATGGCATCTATTTTAGAACACTGTGGTCTCACCATACCCCGGTCCACTAAATATTTGGCCTCAACCAACCCAAAATAACACTTTTTCGGGTTGATACGAAGCCCAGCTTGTGCCAGTGTCCGCAATACAGCTCCAACCTGCTGTGTTCCTCCCAGGTGTTGGAATAGATGACAACCTCATTCAAGTAGGCAGCACTATATGAATTATGAGGACGGAGCACTTTATCCAACAGACGTTGGAAGGTCGCAGGTGCCCCATGTAATCCAAATGGGAGGACACGATACTGTCTGTGACCGCTAGGGGTGCTGAACGCTGTCTTTTCCTTAGCGGAGTCCATTAAGGGAACCTGCCAGTACCCCTTAGTCATATCTAAAGTAGTCAAAAATTTGGCATGTCCTAGCCGCTCGAGGAGGTCATCAACTCGCAGCATCAGATAGGCGTCAAATTGGGAGACTTGGTTAAGCCGATGGAAGTCATTGCAGAATCTCCAACTTCCTTTGGGCTTACTGACCATAACAATAGGACTGGACCAGGAACTATAACTTTCCTCAATCACACCTAGTTCCAGCATTTGTCTGATCTCCAACTCCACTTCAGCCTTTTTTGCTTCAGGAATTCTGTACAGGCGTTCTCGGACTATAACCCCAGGTTTCATTACAATATCATGCGCAACCAGGGAGGTCTGACCTGGATTTTTACTGACTACCTCAGGGACAGACAGGATAACTGCCTCGAGCTCCTGACGTTGCTGGCGAGTCAAATTGTCTCCGAAATTAAGGTGTAATTGATGAGCAAAAAGAGGTTCGAGCTGTCCGGAGGAGGGTTCGTAATCCCTGTCCTTCCACGGTTTCAGCAGATTGATATGATAAATCTGTTCGCTGGGTCGACGATTCGGTTGTTTCACCAACTAATCGACCAGCCCCTTCCTCTCCTTACTTTCATAAGGGCCTTGCCAATGAGCCAATAATTTGGAATGAGAGGTAGGAACTAAAACCATGACATGGTCTCCCGGGTGGAACTCCCGCAGAGACGTACCACGGTTATAGCATCAGGCCTGAGTTGCTTGCGCCTTTTCCATGTGCGTTTTCAATATGGGTCTAATTTTGCTCAAATCTATCGCATAGCTGCGTGATGTACTCTAATATATTTGTTGACAGGAGGGCCTCTTCCTCCCATCCTTCTTTTAAAACGTCTAATATGCCCCGGGGTGGTCATCCATATAGCAATTCAAAAGGTGAGAACCCTGTGGAGGCTTGCGAGACTTCCCGATATGCAAAAAGGACGAGGGGGAGGAGCTGATCCCAGTTCCTTCCGTCCTCATTGAATACCTTTCACAATATCTGTTTGAGAGTTTGATTAAACCTCTCTACAAGACCGTCGGTTTGAGGATGATATACCGAGGCCTTTAAATGTTTTATTTGAAGTAGCTCGGCAGTCTCCCTGAACATCTGCGAGGTGAAAGGAGTCCCTTGATCAATCAGGATTTCTTTAGGGATTCCGACATGCGCAAATACCCCTATTAATTCCCATGTGATAGCTTTTGAGGTAGCTGAGCGCAGTGGAACAGCCTCTGGAAACCAGGTCACATAAACTACCAGGACCATTATATATTTATGACCTCTGGCTGAGGGCTCTAGGGGTCCCACCAGGTCGACCCCAATACGTTCAAAAGGGATATCTATTAAGGGTAAGGGGTCTAGAGGAGCACGGCCCCTCCTAGGAATTTGTCTCAATTGACATTCTGGACAAGATGTGCAAAAGCAGCGATCCTCCTCCTTAATCCCGGGCCAAAAAAATCGAAGCTTAATTCTCTCAAGTGTTCTTTCGGGGCCCAAATGGTCTACCAGCAGATGGGTATGTGCTAGTTCACAGACCTGTCACCGGTAAGTCCGTGGTACTAACAACAGCAACCTCATCTGTCCCTCATGCTCTGCCACCCAGTATAACAGATAATTACTGAGCACAAAGTGAGGACCCTGTGGCATCAGATGTGAGGTGCGCTGGCCATCTATCAGAACGACTGCATTCTTTGCAAATTTAAGGGAGTCGTCATTCCATTGCTCCCTTTTACATGAAGCCGGCATCTGCCTGAATTGAAACTGCAGGCGTGAGAGAGGATCGGATTCAACCTCAAGGGGTGGGGTTTCATCCCAAGCCGTCTGAGCGCTTGCTGATGATGTCTCAGGTTGCGACGTCCCGGGTGTTTCTTCGTTATCACAAGAGGCCGAAGTCCGCTCCTCAGCCGGCTGTATACACGGCGTGGAGGAAGTTGAGGGTGCTGAATACGCATCCGTGACTAGACCTAGTGATTGAGGAGAAGAAGTGACTGTATTACCGCTATTTATGTCGGCAAAATCTCTTCCTAGTATCACGCGAAAGGGAGGATTATTTGTCACTGCCACCATCAACCTTTTCATTACGCCGTCCTGACATATATAGCAGTTGGCAGATTGATAATACCGGACGTCCCCGTGAATACAGGTAATGCGGGTCTTATTCTTACACCATTGTCGCGGTAACATTAGATGGAATGCAACAATGGAAATGTTACTTCCAGAATCAAATAAAGCGATTACTTTAATTCCATTGACTAGCACTTCTCCCGTATGCAAACGGGCCAGTGGATTAGCAAGAGCGCACCGTGCCTCCTTCCACATCACCCCGCAGACCCCTTTGTTGCTTCGCAGGGCCTGCTGGTGCGTCCCAGTGTCCACTCGAACATGCTTCGCATTATAGTTGGAGGACTCTGTATTAGGGAAGCAAGCACACCTGGGCTCACACGAGTCCCGTTCTGACATTCCCAAGCCGGTTTACGCCTTAAGGTGATCTATTGTCTCGCTAGCACTCCCAGGCTAGCTGGGCGATTTTTCCGGGTAGGCTTTGGAGCAATAAAGTGCAGGCCACCTGCTCCACTATTTGGTGGCTGGATCTTTCATGGGGTTGTAGCCAACCAACCACCTTAGCCCATAAAGCCATGGCCTGTTTCTTGGTTGCCTTAGCAGGGTTAAATGTCCAGGCCATTATGTTTCTCACCTGCCAGCCTGGGTTTCTCCCACCTTTATTAAAGGGCTTGCCCTTTGTGGGATATGATGGGGCAGTCCCCATACCCGGGAGGTCATAATAAGCACTCAATGCGTTCCCTGACGCACTTGGCTCTAGTCTGTGGGTCCCGGGGCTATTTCTCCCCAGACCTTTAACAGGATGATGGGTCGAAGCATACTCAAGCTTTCCCCGATACCCTCCGTTCTTTCCAGGAGGCCATCATCCTGCCGACTACACCACTGTAAAAGGAACAGACTCGACACACGTAAAAAAGGTTTGGGGCAGCCACCCATATAATATTCCTAGCTGCAAAGGTTTCTTTTGAATTTCAACAGAGTTGTTGATAGTACAGAGTCCAAGATAGAACTGATGAAGGTTGGAAAAGATGGCGGTTTTAAGTGGTCAGACAGGTAGTAATGTAGGGTCACCGGAAGTGATGTTTTTCTGGCATCAGCCTGGTGATGACACAATTGTTCAACACAAATATTATGTTTAATACTCAAGACTCTTGACTTACTTTCAGACTGCATGGGTGAGAGAATGATTACAACATATACACAATGTGAGAGACAGATTAATTCTTTACCATTTGTTTCTGAAGTAGTTGTATCTGCAACTAGATTTTGATTTTACTCAGTTCATCATGATCCATGTCCTTACTGTATGTATTTTTCTCATTTTTAATTTTCTGTATGTCATTTTTTTCAAAGATATTCTTATACAAAGCATGCACATTTTTGTGTAAATAAAAATGAAATACAAATGCCGTAGGATTTTTGTCTGCATGGTGCCTCTTGTCTTTGTAGTAATGCGTACTAATCCTCTGGTGGTGTCAGTATAGCACTTTGAACCCTTTTTTACCATGTCACATGTTCACAAAATACAGCAAATTGTTCATGGAGCTTCATGAGAACATCACAACTAACCTCCTCATCTCTCTTGTTTGATGTGGACTGTGTACCAGAAGGGGCATGTGTGCTTGCAATGGGCTACTGCGCAACAGTTTAATCTATCAATACAGGAATGCTTAAAGTAGAGTTTATACATTATTAAATATTAAGTATTTACATACTTATCTCCTCTCCAGATGAGTGGTCAGACATCGTGTTCTTATTCAACACATCACATGGGTCAACCTCTCGTTGCTCAGGCACGTTGCAACTGATCCATCAAAAAAGAAATACAGTATATGAAAATTGAATAATAAGGCCTCTGAAAACACACCTGACACACACAATGCACATATCTCTGCAATGCTGGTCCTTTACCCACAATGAAGTGACCACTGCTGCATCTTGCCACTGGTTCTGAAGAGGTACTTTCCCCTTCAATGCTCTCAGAAACGGGGTGACAGTCATTTTGCTGGACAGCCAGCTCTTTAGCTGGGGTGAGGTCTGGACCCCACCAGTTTTTTTTGCTCCGCCTTCTAATCTATCAATAAAACAAATATGATTGAAACTGTTTATGCTATCATAGGTAATATTTACCAGTTTAAAGTATATTTTTGTTCTTGACTTTAACGTGTTCCCAGGTCCTGACTGTGCTTATATTTGATCTGCATTATAATGAATAAATCATTAATTCTGTACTGTGGAAATTTAACGTTGTATACAAACAAAAAAAAAAAGAAACAGTTACATGTTTAATTTGTCTGCCCCTTTTTGCCGGCCCTCTTTTCGAGTTTTGGTCACTTTTGCGGTATTTCCTTTTGTACATATTCATTCCTTGAATTCATCATAACCCTCCAGTAAAACTTCTTGCTCAGCCTGGGAAAAAATGGAGCTCTTTCTTATACTATCTCTATCCACCAATAAGCAACTTGCCAATCATGTTTTCTAGTCTCCACATATTATATACCTAGCCGGGACACCCAAGAGGACCGGAGGAGGGCTTATGCCTCCTCCAGACCATGTGGGAACAACCACCCTGATGGACGTGGGGACCACGGGTACAGAGCTTTGAAGCTCAGCCCAGTAGGGGCCCGTGGTCACCGCCAGGGGGGTGCCCCGATGCCTACGGAGCCCTGGACCTCAGCACTTCCGCCACACCCGGAAGTGCTGGGGGGGAAGAGGATCAGGGACACCCAGAGTGCTTCCAGGTGCTGAGCTGGTACTTCCGCCACACTGGGGAGTGCCGGTGGAAGATTGTCGGGAGGCACCTGGAGCACATCTGGGTGTTTATAAAAGGAGCCACCTCCCTCCGTTTGATGACTGGAGTTGGGTGGAAGAGGACGGAGCTCGGAGGAGAGGAGTGGAGGCGGCGAAGAAAGGCATTGTGTAAGGGCCTGGACTTGTGGGTGATTGGCGCTGAGGCACTGGGTTTGTGCATGTTTATCAGTGTAAATATTCTGTAAATAAACGTGTGGTGGTGCATATAACGATGTCTGCATGTCTGTGTCCGGGCTGCTTACCACTATATATTTACACACACAGGGGGTCCTCGGGTTACGACATCTTGACATACGATGTTTTCAGTTTACAACGCTCACTTACATGCTCAATTGAGACGTGAGTATTTCAGCTTACACCATTAGCATCATACTTACAGACTACGTGGGCGAACTAGTTTGGTTGCGCACAGCGGAAGAATACGTAGTAATGCAGCTTATGAGTGAGGGAGTTGGCAAACTGGTTGCGCACGATGGAAGTACTCTGCGTTTGAGTGAGGGAGTTGGTGAACTAGTTTGGTTGTGTGCGGCACAAGTGTTCCGTTTGTGTTGTTTTGTTTGCCGACATTTTGGCCCTTATCATGGCTCCTAAACGAAAGTCAGAGTCTTCAGATGGTAGTGCTTTGAAGAAGAGGAAAAGCCATCGCGATGGAAGTCAAATTAGACATTGTAAAGAGATCAGAAGGAACAAATGTAAGGATTTTTTTTTTTACACTTGTTTTTTGTCATTTTTTCTGTTACTACAGTACAGTACATTATATTTATGTCCTTTTCCTTTTTCCGTGGCTTAGTTGTGTTTTTATGTTCTACATTATGATTTATATATGGGCTTTTCAAGCAGTATGACTGAATCCGACTACACTAATCTAATCCTCAAGTTCATTTGGAGAACTGACATAACCGGATAAGTTTAACTGCCATTAGCTGGTCCAAGATGAGGCTTCTGATCTTGGATGATTTAAGCAAAGTATGGAGAATATCCCTTCATTGTCTACTGTATAACATTTTCGTTTTGTTTATTTTTGGTCAACTATGATTTTAAAAACATTAGTCTTAGTTTTTGTCATTAAAGGCACATTTTATTTAGTTTTTGTTACTTTTTTTCACAAAAAAATGTTGTTGAGGAGTATTTTTGTTCTTAGTTTTTATCTAAAAAATTAACACTGTCATGCATGTAGTTAGGATGTGGACAATAAAACCTAAGAAGACATTATGAGAACACAAGTCCTCACAGTGGCAGTGCAGGGGATTCAATTCAAGAACTCCGAGCTTGTCTTTTGATATAAATTTTTAATTGATTAATGGCTTAATTTTATAGTGAACTAGTCACCATACGGCTAGGGGCATGTCAACATAGCATCTCAAAAATTGCTTACCGAAGCCTAGCCATCTTCACTAGATTAGCTAGATTTTTATATCAATCTATTTAATAAAGTCAAATACTGTAGTTAATTAAAGTAACTAAATATCCATTCTGGCTCACTTCCATTTTAAATTTGTTTCAACTCTTGGCCTTTTTAATCAGTGAAGGAAAGCTGATAATTAATTCTCCACAAGAATTATTTGGGAGGAGGTGTGACTGCTTGTTTATGAAACACTGTTCCCATTCTGCATTCATCCTATAAATATTGTCTCATAAATTTAATGTGTATCATACACAAATATATCTTCCTGGGGGCTGCACTTACTTAGCGTTTTTTATTCTTACTCTTAAAAAGTGAATTTCACCTTGAATTTATTGGTTCAAGTTATTGCCTTTTCATATGCATAAAAATGCGATTTGTTCATTATTGAAGTAATTTTTCCAACAATGCAAGAACATTTTAAATCATAACTACACATTGTGGAATAACTGGTTTTGGAAATGGGGCAGTGCATGGAGGATTAATTTTTGCAATGCGCAAGACTACAAAACAAGTACACCCTAATATGTATAATGAAAGTGTCCTATTCTGTTAGCTAATGGCAAGTATGTTTTGAGATTTTTCAGGTAAGGGAAACAGAACTTTCAAGTTACAGATGTTAAAATCACTAATTATGGTGCTGGAAGATGGCAGCATGTTGTATGTTGAAATTTGATAATCTTATTCTTCAAGAAAATTTTTCAGGAAATTTTAGTTTTCATTGAAATTTACTGAATAGAACATGCTGTACACCATTTCTGTAATTTGAAAAACTCCCATTTAAAAAGCACTGGCAAATTTTCAATCTCTTATCTTAAAACAGAGAAACATTATTTGTGACTTCAACATACCAGTTAATTTACTGTTTCAAATTTAGCTTAAGAAAGGTTTTTCCATGTATGCTTTCTTATATTAACTGCTAAATAGCCACTTCTGATGGTAAAACAGTCATGAAATGCAAGTCACTGTTGTTTCAGCAGCTAGCACAAATCTCTGCAACACTACCACAGTTCCTCCTATTACTTAACTCGTACTAAGTATGTTTAATGATCTTTATAACTGCAGAGGTAAAAAGTGCATGCAAGGAAAAGATAAATCACTTAATTTGTCTAGAAATGTAATGGAAGAGAAAGGAGCTCCCTAGGCATGGCTTTGTAAGCTGTGAGCATATAGTAAATAAACATGTCACCACCAGTTCATACTTGAACGCAATGCTGCTTTTATAATAAGGCATTAATAAACACCTTAATAAGGCATTTTTGGATTTATTTTAAAAATCCTGCCACGATCCTTCAGCTCTTTATTGCAACCCCCCAGAGGCTTGGGACCCCCAATTTGGGAACCACTAGTCTAAACAAAGCAAGTCAAGGTTTGTTTTGCAAGAGAGCCAGAGAAGATTGGAAATATTAGCTTTTACTTTAAAGAAAGTGGAATAATATGCTGAGAAAAAGGAATCAGACGAGTGGTCCTGTGTAATCAGAAAGATGGCAAGAAAGGCTACTTTAAAGAGTCAGACCTTTGGATTTATAATTACGGTAATATTAAGAAAACTGAATATGTAAAAGATTTCAATTAAGTTAATATATGGTTAAAAAGTATCTTTATAGGGCTACATGGTGGCGCAGTGGTAGCGCTGCTGCCTCGCAGTAAGGAGACCTAGGTTCGCTTCCCGGGTCCTCCCTGCATGGAGTTGGCATGTTCTCCCCGTGTCTGCATGTTTCCGGTTTCCTCCCTCAGTCCAAAGACATGCAGGTTAGGTGCATTGGCGATTCTAAATTGTCCCTAGTGTGTGTGTGCACCCAGCCCAGGATTTGTTTCCTGCCTTACACCCTGTGTTGGCTGGGATTGGCTCCAGCAGACCCCGTGTGACCCTGTAGCTAGGATATAGCGGGTTGGACATTGGCTGGATGGAAGTTTCTTTATATATAATATGCTACCATAGCTGTTCGTTTGTCTGTCCAGGATTTTAAATCACCTGTAGCTCGCAAACTGTTTGACCCATTGACCTGAAATCTGGTACACATATACTATGTGATGTCTACTATCCGCTTTCGGGGTGATGATTGGCCTCCAAGGTTATTCTTCTTTTTATTTTTATTTTATTTTATTGTAGAATCAACTCTCTGCAGCGGTCAGCTGGGCAGGCGTGTGGCGCATGTGTACGGGTGCTGTTCTCATCCCTACCACCTTCACCATCACTTCCCCTACCTCTTCAAATCTTAAATCATTCTTGAGGCAGATTGAAGACTTAAGTGTCAGCTTTAGTGAAAAATTAAGAAAAAAAACATACTAAGTAATTGCAACACAAACACTGACCTAATCAGTTTTAATGCGAAAAGATGCAGACGAAAGAAGAGAAGAAGCGGGCCGTTAGGGTGGAGAAAAGAAGAGCTGCTTAGGAAGCAGCAAGTGTATCAACCTGTGAGCAAACAAATGCTAAACGTACAGAGAAAGAGGATGACAACTATGAATGCTCAAGGCAAGTGTAACGTGCAGTGCGCCGTTACTGGTATAAATATAATCTGCAACTAACACGTAAGCCCTTTTTTAGGCTGTAAAGTCAGTCAAAGAGGCATTTTAACAGGACAAATCCCAGTGTTCCTTGTTTTTTTTTTTTTACACCTGTTTTCTTTCAAAACTTCAATGTAATTTTACATCTTTTATTGAAACAAATCAGATGTGCTGTCGTCATCTAAGAATATAAGGCCCCTATTCATTTTACTGTACATGTGTCTATTTTCATCATCAAAGGTTTAATTTTTGTCTTCACCTGGTTCACGAATAATTTGATTTGCTTACTAATTATATAAACAGCCTTTTGAAAATCTGACAGCTATAGAAAAGTATAATTAATATTGTCTGTTGAGTAAGACTGACTCTAATTAGCTCAAGTAAATGGTCAGTGATTTCTCTGTTACATAAACAAGCTGCCTATCAGCAGTGTAGTCTGTTATCTTTCAGCTGTGAACTTAGCCGGAATCATAAGTAAAAGTCACTATTCCTCAGATTTCCAAATTAAGAAAGGCAGGGTCATGTTTACTGATGTAAAAATATTGTCATTAACAGACAGGGTTCACTTCCTAGGAAAGGACTGGATTTTTTGTTTTTTTAATCTTGCAGCATGTTTCACCTAATTAACTGCTGACAATCTCAAATATTCTTTTGTTGATTAGCAGAACGTTACACTTAGATGCTAGATTAATTTTCAAAAAATGTAATTTGTCAAAGGCAATGAAACAAGGATAATGCAGAAATCTTTTACCTTTTAAAACATGTTGCAAATATTGCACTGATCAAGACTCCTGCTGACAATCTCAGTTTTGTGAATTCTTAAAAAATTACAGTTAAAATCTCATCTTGAATCTGATGCCTTCCCATTTAGATTTGAGAGCAAAGAAGGAACTCGTTCTGCATGGGATGTTAGTCTTTCACACGCCCCACTGACTTCAGAACAGGGTTGCACAACATTTCATGGGCCAGATTAGTCTTTCAAAAGAGTCCTGCATCCTGCCAAGAACACTAAAGACTGCCTTTTCATATACTGTATGCTTTTAGGTTTTTGGACATGGATATAATATGTGACATAATTTATTGCGGACACAATCAATTTCTCTGCAAATCACTGAATGGCATGTGGACGCATAGGGTTAGAAAATATTGCAGTTTTGAGCACATGCCAATTTTTCTCCTCTCCCTCATGTTTACTAAATAACATGAATGTTTTTGGGATGTGAAGTGTGAAAGGAAACTGCAGTACTTGCTTGGAAACTGAAGTATGTGATGAAAAGTCACAAAAACACTGGGAGAATATGAAGATTTCATATACAGCTAGAATATGACTATTAGGCTCTGTTGCAAGCAGTTTAGATTGTTATTTGGCTTATTTACTTTGAAGAGCAAATAACACAACATAAATTAAAGCTAGAATATTGCATTCTCTCCTGAAGCTGCATAGTACTATGTGTCCTGTAAATCATCTTTAAACTTATTACTGTTTAAGAATGTCTGCTAGATTGTGAAAGAGATATAAAGGAAAGGAAATGCAACCACTTTTTGCAGTTTGTGCTGGTGACAGCTTTAAGGCAACTATTATTTTTATATGCTCTGTAAATACAACTATTTGAAATGTTCTGTGTGTGACACAAATGTGTTTTATTAAGATGCTGTATAAAGATATGTAATAGTATAGGATCACACTCTTTAAATATTGTATTGCCTATGGCATAAGGTTTTTAAATGTGAATGGGAAATTTTAACCCATGGTGAGAAAGCAAACAAGTGAAAATGAAAGCAGCAGGGAGAGGCATATGTCATGCATGGCATAAAGTAGTACCAGGGAAAAATAAAATGACAGTACAAAAAGAACAATTAGCACCACAATACTTCCTTCAACATCTTCAATATATGTAAGTGCTAAATGCCTATCCATTGCTGACATTTGATTGTGATTAACAAACAAGTGCCCTTGAATATCCTTGCTTATAATGGAAAAACAACTAGAACTAGACCAGCAGCCAGCTTAGTTTTCTTAATGTTAATGGAAAAGTGACCAGTCTTTCCATTTTTTTTTTTTTTTTTTGATTCCACACACATTTTCTCCAAGCCAAAACGTTGTTTTCCTCAGCTGTTCCGTTTCAAGCTTTAAATACTCCTGGGGAGTGACAGCCTTCTTTTACAGTAAAGCTTATCCAAAGAATAATAATGGCCAACATTCAATAGTCTAGGCAAACAGAAACACCCTATCCAGGTAGCCAAAGCTGCTTGTAGCCTGTCTTCCTTTCCACAGACTAAGCACTGCTGTAGCAGCCCCTTTCGGGGCACTAGAATGGCACAGCAATTTCCTAGATCCATTTATCCCCTGATAACATGCCAGGATAATAGATGGTAAGAACCACATTCCATCTGTGCAAGAGAGGACAGAGCCGACTATACTTCCTTAGAAGATTGGCGTCCTTCAACATCTGCAATAAGATGCTGCAAATGTTCTATCAGACGGTTGTGGCGAGTGCCCTCTTCTATGCGGTGGTGTGCTGGGGAGGCAGCATACAGAAGGACACCTCACGCCTGGACAAACTGGTGAGGAGGGCAGGCTCTATTATAGGCATGTAGCTGGACAGTTTGACATCTGTGGCAGAGTGACGGGCGCTGAGCAGGCTCCTGTCAATCATGGAGAATCCACTGCATCCACTGAACAGGGTAATCTCCAGACAGAGGAGCAGCTTCAGCGACAGACTTTTGTCACTGTCCTGCTCCACTGACAGACTGAGGAGATCGTTCCTCCCCCACACTATGCGACTCTTCAATTCCACCCGGGGGGGGGTAAACATTAACATTACACAAAGTTATTGTCTGCTTTACCTGCATTTTTATCACTCTTTAATTATCAGTATGCTGCTGCTGGAGTATGTGAATTTCCCCTTGGGATTAATAAAGTATCTATCTATCTATTATGTTATATGGGGGAGTACGTTTCCACTTCAAGGCTGGAAAATCACTTTCAGGATAGTCCTGCTTGCATTCAAGAACTATAAGACATCCAAAACAAAAGCTGACAATCATCAATAATACTGCTGACCACTTGAGTATTTGGTTTTTAAGCAACATTATGCATCAACCAATCAATGTGCACAATTAAAACTGCAATCAATTGGCCAAATATCTCATTTGCATTACGCTGACAGTAGATACAAAACTGTCTTGTAACTGTTGTAACTTATGTGACTACACAAACTTGATAGCCCACACATCTGGAAAAACAAAAGAAGCTTTAGGGCCCTAGTGCTGCTACCTTGAATTAGAAAGGGCAGGCTGTGTAAACTTTGGTTTGTAGTTATACTTACGCAAAGCAAAACCTGATTCTGAAAACAGCTACAGTATGCTAAATGTCTTTATAACGTAACTAAAGTTTTGTATCTTTTTTTGTCTCACTTTTTTAATCAGGATATATATTTCATATGTCATCATCACACTATTCAGAAATTTTAGTAAGAAAAAACAGCATTCAAGAATCAAATCAGTGTCTGTGTACTGTTATGTAGCAAGGTTACCTAATGGATTGTAACGATGTGGAGCAATATTTTTGGTTTCATATAAAGATAACTTTGTGTGTGACCAACAATAGTTTCTGTCTTTTGCCCAATGTTGCCAGGATGGGACAGGTTCCAGCTGACTGTTGACTCTGAAATAGAAAACAGTGCTCAGGAGAAGTCACATTTACATTTTACCTAAATTCATTCTAATGATTCCAATAAGCCATGTGATTTAGAAAGTGGATGAGTTCCTCTGAAAATCTACTGTATTTAAACAATTAAATGACTCTTCATTCAAGTCCTCTACTAGATATCACCTTTAAAATATATCAGCACTTAGAAGTAAATTGTTTTATTGAAACTATTATTTTTTGGAGGTGTTTTACACTGATTTACGCAAATGTGTATTTTTAGTTTGTTTTGAAAATAAAATCTCATAAGGAAGACAGTGACGGTAAATGTTAACGGAGGGAACATCCTGCCTCCCTATCGGGCAAGGTCAGTGGCTATCATGACATGTTTTAGATAAGGATGGTACAGACAGAACAATACAAGGATGCAGGGAGCTGGCCATCCTCTGAAAGGTGACCAGAAGGGTAGGTCAAGGTCTTGCTGCAGCACACCCCATCCCCTTCAAGGCCTTCCGACCCCCATGATGTCAAACCTTCATTTGGAGAGATTAAAACCCAGTCTTGTCTCCAGAAATATCATAAACTAAGAAGTCAAGAATCAGCTGTATGCTTATCATATGCTATTCAAAATGGTTTGCTTTGCCTTAATGATTTTCCTTGTTGCCCAGGACTTCTCCCTCACAGCTGCCATTGGTAAGTAAATTGCTCTTCCAGTTGTGGCACAGCTTGTTTAATGAGAGGGCAACAGTTGGGACAGATACAAAAGGGCACCAATGCTGGTGAAAGATGGGTCAATACAAGAAAAAAAAAAACTGTTCCACTTCACAGGTTGCATCTTTAGTTTTATTATGACCGGCTATACCTCGAGCTGAGTTTTGGAGAGTAAATGTTAAAAAATTTTGGACTGATTATAATTCATTAATGCAGCTATGCAATACCCGGTTTTGTTTCCCTCAAAGTATTAATACTTGAAGACCTTTAAGACTTACAGCAACCTGAAGTCGGCATTTCGTGAATACACAGTTCTTTATAACGGAATAGAGCAAGGAAGTTTGCTAATGATGACACTTTTTCCTTGGAACTATTTACAAACGGATAGTTAAAAAAACTCACCTAAAACAGATACATAAACAAGGGTTCAACAAATAACGCAACTCAGCCAGAAGCCTTTCAATATAACAACATCGCAATTACAATCTCGCTCATGTTCAGTTGCAAAGTGGCAATTGCCCTCCGAAGACCATTGGACGCTCATTTGGCGATCGATACGTCTATCAAGCAAATCTCTTCATCTAATTGGATTGATTTAATTGTTTTACGAACGCCCGGTGTGGAGACTGTCCAATCAGCCTGCGAGAATCTCCTATTGCGGGCTGTACATTGGTCGAGCGGGAAAGCAAGCAGACGTGGCGTAGCTTATTGGTAATGTTCATCTGGTTTAAGCTTAAATTTATCTCCGGTCTCTTCCTTTTATTGAAAAAAAAGCTTTCTGAATTTCAGGGTCAATCTGGAGACAGTTGAAAATGAAGAACCGCAATCTATCCGTTTTCACTTTTTAGCAGGAGTCTGTATTGATAGTTTAGTGAGGTAAGGGAGTAACAAGCCCGAAGACGGGTATCTGGCAGCCGCTGGCTACACTCATGCACACACCCACTCTCATTCTAATCCACCCGCGTTTATTTATCAGGGAATGTGGGTGAGAAACAGAGATATGACTGTAATGTTTAAGATGTTATATATTTGGTGTGTGTAATTATAAATCGCATCTCCCAAGGTCTATTACAAAAGAACAGAGTACTGAATAATACCTAGTACATAATTACAATTTCTAATTTAATGCGCAAGCAGATTGAATTATTTGCTCCTTCATTGTTGATTCAGATATGCATTTTAAATCTTGGTTGTGGATTCCAGTGCACTACATTAACACCTGTTCTGTTCCAAATGTTCTGTATTAAAAATGTGTTTGCTTATCTTTTACTTGAAAAGATAGCAGCTTTTTGGCACAATGCTTAGAGATTACAGCCCCAGCATCTACAGGTTAGAATTCTGGCCTGGAATTAGTAGTTTGCCTATTGTCTTAAGACTTGCATGTTATTTTGATAGAATTATTTAAATTGGTTCAATATGAGTATTGAATTTACATATATGAATATGCTATTCAGTAGGCTGGTGTTCTGGGGTAGATTTTGAATTGTGCCTGATGTTGATGGTATAGGCTGTGACCCCTCATAACCTTAAACTGTATTAAGCAGGTTTGAAAGTGGATAAATGTATACAGTAGATGGATGAATTGTATTACTAATATATGCTTTTATACGGTTACAGATACATTTGTGACAGGAATCCATCTGTTTAATGAAACTTCTTAATCCAGTTGTAAGGCTGTAGAACTCGGGAGTTTATCATAGCAGAATAGGAAGCTAGACAGAAGTCATATTCAAATGGGGTGTCACTGCATAGCATGCAACACTCATGCAAACACACGTTTATGTTCCTCTCCTTCATGCCAGTTCCATTTACAATCATGAATTAATGCATACGTGTTTGGGATTTGGATGGAATAACCAATGACATAGAGAGCTACTGGGCTAAGACTGAAACTTAGTTTCCTGGAGCTATGAGGAAGCAGCACTACCCACTGTGCCACTGAGCTAATTAGACAAAAAAAAAAAGAAAGACTTAACTCTCTATCCTTTCAACATTATTGTGAAACGAATGAGTACAAATCCAACAGAGAGTAATTTTCTCAGAGTCCTTGAACTTGCAGGTCTTTCTAAGCCAAACTATGCAACAGATAACATTGTCACTTAATGCTACAGAGAGCATCTTCACTTTTTTAACGTTGCAGCCACTTGTTCTTTACTGTGTCATGAACCTTATTGATTGATCTGGCATGCTAATGCAATTTGAATCATTTTTTATTTTCTTTAATAGGAGCCTTTTTTCATAAATGCCTGTTCACATGTACTATAGTGGCTAAGACTGAAATTAAAAAGGCTTGTGTTATATTTTATTATGCTCTGTGGTTTAATTTCAATGCTTTAGCCTGCATCCACAAGAAAGAATGTTCAGCCCCCACCATATCTTCAATTTGTGATACTAAATAAGCAAATTAACCTATCTGTCCTCCAAATATTTATCTGTGTAACACTGTGAAAAGAATATGCATGTGAAGGAATTCATAAAAGCCTAATATCAAATGCATATTGTTTAAAAATACAGATGATATAAAGGCCCCAGCCTTCCAGGTATTTTATTTTATACTTTTTCAAATAATAACATTTCATTTCACTTTTTCTCTCTTACAGCCTTGGACCCATGCTCTGCATATATCAGCCTCAATGAACCATGGAGAAACACTGAGCATCATGTAAATGACTCTGCCGGCTCTCCAAAGTGTGACAGCCATATTAATGGGGAGTGGTATAGGTTTACTGGCATGGCAGGGGATGCCATGCCCACATTTTGCATTCATGAAAACCACTGTGGCACCCATGCACCTATCTGGATGAATGGCAGCCACCCACAGGAATCAGATGGGATCATTCAAGTACAGGCTTGTTCCAGCTTCAATGAAAACTGCTGTTTCTGGAACACTACAGTGGAAGTCAAGGCATGCCAAGGAGGGTATTATGTGTACAGGCTTCCCAAACCCAGTGTTTGCTTTCATGTCTACTGTGGCCGTGAGTATACCCTCAAAATAAAATTACAGGACTGTAAGACAGCAAACCCCTATACATACATGAATTTAATGAGAGTAAATTAATGTCACATCAGCCTCTATACCAGGGGTCTCCAACACGTCGCTCGCAAGCTACCGGTAGCTTGCAACCCCTTTCCAAGTAGCTTGCCAATACATAAATTTGAAAACTTGATTAGTCAAATTAGGGGTGGGCGATCTTTCCAAAAAATCATATAACAATCCTTTTAACACAAAATCACGATCCACAATCTGAATTGCAATCTGTCTTTTTAATGTGGCATACATTTAAGAGAATATCTAGATTCAAACTACAGATTCAAACTTAAGACCTAAGTAACACTTTAATTTAAATATCAAACAAAGTTGAATTCAATTGTTCTCTCGTTTGCTAGCTACTGTAAGTGGAGTTAAGGAAAACACCCCAAAGCTGGCGAGTGAGTGAGGAAGGCCACTCCCCTTGCCCCACTGTATCTCTCTTGGATTTGCATGAATAAATTGGTACCACAAGCGAACTATAAAACATAGCAAAATGAGAGAAGTCACAAAATCAACCGGAATGTTCAAGCAAAGTATAGAAAAAAACCTGATTTAAATCCGTTAAGTAGTTCTCTCGTGAAAAGCAGACAGACATACAGACAGCGAGACATTGGATTTTATATATTAGTAAACCTTCAAAATAATGTGCAGTTAAAGTCTAAACAGCATTCTCAGCATTTCTGGAGCTTAGTAGAGCCAGATAACTATAAGAATCTTCACCAAGCAGCTCTGAAAATGTCTGCTTTGTTTGGGTCTACATACCTCTGTGAGTCATGACATGAATGTCATGAAATCAAAGTTCAGAACAAGACTGACAGATGAACATTTAAATGACTCCATAAGAGAGAATCTAAGTGGTTACACTTCACCATACACCTCTCTTGTTGACTCCATGCAGTGCCAGTCATCACATCACACATGCAGCTGGACATGTGAATACTCTTGTGAAGTGAAACAGTGACATGTAACAAAATGACAAATGAATAAGTAATATCTGTGTATTTGTAATTACATTGTTTTGACAGCATTCATGTTTTAATTCAATAGTGTGAAATTTTCACACTAGAAAATACATATAGACATACAAAATGCACTTGCAGCTGAACTAAATATTTTTTGTGATGTTTTAATGCAAAGTGTGAGTTGTGGGCACCAACATTGTGTAAAATGTTCAGGCAAAACAAGCTTATTCAGTTTGTTTGGGTTGAAATAAGCTATGAGAATAAGCGTTAGAAAACATGTGTAGCTCTCAGGGGAAAAAAGGCTGGAGACCCCTACTGTATACATTGTCATTATTAATTACATTTCCAGATGTTTAGATGCTTATTCTTAACGGATTTAATGAATCAGTGAAATACATAACAACCATGTGAATGCAATGACGTGTAATGAAGTAGCATAAGGAAAAATATCTATTCATCCATTCTCAAACCCACTTAGTTCACTTATAGGGTTACAGGGTTCTGCACTGTAACCCTTCAGCATTAGGTACAAGGTAGGAGTCAACCATAGACAGAGAAGAATTCTTTTCTGTCATTCAGAAAAGGCAAAATTTAGTGTCACCAATTTACTTAACACACATCTTCATGATGTAGAAGGAAAAGCAGAGTAGCTGGGAAGAACACTACTGAGAAGATGGTGACTGGTCGGGGACTCAAATCCAGTGTTTCGGAGTAACGCATTGTGACATCCTTCAGAAAATTATTGAATCTTCAAAAATTGAAACAAAAATTCAGTTGGTGTGCATTTACAAAGCTGTCATTATAAGTTTCATATCTTAGTAATTTGTTTAATTTAAAATGTATACATGATCAGGGAATATTGTAGGTATAATAAATAATGAATATAACATGGTAAGCTTTTCATTAGATTTAGTCATTTTTAAAATTGACTCACCGAAAAATATCTGGGGGCTTTTACAGAAGCTTTACAGTTGCTGTAGTTCAAGAAATACAGCAATGGGTAAAGACATGATTAAACAAAGCTGGAGACTGGAGTGGGGAGGTGCCATCGGCAGTCAGACTAAATCCTACAAACTTTGTGAGGTACTGAAAAAACAGCTTTATCGCCATACAGTGTGAGGTGATGAGTGGCTAATATTTTGAAAACCCTGTTCAGGGATTCATCGTGGGTAGCTAGAGTTGGGCCATGCACAACAATGTCTTCCAAATGGATAACCAACCCAGGAATCCCAGCAAAGACTTTAGATATCACCTTCTGAAAACAGCTTGGGGCAGAGCTGAGGCCAAACTGAGGCCTGCTGTAGCGAAACACCCTATTGTGAGTGACAAAGACGGTCACATCTCTGCTTTCAGGGTGGAGAGGAATCTTCAGGTACACCTGGTGAATGTCCAATTTGAAAAATACCTTGGAGCAATGGAACTGGGTAGTGAGTACCTCAGTAGGTGGCAGTGGATATTTACCTGGTATTACTGCTTTGTTCATGACCCTGAGGCCAATACACAGGCATAAACCACCTGTTTTTTTTTCTTCACTATCACGAGGTTTGAGAGCCAAGATGAGGCATTACACCCACCTGGAGGGGTTGGATGACAGGGCATATGGACGGATCGAGCAGTGGTTGGTGATTAAAAGCAAAAAGACAAACCACCCCTGCGAAAAGAGCTGGTCATAGCTGAAGCTATGGCGAGCTGATAGTGATAACAGCAGACCCCTCAGTTTCTAGGAATGTAAATTCCAGATCTGTGAATAGCTCCAGGCCTAAAAAGTTGACACCAATGTAGGCGATATGGAATGTGAAGTTGGGCAAGTACTTTTGGCCATAGCGTATAAGCAGGAAGAGTTTGCCAACTAGTTCAGAATCAGAATCAGCTTTGTTGGCCAAGTATATATACAGTACACATACAAGGAATTGGACTCTGGTTTTACTTAGTATGTCCCTAATGCTGTGATATTGACTTAAGTGTTCATGAGAGTGATGGTCTGAGGAAAGTAACTGTTCATATGTCTGGTAGTTTTGGCGTACAGTGCTCTGTAGCACCTAACAGAGGGAAGTAATTGAAAAAGGTTGTGACCAGGGTGTGATGAATCTGCAATGATGTTTTCTGGCCGTTTCCTGACTCGAGATCTATATCAGTCCTGAATGGAGGGCAGATCAGCACCAATGATTTTTTCTGCAGTCCTGACTGTCCGTTGTAATCTGTTCCTGTCCCGTTTTGTGGCTGAACCAAACCAGACTATGATAGCTGAACAGAGAACAGACTGGATTACTGCAGAGTAAAACTGGATGAGCAGCTCCTGAGGCAGGTTGAACTTACTGAGCTGACGCAGGAAGTACAACCTCTGCTGGGCCTTTTTGACAATTGTCTCTATGTTTGATGCCCACTTCAGGTCCTGGGAAATTATGGATCCCAGAAACCTAAAGTTTTCCACAGCAGACACAATGCTGTTGAGTAGTGTGAGGGGGGGCAACACTGGGGGGCTCCTCCTGAAGTCCACTGTCATCTCCACAGTTTTAAGCTTGTATAGCTCCAGGTTGTTTTGACCGCATCAGAGGGCCAGCTGTTCAACCTCTCTTCTGTATACAGACTCGTCACTATCCTTGATGAGGCCAATGATTGTCATATTATCTGCAATCTTCAGATGACTGCACCTCTTGAGGTGCAGTCATTTGTGTAGAGGGAGAAGAGCAGAGGAGAAAGGACACATCCCTGGGGGGCGCCAGTGCTGACTGTTCGTGTGCTGGATGTGATTTTTCCCAGTCTCACTTGCTGCTTCTTATCTGTCAGAAAGTTTGTGATCCACTGGCAGATGGGTGCTGGTACAATGAGCCTAGTGAGTTTAGTGTGGAGGACTTCTGGAATGATAGTATTGAACGCTGAGCTGAAGTCCACAAACAGAATCCTAGCATATGTCCTTGGAAAGTCGAGATGTTGCAGGATGTAGTGCAGTCCCATGTTGATTGCATCATCCACTGACCTGTTTGCTCGGTAAGCAAACTGTAGGGGGTCAAGCAGGGGGCCCGTAATATCCTTCAGGTAAGTCAACACCAATCTTTCAAAGGATTTCATGACCACAGACGTCAAGGCGACAGGCCTGTAGTCATTTAACCCTGCGATGGAAGTTTTCTTGGGAACCGGGATAATTGTGGAACGCTTAAGGCAGGAGGGAACTTCACATAGCTCCAGCGATCTGTTGAAGATCTGTGTAAATATGGGGGCCAGCTGGTCAGCACAGACTTCGTTGGTCCATCTCTTCACTGTTTTGACCACAGGCTTTGCAGATCTCAGGTTCTGCCTGTAAGTCGGGAGCAGATGAACCAAACAGTGGTCAGAGAGTCCCCTTTTAGTACTTCATTAACTGCATAGAAGAGCACAGAAGTAGAGAGAGAAAAAAACTGTTTGACAGTAGTCCAGTTAAGCAGAGACACGGCCGCCCCAGTGTCCAACAACAGAGGAAGACACACACTGTCTTACTGCAAAGTACAAGTTTTAAAGGTGGGGGCTGTGGAGCTTACTGAGATCCCAAACATTATGGGATCAAAAATGCAAACACAGGGTGCAATAGGAAAGTGCCAATGGAGCACAATAAATAAACAAATGCAGTGACGCAGTAAAAGTGACTGAAGCACTCAGATTATGCTATCAACAGGAACACCTCACACTGCCATGTTGGATGTTCAGAAAGTACTGACTGGGAGTATAGTATATATAGCAATTTATAGTAAATGGAAAATGCCATTTATCACATTATGAAATGAAAGCATACATCTAAACATGATTGACAGTATGATATTTCCTGCTTTTCTAAAATATGAATGCATGGTACTCTTGATCAAATATTTAAATATGCTGCCCATTACATTTTACCATAAAACTCTTCATATCTGTATTAAATGCTGCAATATGCATTTTTTAGTTGTTTATTTTTTTAGCATCACAATAAGTGCAATATTATGTTTTAGTAAGTTTGCATTTTATTCTTGATTCAATTTTATAATTTGTTGATATTTTTCTAAAGTACTAGTAATACATGTGCTGTATGTAAAATTCTTTATATATTTCAATATACAGTATTTTGATAAAATTCAAAACATATTGGTAATTTTTCAGCCTATAAACTATGGATATTTACACAGTGTACTATTTATTAATTTACTAAACCCATTTTTTCTGTTTATGTTTGTAGATTAAACATAACTGTCACACCAGCATTACCATAAAATATACAGGATATAAAACATGTTCATGGTTCCCATTTTAAACTCTTGCCTTTGACGTTAAGGTTAAAATGGAAGTGGCATTCATACTCATAATATTTAGGTCTTTCCAAAACTTTAATGCTACTTTCATAAGAATACTGTTTTTCATTATTTTAGATTTTTATGAAATTTGTGATGAATCAGATTGCAAGGGCACCTGTCTAGAGACCGGAGAGTGCCACTGTATGACAGGAACTACTTTGGGACTGGATGGGCAGACTTGCTTGGGTGAGCATTATGAAATTGTTGAATAATAAATGTTTGACAGGTTATTAAGGTCTTCCAGTCCTGGCTGTCACAACTGAATATGTCTAATGGTTTGCTTTCATTTTTTAACCTTAATTTGCCATCTTGCTGCTGTATTTTCTGCATCGAGTCAAAATGATCACAGTGTCCTTCATTCATTAATTTTCCATACTTGGTTTTTCGCTAGTAACACAAACTAAGCAAGGTAGACCAGACTCCACTTTCTCCGGCAACATTCTTTAATTTTTACTTGCAGATTTCCTGGCGTAACCAGACCTAATCTTAGTGATGCGTGCCTAGAACATTTCTTCCAGGATTTGTCCCTATGGATTCCTACCTATATTCACATCATCTGAATGTACAACACCTGACCTAAAATAGCCAGAAAACATAAGGACAATACCAGCTGAAAAGTGCATTGATATAACCCTCAGGTCTCCATATAGTATAGTAATCTGTGTTTTAATGTCCATCTGTGAAAATTACAAACATGAGTAGAGAAAAGATACACTCTAGGAAAATATTTTACTCAGATGAAGTATATTTCATTAAATGTTCATGAAAGTGGGAAGTATTAACTGTATGTTTTGCCTTGCACTGGGTATCACTGAACAGCAGGATATTAATATATACTGTTCTAGCCTGGGCAATCCTGGTCTTTTTTTATATAGGCATAATATTAATTGCATATGCAAATTGAATACTCTTAAGTTATAGCCAATCATTATATTAATGATGTCATAATTATATAACAACAACAACATTTATTTATATAGCACATTTTCATACAAATAATGTAGCTCAAAGTGCTTTACATGATGAAGAAAGAGAAAAAAAAAGACAAAGTAAGAATTAAAATAAGAGAACACTAATTAACATAGAATAAAAGTAAGGTACGATGGCCAGGAAGGACAGAAAAAACAAAAAAAAAACTCCAGACAGCTGGAGAAAAAAATAAAATCTGCAGGGGTTCCAGGCCAGGAGACCAACCTGCCCCCTCTAGGCATTCTACCTAACATAAATGATCAGTTCTCATGGAAGGACTTGATGATGACGGATGATTAGGTAGCCATCCTACATAAATTGGCACCAATCACAGACTACGGCTGAGTGTAGTTTATAATCCTTATTACACAGTCATGCAGTAAGAGCAGTTTTAAGTTAAAGATTTAGCTGCTGGGCTAGCAGTATTTTTTTTAGACTGAAGAGGATTCTGGAATGCTTACAGAACCACATATTATTATAATAATGGTCAACCAGAGTTTACAATACACCAGAAGGATTGCTAATGAATATTAAACATACATTTCTAACAGAAAAAAGAGTTATTCTAATGACTGAAATTACATTTGGTAGCAGCTATTTAAAATCATAAACCATTACATTTGTAGTTCCAGTTTAGCCAAAACTATGCACAATGTCATTTGAAAGCTGTGCTGAAGAAGAACTAAGCAATGCATTTACATATGAAGTGGGAAGTTGTTCTCCTGACAAAGCACATGACTTACGCTTAAGTTTTGCACAGTAAACCTAAGGTGTGCAAAATAAGCTGCTGGTCTGTTTTTGCAAATTGTTCTTCAAATTGAGATGTGACTCTGAAAGTGCACCTTATTTCACAATTCCCATTTAAAAAAAAAAACATGCAACTATGAGAAAAAGCTAAAATCCTCAGGTACACTCTGATTAACCAATCTTATATTTCTTTCTGTTTTTAGATGTGAATGAGTGTGAAAAGGACAATGGTGGATGTGCAGGAATTTGTGTCAACCTGAAGGGCTCTCATCGCTGTGAGTGTGGGGTTGGACGGGTTCTCGGACCAGATGGCAAGTCCTGCAATGGTAAATGGCTGATTAAGGGCTAGAATTGCATTTGTGATGGGCATCTTGAATGTGATGCCTTAGATGTGAAGTTTGACAATAGAACCATCTATGAAATGGTCTGGGAAAGAGTGTTGATTTAATAATTTACTTTTTTAAATGTATTGTTTTTATGCCTTGTAAAAGGAAAATCAATATAAATTTTGATACAATATTTTCTTTGTTAGACCATTGTTATCATATGCAAATAAGACGCCTTTGACTATGAAGCCAGGCGCTTATACTGGTAAAGTAACAGCAAACCATGTGACACAGTGGCTCAGTGGTTAGTGCCACTACCTCACAGATCCAGCATCTTGGTTTTAAATGTTGTGCACAGTCATTGCCTAGTATAGTTTGAATGTTCTCTCCTCTTCTCTGGCTACTCTAGTTTTCATCCCATTTCCCCAAAAATGTGCATATTATGTTAAATGACAATTCTGAATACAAAATCACAAGTGATTAGATCCTGCAATGGACTTGCACCCTGTCCAGGCCTGTTTCCTTCCTGTTTGAGAATGTTATGCTATATTGTATTTGTCTGTTTACCTTTAAATTGTTCATAACTGAGTAATACGCACAGTATTATCAATAACACTCCTTCAATCATGCCTTTAAATCGTTCATTTTAAAATATAATTCATTATTTGCGTTTTATTAATGTTTCTCAAGTCAAGGTGCTTAGACATTGCTCCTGGCCTCACTAGGACCTTCTTGCATTGCCATTGAATGGCAATCATTCTTCCTGTTTGTTCACAGAGATTGAGGGCTGTCACAACAATAATGGAGGATGTAGTCACAGCTGTGTGATGTTGGAAAATACCTACCAGTGCCAGTGCCCACGTGGACTAACTCTGTCAGAAGACAGGCACACATGCCAAGGTATGATTATTCACAGGCATATTTTTCACTTGACACAATAAACCTGCTTATCTCACTATTAATTCTTTATTGTACACATTTTATACATTCTGAATGACAATTCTCATTTCTATCTGTTATATCTTTTATTTCATAGACTATTTTATTTTATGGGATAATGATGATAACAGCTACTGTATTTATGTCTTTTTTATATATGTGGGTCACAGAAGCAGAGGGCCACTCAAAATGTTTAAAGTAAAACATAGTAAACAAATATATATATATCAGATTTTGACCAATATTGCATTTCTGTCTCTGGATAGAAATTGCTTTGCTGACCTTTTCAACCAAAATACACCATTGCACCTCAACTCAATTACTTCTTTTAGAAACAAAAGTTCCGTACTGCAGCTACCTGGCATTTATAAATTGCATTATCAAGGCTTCTTGTTTAGGTGTCCAAACAATCTTCTAAAAGGGAGAATGTGGAGTGCTATATACAGATTAGATTGATCTTCCTGCCATTTGCTTTCTTCTTTACACTAGTAAACTGATTTCTGCAGATGCTCCCAACTACAGTATGTAGTTTGAGCATAACATGTCTTAACTCAGCAGTTTTTACAATGTAATGTTTTATTTGTCTTTTTTTAATTACTTCTGCATATTATCTGATGAATGCTGTGTATACATAAACCCTAAACTTCTTGTATGTCAGTATAACCTATACTATACCTATACTATATATTTACCATTAACAGCGCACTGCATGATAACGTGCAGTGAATACAGTTGACTTGAGCATTCCTAGTTTTCATACTCTTTCTCTGTACGTTTAGCATTCGTTTGCTCAGAGGTTGATGCACTTGCTGCTTCCTGAGCAGCTCTTCTCTTCTCCACCCTAGCGGCCCGTTTCTTCACTTCTTTCGTTGACATCTTTTCACGTTAAAACTGATTAAGTCAGTGTTTATGTTGCAATTACTTAGTACGTTTTCTTTAATTTTTCACTTAAGCTGGCACTTAAGTCTTCAATCTGTCTCAATAATGATTTAAGATATGAAGAGGTAGGGGAAGTGACGGTGATGGTGGTAGGGATGGGAACGGTGCCCATACACATGTGCCATACGGCTGCCCTGCTGGCCACTGCCGAGAGTTGATTCTACAATAAAATAAAAATAAAAAGAGGAATAACCTTGGAGGTCAATCATCACCCCGAAAGCGAATAGTAGACATCACCTAGTATGTGTATACCAAATTTCAGGTCAATAGGTGAAATGGTTTGTGAGCTACAGGTAATTTAAAATCCTGCACAGACAAACAAACAGCCACGGTAGCGTATTATATACAGTATAAAGATAGCATGTTATACTTTGTATTTCTGAATGTTGCATTTTGCACTTGTCTGCATTAAAATGTTTTTCTGTGCTTGCACAGTTTTGCATATTGTCCAAGTCTTTGTTGTCATTTATACATTTCACAAGATACATCATACTGTATTTGAATCTGTTTCAGTGATGTAAGGTTAAACAAATAAAAGTACTAGTGCAGTTCACAGAGGAATTATACTGCTCATCTTTGTGTGTACAGTAGATCATTCTCTTTTTATCTTACTTTTGTCCATTACTTGGCAAACAATCTAGTTCTGTAAATTTCTTCTAATGCTGTTTGTTGCCTTCTGCCTTTAGGATTAGCCTTAGATGTGAAAATGTTTTGAATGACTTTTGAAAGTGTAAGTAAATAATATAATGTGCTTTGCTTTTGGTTACTTCATCTACTGCATTTGCCTGTTGAAAAATTTCTAACACTCATTTTGAAATGTCTACTTCTTTTAAAGCCTTGCTGGCTATGAGTTACTACAATGTTGTTGTACAGATAGTCTACAAGTTTATTTTTGTTGAATTATTGTACACAGGATTGAGGCAAGGTTTGTTGTGTATGATTACTAAGGCAGGCAGGTAATCTGCAGCATACTAGTAAAATTAATTATATTTAATTGCCCCCGTTCACATCAGCACAGAGGGGCACAGTCTGTTTTTTTTTTTAAAAAAAAACGTAACATATTTCTGCACAAAAATGCACCATCAATGCGTTTGTTCCTTATAATCAAACGAAGTTCATCCTAAGTCATTCTGTAGCAACCATCCTTTCATGTATCCTACAGATGAATTTGGCTACATGTATGCTCCATGTGTGCTATGGAGGAATGCACCCAACATACTGTACTCACTGTCTCTGATACATATTTTGGATTGCAAATGCCATCATAGCCCTGTGACGATGCAGATTCACTGCATACTCCCATCTCGCTTCTGGGAGCCCTGAACCCGACACCGTCGGTAATGTTACCGATGAGCACAGCATTGAGGCACAACAAATAGAGCAAGGGGATGGTGCAAAAGTGCAAAGTGCTTTTATTTTAAACCAACAACAAAAAGAAACAGTGTTCAAATAAATAGTGCAGTGTTTCAAATCTTTTAAATAAATAATCCATAAAAACAAAAGTTGAGGTTAAAATCCAATAGAAAAAAACAATCCTTTAAAATGAGGTTAAACAATGCTGGAAGCAGTCCCTTTAAAATCCAAAGCCCGGTGTCTTGCTTTATCTGGCGGCTCCCCTGCTTATCCCATACGGGCTCCTCAACAGGGGAGTCGCCCTTCCTGCAGCTGACCTTACTACTGTCCAGTTGCCTTCCGTTCCCTGGCTCCATACGGCTACCTTACCGGACTGAGACTTGGGTTCCTCAATGGCCAGGTCGCTCACGCTGAGGCTCACCTTCCCAAGACTCCACGACTCCCATTGCCTTCTGCGAGGAGTCATCCATACTACCGGTCACTCCAGCTCCTAGAAATAGTTCAGCTGGAGTGACCACTTCCAACTGCCCCTCCTCTAGTGTCGGTCAAACACTGCTCGTGAGGGGCTCTTCAATCCAGCTACCTGCAAGCACTCGCTCGCTCGCACCAGCTTTCTCCTTCAGCTTCCTGCCTTCTTCCTCACTCCCGTAACCGCCATTTTTTTTTCTCTTTTACCTTCTTTTCCCAGCCGCCTCGTGCTACTCTTTATAACAGGGACGTGATTCATCTGTGGCAATCAGCGGCTTCCGGGAACAATTACGGATGCAAACGACTCGTCACCTGTGCACTTAAGTGAGACTCGTCCACACTGCAAATCACCCCAGGAACCAGTTCAACCACACATCACTACACACCCTCGATAAGTCGCGAGTCCGGCGATTATTTATTTTAAAAATGGCCCTTTGACATGAGCTGTGGCCCCACTATATCACAAGCCCACAAAGCAGGAATCGCATCAAAAGAACATTCCCTCACACACCACATAGGTCAACAAAAGATCTGCACCTGATAGGAAATGACTGCTGTGATTGTTTTTTTCCCCATCAGAGAACTTTATTTAAACATCAAGTGGCAGGCAGATACATACAGAATTAGCACATGAAAAGACATAAATCTATGTATATTAATGTAACCTAAAAGTATGTGTTTACAAACAAGAAAACACATGGAAAATGCACTTGTATTAATGTACATCTCTGCAAACACACAGGTGTGAACGGTCCTTAAAACAACTTTCTTTCTTTCAGAACTACTGGTAATGTTATTTCAGGTCCAGATTTGTTTTATTAGTCTTCAGTCTGCTTGGTACCTGGAACACATCTATTATTAAATCCTTTAACATAGAATTGTTTTTAACTCTATCTTAACATTGCACTTATTTTTTCCTTTACACATTATGTTTGTGTCTTTATAGTGCCAGTACAGTGTAAATCAAGTGGCATTGAGGTGGTTGTTCCTAAAACACTTGTCGGAGGTCTGGAGCTCTTTCTTTCAAACAGCTCCTGTAAAGGAATCTCAAATGGCACTCATGTCAAGATCAACTTCAGTCTGAAGACCTGTGGCACTGTGGTAGAGGTGAGGTGGTAGTTTTACACTAGGTACACCTGGAGAATCATTAGAGTACAGTGACAAGCCTTTTATTATATGCAGCATGTTCTAAGATTCAACACTTAAGGTGCAGGCAATGGTACTCCTATAATGAGGAAAAGGTGCCTAAATTTAATAAAGTGTTACTTTTTGAGATAATTCTCTTGCTGTGTGCATGGTGAATATTTTAGTCTATAGCAAGTTACAGTTGCGCACTAAATGTAGACCACTGACACCCTAATCAGAAACAGAATGTATAAAAGATGGCATTCAGTACCTTGGTATTGTGGCCTGTACTAAAACCAGGACTCTAGGTAAAGTGTCCTTTTTTTTCTTTAGCTGCAGCTTCATTGAAATAGTAAACCCCTTTATGCTAAATGTAAAGTCTTTCTGGTGAAAGGACTAGTTGAAAGCTTTGTTTATTATTTTTTTTAACCAAACGTTTGCCCTCTTTAAGGATGTATGAGCCTTTACTCTTCTATAGCCTGATGTCAAAGACATTTGACAGTGGTATTGAGCATTATCTTATCTGCTTCAATTGTTAATAAGGTACATAGTCATTAAACTGCGAGCTACATGGATGCAATACAGTATATGCAGATGGATACAGAATGGTCTATCATGTTTTATGATGTCAAAATGTTTTTCACTTGGATACCTCGGCTAAATCTGAGATCAGCTTAGTACCCAGCTATTTTAAAATTATAAGATGCAAATAACACACTACCTTAAATAAGCTGGTACATTTTCTAGAATCGGCAAAATATCTACACATGGAAGTGGGCAAAGTTCAGTCATGTGCAGAAATGTTGAAAAGAAAGCTTTACATAGATAAATATAAAGTTGACATGCAGAAAGTAAAATTATTACCACAATTTCACAAAGGTTGATAACAACTAGAAATGTTAATTTACAAAAACTATTTTTGAGTCCCGCGGGACCTTTTTTTTTAAGGTATCCAAAACAAGACAGTGTACATTATTGATAAAAGTTCTAATAAAATGTTCATTGTTTTTGCTCATTAAATGATGCATGAACTGAAAAATTAGTATGTATATACTTTATGTGCATCTAGAATTTCATAGGCAGTTTTGATCTCAGAGAACATGGTGGTGCAGTGGTTAGTGCCACTGCCTGACCTCATAGCTCTATAATCCTGGTTTTCAGTTTTCTTCTTCTGGTCATTGTCTGTATGTCCATATGGGTTTTCTCAAAAAAAAAATGTGTGTTAGATGTTTTTAGAAACTTTACGCTAGCCATGTATGAATTAGTGTTAGCATGTCTCTCGCAATGAACTACTCTGTTTCAGGTTGGTTTCTCGCTTTTTACTGAATATAGCCAGGTTTTGCCCTGGTTTCTCTTAAGTTTGTATTGTAATAAGCAGAGTCCAAACATGAAAGAATGGGTTTTGGTTTCTGAGTTATAAGAACAGTAATACTATTAATGGGAAAATATTGAAAAACCGAACTGCATTTTTCTCTAGTGCTGTAAGAATTTAAACACCAACATTTTGTCACATATGATTTTTAAATTTAAGCAAACTTAAGTTCTGCAAAGATATATTTCACATACATTTTAATTTTTTTTAGACACAAGACCATATGTATATGTAGCATCTTTCCTAGATTTGAAAATAACATCTTTGCCGCCTTTACTTATTCAACAATATTTTGAAAGGAAGCATATTTTAAACTAAACACAATACTAATATGTATAGTTAGAAAAAAATACAAAAATGTTATGCCACAAGGCAAAAACAAATGAATTTGATCAAAATAACAAAAAAGAATTTAATTCTTGGCTGAGATGTCTTTCCAGATGCAAGTCCCAAATCAGACTGATGCAAGGTGGTGGTGGAACCCCTTGAGAGGAAGCCAAGGCAGAATGGACGGGCTCAGGGGACTGGAACCTGGAAATGATTTCAGTTGTTGTTCCACTGCTAGTTGTCAGATCTGCTGAAGAGAGGGGAGGAAAAGCATTAGACAACAGCGCCAACCCTTGGCACATAGTGCAATTACCATTTGATGAGCCATCAAGTTGTCTCCCAAGTGCATGTGTGTGACAATATATATCATTTTTTTTACAAATTTATTGTATCATTTCATAAAGATTACTATATTTTTCCCTAAAATAGTGTTTCCCTTTTTTGCATTGTTTTAAAATACAAGACATTCTTACATACTTGGTGCCAGCAGCATCAAACATATGAACTTATTACGTTTGGGAATAGCTTAAAAGAGATTCAGCAGGCAATAGCAATAACACATAAGTAATAAAAGTCCTAAATTAATTGCGTTCAGATTTGTGCAGAACATTATTACTGTACAGTATAATTCAAAAGAGTGCCGCAGCAAAAATCTGCATAATAATATCATTAGATACTAGACTCAAATGAAGAATTTCATTTTTATGAAAACTGCAGTATATTTAATAACCTGATAACAGATTATAAAAATACACACACTATGGTGTAATGCACAACCTTTCTTGTCCTTAATAATATTAAGATACAGTAGTGGCCACAAGTTTTGGCAGTGACACAAATGTATTTTGCAAACCATGTTGCCTCAGCATTTTCAGATTATTTTTTACACGTTTCTATGGTATACTGAAGAACAATTATAAACTTTTCAGAAGTTTCAAAGGTATTTATTGGAATAATACACCACATTTATGTAAAGAGTCAGTATTTACAGTGTTGACCCTTCTTCTTCATAACTTTTACAATTCGCTCTAGCATGCTGGATATCAGCTTCTGGGCCAAATCCTGACTAATGGTGATCCATTCTTGCCTTTTTAGTGCTTGGAGTTGATCATGGTTTGTAGGCTTCTCCTAGACCACCCACTTTTTGAGAATTGACCACAGGTTCTCATTGGGATTAAGATCTGGCGGGTTTCCTGGTCCCAGGTCCAAACTTTCAATGATATGATCTCCAAGACACTTCATTATCACTTTTGCCTTGTGACATGGTGCTCCATCATACTGGAAAATACATACGTAGATCATCACCAAATTACGCCTGGATTGTTGGGAGAGGTTGCTCTTGGAGGACATTTTGATACCATTCTTTATTTGTTGCAGTGTTCTTGAAAGAATTGTGAGTGAGCCCACTCCCTTGAATGAGGAGCAACCCCACACCTGGATTAATAATAATACATATTATTTATTGGGGCGGAGTGGTAGCGCTGCTGCCTCGCAGTTAGGAGACCCGAGTTCGCTTCCCGGATCCTCCCTGCGTGGAGATTGCATGTTCTCCCCGTGTCTGTGTGGGTTTCCTCCGGGCGCTCCGGTTTCCTCCAACAGTCCAAAGACATGCAGGTTAGGTGGATTGGCGATTCTAAATTGGCCCTAGTGTGTGCTTGGTGTGTGGGTGTGTTTGTGTGTGTCCTGCGGTGGGTTGGCACCCTGCCCGGGATTGGTTCCTGCCTTGTGCCCTGTGTTGGCTGGGATTGGCTCCAGCAGATCCCCGTGACCCTGTGTTCGGATTCAGCGGCTTGGAAAATGGATGGGTGGATTATTTATTTGTAGGCACCTTTCTAAACACTCAAGGACACCAAACAATAGATAAAACACAGATTATAAACAAAACTAAAATACAAAAATTAAAATCAGACAGAGCAAATTGTAATTAAAGAGAAAAAGCAGTCTTAAACAAATGAGTTTTAAGTTTAGATTTGAAAAGTGAAAATGATGATTCAATATTTCTAAGCTCAGATGGTAGTGAGTTCCAGAGCTGGGGAGCAGAGCAACTGAATGTTCTGTTCCCCATAGTGGTAAGATGGACAAAGGGGACAGTCAAATGGATGGAGGAAGAGGATCTAAGGGTACGGGAGGGAATGGCAACATGGAGGAGGTCAGACAGATCTGGAGGGACAAGGTTGTGGAGAGCCTTAAAAGTTAACAAAAGAATTTTGAATTGAATGCGGAACTTAACTGGAAGCCAGTGAAGTAGCTGTAAAACAGGAGTGATATGGTGAATAGAGGGGGTTCTAGTAATGATGCTGGCAGCTGAATTCTGGACCAGTTGAAGCTTATGAAGAGATTTGCAAGAAAGGCCAATGAAAATGGAATTAGAATAATCCAGAAGAGAAGTGACAAGGCTATGAACAAGGATAGCAGTGGTGTGGGGAGTGAGGGAGGGGTGAATACGATTAATGTTACGCAAGTGGAAATATGCAGACTGGGAGATATTATTGATGTGGGACTGAAAGGATAAAGTACTATCAAGGATGACACCCAGACTCTTAACCTGTGGGGAAGGGGAGACAGAGGAAATCTCAATAACAAATGAAAAATTATCAGTTTTGGATAATGTTAATTTTCCAATGAGGAGAACCTCAGTTTTGTCACTATTTAATTTAAGAAAATTTGAAGAAAACCAGGATTTGATTTCTGCTATGCAATAAGTGAGGAGGGTGGAAAGGAAACCGTAGGTTTGCTAGTGAGATAGAGCTGGATGTCATCAGCATAACAGTGGAAGCTAATGTTATATTTACGAAAGATATTGCCAAGGGGAAGGAGGTAAATAATGAAAAGGAGGGGCCCCAGGACAGAGCCCTGAAGCACACCTGAAGTAACAGCAGTGGGTTGGGATGTGAAAGTTTTAAGCTGAACAAACTGAGTGTGGCCTGAGGGTTAGGATCTGAAACAATCTAGTGGAGTGTGGGTAATGCCAATTGAAGATAATCTATTGAGAAGAGTAGTGTAACAAATAGTGTCAAAGGTTGCACTCAGATCAAGGAGGATGAGAATAGTAATTAAACTAGAATCAGCTGCCATAAGGAGGTCATTAGTAATTTTTATAAGTGCCGTTTCTGTACTGTGGAGGGGACGAAAACCAGACTGGAACTGTTCATACAGATTATTTTGAGGTAAATGAGAATGAAGTTGAATAGCCACTATTTTTTCAAGGATTTTGGAAATGAAGGGTAGATTATAAATAGGAGGAAAATTACTGAAATTAGTCTGCTGTGCACCAGGTTTTTTCAGTATTGGGGTTATTGCAGCAGTTTTAAAAGATGAAGGAACAGTACCAGTAGTGAGAGAAGAGTGGATTATGGCAGAGATAAGGGGGGCCAGAGAAGGGAGGCAGGCTTTGACCAGAACTGTAGAGAGGGGGACCAGTTGACAGGTGGATGGCTTAGACTTACAGACAAGATCTGAGATTTCTGAGAAAGTAGGATGCTAAAAAGAGGAAAATGAGTGAGTTGGTGGGTGAAACTCAAATGAAGTACTGGAGGAATCCGTACAGAGAGACTGATGAATCTTCTGGATTTTTTACATTAAAAAAGGATATAAGGGAATTGCAAAAATCAGTCGAGTAAAGGTGAGAAGGTAAAGAATCTGGGGGTTGTGTGATATTATTAAACAGTGAAAACAATGACTTGGTGTTGCCTTCATTGGAAGAAATAATGTGAGTATAAAAGTCAGATTTAGTTTGGGCAATACAGTCCTTATAATAAAGTTTGTGGTTTTGTGAACAAAGAGTCTAGTTTTTTTATACAACCGTTCAAGTTGCCATTTAAGTTGGATTGTCTCAGCATGCTTCAATTCTGGCATGACACAGCACTCCTGGTAGCATTCACCTTTACCTTCTCAAGACAATCGATTTTCCAGATATCCCAAACAGTCAGATTCATCTGAAAAAATAACTTTGCACCAGTCTTCTGCTGTCTAATCCTTGTACTTCCTGCAGAATTTCAGTCTGTCCTTAATGTTTTTCTTGGAAATAAGTGGCTTCTTTGCCGCTCTTCTTGACACAAGGCCGTTGTCCAAAAGTCTTCACCTTGCTGTGCATGCAGATGCACTCACACCCTCCTGCTGCCAATACTGAGCAAACTCTGCACTGGTGGCAACACGATTCTGAAGCTGACTCCTCAGCAGGAGACGATCCTGGTGTTTGCTGGACACTTTTATCTAATCATTTTGTGCTAGGGTCAAAATAAGTGAAAATGTGTTTTTGTGATAAAGTTAACTTTTTATGCTAATAAAGCTCTTTCTGATGAATTAATATGCATCTGATCACTCTGCACAATAATATAAGAACAATGTGAATTGCCACCACAAAAACTGAAGCTGGAAATTTTGCAAAACCTAACATTTGTGTTACTGCCAAAATGTTTGGCCACTACTGTACATATTTCAACCTTACATTTTACAATGCAGCTTTCTGCAGATATATGAAGTTCATCTAAATGTTAGAAAAATTGATAGTAATTATGGGTATGCACGGTAGAACAGTGGTTAGCACTGTTGTTGTATGGATCAATCATCTGAAGTTTGAAAGCCAGACCCAGTCACTATCTGCCTGAGTTTTTCTCCTGGTAAAACAGCTTTATTGTGACACCCCTAGAGACATGAAGGTTAGGTTAATTGGGAGTTCCATATGAACTCTGTGTGAGTGTGGGTATGGGCATTAGTGCACCCTGCAATTGACTAGCGCTCTTTTCAGGATTTTATTTCAACCTTTGCACCCAGTGCTACAGGTATAGGCTCCAGGCAACTGAGAAGCTGAATTGATTAGGCAGACGTGAGAATGTATTTATGTGTGTACAGTATATCAGTAACAATCCTATGATGCTACTAGCTGGTAAAAGTTTTGCTTATTCATTTATTACAGTTAAGAAGTGAAAATACAGATCTGATATATTACTACTGTATATCTTACCAAAGTAATAAGAGATTCCAAACATTATTCATAAAAAAGGTGATCATTAACGTTAACGTATCAAAGAGATGACAGTAGGGTGTTTTTTTTTAATTTGATAATTAGGTTTGTCTTTTAGTAAACTAAAACTGAATACATAACCATAACCTAAAAATAGATTAATCCTATTATAGATTGCTTGTTCCAATATAGAGTGTTCAGAGGGGGTCATGGAGCAGAAAGTTGTGCAGGACACAAGAAAGAAATCAACTAGTGATTGGTTGCCTGTCTGTTATGGGGCACACTTACAAAACATTTACTCAAACTGGGTAAATTTAAGATCACCAATAACCCGTGCAGACACAGGAATAATAAACATCACAGCCTCTGCGTCCAATATGAGCTGTTAGAGTTGTGAGGTAGCAATGCTAACAAATGTGATTGCATTTTTTTTTCTATATACTGTAAGTTGCTTGCTCTGGTTAGCATGTGCCTTGTTGCTACTCGTGTTTTTTTTATCTTAACTAAGGGGCTGTGCCCCCCACTCCGGGACGCACTGTGCACCAGCCACTTCGCATCTCTGCCACTCATGTTGTGAAGGGGGGGCTGAATGCACGATAAGGAGATGCAGTTGATTCAGCTGTTTGCTTGCTGCTGCCAAGCTGCGTGTTCTGCTTGTCGCGCTGCGTGTCGATCATTTAAAAGCCTGTGCAGCAGCTGCCCTTTTGTCTCACTGCCTTGTCTCGCGGGACGTTAAAGTGTCTCCAAGAAAATCACGTATCGTCTCCTTCCAAGATTGTTTTTTATAATACAGAGATTTATTCAAATCACATAATTTCATGAGTTCATGATACTAATCCCTGCATACGTTCTACCCAGTCATGTGCTTCATCCAATATTTTCGATGTTTTGTACTGTATATATTTTTTGTTTGATGTAAAAAGTCTTCAATAATTTCAGACAAGGTAGCAGAAAAGTAACTAATAAGGTGTTTTGGCCTAAATTACATGTTCTTATTTAAACTTTTTGCTGTGTATTACTTAATATTTATTACTTACTTAATTGATCTATTTAATTCAAGTAAAAGGCTGGTTTTAACATATAAATATATTTCTTGTTGTATGAATTATCCTGACTTTCTATATAATATGTGCAGTAAAGAATGTTTTGTGGTTCTTTTATTTTTGTTGTTTAGGTTGTGAATGATAAAATCATTGCCAGTAACTTGGTAACTGGCCTCCCGAGGCAGACTCCAAGCAGTAGTGGTGACATAATTGTACGCACCAGCAAGCTGTTGATCCCTGTTACATGTGAATTCCCACGGCAGTACCTGGTATCTGATGGGTACATTCCCAACCTCAAGAACAGCCCCCTGGAAATTGCAGGCCGGAGTCGAGGGGTTTTCCCATTCAGCCTAGAGCTCTTTAAAAACCGTGATTTCAATGAAGCCTACCATGGCACCCCACCCACTCTTAAACTACATGATGATCTCTTCTTTGGTATTGAACCTGTGGTACATGTGGATGGCCTACAGACATTGGTTGAGAGTTGTTTTGCCACTCCAAACTCCAAAACAGAAGAGGCCATTAAATATTACCTTATCAAAGACGGGTGAGCATCACTGCTTTATGTGTAGTCAAAAGTTGTATCAAAAACGTCTCCCATCATTTTTTGTAGTTTCCTGTGCTCTTTTTCTTTTCTTTGAAACAGAATTCTTAGTAATTGACTAATAACATCAATTGAAGCATTTCTTAGGGCCTTGTTAGATAGCAGTAACTGAGTAACATATATAGTTTGGTCGCTCCTATTCCTATTCTTAATATCCATATATAATCCTGTTGTGATAATAATTCCTTGTTGAAGACTTTTAATTAAAGCAGTAGTGACAAACAGTGAGCAGAAGTGAGGGGATAATAATAAATAATAAATACACAGTGGACCAGATTATATTGAATTTGATGAAAAAATCTTTACTGCAGGGGAAAATATACAGAGTACTTATTTCTGTGTACCTTTACATTTTAAGTAACTTACAGAATCAGTCTTGGTAACTGAAATCATTAACTGCACATTATCAGTAGAATGGTCATTTCATTCTGCACTGTTTCCTGAGACATCTCTGATACAGCTGCTTGCAAGTGTCACAAATTACCACCCTCAATTCACTTAATCTGATTTTAATTATCTGTTGGTTTAAATGCACCAGAACTATGTCTTACATTGAAATGTTTATTTTTTGATGTATTTACTTAGCTTAAAGATTAATGGTGAGACTGGCGCTGTATTTATACATTCAAGGCAAAGAAACAAAAGTTGGTTGATACCCCTGGGTGTTTATATAGTTCACCAGCTTATGAGTGTTATATTTATGAGCAAAGGAAAGGCGGTATAAGATAATTTTGTTGGTGTTGCAGAAGTTTTTATTAAAATTTTTCACTACTGTTTTGGGCAGCACGGTGGTGCAGTGGTAGCGCTGCTGCCTCACAGTAAGGTGACCCAGGTTCGCTTCCCGTGTCCTCCCTGCGTGGAGTTTACATGTTCTCCCTGGCCGTGTCTGCATGGGTTTCCTCCCACAGTCTAAAGACTTGCAGGTTAGGTGCACTGGTGATCCTAAATTGTCCTGTGTGTGCTTGGTGTGTGTGTGTGTGTGTGCCCTGCGGTGGGCTGGCACCCTGCCTGGGGTTTGTTCCTGCCTTGCGCCCTGTGTAGGCTGGGATTGGCACCAGCAGACCCCCGTGGCCCTGTGTTAGGATATAGCGGGTTGGAGAATGCCTGACAGACTGTTGTTTTTATTTACATTAAAAATCTTGCTGAATTTGAAATTCATGTTAGTAAGTGTCAACTGATAACATTTTCTATCACTTCAATATTTTTACCCCATACATTCCAGGAGCTTCATCTAACTGAGAAAGTGCATGATGTTCACAGCTAGAATCCCCTTTGGTCCACATTCTCCTGAAAGGTTTCAGCTAGTTAATAGAAAGCATCCTTAGAGATAGACAGATGTAATGAGACTGCCTCAGATTATGGCAAAAGCTGTTAAACATCTGATGCATCTTTTGTTCCCTCCAGTAAAAACAGCAGTAGTGGTTAAACAAACATTAAAACAATCAATGAAAATGCTTTATTATTGAAGTCCGTTTAATGTAATCACATTGAGCTTTGCATATATCAGTAACTCTTCATGATAGATTCTTGTGTTTTTTTTGCATAATCCAATACATATGAACCAAGAGATATGAAATAAAAAAATGCATGCATCCTTGCAGCAATTTGATACCTTATTTGTTCCAGCAATTATTTTTTTATACCAAGACTGGTGAGTCAATAGTAAGCTGTTAAAGTAAATTTAAAAATACTTTTATTCTGATGACATAATTTTGAAATTATATCCATGAACATTTGTTGGTTTAATCAATGGGCAGAATATATGGTCTGTTTGTTTTCCACCATGACAATAATGCTTGATTTCCCATTTATAAGTGGCACCATCTTTACTGCAAACTGCTGTATAAGACAATATTATCACAACTAGTATACATTTTCATTTAGAATTGAGCAGAGATGCAGCAAGGACATTGCCTAACTATATTATGTTGTCTTGTAACCATTCAGCAAGATGCAGTGTCAAACTAAGTTAAGCTACTCTGTCTGCTGGAATGTAAAGGATTTATTTATTTATTTTGTTTGTTTGTTTGTTTATTCATTTTTATAGGAGATATATCTTCTGGTAGATGTGTGGCTTCACAAAAATCTTTGTTGGGGACGGTGATGTGTTCACAGTTTACTTTTTCACTTTATAAGTCTGATGTTTCAAATACACATTTATCATAGTTCTTCTATAGGTATAAATATAGTCTACTTGACTGGGCTCAGCGCCCTCTGTTACACTACTCTCTTTCTTTCTCTCCTGTCAGATGCGCTGTTGGCTGCTGAAGTTTCAGCTAAATGTCACATATGAGTTCATTCTGCATATCTACACCACATATGCCAGTGTAATTTTTAGCACTGCTGGTCACGTCACTTCCTATTGTCCCAGTTTTCTAATACAGCTGTTGAGATTTTCATATTTTAAAGTACAAAGTCCTTAATTCTAGTTTCTGGACTCAGTGAGAGAAAATGTTGTTCTTACAAGTAAAAATTAACAAACTTTCCATCCTGCCGTGATGAAGCAAACAAATGGAAACTGGCACAGTTGGAAATTATTTGAGTTCATAAAAAATTTAAATTCAGAAAAAAAACTTTATGCAGCTAATAACATTGCAATTATTTACTTTTTAGATGGTAGTTAACTGATAAGAACAGTATAGTCTCTACACACATAACATATAATTCTAAATTAACATAACGTTGTATAACCCACTACCCTGCACTGGATGAGCAGATTAGGAAGATGGATGCATCTATAACGTTTCATAAAAGACAGCCTTCAAGGAACAAAATAGTTAACTTTTGTTTAAATAATAGTAACTAATATTCTGTTTTACTATACTAAAGAAAATGTTTTATATATAGTAGTTTTAAGGCCCCTATGTTAAATGCTTATAGAAACCATTTTTGGAGTATAGTACTTTGATTGCATTAATATGGTAATTACTAGTAAAGAGGTCATTAAATGTAGTGAATATATTGAATTTATTGTAAATTCATTTTATGCAAATTTTGTTTTTGCACAATACTGATTATAAAATCTGCTCTTGAATTTTATATAACTGAGTCTAATTTATTTCTCATAGCAACTACAGTATATATTGAAAAAGACAATACATGCTATGTAAAAGTTTTCAATATGAACCACCTTGTAAGTAGTTTGTTTATTGTTTGTTGTTTTGGACAATGATCATTTTAGCATTGCATACTAAAAAGAAAGAAAACATTTTCAAAAAAAAAAAAATAACTGTTGGGTATTCTAAATCCCAAATATTCCACATATGAACCAGAACTTTCAAAGCTTCTTAGTGACTGTGTTTGTTGCCTCACTACTGTATGTTTATAAATATATAGAAATCTGAGAACATTCTCCACTCAGCTAGCTCCCCTCTTATTAGCAACATTTGCAGAAGCTAGAGACAATCAAATTCTACCTCAAACTTTTCGCCAAGCATTAATCACCATCTTTCCTAAACAAAATAAGGACTTATTACAATGTGCATCATTCAGACCAATTTCACTTCTGAATAATGATGTTTCGATACTCTCCAAAGTCCTAGCTAGAAGGATGGAGAAAGTGCTGCCTTCGGTAATATCACCAGGTCAAACTGGATTTATTAAAGGCCGATACTTAGCTTCCAATCTCTGACGCCTGTTTACTGTAATATATTCACCTGCAAAGTCAAATACCTCAGAGTTATTATTATCGTTGGATGCAGAAAAAGCATTTGATATAATTGAATGGAACTGCCTTTTGACTACATTAGAGAAATTTGGGTTTGGCCCGAATATTTGTGCATGGATCAAACTACTGTGTACCAATCCAGAAGCTTCAGTTTGTATTAACAACATTTGCTCAGACTACTTTAAACTAGAACGTGGTACCAGACAAGGATGCCCCTTGTCACCACTGCTATTTGCAATCACCATTGAACCACTGGCGATTCACTGCTGAAATGCTTATCAGATAAAGGGGATTATCGAGAAGAACTGGAACAGAAAATTTCTCTTTATGCAGATGACGTGGTACTTTATATATCAGACCCACAAAATACTGTGCCTGCAGTCTTAACAGCACTTACAGAATTTCAAAAGATCTCTGGTCTCAGAATTAATTTGTATAAAAGTGTGCTCTTTCCAGTGAATTCTCAAGCATACAATATCAGATTGGACACCTTCCCTTTTATTAGTGCAGATCAGTTTAAATACCTAGGGGTTAATATCACAAGTAAACATAAAGCTCTTTATTGACAAGATTTTGCCGTCTGTATGGAAAAAATGAAGCAACACTTGCATAGATGGTCAACCCTCCATCTCACACTAGCTGGAAGAATTAACGTTGTTAAGATGAATATCCTTCCTAAGCTTCTTTTTTTATTTCAAAACATTCCAATATACATCAATAAATCATTCTTTAAGCAATTAGATTCAACCATAACCTCATTTATTTGGAACCTAAAACATCCACGTATCCAAAGAGCGACTCTACAAAGACCTAAAACTTTCAGTTTTATTACTGAGCAGCAAACATACAAGCTATAAAAACCTGGACACAAATAGATGAACATACACAGGCCTGGTCCACAATAGAAATAAAATCTTGCAGTACTTCTCTATATTCCCATTTAAATGCAAGTCATCGCCAATATACTAACAACCCAATTGTAGTTCACTCACTCAGAATATGGAACCAATGTAGAAAGCATTTTAAGATGGAGAATCTTTTATCTGTGGCACCTCTGCATGAGAACCACCTTTTTCAACCCTTGCAAACATATGCAGTTTTTATTATATGGAAAACATTTGGGATTAAATTGTTTAGAGATCTTTATATAGACAACATCTTTGCATCCTATGAACAATTACACTCCAAATTTAACTTTCCTGCGACACATTTCTTTCACTGTCTTCAAATCAGAAACTTTGTCAAACAGAAACCTGCCCGATTTTCCTCATCTCCCACCTTCCTCTATGCTGGAAAAAATATTGCTCTGTCTTGAGGACTCAGACAGTATTTCTGCAATATATAAAAATATTTTACTGTCCCTCCCTTTCAATGATCCAAGAGGACAATGGGAAAAGGATCTGTCACTCAACATATCGGAAAAGGAGTGGAAGGTAGCAATGCAGAAATTCATTCGAGCTCCATATGCACAAAACATACAATTATTCAACTGAAAATTATATATCAAGCACATCTGTCTCACTTGAAATTGTCCAAAATGTTTCCAGGGCAAGATCCAACCTGTGAATGCTGCAAACAAGCTCCAGCCGCACTGGGTCACATGTTTTGTCCTGCACCAAATTAACATCATTCTGGACAAAACTTTTTAAGTGCCTTTCAGACAGCCTTGGTGTCACAATCCCTCCTAACCCATTAACAGCTGTGTTTGGTGTTCTTCCTGATGGGTTTAGAAGAGAAGGACAAACAAACTGTGATTGCCTTCACTGCACTACTGGCACGCAGACTTATTTTGCTAAACTGGAAGAGTCCTAACTCTCCTCTTTTAAGTCAGTGGGTAGCTGATGTTTTATATTATTTGAAATTGGAAAAAATCAAATTCTCACTTAGAGGATCTGTGCAGAACTTTTTCAAAACCTGTCAGGATCTAATCAATAATATTTTAGAATAAGCTCTTAAAGCACTGAGGAAGTAGATTCTCTCTCCATTTCTTTTTCTTCTCCATTTATCTTTATCCACCTATTAAACTCATCAATTTATTCATTTTTACTATTTTTAAGTTTTAGTCCATTGGCCATGCTCTCTTTCTTAGGGGTGGGGGTTGATTTGTTTTCAATGCTATTTTTTTTTAAATTGATCTATTTGTATGGAATGATTACAATAAAATCAATAAAATTAAAAAAAAAAAAAGAAATCTGAGAACACCACAGTAGTAAGGCCTTCTAGCTTGATGCTGGAAATTAAGCCATCAGACATCAAGACAAATTGATTCCCTGGGTGTACAGTTCCAACTCCATCTAAAGTGCCTTTTCCTGCTTTCTTCCCCAGGTGTATTTCTGATGAGACTGTAAAGCAATTTACAACCGACGATCACCTTGCCAAACACTTCCAAGTCCCAGTTTTTAAATTTGTAGGGAAAGACAACAAGGTAGGAAATAAATAGAAAACATTAATGCTGTAATGTATTTGCTTTCTAACTCATAGATTTCGAAATCCTACTTCTTTTGAGGCTCTTGAGTGATTGTGATTATTTCCTAACCCCATTAACATTTGTTTCCATTTGTCAATTTCAAAGTTTGGTTTGCCAGTTTTAGCCTCTTTCTTCTTCCATTTTTCCTCAACTCTAGCTGGAATACTCATAATTTTTTGTGTGCGTTCCATTTTAGGAGGTGTTCCTACATTGCAGCGTCCTTGTATGTGGCTCTCTTGATGAACATTCTCGCTGTGCTCAGGGCTGCAAAAGACGCATGAGGCGGTCTCTGTGGGAGCAAGAAGATACTGGCCACCTTGATCAACATGTCCTTACAGGGGGACCTATTATCATAGATCCTGATGAGTGATTTCACTATTTACAGTAGCAAACAAGCACATCTGTCCCAACACAAATCATTTTCTAAAGCTGAGCTTCACTTGTATCTAGCTACAGTTATACCAGATTAAACATAGTATAGCTATGCAAATAGCAATGCTTTGGGTATTGTACTTGGAAAACACTTTTTTGTAACTGTTTAGGATTTAAAAATCATGTACCAGAGGTAAACAATGATTTTTTCATTGTTTAAATTTTAACTAACTGAAATACTAGTCCTGTCTTGCTGGGTAGTAAAAGTTAATCCAGTGATTCTGTAAAGGATAAGATTCCAGGTCACGGATCAGTGGCAGCAATTTCACCATATTCCTGTACTAGTCTCTGACCCTTAGATACTGATTCATCTTTTTGTTTCCCTTGAAATAAGTTATGTCTCAGATCTGGCTGATCATGTTATAGCAATTTAAAAACCTGTTATTTCTTACAATAAACTGGTTCAACCAGAATAAGATCATAAGTCCCAGTTCTCATGAACGTAGTACTGATTCCATCCCTGTGACTTGTGACGAAAAACCGCTAGGACTGGATTTATGTATCTATATCTGTCTTTGGGTTTTGTCTTTCTCAGAATTTGTTATAAATGCATATGTGCTTAAGAGTTGTGGTCCTAATAAATTTTGTTTTAGTGGAATGAACTCTTGTTTTTTTTTTCAGCTATCCTGTCTAATTAAATTACCTGTATTACTCCTTCAAACAATTCTTTACTGTTTACTTTCAAATTGATTACATTCATTATATCTGCACAATTGTAAACAGATGTATGCACTGAAGTATGAAGAGAATTAAAGCAAGCAGTTTGTGTACTCTGAGCTTTCGAAATTATGACAAGAACTAATGAGTATCGTCCATGTTCAAATTCAAACATTTATAGCAATTATTAATAGTTTATATATACACTTACAGATAATTATGTAGTTAAAAATAAATTAGTACTGGAAATAGTAAGCCTATTAAAGTATATTATTGTGATTTTTTTTCATGATTTCATATCAAGTTTCAGATCAAATCTGATGAACTTAGTGCATTACTGGAAACTTTTCTTCCTCATTATTTATTTATACAGTACAGTAAAATTTTAAGAGGTGTAGTTTCACCACTGTGTTTGCCTACTGACATTTAATCAGAGTTCAGTATACTATATTATTTGAAAACCTTATTATCTGAATTAGTGCAGAAAAGTATAAAAATGTGAATTAAATTAATATTATTAAGTTAATTGCTTGCAGGATTCTTGACATCTGCTCTTCATCTACTGGTGTCTGTGAAAATGCTAATACATAAAAAATCTGACCACAAATCAAGATCAGCACCAGGGCCAATTTAGCAAGTGGCATTGGATTTCCTCAGTAGATTGATGCATTATTATAATACAAATACAGTCCACATTATTTCTAATTCTCAACAAATTTTTCTGGGAGTGCTTAAGCAACAGATTACAGCAACCAGAACTTCATCCTGCACAACACACTGCTTGCACTGTAATAAGCCAAACACAGGTTCTATGAATCAAACAAGTGTAATATAAAACAAAATTACAAATAAATAAAAATAAACCTGGCAAAAATAAAGAATTTTCTGTCTGTAGCTGAGGCTACTAGTACACGGCTATTGCAAATTAAAGTTAAACAATTGTATATGTTGGCATGTTGTCATATAAACTAACCAGTGGCACAATATGATTGACTAATTGATTAACACATGCAGAATGTGGCTTCGCATTGTCCTGCTGAAATAAGCAGGGACGTCCCTGAAAAACACGTCGCTTGAATAGCAGCATATGTTGCTCCAAAACCTGTATGTACCTTTCAGCATTAATGGTGCCTTCACAGATGTGCAAGTTACCCATGCCATTGACACTAACACACCCCCATACCATCACAGATGCTGGCTTTTGAACTTTGCTCTGATAACAATCCGGATGGTCCTTTTCCTCTTTGGCCCGGAGAACACGACGTCCATGATTTCCAAAAACAATTTGAAATGTGGACTCGTCAGACCACAGCACACTTTTCCACTTTGCATCAGTCCATCTCAGATGAGCTCAGGCCCAGAGAAGCTGGCGGCATTTCTGGGTGTTGTTGATATATGGCTTTCGCTTTCCATGGTAGAGTTTTAACTTGCACTTCTAGATGTAGCAACGAACTGTGTTAACTGACAATGGTTTTCTGAAGTATTCCTGAGCCCACGTGGTAATATCCTTTACAGAATGATGTTGGTTTTTAATGCAGTGCCCCCTGAGGGATTGAAGGTCACGGGCATCCAGTGTTGGTATTCAGCCATACCATACGTGCAGAGATTTCTCCAGATTCTCTGAATCTTTTGATGATATTATGGACAGTAGATGATGACATCCCTAGATTCCTTGCAATTGGATGTTCAGAAACGTTCTTAAACTGCTGGACTATTTGCCCACGCAGTTGTTCACAAAGTGGTGAACCTCACCCATTCCTTGCTTGTGAACGACTGAGCCTTTTGGGGATGCTCCTTTTATACAATCCAATCATGACAAACGCCTGTTTCTAATTAACCTGTTCACCTGTGGAATGTTCAAAGCAGGTGTTTTTTGAACTTTCCTCACCTTTCCCAGTCTTTTGCTGTCCCTGTCCCAGCTTTTTTGGAACGTGTTGCAGGCATCAAATTCAAAATGAGTGAAGATTTGCAAAACAACAATAAAGTTTATCAGTTTGAACATTAGATATCTTGTCTTTGTAGTGTATTCAGTTGAATATAGGTTGAAAAGGGTTTGCAAATCATTGTATTCTGTTTTTATTTACGTTTTGCACAACATCCCAACTTCATTGGAATTGGGGTTGTACAATTGTTGATTCTACTTTCGATCAGCGTGAATTTTTAACTTTGTTCAGGAGTAAGACAATGGATATTAGAAGTCAGATATTACCTGTTATGGTTTTGCTTTCTTTGCCTGTCAATGACATCCTAAAGAAAGAAGAAACTTGTTGAGATTGCATTATCTTTAAATTTCACTTTATCCAGTTTAGATATGTTGCTTACAAGACTATTAAAAGCCTGATTCTGTCAATATCATTAATAGTTCATTATTAACTGGTTTAGTTCCCTGTCTTTTTTTTAAACCTCAATTTAGTCAGTCAGTCAGGCATTTTCCAACCCACTATATCCTAACACAGGTGTCACAGGGGTCTGCTGGAGCCAATCCCAAGCAACACACAGGGCGCAAGGCAGGAACAAACCCTAGGCAGGGCACACACACACATACACTCACACACCAAGGACAATTTAATTTAAATCCTGCTTATTTGAAAAATTGTCTCCATTCTCTGAACCTCCTTATTTTGGCCCAGCGCTTAAGGAAAGTTATATGTGATCAATTGATCAAATTTATAGATTTAATTCAGTTGTTTGATAAAGTTTCTGTACAGATTTTGTGATTGGGATAAGAAGGAAAAAGCATTGGTAAGGATAACAAATGACATTCATATGACAACTGAAAGGGAATGTGAATTGTAATCTTAGCTCAGATTTTGGTAGTGATTTTGTTATTTTGGTTGACCATCTTAAAGTTTGGGATAGGTATACAATACAGTGGAACCTTGGTATACGTCCTTAATTCATTCCAGACCCTTTGACTTATACCAAACAGGACGTATACCAAACAAATTTTTCCTATAAGAAATAATGGGAAAATGATTAATCCGTTCCCATGAAAAAAAAAAATCATATTGCTGTTGGCATATTATACATTGATAGGGGTGTATAAAATAATTTAAACACTGCTTAATACTAAAATACATAAATACAAAAGCAATTAGATGAAATAAATGAAAATTTTACCTCACTTTACTTTTTAATAACATATTTGTTTTTCACAATCGTAGATACCGTCGTTCTCGGCAAACGGTATGCAACAGCCATGTCCCGGATACGCATGCCACCTTCATACTTTTCAACAATCAATTCAAATTTACATGAAAAAAACACAAAATCACGTTATGACGATGCAGGTTTGCTGTATGCTCCCATCTGCTGTCGGGGAGCCCTTGAACCCTACACCGTCGGTAATGTGCCTCACTGCTAACCTCATCGGTAAAGCAAGGGGATGGTGAAAAAGTGCAAAGTTCTTTTATTAAAACAATTAACAAAACAAGGTGTTCAAATTAAAGTTTAGTCTCCAACGTTCCAATAAATAATCCATAAAATCAGAAGTGAAACGTGGAGGTTAAAAACAATAGAGAAAAGTCTTCTTAAAAACAACGAAGTTAAAATAGAGCAGGAAGCATTCTTTAAAAATAAAAAAATAAAAACAAGAAGAAGCCCGGTGCCTTTTTACCTGGCGGCCCCCCTGCTTCCCAAAAGGGGAGTCGCCCTACTTGCAGCTGACGTTAACTCTGCCTACTTCACTCGCTCGCTCTCTCTCTCACTCACTCACTCAACCTCCCGTCTGTTCTTTCTTTTTACTCCCCTTCAAGCCAACTCGCGCTTCTGTTTATCAAGATAAGCAGCCCCAGGAACAATCATGAATGCGGACGGTCCCTCACAAGTGCACTTTGGTGAGAAACACCCACATCGCTAATCGCCCTGACAGCCTTCAGCCACATATCCACCACGCCCCCTCACCAAGCTGCGAGCGCGGTGATTATTTATTTTAAAGCAGGACTTTGACACGAGCTGTGGACCCGCTATATCACACACGTGAAAGTTCACAGAGTTATAGCGCGGGGTGTTCACTGAATGCTAGCAACTGGCGCACTAACGCTCGTGGGCAGTCGTGGCTTTGTCTCGAGAGAGGTAAACAAGGTTAGCACGCGAGTCGTATTCCAAACAAAGGTCGTATACCAAGCAAAATTTTTCGTGTCCAAACAGGACGTATACCAAGTTGGACTTATTCCAAAGCAGACGTATACCAAGGTACCACTGTATCTGGCAAAGCACTATCCTGGTTTAAGTCTTACCTTAACTAAAGACAATGTTGAGGCAGGATATGTACTTTGGTAGTCCCAATTATATGTAGTTCTGGTTTACATCGACTGTTTTCTCTTTATTTGTTACCAGCAAAATACCCGCGCTTCGCAGCGGCGAAGTACTGCCTTAAAATTTTTATTAAGAAGACAATTAAACCTTTTTAAAACTGAGGGAAAATATACCAATAATTATTTGTTAAGGATCTCTTTATATGCCACATTGTCAGTTCGGCCCTCCGGTTGTAATATGACCAAGCTGTAGCTGTGCGCTGAGCTTACTCTTGAGCATGCAACGTACAGTTGGCCATGTGAACAGTAATCTTGTTTCAAATCTCACAGCTTGGATTGCTGCTGTCATAATCAGTTTGAGTTTCATGTTTTTTTTCAATTACGACAGTATTTGTAGGACTTGTGTTGAAGAGACATTCGGCATCTGTCAAGCGTTGTAAGTATACAACCAGTTTCATTGATAACTTCACATCCAGCTTTTGAGAGTTTAAACATTTCTAAACATCAAAGTGTCCACTACTGAAATCGTCACCTGTGAATCTAAGATGTTTAAGAGGCATTGGCGGTTGTCCAAAGGTGTAAAATATTTGGCCATTTCGGTACACTTAAGCATTTCACTCTTCTAGTGCTCCTGTGTAGTATAATTATCTCCTGTACCGTCATCAGTCCACACCTTGAACCTGTCTCAGTCATTCAATACATAAGACACAATGTTCCTCCGGATATCAAGAGTGAGCCTGATATGGCCGTGCAATATGTAACAAAGAGAATGGAAAAGGCAGGTGCCATCTCCGGGCATGGAAACCACTTGGTAAGTGACAGTTCTTTGATCGATGGTGATCACCTCGATAGACATGTTAATGGGGGTACGGTTGGAATGATAAAGGAAATGGGTACCTGAACAATGTAAAGTAAGTCTAAAATACCTACACAATAACTATAATCGTAATAAATGAACAATAAAACAGCGGAGAAGCCGTGGATTAAATAAAAAGGCTGTAGTTATCAGCAGGGAGACGTGAATACCGTGGCGAAGCAAGGAAGGGAATGTAGAGACTGGAGCGACAGACAGCCTTATATAGGCAGGCAGCCAACAATGTGGGAGGCGTTGGGATGGGGGACCCAACGCCGCCTCACACGGTGACTGAGCTGCAGGCTATGGACGTATATATGTACGTAAGTAGGATTCAGTTAGCGTTGGGAACCCGCGTACCAAATTTCTTGAAGATGGGCCCATAAGTAACAAAGACCGTTGAAAAGTTCAATATGACGGCCGACAGTGGCATCATATCACCGAAATAAGTACCAAATTTCAGCCTTCTACCTACACGGGAAGTTGGAGAATTAGTGACGTTGGAAAGTTCAATATGGCAGCAGACAGTGGCGTCACACCACCGAAATAAGTACGTACATTGGTTTCGGTTAGCGCAGGGAAGCCGCCTACCAAATTTCGTGAAGATGGGGCCATGAATAAGAAAGTTCAACATGGCGGACGCTGTTGACCGTTATGACCGTTACGCGTAGAATTTCGAAATGAAACCTGCTTAACTTTTGTAAGTAAGCTGTAAGGAATGAGTCTGCCAAATTTCAGCCTTCTACCTACACGGGAAGTTGGAGAATTAGTGATGTTGGAAACTTCAATATGGCAGCCGACAGTGGCATCATACCACTGAAATAAGTACGTACATCGGTTTTGGTTAGCGCAGGGAAGCCACCTACCAAATTTCGTGAAGATGGGGCCATAAATAAGAAAGTTGAACATGGCAAACATTGTCAACCGTTATGACCGTTACGCGTAGAATTTCGAAATGAAACCTGCTTAACTTTTGTAAGTAATCTGTAAGGAATGAGCCTGCCAAATTTCAGCCTTCTACCTACACGAGAAGTTGGAAAATTAGTGACGTTGGAAAGTTCAATATGGCGGCCGACAGTGGCGTCATACCATCGAAATAAGTGCGTACATCGGTTTCGGTTAGCGCAGGGAATCCGCCTACCAAATTTCGTGAAGATGGGGCAATAAATAAGAAAGTTCAACATGGCGGACATTGTCGACCGTTATCAACCGTTATGACCGTTACGTGTAGAATTTCGAAATGAAACCTGCTTAACTTTTGTAAGTAAGCTGTAAGGAATGAGCCTGCCAAATTTCAGCCTTCTACCTAGATGGGAAGTTGGAGAATTAGTGACATTAGAAAGTTCAATATGGCGGCTGACAGTGGCATCATACCACCGAAATAAGTATGTACATTGGTTTCAGTTAGCGCAGGGAAGCCGCCTACCAAATTTCGTAAAGATGGGGCCATGAATAAGAAAGTTTAACGTGGCGGACATTGTTGACCGTTACGCGTAGAATTTCGAAATGAAACCTGCTTAACTTTTGTAAGTAAACTGTAAGGAATGACCCAGCCAAATTTCAGCCTTCTACCTACATGGGAAGTTGGAGAATTAGTGATGTTTGGAAAATTCAATATGGCGGCCGACAGTGGCGTCATACCACCGAAATAAGTACGTACATCGGTTTTGGTTAGCGCAGGGAAGCCACCTACCAAATTTCGTGAAGATGGGGTCAGCCTTCTACCTACACGGGAAGTTGGAAAATTAGTGACGTTGGAAAGTTCAATATGGCGGCCGACAGTGGCATCATACCATCGAAATAAGTACATACATTGGTTTCGGTTAGCGCAGGGAAGCCGCCTACCAAATTTCGTGAAGATGGTGCCATAAATAAGAAAGTTCAACATGGCGGACGTTGTCGACCGTTACGTGTAGAATTTCGAAATGAAACCTGCTTAACTTTTGTAAGTGAGCTGTAAGGAATAAGCCTGCCAAATTTCAGCCTTCTACCTACACGGGAAGTTGGAGAATTAGTAATGAGTGAGTGAGTGAGTGAGTGAGTCAGTGAGTGAGTGAGTCAGTCAGTCAGTCAGTCAGTGAGGGCTTTGCCTTTTATTAGTATAGATTCCCTGGCAAGTAATTAAGAGGCACAGTATATCTTTTCATTTTAAATTACTACTTTACAGTATGTCAGTATGTAGCCTAATGATAATAAAAGTCTTACTATTTTACTATTTAGGTATCTCTGACATTAATTGTTTTTCTAAGTTAATATTGATAAATGCAGTAAGTTTAAGATATTTGTTACTGGCATTGAAGGACCAAGGAATCAGATTAAGAGCAAATAATTCAAAAAGGACCTGCATAGTTGTTGACATAGGCAAATAAAAGAATGCATATTGCTCTTGTTCTTAAGAAACTGCATGTGGCTTTCTGCGGAATTTAGAATCAATTTAAGTTTATTTGTTTGTAAGGCCCTGTATGGTTCAACTCCTGAACATATTAGCCATGTCTAGCCCTGTATCAGGTCAAAGGGGATCTACATTCTTACTGTGCATCATTTTAGACATTCACTCCGTGGTATGATCTGCCTACATTTGCTATTTTGTTCCTGGTTGAATAATATTTTTAATGTTTCTCTGCACTGCCATTTTGTGAAAGTCTCTATTTACCATTGGTGTACAGTAGTTGTTGCTAAGGATGGACAGCCAGAAGTCACAACACAAAATGTCATTTGCTCAACAATATAAAGTTTAGCACCACATACTTCCTGGTTTTCTAAGATTCTGAATTCTTAAAAACACAGAAGTGTTTGTTTTGTTGATTAGGAATAAAAAAAAGACCTTGGCATGTTATTTTCAGCCTTTATTTGTTACTAACTTTTGCCCTGTTTCTTTTTGGTATTTGTTTACCTTTGTTTTGTCCCAAATTACAATTTTAGCCTCTCCCTTTTCCTGGATCTTAGTAAAATATATTTTTTCTCTGTTATACTTAGTCCTTAGCAAAATACTCAGTTTATTTTAAATGTGGAGGAGAGACTGCATCTGCGTATTATGCTCTGAAATTATGGAACATTTTGTTACAGCAATTAAATAACTCACCTACACTTATTAGTTTTAAATCTACTATAAAATCATATCTTTATTATTTGGTTATATCCTAATTTTTCCTATTTTAAGTTTTATTTATTATTTAATTACTTCCGATTTTGTATTGGTTGCATTATTGTTTTTATTGCTTGTAAAGCACCTTGTGATGCATGTATGTAGGTGTGTTATAATTAAAGTTATTTTTGTTTTTGCAGTAAATTAAAAATGACATATGGCATGCATTATATTTCAAGCAATTAAATATCACTTCATTTATTTATAACAAAATGGTTTTAAGGAAGTATTATAAAGCATGTAATAGAATAAAATGCTAACAGTATATGCTTTATACTGTAGTTTGCTAAAATGTCTGCTCAAATGACCTACCATTAATTGACTGCCCCTAATTAAATTATCCTGCCAACCCAGAGGCAAGCTGCCCTCATCACCACCTTGTTCAGAAAGACTTTATATTCCCAAGCAGTCTGTGTCTTTGAAAATGAAATCCGTCCTCTCTGACTGACCTCTAACTTATAACAAAAATGCTATACAATAACCAATTAATGTGGAGTAATTTCTCGTTATATATAATTTTTTGAGATGACACAACTTTCTGAATGAATTTTTTTCTCCCATCTAGATATATTACCATGCAACATACTGAAACCTTAACTCTAAATACTTTCTAAACGTAGTTCAGGGTTTTGAGGGAGTGGAGCCAATTCTAGCAGCAAGGCAAAAAGCCCATGTCAGTATCCTTTCATCTGTACTTACTTTTACATAAAATATGGTGTAATAATATGAAAGTAAATTTAGCAGGCATAGAGTGCTGTAAATCAATACAAGATTAAAATATATTGGTTATTAAAAGTAATGCAACATTTTTTGGAATGCGAAAACTATAGTTACCTTGAGTACTTTCACAAGAAGGTTGAAGTTTGCCAAACTCAATAAAGCTTGTTGAATGCACTTTTTACCAACAAGGTAGAATAATACTTGATTAGGTCCCTTTTAAAAATGTCTTAATTCGAAGCTTATGTCACAGCAAAACAAAGGCCACACATGTTTAGTTTTGTTTTCATACCATAATGCCTCAGATGTCACTAGAAGCAAGGAAGAAGGCTGTCAGCATGCTGTAGCCAAGTATGTCCCATGCCATTGTTGCCATATACTATGGATTCAGCTGCTCCGCTATGTCCTGACTACAAGCATGGTTTAATAGTGTGATGAAAGAAATAGATGGGTTGGCATCCCTACTAGGATGCCATCTTAATGGAGGGACAATATAGATGAATAGTTGCATACTGTCCTAACCAGGAGGCCACCATGGAGGGACAACATGGACAAATGAACATCTAGGCTGAGATGGATGCTTTCCCCTGCCTGAGCTGGGAGGGACTGATAAAGCATAGATAGACCAGGTATTCTCCCAGTGCTCTATGTGGCGATGTTCCTCTGGCATGACTCCACCTTAGACACAAGCAGGGAAGTTGTAGTTCTACAGGACATCCCTGCCGGAGTACTTGAGTGCTGCCAGAGGGCGCTGCCAGGATAGGACTACCCTATTTTATGGAAGTGTTTCTTCTTGTGGCACCGGAAACACTCCTGGGTCTGCCATGAAAGAAGATGCTCAAGGAAGTGTGAGTCAGTTGAGAAGGAGGACTCACCCGTAAAGAGTGCACGAGAAAGAATTGTGCTATTGTGGAAGAAACATGTTTGTGAGAAGGTATTTGGTTTAACAAAAAATCTTTTGAACCTGGAACTTGTGTGGATTACAGCTGTGGCTGGGGTTTGGACTGTAAGATGCCCCCTGTAGGCCATAATAGACTGACAAAACAGATGAATGTTCAAGAGCTTGTCACCTTCGAGTGATCAGATCAAACCAGAATAACCAGAATAGACACATCTGAATGATCCTGGAGAGCTGCAGTGGCTGCAGGTTTTTGTTCCAACCCAGTTTCTTAATGAGAAGTCAATTATTGCTGATGAAGCACTTACTGCTTGAATTACTTTTTGATGCTTCCTTTTAGTGGTCTTGCTTGTTAAGGGTCCCCAACCACAACTACTTATTTCAATCTTAAGCAGCTACATTCACTGTTTTAATGGCTCCTTATTAGCAATAAGATGTAAATGTCAAAGTAGCCAGCAGTTCTCCATCTAGCTTGTTTCCATTTACATCTGTGTGTGTTCATCATGCACTGTTTGATTTAATAAAATACTTAATAGAAAATGTGACAGACTGAAAGTTATCTGTGTAAGGCTTCAAATCATTTGGATGATATCCTTGGAAAGGAAAAAACCTACAATATATGAAGCTTACATTGCAGACTAGCAAGCCATAAAATTAAATAAGTTCTGAGACTGGCAAGGATTTCTTTCTAATTAAGCAGTTGGGTTGGTATGAAAACCTGTAGCCACTGCAACTCTTCAGGATCGACATTACCCACTCCTGATCTAAGAGATTGTTTCAGACTTGACACCTATACTGCTGTTGTAACAATTATCACATCGTTGACAGAACAGTCAGGAACTGACTCCATGCTCTTGGGCTCACAACATGGATGGCGACCTGCCAGAGGCTCCCTGCTTTTGCCTTCTGGACATCTGACCCTACAGTTGAACAATGCCAGACCACACACAGACACAGCAACTGGGATGGCAGCTATCCTATAGAATGCTTATGAAATGCTGTTTTGACCTAACTGTTTATGACCTGCCCACCACTGACCAGCAACTTCTACAGCAATAGGGATAACACCCACTCCATAACTGCATATTCAGAAGCTCACTGACTCAGGGAACAAGTATTGCTAAGCAGAGGTTGGCAGCTGCAAGGGGTAGTCATAGAAGAAACTGAAGGTCTGCAAAATGACCCATGCACACAGTTTTTATTGTTTTCATGTAATTTTTGTTATTGAGCTGTTTTTTTTTTTTTCTTCACCATTCATCTGATTTATTTATTGTTATTTCAGCAGTAACGGTTAAAATGACAGTCCAATGAGTATTGTGGTTTTTTCCATCACTGTATGCTTAATTGCTATAAAATATTTGTGATAAGAAAAACTGTTTTTATATAAGGATAGAAGATCTACCCTTTATATATATTTAAACAAATTTCTACCATAATGATTCATATGTTTGTTATTGTTATTTGTTAATTATGACAGAAGTTCCCTAGGCTGCCTGGATATATTTAAAAGCATAATACTTCTCTCAATCATCTTTGGGGACCTTTGTATTTGCCTATCTAAACTTACAAATAATTCAGAAGAACGTTGCAAAGGCCTGCCCTTAAGAATGGCCGGATGGCATAAGTATCTTTGGATAGTCCCGTTTTGTGCAAACATAGCAGTGAATGACGAACAGTTTGCCAATTGTAGTTACATAATCTCAAATCAATATTTCCATTCATTTACAAGATATTTGTACCACAGAGTAACACATAGACAGTCTTTTTTACAGATTTAGAATTGTTTAAATGTTGTTTGAGTAGTTAATCTTATAACAGTAGGTATTTATTTCAGCTTTAGTGCCCTCTTAGAACAGAATGAAAAATGAGTCCCCAGGCAAGTTTCATTCACGAATTGTTGTGTGCTGCAAGCATAGAAATACAGTATTTGACTCAGGGCTGTCTTCATTTTGCTGAACTTTGGAATCTGTGTGAATGTGATTAATATCCTGATCTTGTTTTTCTCATAATAATGTGTAGTTTCTACTTTAGCTCTTGATTTCTGTGATGTATGTGTTTTGAACAAAAGTATGTTTGATGGTGTTCATGTCTGAGCTGTTTTATTGCCAGGTCAAAGGCTGCATTATTGTTTCTGTTTTTCAACAATGACAAGATGTAAAAAGTCTAATTTTCTGTAGGAATTTTTAAAATTTTAAGAAAAAAGCACAAAATGCTATTAAAAATTTTTTCAGTTATTTTTATCTGGTGAATGTTAACATTAAGCCTGGGATGTCAAACTTATTGAAGGCCAAAAATAACATTTTGTATACCCGACAAACCCTGGGCATGGGAAAATATCAAAAAACAAAAACCAGTACATTTTTTTTAAAAACAAGACACACAGGTACCCCTCTGCTCATCAAAATCATATATTTTGCATCATACCTCCCTTGAAATTGATTTCTCACTTGATTAGCTTTTTTTTTCTTGGACATTGCAGTGATTTAAAAAAGCTACTAGCAGCTACAGAACCAAAATCAGCATTGAACAAAAAAATCGCGTCAGTACATAAAGACGTGTAAGATTGGCAGTCTGGACACAAGAATTTCTAGATCAAACAAAGTTTCATATTCATTTACACCCGCATTAATGTGTGTCACGATCTGATATAGCTTAGCCAGATTAAAACACTGGGTGTATGCATATGGTGATGGATAACACAGAGCACATTTGGAGTTGCTCAGACATGGATAGTGATCACATTTAACACAACTCCACAGTCCAGAGACATGCAGGTTAAGTGTATTGGTGATCCTAAATTGTCCCTAGTGTGTGCTTGGTGTGTGTGTGTGTGCCCTGCGGTGGGCTGGCGCCCTGCCCAGGGTATATTTCCTGCCTTGTGCCCTGTGTTGGCTGGGATTGGCTCCAGCAGACCCCCGTGACCCTGTAGTTAGGACATAGCGGGTTGGATAATGGATGGATGGATGGAAATGTAAATGCATTTTCTATCCCCATATAAAATACAAAAATCAAGTCAGCAGTAGGTAACGTCAAGTAAGCTCTGGAAGGGCGGTAAGTTCTGACACCTGCGCAGTTTTAAAAAGTCGTCAGAGTGTCAGCAGCAGCGTGAGTGAACTCAAGGTACCGTCTCGTCTCGTTCATGGAAGTGACATATCTTTGCCATCTTGTTAAAACATTAAAGTTCTGTATGGTAGTGTGGCATGGCGCCATTTTTTCACTTTTTCTTGTTGGGCCAATTAACTTTCCATTCTAACTATTGGTTTTTAGATGCAGTGTGCTGCAGTGAGTGGACATTGGGGATGTATTTTAATGGCAGGCCTAAATTTAATCCAGCTAAATTATATATTATAACCATTAGGTACTCCAAAAAGACTCAAACCTCAGAAACAGCAATGGCCAGCCCACTTTTAGGCTTAAATCAAAGATATTTATTTAACCAAAGCACCTCTCCAGAAATCACCCTTGTAAAGATTATCCACTATACATAAAAATTAGCAAATTCTTCCTCCTCTCATCCTCCCATTAAGTGTTGCCCACTGCCTCCTGATCTTTAATTTATTGATAAGAGGCAGCCGGCCCCAGGAATGCCACGCCATATCTTCCTGAATGCACTTCCGGGCTATATTAAAAAGTAGGAAGGTCCTCACCCGACAGCACCCTCTACTGGCATGCTTGCACTTCCAAACTCCAACTCAAAAGCATCCATGCAGGTGTCTCGAATGAGCTTCCATATGAGGACCACTGTCACCTGGGGCCTCATGTATAAACGGTGCGTACACACAAAAATGTTACGTAAGAATGTTTCCACGTTCAAATCGCAATGTATAAAACCTAAACTTCGCGTAAAGCCACGCAAATTTCCATGGTAGCTCCAACCCTGTTGTTCTGCACTTGGTTTTGCAGACTGGCGACACCCAGCGTCAAAGCAGTGCTACTGTTCCTGTGTGGTTACCCTTTCTTTTTTAGATCCACATCTCTGACGTGGCTTTATAAATACACTGAAATTAACCGCATATTGTTTATTCGTTTAATGCATCTGATTGTAATTAACCTGTAACAATATAATGGTCCACAGAATGGTCAAACTATTGCAAATACCATAACTGCTTTAGCGTTGTTACTCTCACTGCACCTTTTTCTTCTTCTTTTTTCAGCTCCTCCCGTTAGGGGTTGCCACATCGGATCATCTTTGTCCATATTACTCTCACTGCACCACTCGGAGTATTTATATCACCATATCTGAGTTTGAATCACAGCTGTACAGCAGCTGATCGGAAAGAGAATTATCGGTATACAGCATCAAGCACACACTGCCTCAGCCATGCTGTCTATTGAATTGCACTCATACGGAAAACGCTTCAGAACCTTTCCTCGCGGTTCAGAAACAGTTTCATCCTAAGAACTATAAACGCACTCAATCAGTCCATCAAGTGCTCCTTGTAGAACTGTTTGTACTTATAAGTACAATTACCTCACTGTAAACTTGTGATACAGTTATAATATTGCACAACCTGAGCCACTTTATAAAGCGCGTATTTACATATGATGACGATATCATTTTATAAGATGAAATGCAGCAAAATATGTTTATTATATTAAACAGATAAAACTTTAACTTCATTTAAATAATCTACATTGTTAATAAATAAACGTGAGGACACGGTGTCACAGCACTAGCAAGAAGCTGGCGCTCCGTTCACGGATTGTTCCTGCCTCGTGCTGTATTCTTGCTGGTGCTGACGTGACACTGGAAGGATAGATGGATAGAATAAATGTACTATGAAGATATTTCAATGTTCCTTAAAAGTTTTAAAGAATCAGCATTCTGAGCTTACAAATGGCTTAACGTTTATTACAGAGCTGATTGTATAGCGATTGGGTATTTGGAGAAAGAAAAGTAAGGACAGGAAATGGATGTCAGTATATTTGAAAGAGACAGTACTGCTACAATAAAGTATCTCATCGAAAGTCGCACACAATCACTGCCCCACTGTGTTCCCATGTTTAATAACATGCTTTAACTACCATCATCATGAAAATGATATCACGTATACATCTCAGTATTTTAATTATTCAGAGAGCTGTAATATCACAAATGTAATGGATTCTGAGTCCTGTCGGAGGAAGAGAAAGCCCAGAAGCACGTAGTGATTCACACACATAGAGCACATAGAAGATCAAATACAAAACAAAGCATTTAACATGCTACTTTAGTTACGATGGGATTTGAGAAACTAGTAAATTAAACGATTTAAAGATCAAATTTGTGATGTTTTACTTTAATGACAAAATAAACTATGTGATTAAAGTGGAAATTTCGAGATTAAAGTTGACATTTCGTGCTTTTTTCCCCACTGTGTGTCTTTTTTTTCTCTGTACCCTAATAAGCTTTCATGTGGCACTCAGACGGTTAGCTACGACTCGCCTTTTCACGGCGACTTTGATATCCGACAACTTCTTTTTTATATCAGGCACTGTGCGACTTTGTGAACTTGAGCTTTCAAGTTTCTCTGACACGCTATGTCACTCGATCAACTTCCTTTTGTTGTTTATACCACTGTTTAAACCAACAAATAGTACATTTTTCTTTGCCTCCACTTGATATTCGCTGAAATTCTATTTTCCCTCGTGCTTTTGCCATTGCCTTTTCGCAGAACACTGAGCTTATGGGCTATTTATATTGATTTGCATATTCAAAGAGGCGTTATTCTGGGAGGAGTTGGGGTGGGGCAGCAGAAGCGTGCACATGTGTTAATTTTCACGCTGATCGGGATTTATGTAGCAGAAGAACATGGAAGTTGGCGAACGCACAGATTTATGCATCTGGATTTGTCTGTGCGTACTCACATTCTCGCTTTTGTGCTTACACCATGTTATAGTGTGAGTTCTACGCACGGCATTATACATGAGGCCCCTGGTGTATGGGGAATTGAACCGCTCCCAACTCTAGGCTACCGCTGGTCCGTTCATTATATTATACTGGCTGAGCACAAAGTTGTTTCTTGGCCTGCTGGCCAATTTGTCTGTTGTTCCACTCTGGAATCCCATCTGGGTAAGAAACCATCCCCCTTCCCGGCCAAGATGCCTATTCTCCTCTTACATTATGAATACAATCTATTTTACAAAACGTATGTTAAAAGGGGTTTTTCAGAAATCTAATGGCCAACATGGACTGTTTGTAATATGTTTTGAACATTGATTTAAATAGGTCCAAGGGCCAAGGTCTGACACCTTTTTATTAATATATATATATTGTGGCAGTAGGGGGCGCTATTGCTCCCTTGAACCCTCAGGTACAACTCCAGACACCGGATAAAAGTCCAAGACTCTTTATTATTTTTCACAGTGCACCAAGCACCTTCCACACTACTCATAAATCACTAAAGCACAATAATCTTTCCTCCTCGCCCAGACACTTGCTCCTCTACCTCCCAGCTCAGCTCAGTGTCTGGACTGGCTTCTAGTCCTTTTATAGTCCCTGACCCGGAGGCGTTCCTGTCCAATCAGACCACAGTTCCTTATTCTTTCCGGGTCAGGGCAAACAGTCCTTTTCTTCACCCCGGGAGCACGTCATTCCTTCTCGTCACGTGACCGTGACGTACTCCCGGGTCATAAGGCACAAAAGAGCCCACAAGCCCCCTTACAGCGACTCCTGGTGGCCCCCAAGGTATCCAGCAGGGATGTGTATAAATACTACAAAGTCCATAAGGCCCTGCTGGACCTCGAGGAACTATCCTGCTGTCGGGAGAGCTCCTCCTGGCGGCCTGGGGTTGAGGACCGGCATGAGAAGCCGGCAATCCTCCACAATATATATATGATTTTAAACAACAATGGTCTTTTTTAGATGAACTACCCATAATACTCCTTCTTGCTAATAGCGTTCAGTTGAAAAACAGTAAAGGAGAAATGCTGTTTTAAATTCTGTGGATGTTACATGATGAGTACACGCAGGGTACACTTCTTGCCCTTGAGTATCCCAATCTTGGAGTCAGTACATTGGCCATCTGTCTACTGAATTCCATGTGCTTCCAGATGGCGACCAGGAATCCGATAACCACATTTAGGGTTATCAGCAATATAGTGTCAGTTAATAGAAAATTTGTCACAGCAATCATATACAGTATATGTCAAATTAAAATGTAAATAAAGGGCCTTCATTTCTGAAAGGGCATGCTCTTCATTCTTCATCTTATTCATCCTAGGATAACTGAAGTTTGGTTTTCTACAAAGGTAAAATGATTAACTTAGTAACGTGTTACAGTAATTACTGATTTATTATTAAGTGGAATCCAGCTCATTTTCAGGGCTTTTTGTTTTTTGCAATAGATAAAAAGATACTGTACTTCCCCAAATAATATTGTCACATTGTAAATGAAATGCCACTAAAAACAAAGTTTACAATCCAGAGGAAACAATTCGCTGTGTTAGTCAGATTGCCATTGTCGGCGTTTATAGTACAACCGCAGATGACAAGAGATAGGCGGCATAGTACCTACTTCAAATACATGGCTGCAGTGCCATTCTTAACATGAATATTATAGTTCTACCACATGGACCTAGAACAGAGAGATGATGGCAGAAGGAGTGCGTTTGTGTGAGAGAGTGAATGGGAGAGAGAGAAAGACAGAGAGATAATCGAGCACTTAAAGAGTAGAGATTATGAGATTCACTCCTTGTTTAAATCAATTGGCCTGGGTACTTGGCCATCTGCAACAGACCTGCAGAAAGTGAGTACCAATGGCGTTTCCACTGACCACAAGTGATCGGTGTAACATAAGGCTGGTGGCGTGAATGTGCATACAGTCTGCAAACCAATGCAGAGTTGCTGTTTGTAGAATCATTTCACCTCTAGGCCTGTGTTTGTCTATTAGGGATGGCTTGCTTACCTTTGAAATTTTGGCCTGAATTGTACGGGTCACTCCATTCTGAACATTTTATTTGTATTGTTATTATGTACATACTCTTGTATGGGGTTCTTAAATGACTAAGCGGTTAGTAAACAATTAAATAAAATGAAATAAAAAACATTCTAATACTAAGGTGGAATTGCCATGACATTCTAGTAGTAAGTATAAGTTTACAGAACATTCAAGTATTAAGTAAGAGCTGCAACAGCATTTTAGAAGTGAGTAGGAGTTTCTATTTTATTTCTAGATAATTTGCAGTCTACCCAGATGTTTTTAGAAATATCTGTTAACGACTTTTGCCTACTGTATATAAAGTGTCTAAAACTTCACGACTAATAAGTAATTCAGCCAGCAAACGCAGGGCTTCATGAAAGAGCATACATTAGAATGGAACAAGCTCTAGGAAATGCATGTCTGGATTGCATGTCGTCATCACATCATGGAAGTAGTGCTGTCAAGCGTCTTTTTTTGGTCGTGAACTGTGCTGTTCAAGCAATTTCAGTAGGAATGCCCATCAATAAATTAAGATACATATGCTGTGTCTAGGGCGGCATGGTGGCATAGTGGGTAGCGTTGCTGCCTTACAGTTAGGAGACCCAGGTTCGCTTCCTGGGTCCTCCCTGCGTGGGCTTCCTCCTGGTGCTCCGGTTTCCTCCCACAGTCCAAAGACATGCAGGTTAGGTGCATTGGCAATTCTAAATTGTCCCTAGTGTGTGTGTGCGTATGCATGCCCTGCGGTGTGCTGACGCCCTGCCCGGGGTTTGTTTCCTGCCTTGTGTCCTGTGTTGTCTGGGATTGGCTCCAGCAGACCCCCATGACCCTGTAGTTAGGATATAGCGGGTTGGATAATGGATGGATGGATGCTGTGTCTATTGATGATTAATGTGTAAACTGCGATGTGAAATGCTTGACTACTTACTATGTGTTCTTGAAGCCCAACAGCAAGGGGTTATCAAGGTTATCAGGACTTCCTACGTTTGTCTCTCTTGTTTTACGGTTCATCACATCACGCCAGGTGGATGGGAAAAGGTATTTTTGCATTGAAAATATTCCTTTTTAAGGCTCAGTGCAGGATGACTGCGTGTGAATCCACGATCATGACAGATTTTGCTATGTTTGTCTGTCTTGTTTATGTCAGAAAGTGGAATGAAGCACAATTTTCAATCCAAGCTCCTCTCAATAACATTAGATTTTTATCAGTTCTTAAGACTTACCCCAACCTGGATTTTAAAGGCATCTCAGTTTTTTGTTTCTTTAGAAACCACCTGAGCACTGAACTAATGATCCAGTCTTCAACGAAATTTTGTGAACTATTGATATGCAAGATGGTAGTGAATGATGCAGCTGAAAGAGGAATAAGTTTCATTGAAAAATACAGTTACATACTGACTAAGGACAAGGAACAGAAACAGTTTATTCCCCGACTGGTTTAATAAAATAGGCAGCAGACAGAAAAAGGTTAGGGGATGGCCACCCAGTATATTTGAAAAAAGACAGGTAAAAATGAAAAATTCACCAGAACTGACTAACAGGATGAAACTGGCCAATAAATATGGTGGATCAGAGAAAGTGGTGGAGTCAGGTAGGCTGGAACAGGAACTGATGTGACAAGTAGATTTTCTGGGTATCGGAAGTGACGTCATCAGTGGGTGGACCAGTGGTGATGTCACTGAGAGGCACGGCCTTTGGCTGAAGAGGAGAAAGGATCAGATGACAGCGCCAACCCCTGGTCCAGCTAAGAAATAACACTATTTGAGGCTGTAAACTGTCTCCCATGTGCACATGTGTGACACTGGCTGCAAACCATGGCAAGAATTTTCCAGCTTCATCAAAGACAGTTTGGTTTGGACATGTGCAGAGGAGAGATGCTTAGGATAGAGCTGCCAGGTAAGAGGAAAAGAGGAAGGCCAAAGAGAAGGTTTAAGGATGTTGTGAGAGGGGACATGCAGGTGATGTGTGTAACAGAGCAAGATACAGAGGACAGAAAGATATGGAAGAAGATGATCTGCTGTGGCGACCTACAAAGAAGGAGAAGAAGATCAAAGTGTGAAACAGTTGTCTTCTGTTCAATGCAGATGACATAAAAACTACCAAATGGGGTGACTCCAAAATGTTGTTTATTTTCATTAAAGGTTTGTGTGGTTGTTATTAATATGTTAAAGAAAAAAACTAGCCTTGTGGAGGACTTAATTCTGTTAGATTGTTTTTTTTTGGGACCCCACTAATGGATATATCAGAAAATAGATCATTAGAGCTAATTGGAAGTAACTGTGGAAAATCAGCATGGTGACTGTGGAGTTTGTGGAAGGAGACAACCTCTAGTAGAGATCACATGAGGGAGCAAGGGAGAGACACTATGTATCAAATTGTGTTACGTTATCAGCAACAGTGATGATAAAATGTCAGCTGAATAATGCCATTAAAAAAATCACACGAAATGAACTTCTATCAGCGTATTATTTTTGTCATACAGTACAACCACCAAAGGACAGTATTAAAAGAAAACCCAACATCAAATACTCAACACCAAAAGCAGAAATGCCAATGAAGAGATTTTCAGATTGTGATCAATGGGCAAAGTACTAAATCATGTTGTACTAGAAGTCATTTTTGTAATTCATGACAATGATTATATCACTGCTCCAGAATAGCAAGATATAGAAGTTTACGCATCCTTTAATTTTGCATCACAATAGACTGATTGAAAGGGCTCCGGCCTTCAATCCCCAAAGTGAAGCTGAAGCGTTCAGGCTGCACCTGCTCACGCATGTGAAGAGGTATTTCGAGAACTCTGCAGTGTTAAAGGACCTGTCTAAGCAACCTGGAAACAAACTAGCAGGTACAAAAAAAAGTTTCACACACTTTACTTTTAATTTTATGAGTTATTGAAATTCCTGTCGGTATGGCTTGAGCAGGTTTGCTGAGAATGAGAACGTTTTAATGACTTGTATATGGTGGCCTCGAAGGGCAAACGACAAAAAATTTAAATATGTGGTGCACACAATTAAACAAGGTGATGCGCACATTCAAACGAGGTGGAAACAGGCATAAAAATTTATTATGCCAGTTACAGAGATGTGGAACAGCCCAAAAAAGATACCCGTTCTTTTCCCAAATCAACTGCCCTGGGACGGTTACTGGCACTTTGTTTTAGAGAGCTCTGCTTGGATGTTAAAAGCAGGAGATGCATGTTTCTTCCAGAAACAATATAAAAAATATTTCTTGAAAACATTTTGTAAGCATTGCGATGGGCTGGCACCCCGCCCGGGGTATGTTTCCTGCCTTGCGCCCTGTGTTGTGTGGGATTGGGTCCAGTAGACCCCCATGACCCTGTCGTTAGGATATAGCAGGTTGGATAATGGATAGATGGATGAATGGATTTGGTAAGCACTGAAATTTATTTTTGTAAACCATAGGGCTTAACTGTAAAATTTTCGGCAAAACATTGCAAGCCAAAATGCCAATCAAGGACCAAGTCAAGTGAAAGAGCTAATGCCGATAGCAGAATACCAAAAACAAGAGTTTCTTAGAGCAGGTGTTCCCAAAATCTTTTATTCTAAGGTCCCCCACCTCATCAGGGCCCCTCGCTAATCAAAACCCAAATCTGTAAAACTGGGCATTAACTTGGATCTTGGTTTCTACTAACAGTATGATTTTGGACAGTAGCTGACCTATTATTTAAAGCCAATGCTTAACTATAGCAGACTATTAAAGAATATGTGATCTCTAGCCCAGGGCACTCAACCTTTTTATGATTTTTTAACTGCTAACTACTGAACAATGGCACAACTACAGTAAAGGTCATATTTCTTTATCCTCCACCAGTGCCACCACCTAATATTCATCCATCCATTTTCCAACCCGCTGAATCCGAACACAGGGGTCTGCTGGAGCCAATCCCAGCCAACACAGGGCACAAGGCAGGAACCAATCCCAGGCAGGGTGCCAGCCCACCGCAGGACACACACAAACACGCCAAGCACACACAAGGGCCAATTTAGAATCGCCAATCCACCTAACTGGCATGTCTTTGGACTGTGGGAGGAAACCCACGCAGACACGGGGAGAACATGCAAACTCCACGCAGGGAGGACCCGGGTCTCCTAACTGCGAGACAGCAGTGCTACCACTGCACCACTGTGCCGCTGCCGCCACCTAATATTGCATTTTGATATTTTAACAAGGAATTATTAATAACTTTTCTGTGGGTCTGTTTTTTTTTTTTTTTTAATTTTCCATGTATATGCCAATTGATTTTTTTTTTTTTTTATGTAAAAGCAGTTTTGTAGTTTGGCTTTTCAATGCATTTACAAAAAGAATACAGTTACATTTGAATCTACATCAAAGGAAGAAGGAAAGTAACTCACAAGTTACTATAATGTGGCCAAGCGTGGGTAGAAACAGAGCTGTGACAAATGAAGAATAGTTGGGACACCAGCCGGGTCATCCCTTATAATTTCTTTCTGCTCTTCTTCAAACTTAAAGTAAATGCCTTCTGGCAACAAATGGCATAAGCCTAATGGGCAAAACACAAAAGAAAACAGGGCTCGGGTGAGCCTTCTCAACAAATAGGTCTGAAGTCGTCAGGTATCAATCACGAAAGACACCTCGGTGGAGGCAGTCGGGCTTGTTAAAGCAGGAGGACCGTAAGGGGCGGAGCTAATTTCCCTCCCTGGGCAGCTTCTCGGAGCTGTGGGGAGAAAAGGAGAAGACACAATTAGCGACAACTCCCCCTGTCGCCTACCTTGAGTGAGCCAGCAAGGAGTTCCTCTGACGCACATGCCTGACATTACATGCAACTTAAGGGGGAAAAAAAGAGGTATATAACTCACAAATGTTTATAAGTCAAGGCTGAGTCCGCTTCATGGCTGCTCAGTTCTGCTTTTTGGTTCCCATGTTTCTCTATTTTTTGAGGAAGGATGACAGTTACTGAACATTCGCAACTCTAAAATCTTGCACGGTTGATTAATAGTGTATTAATAACACTCAAATGAAATGTCTGATATGTGCCTTTTATTATTAATTGTTAACATCTGCCTCTCTTCCTTTCTTGTTTATTCTTCTAAACAAGTCTGCCAGTTTCTTAAACCGTTCTGAAAATGATGATACAGCGAACATGTTTACCAAAATTAAAAATTTTAATAACGTTGATGCACCAGACCTGTGACAGTGAGAGAGATGTTTTGTAGACTGCTTCACGTCAGGGTGACAAACACATCACTCACCTGTTAACAACGCACAGTTTCTCAAAAATCCGTCGGTCTCGACGTGTTGTTCCCTGCAGTTTCCCTCATAGCATGGGTCAAATCAAAGAGGTGGGGTGAGAGATGTAGCTTTGAACTCGAACCCCACGCACACAAATTGGCACAGGCGGTGGATAAAGAACAACAGAACAAGGCTGGGTGAGTGAGACAGGAGTGGAGACTTGCTGCTAGAGCAGTGTGCGATGAAGCAGTGGAACTGAAATACACTCTAGCATAGAGATGCAGGTTACACTCCTCTATAACTAATCCTTTTTTCTCTGGCTGCAAACTGCAAATCTATATCTATACCACAATTGCAGAACATTTTCAGTTATGTTTATTTAAAAACTACATGAGGCAATTTAAAGACAATCTTCAAAATTGGACTGGATTTTTTTTTATTTTATTTTATTTAAAGAATGTCAGCCTCACCAGAGTTACTGCGGCCCTCTAAGCTGCTGCTTGCAGGACCCCCTGGAGACCATAGCTCGCAATTTGAAAACCTCCGCCATACAGCCCTTCTTTACTAGTTGAATCTGTGTGTTGGACAAAACAGCTCATGCCGCTTGAATCAGGAGGGTTAGACTCCATTACCTATCCATTGAGGCTTTGAAAATAGTGATGTGATGCAGTTAAAGCTTAAACAAAAATAATGAAAATTGTTCTCGAACAAAGACATACAATTTGAACTGATATATACAAATAAAGATCCAAAATTACACTTTCAAAATAAAAAATTTATAACATTTTGAAAACAGACAAATTGGGTTTCAGAATTCTTAAAAGAATTAAAGCCTGTACCTTGGAGTTCCATTCCATATCAATGACTACTCGGTTTGTTTTCTCATTTTTAATAAGTCTGCAGTGATTTCATGTGTGTATCAGCCTGAACCATTATTGGTGACATTCTTGTCACAATTGTTTTCCATACTCTGTTTGTCCTGAAAGTGGTTTCAAGTGAGCTGAGGCCTATCCTGGATGGAACATAAGTGTGTCACAGAGCACAGTCTTAGCACAATTTAGACTTACTGGTCCACCTATAAGTGTGCCTTTGAAGTGTGAGAGAAAGCTGGTGTATGTGAGAAAAACACACAGGAATACAAAGAAAAGCATGCCCACTATGTATAGAAGGCTCGGCAGCTAGAATTAATCCATGTGATGAAAATGAAAAGTGTCAACTGAGATTACTGCTTCTCTTTCCTCATTAGTCTCACAGGACCAGACGTAATTTTTGAATGACAACTGTAGATTGAGTGTAACCTGATAAAAGTTTGTAGTCATTCCTGTTGAAACAGGTGCTGTAAAGAGTTTCTTCCTCAAAACCAGCCCCCAATTTCTTCCAGTCAGTGCACTTTAAATATTCAGGGTTGGAGTGTCCCATGTCTCCTCTTGTATTAGACAAATATACTCAGCAAAAAAAGAAACGTCCCTTTTTCAGGACTGTGTATTTCAACAATAATGTTTTAAAAATCCAAATAACTTTACAGATCTTCATTGTAAATTGTTTAAACAATGTTTTCCATGCATGTTCAATTAACCATAATCAATTAATTAACATGCACCTGTGGAATGGTCGTTAAGACCTTAAAAGCTTACAGAAAGTAGGCATTTAAGGTCACAGTTCTAAAAACGCAGGACACTAAAGAGACTTGTCTACCGACTGTGAAAAACACCCAAAGAAAGATGCCCAGGGTCCCTGCTCATCTGCGTGAACGTGCATTAGGCATGCTGCAGGGAGGCATGAGGACTGCTGATGTGGCTAGGGCAATAAATTGCCATGTCCACACTGTGAGACGCCTAAGACAGCGCTACAGGGAGACAGGAAGGACAGCTGATCATCCTCGCAGTGGAAGACCACGTGTAACAACACCTGCACAGGATCGGTACATCCGAATATCACACCTGCGTGACAGGTACAGGATGGCCACAACAACTGCCTGAGTCACACCAGGAACACACAATCCCTCCATCAGTGCTCAGACTGTCCGCAATAGGCTGAGAGAGGCTGGACTGAGGGCTTGTAGGTCTGTTGTAAGGCAGGTTCTTACCAGACATCACCAGCAACAATGCCGCCTATGGGCACAAACCCACCTTCGCTGGACCAGACAGGAGTGGCAAAAAGTGCGTGAGTTTCTGCATGACAGCAATGTCAGTGTTCTGCCATGGCCAGCGAAGAGCCCAGATCTCAATCCCATTGAGCACGTCTGGGACCTGTTGGATCGCAGGGTGAGGGCTAGGGCCATTCCCCCCAGAAATGTCCAGGAACTTGCAGGTGCCTTGGTGGAAGAGTGGGGTAACATCTCACAGCAAGAACTGACAAATCTGGTCCAGTCCATGAGGAGGAGATGCACTGCAGTACTTCAAGCAGCTGGTGGCCACACCAGATACTGACTGGTACTTTTGATTTTGAGCCTCCCTTCATTCAGGGACACATTGTGAAACATTTTTAGTTTATGTCTTATGGTGTTGACTCTTTTAGTGTTCATACAAATATTTACACATTAAGTCTACTGAAAGTAAAAACAGTTGAAAGTCAGGGGGCGTTTCTTTTTTTGCTGAGTATATATAGAACAGGAATGGCTTACTGCACGATAACGTGCAGTGAATACCCTTGACGTAAAATTTTCATCCTATTTCTCTGTACGTTTAGCATTCGTTTGATCAGAAGTTGATACGCTTGCTTTTTCCTGAGCAGCATCCTGCTTCTTCTCCTCTTTCATCTGCATCTTTTTGCATTAAAACTGATTAAGTCAGTGTTTGCACTGCAATTACTTAGTACGTTTTCTTTCATTTTTCACCTAAGCTGGCACTTAAGTCTTCAATCTGCCTCAAGAATGATTTAAGATATGAAGAGGTAGGGGAAGTGATGACGAAGGTGGTAGAGATGAGAACAGCGCCCATACACATGCGCTGCACCGCCAAGAGTTGATTCTACAATGAAATAAAATAAAACTAAAAAGAGGAATAACCTTGGAGGCCAATCATTACCCTGAAAGCGGATAGTAGACGTCACGTAGTATACATGTACTAAATTTCAGGTCAATAGTTCAAATGGTTTGCGAACTACAGGTGACTTAAAATCCTGGACAGACAAACGGACAGCCACAGTAGTGTATTATATACAAAGATTAGTATGGAAAGACGGAGAGTGCATATTGGACTGAACAAAATACTTGACAATGAGAGAAAATAGAAAGGTAAAATTGATGTTATCAATTCAAGGGCTCGGTACGTGAAGCTTAATAAATAATTTATATGGTATATCTTGTGTGAGAGATGGCTGGCAGCTTATCCTGGCCAAAACATCCAGGCCGCTAGATGGAGTCCTCCCTGCAGCATGGAGGTGCCCTGGATTCCCGCAGGGCATCATGGGAGATGGAGTGCAACTTCACAGCCCTGTTGGGTGCCGTGGGTGCCATCGGAGGACGCTGCAGGGAGACACAGGGTTTTTTTTTTTCCCTATAGCCCAGAAGTACTCCCAAGTCACGGGGACAGAAGAACAGAAGTACTTCCAGGCTGAAGAAAAATATGAATCTTCAACCGACCCGGTAGTGCTAGTGAATCACATGGACTGGAGGACAGGGGCACTTCCGGGTCACGGACTATTTAAAGGACTGTGGGAAACCCAGCAAGGAGAGCCAGAGTTGGGAGGAAGTGTGACGGAGCTGCTGGGTGGAGAGGAGGATTTATTGTGATTATTTGATTATTGAATTGTGTATTGTGGAGGTGGAGGTGCTTTGTGCACATTATACAAGAAATTAAAATTATTTCTGATACTTTTACCTGGTGTCTAGACGAGTTGACTGTGGTTTTGGAGGAGCGACAGCGCCCTCTGGTGTCACACTTGCCATCATGAAGTTCCGTAGAGCACATTAGCCAAAAAGGGGTTGCTAACAAGGGCAATCCAAGACGAGTCCCAAAACAGAAATCTAAGGCAAAGTCAAAAATCCAGTAAATCACAAAAAGCACAAAAAAAAGGCACAAGAACTCACCGACGCTAGAATGCATTCACAATGAACTGACAGAAAATGTGGAACACCCTCCAATTTTATAAGGCAGTTTCTGGCAGTGATTGTCAAGTGTCCCTATAAAACACATTCAACATAGCAAAAACAGCTGATATACATAATCTAAATCGAAAATAAAGATCTACATTATCAAAATAAACAAATAAAAAATTGAACAAAAGAGACACAAAACATGAATTTTAACCCCAGCTGGGGAGGAACCTTGGCTGAGACATGACAAACATGATATGACCATATTCAGGTACGGCATGTTTGGGATTTCCAAATAGACAATAATGTTAACTTTAGTTATTCATTTAGATATGTGGTGAGATGTTGGGTACTGTGTAGCCTTATCTGTGATTCTGCTGGAGTTGTTTCAGTTTCATTACACACATTTACTGTTTGGGGTGTACTGAGGACTGAAAATTACATTTCCAGTGGCTCCTTTTTAAAAACTTGCGTAATGGCAGTTTTTATCACCTCCTCGATGTGATGGCACACCGTTTAGTTCAAATGCATATTTGACTGTTCATCTTTTCGGGGACATAGCTGCCATTTCTTTCAGCCTCACATTGACTGTGGAAGTATCGTCATAAATGAAAGCAACAGACATCATATACAGCTGGCGATAGCTGACTACTAGCCCAGTGATGTCTTTGAATGCATAGTCTTGTTTTTTTGAAAATGTTTTTTCTGTTGCAACAGGTTATGTTTGTTTTTAAAACATGTGACGTGTTCTCTGTGCACAAATTTATGTTTTACAGGGTCTTTTTAAGAGTCTTGTCCAGCCATAGAAGTTCATCCATCATGACCACAGGCTTGCTGTCTGTTGAGCCAAGTTAATAAATTGCACTGTAAGTCTTTGCTTTTTAAATCCCCGCCCCTACTCAGAGCTCCGCCTTCACAAGGCATTGGATTGCTTTAGGAATTTGAAATTGAGTGAACCTTCTAATTGTTTTCACACAGTTATCTCACAGTTATCTTTAGACATGTTTTTTATACAGCTGGCTCTGCACCCAAAGGACTGATTATGCAGAGTTTGCATGATATTCATGTGTTCAGTTCAAAGGCAAACACTTTAATTTGTGACTCTGTATGAACCTGGTTTGAGTGATTATAGATGTGAATATGCAATGGACTACTGTGCTGTTCCACCCTTTGCTATTAAGATTGGTCTTAACACCTTATGACCCTGCTCTATAACAAGGAACTTAGAAAAGAAGACATTTGCAGATGATGTAAAATCTCTCTATTATAGAAGGAGATTCTGTGACAAGACTTTTTCAAAGAGATAATTTCAAGTCTGGCGAGACGAGACTTTGGCTATGAGATTCTTTCAAGTCCCACCCTCCTCTCAACCATATTCAACCACGCATGCGGCCCTCTCACCTCTCATTTGTGTGAATGCTCTTGACAGACACAGTTTCTGCTCTCTTAGCTCTTATAAGGTTTTACGTTTTCCTCACTTAAAGTTCCCAATAAAAGAAGACGTATTATATCCAAATATATTTGAAGAATTTCATCCTGAAGGGTTATCAACAGTAAAAATAAGTACACAGGCAATCCTAGCACAGAGAAACGATGAAGTCAAACGAATTAACGCCAAAAATTGTCGATCGGTTACATGGCAAATTAGTTAAATCCTTATCAATAGACTATGCTGAAACACTTGGTGGTGATGGTGCGGAAGATGAAGACATGAACTTACAATATCCCATAGACTGTCTACAACCATTAACACCATACAGTCTTTCACCGTCCGAATTACTGTTGAAAGAAGGATGTATCCAAGATAGGTAATGTAGTACATCTTCAGGGGATAATATTAGACACCAAATGAGATCTTGATATGCCATTCACATTACAACGTTAACAGTTTCCTGTTAGAATAGCTTTGGCAAAGACAATTAACAAATCTCAGAGCCAAACATTCGGAAAAGCCGGTTTGTTTATTAGTGAGAAAGAAACAAAATTCACTCAATACGTTGCATTGTCACGATGTAAGTCCAAACACAGAGTCAAAATTCAATACGATATTAACAAAAAATTATTAAAAAAATTGTTTTTACTGAAGTTTTACAGTAAAAGTGTAAGTTTAAAAAGTATTTGCATGTTAATTTCAAATCCAAACAGAACAAAATCGCATGACGCAACGAATAACTCTAACGCAACATGAAACATAATTTACTTTTAAATTATTACGTTTAACTATTTTTTAATGTGGTTAATTACTTGCTGTAATGTAAAATAGTTAGTTCTATTATGCATATGTAACAATTGCCATGAAAGTAACAACCTGTTTAAATTGTACATCCGCATCCCAATACGTGATCCGCAAAGTGACTACCGCATAGCACCGGCCCGGGGGTTGGCAAGCAAAGCGAGTCAGGGGTAAAGCCCCTAGTATAGTAAATATGAATGAGTATTGAAACTTTCTGCCACAAGATTTAAAAATTTAAGAAACTATAATGTGCAAGAGATCCTTGGTTAGTTACATAGGTGGAGTCAGAGATACTCCTTAATAGTGGCTAAAATAGTTCTGTAATTCTGCAAACAGCTGTGGTTGAAAGTAAAAACAACACAAATACCATGTGGTGGTTAAGAATCACCATTTGTAAAGGTTAGGGAATCACCCAGTGAAACAATCTATGTATCTGAATCTGCACGTAGGTGCCACAGACCTTCAGTGTTTTCAAGTATTGTAACTCTGAGCACAAACATGCCAGAGTCTACCATACACTTAAGGACCCACTGGGCCAATTTAGAGTAACCAGTTAACCTAACACGAGAGGAAAGCAATGAGCCCAAAGCCAACCTCACAGACCTCAGGAGAACATGCACAGTCCAGAGAGACAGAATGGGACTTGGTTTTGAGACCATGGTTAATTTAGAAAGGAATGCTCATTGGCATGTTTAGTTTGAAGGCGGTATGGAAGGCACTATATTCTTTCTCATATTGTGCAGGGCTATTGGCATGCATCTTAACTGAACAGTACTGGCACTTCTTTTGAAAAAGCCATTGCTATCTACAGTTTCAAAACACCATATCAGTGCAGAGTCAAGACTAAAGTTCGTTCTTTTTACTGTAACTAAATGGTATTAAGCTCTCTGTTTGCTCTTTTTCCTAATTTTGGAGATTTAGTTTATAAGGGAAGTGGTTTGAAGGTTCCTATCTGTGTTTTGTGGCCGTATGTGATTTCCAGGAAGTTATTTTTTCTGCTTGTATTTTGTGATCTGAATGTCCTAATTGATTTAAAAAAATATATTGCTAACTGGAATTTTACATTTTATAAACACACAGATTCATGCAACAAGTACCTGTAAAATCCAATGATCAGGACACAAGATAAACAGTTGAACTTCTGTGGTCTGCATACTGAAGCACATACACAGTGTGCCATACTGTAGAAACAAGTCGGAACTTCTCAGTCTGCTTTCTGCCTATGGATACTCAATGTCCATATTCTGGCATTTCCATTGTGACATGATAAATGTGCTCATATGGAACTTTGCTCCACAAATCAATGCATTTTCTGATCTGATTAACCCATTTCAGGGTTATGGGGGTCAGGAATTCAGGGCAGGATTAATACATGGGACTACCTGGGTATAAACCTAATAGGTTCATAGAGTCATGGGGGCATGTGACTATATAAAAAAATCATAACTTCTTTTAAATTTTGTCATATATTTATGAGCTCTTACAATAAAAAGAAATAGCACTTTCATTTAAAAGAATCAATGAAATGTCTGGAATTTAAAATGCTTCTTAAAATTGAAAAATTCTGTAGCGGTACCCAAAGTGTCTCAGTCTTTCTCTAAAACATATGGCGTAACAGCAGGCATTGTTTCAGTAGCATCTTGTCACTTTAACAATTTTACATAGTGGTATTATATTCATCATCAATATTAGTTTCTTTAAATTCACTCCTTTATATATACAATAAAATTCATTCCTTTATATATACAATACTCAGTAATGAAGACAGAAAAGTCTCCTAAGTTAAACATCAAAAGAACGCAAGAGAAATACTATCTATTAGTGGCAAATTGAATAGATCAATTAAAATGGTTTACCCTAGAAAATGATACACGTAAGGCAAAGTTGTTAGAAAAGTTAGAAAATACGTGACCACAAGATTTAAAAATTTAAGAAACTATAATGTGCAAGAGATCCTTGGTTAGTTACATAGGTGGAGTCAGAGATACTCCTTAATAGTGGCACTTGTTAGAAAAGAAAGATATAAAGCACAAATAGCAATGAATGTACATGCTTGCTTGTTAAAGGTGAACCCTTACCTATTGTGTGATTTGTCTTCAGAATTCTTCACTCACGTCACGGCAGCTTCAAACATGTCAGACATTTAGAAACAAGGCATCTTAAACATGCTAAAAAATTAATTCTTATGTCGTAATGACAGAATGTTACATAGTCTGCAGGAAATCAGAGCTAAAGAAAGAAAAATGTTGTATCAAGCATAACTAGTGTACTTAATAGTGCAGTAATGCAAACAAGCCTTACATAAGTAGTAAGAGCCTCATGCATCTAGCAGCCATTGCAATGAGTAACGACGTACATGATGACACAATTTCTACGTTTTGGCTTTGTTTCTGATCTAATATTTGTTTACTTTGTTTTTATCCAGTTACATTTTTCTTTAACTTTTTGTTGCTTTACACAATGCATCCAAGAGTAATAGGGGGCACAATGATGACATGTCATAGCTCCGGAGTCCTGGCTGGGTTAATCTGACTCTGCTGAAAGGCAGGAATCAAACCTGAATAAAGCATCACGGAGCATACAGTATTCACACCCACACAATGCAAGTAGAGATGAGCCAATCGATCAGCTGCTTATCTAAATCAGCCAATGTTTACTAAAAAACACTAGACTGCTGATGCTGATCACAAGAACTGATATTTTCAGCCCCTACTTTACTAAGCTTTACGATAATTTAGTTGCAGTGCTCCTTTACACAAGATATTACAGCAGTTGAGCCTATGCACATCTTTTTTACTTTTTCATATACAAAGTAAAAGGATAGGTGGCATGGTGGCGCGGTGGTTAACGCTGCTGCATTGCAGTTAGGAGACCCGGGTTCGCTTCCCAGGTCATCCCTGTGTGGAGTTTGCATGTTCTCCCCGTGTCTGCATGGGTTTCCTCCCACAATCCAAAGCAGGTTAGGTGCATTGGCGATTCTAAATTGTCCCTAGTATGTGGGTATGTGTGCCCTGCGGTGGGCTGGCGCCCTGCCCAGGGTTTGTTTCCTGCCTTGCGACCTGTGTTGGCTGGGATTGGTTCCAGCGGATCCCCGTGACCCTGTAGTTAGGATATAGCGGGTTGGATAATGGATGAATGGAAGTATAAGGAAAGTATTTTAATTGTTCAAAGATTCGATGTCGCGATTTTGATGAATCTCAATGTTTTAGACCTCGCTGAGTCCTAAAATACCATTTTTGGAACTATGTGTGTGTGTGTGTGTGTGTGTGTTTGTGTGTGTGTGTGTGTATATGAAAACATGATAAACAGAGCATGCTTTCACTGAAGTCAACTAAATCTTGCATACAAGTATTAGGTATTGCGGTGGTCAGCTGGGAGCTGTGCCCAGCCGGGACGCCTGGAAGGACCAAGAGAGGGACTATGTCTCCCCCGGACCACAAGAGGTCAGCCTCCCTGGTTTGTATGGGGGCCACGGGAAGTGAGAATTGAAGCTCAACTCTATAGGGGCCCGTGGCCACAAACAGGGGGCGCCCAAACGATTGAGGAGCCCTGGACGTCAGCACTTCCGCCACACCCGGAGGTGCTGGCGGAAGGAATACCAGGGACACCCGGAGTGCTTCCTGATGCTAATGTGGCACTTCCGCCACACCAGGAAGTGCCGCAGGAAGATCATCAAAGGGCACCTGGAGCACATCCCAGTGGGGATTAAAGAGGCCACCTTCCTCCAGTCATTAGCCAGAGTTGGGAGGAAGAGGACAAAGCTCGGAGGAGAGGAGTGGAGGCGGTGTAGAAAGGACTATTAGAAGGCCCGAACATAGGGGTGTTTGGTGTAAGGACACTGGGTTGTGTGCAGGACTTTGATAATTGTAAATAGTGTAAATAAATGTTTGTGTGTGTTTTTGTACCAGCGGTATCTGCCTGTTGGTGTTTGGGCTGATCTTCCACAGTATAAAACGTAGATTTGTATCAACGTTTGGGCTATTTCTGCTAACTGGAAGTGGTACTTTATCTTTTATTCATGCAGCTGCTGAGTCCGATTTATTCAACTTTACTTTTACAATACTTTGATATATATTGTTCAATATATTATTAATTTGATTTGATTTGCTGTTGATGATTCTTTAATGCACATAATATAAAAATATAATCATTGTCTTGCAGTTTACAGCTCAAATATCCATCCCCATATCTGAATATACAAGAAAGTCAAGGGGAGACCAAGTCTCTATTTTTTAATTATTTTTTTTGCAACAAAGTTCCTGCTGTGTAAGCAAAAAGCAACAAGTAGGGGCTTGATTTATCAGTGAGACAGAGGCGATCGCATTATTAGCCTTTACGTTGAACAAAGTGGAGTAATAAACTGAAAAAAAGAATCAGAGGAGTCATCCTGTGCAATTAGACAAATGACAAGAAAAGCTTTAATGAATTTTGACCTTTTCATTTTGTCCTTTAAATTGAAATGGACACCGCTTGACTTTTAATTGGAAAGATAAAAGATAAAGACAAATTTGAAATGGCTGTTTAGTAAACAATAGGCTTTTTTAAAGATTTGTACTGTCTATTATTTGTTACTGTGGGTCATACAGCATAAGTTTTTAAAGAAACAGGTATGGCATTATTAAAACAGTAATCCATACTTATAATAACACCTCAAGAATTACAAGTTGATACACTGAAGAAAAAAAACACATGCCTAAATATAGTAAATATATATTTTAACAGCAAAAAGCTGTAGTGCAATTAATGATTTAAAATGATTAAAACCTATAAGTACAAGTATATTCATACTTAAACACAGTTTAATTGTCAAAATCAATATATGTATATATATATATATATATATATATATATATATATATATATATATATGGAAAACAGCTAAAGGGCCTGAATGAGAGTAATCCCATGCCAGACCAGGAGGTGGTGGAGTGCGCTAACTCTTTCTCTCACTTCTCTGAAGACCAGTTATGGGCAATTCTGTCTGGCCCCGATGCCATCACTTTCCCTGGACCCAATGATGCAATTTCTGTTTCCAGTGCCACGGGTGACATCACTTCTGGTTCCAGCCCTACTGATGACATGACTTCCTCTGCTCTCCCTTAAAGCCACCATCTTTGTGACAAGCAAATCAGTCCTGTTCTGGACTCTGACCTGTACACATCTGTACAATTATTCATTTAATTTTGCAGCCAGGAAACAATATATAGGTGGCTGCCCCAAACCTTTTTGTTGAGTTTGTGACTATGTATATTATGGCAAGTGGCTGGGGGATGGTACCCAGCCGGGACGCCCAGAAAGACCGGAGGAGGGCTTACGCCTCCTCCAGACCACGAGGGGGCAACTACCCTGGTGATTTTGGGGACCACGGGAACAGAGCTTAGAAGCTCAACCCTATAGGGGCACTCGGATGCCTGAGGAGACCTGGCCCTCAGTACTTCCGCCACATCCGGAGTGCTTCCGGGTGCACAGCCGGCACTTCCACCACACCTGGGCGGGCCAGCGGAAGGTTATCGGGAGGCACCTGGAACTCGTCTGGGTGATGATAAATGGGGCCACCCCTCTCCATTCGATGGCCGGAGTCAGGTGGAAGAGGATGGAGCTTGGAGGAGAGGAGAGGAGTGGAGGCGGTCAGGAGAAGAGAAAGGCATTGTGTTGAGGGCCTGGACTGAGGGTGATTCGTGTTGCGGCACTGGGTTGTGTGTGCACCTTTGTAAATATTATTGTAAATAAACGTGTGTGGGTTGAAATCAACGATGTCTACCTGTTTCCCACTATATATATATATATATATATATATATATATATATATATACAGTGACAGATAGATAGAGGGCGCTATCGTCCTCTTGAACCCTCAGACTATACGCCAGACACAAAGTAAAAGTCCAATATGTTGACTTTTTATTAATACAAAGTGCACAAAGCACCCTCCTCTCCACAATACTCATAAATAAACACAATACTAAATCAATAATCACAATCCACCACTCCCAGACGCATTGCGACCCTTCCACCCAGCTCAGCTCGCCGTCTGGGGATTTCCCACAGTATTTTATAGTCCTCGACCCTGAAGTGTTTCGCTCTTTCTGTCCATATGACTAGGAACACTTCCGGGTCAGATAAAAAGTCCTTTTCTTCAACCTGGAAGCACGTCATTCCTCTTGTCCATGTGACTCGGACGTACTTCCGGGGTGTAAGGCAAATAATCCTTGATCCTCCCTG
>JANRMT010062813.1:81015100-81072035 GCA_026402145.1 Polypterus bichir lapradei | reverse complement strand
TGTTGTTACACAAATGGTGAAAACTACTTTTTTAATTAAGCCTTGTTTCAGACAGGTACATTACAAAAAAAAAACTGAACAATAACGCAGCTTGTAATTATGAGAAGCATTTTATTTTCTTTTATGCCATATGTAGTATAGATAAATATTTTGTATATGTTTTGTATGTTAAAGTATGTATTTTATGGAAATTTTATTTATGGTCACTGAACAATAAGCCTACAGAATTTAATTTTGTTAAAAAAATGAAAAGTTAACACCTGTTGTCTAAAGTTTTTCATTATAAAAATATACATTAATATAGGACATGAGGCTTCTATATGTCTGGTTTTGCAGGAGATTAGTGTAAAAAGCTTTTTAAAGGGATAAAGGAAAAAAATTAGAATTGGAAAATAAGTAACATGAAATCGGTGGTCAGTATCAACCTTAAAAAACCTGATCAGAGACCTCCATAAATGCAAGTCTAACCAGGCTATCTGAGAATGTGTAATAAATGCTTGAGAGTCAAGAGGTAAACTGGAGAAACATGTGGTGATGCTGTAGACAGCATGTGGTGATCTGAATCCAGCCTATTGCTGCTGTGAGGTGGTGGCAGTGCTAACTACAGCACCACTGTGCGGCACTAAAATCTTATGGAAAATTAAAAACAAAAAGTTAAAATTATCCTTCCAGACATGTGAAAAGGATACACTAATAGACTTGAGAGGATCCTGTATTAAGTATACACAAAATGCTCAAACGTGTATATACAACCCCAGAAAGTTAGGATGGTATGAAAACAATACAAATAAAAAAAGCAGGGGTTCTTAAATTTATTTGACTTTTATTTCATCGCATACAGGAGGAACCCAAGATATTTCATGTTTTGTCTGGTCAGCTTCATTTCATTTGTTAACATACATCCATTCCTGCTACATATTGTAAATGGGGGCAAAATAGGATCAGTAATGGTTTAAAATAATTAAATCCTGATGTGATTTCAAACAGGTGATTGAGAAGCAAAGATGATCTCAAAGCAGAGATGAAAGCAGAGGATCTCCAGTCTGTCAGTAAATGTGTGGGAAATTATTGAAATGTTTAAAAACAATGACCAGATAAAACATGAAATATCTTGGGTTCATGCTATCCTGTAATGAAATTAAAATCAAAGTCAATCGAAGGATGACTATTTGCATTTTCCATACCGTCCCGACTTTTTCTAATTTGGGGCTGCACATTCCACAAATCTAGTGTATGACGCTATACTGTATATTAATTGTAAGAAATGGGCAAGCTTGTACAGAAAATGCGATATTTACAACTGAGTATAGAATGTGGATAACCTAGGAAAGTTAGAATTGGGTGGTAAAAATGCACTGTACTGTACATACGTGTGCAGGTCTGTATACAGAATATTGAATTTATTGCATGATGAATCTCTGTTTGTATTTCAACATTACTTTTTGTGGTTATGCAGTATTTTATTTGTCATATGAAACTTGTCATTCTTGTATAGTACACTGAGCTTATTAGCGGAAGCATGATTGATAATGATAAGTTAAACACGCTGCCTATTTGCAAAACACACGTACAGTGAACAGAAGTGTACAAAAAGCAAATTGCAATTTAATTTAAGTACAAAATTCCACATAACTTTAATGGGCTGACCAAGAATATAAGAAACATGCAAACATGAATCATAGGTTACTTATTTAGCATGGCACACTGTAGCCGGTCACATTTGAGTCTTTTATGTCGCATACATGGGGAAAGAAAACTCCACGTTGTGCAGTTTTGGAACAGTAGGGTTTTCTGTTCACAGAGGTTGTAGAAATCTGTTTCATTGCTACTGAGAAATGGGAACGTGACTTTTAAATTCACAGCTTCAGCCTCCAGTTAAATTAACAATGTGAATTCATTGCATCTAGCAAAATATTCATTAGCTATTCTGTAGGTTACCATCAGTGAAATCTACCAATAAGTTAATTGCTGTGCCATTTGCCACAAACTATACATACAAAATAAATTCAGAAAAAAACAGAACTAAACACGCAACAAACCAACTTAATTTTTCATGATACAGCCCACCTTTTTGATTTTAATATGTAATTTGGAGCAATACCCATTTTTAGAGATATTTTTCATCTTCTGTGCTTCTTGGTTCCTCAAAAAGTTTTATTACTAAATTACTATTACAACTGCAATGCAATGTACACTGTAAATTTATCAGATGCAATCTTGAAGATGCATTTCTTTCTCTCCCTTTCTTTAGGTGAGACAATATGGCGTCTCCAGATCTATTACTGTGCATGCAGTCTTGGGCCTGATTGCTTTTTCTGCTAGGCGTGCCAGAGTACTTAGCTACCGGGTCAAAACTGGGATTGCTCCAGATGTTGTTCACTTTTTCCAGTAGCTCCTGGTCTGTTCACGTGGCATCTTTCTTCATTGTTTCTTCACGGGCAGAGAGTGCCAAGTTTTACGCGTGACCAAGAGGTAAACTTTCTTTCAATTTGCTGCTCTTCTACTTCATATATTGTACATTATTAGCTTTTATAATGCTGTCGGGAAGATCTTTCCAAAACAAATTTGACAATTTTTGATGTCTCTGAAGAGCCGTAGGGCAAAAGTGATCTAATGTTGGTGGTGGAATTGTTTTCCATTCTACAGTTCATCTTTCTCTTCTTCATTACAAATGCATGCGGCCCGCTGGCTGTTCATAAAAGGTTTGCATCCCAGTGTCCAGACCGTGTTAAACATTGTGTCTGCAATTGTCTCACAAGCTGTAAAGAAACAAGTGGAAAAAAAAAATGATTGATTAGTAGGGAGGTCAGGAGGGTCAGGTTTTCAGAACCGGCTACTGCTTCTCAAGCTTCTTCACTCATCATTTTCTAGTTTTTACGTTGTGCTTATCAGGAACTAATGAAGCCTAGGGACTTATAATGATGAATACCAATAGGAGAGCACTTATGTACAGGTTTAATATTTCTGCTAACTATCCTCCTAACTCTCTAATCTAATAAGAAAGACCTTTTTTTTTCCTAAGTCAAACCAGAGGAGAGCAACTGAACATTGACAAACACTCAAGCCATCCGATGAGTGTGGAAGGACATCCCACAACTTGGTAAAAGCTGTGATGAAGAGGGTCTGAACATGAGCTAGAAATTTTGCAGGAGGTCATTTTAAGTGAGGTTAATTTAATTATGCAAGCTGAAGCAAATCAATCAGTTAATACTGGGCTGAGTGGAGGAAAAGCAGATCAGTCCAGTGAAAAATTCAGAACGGTTCATTTCTACAGCTTGGACTATTTCTGCCCATCCTACCAAGAAATCTTCCGCTTCAGGGAGGAGTCTCCCAAAATTGCTCTGTCCCTGCTTTTTATTCTTTTTTTTTTTATTATGAATTTTATTGCAATCCATACAAAGCAATCAAGTTTTTACAAAAAGAAAAATTGAGTTAAGAACAGATCGATCCCCACCCTTGAGAGAGAGAGAGCAAGCCAAACGGCGTAAAAATTTTACAGCTTTTAAACATGCCTAAATTAATAAATTCTCTATGCTTCATGAACTTATTTTAAAATATTACTGATTAGATCCTGCCATGTTTTGAAGAAAGTCTGTACAGATCCTCTAACTGAGTATTTGATTTTTTCCAACTTCAAATAGTATAACACATCGGTTTCCCACTGACTTAAAAGAGGAGAGTTTGGGTTCTTCCAGTTTAGCAGAATAAGTCTGCGTGCCAAAAGTGTAGTGAATGCAATCACAGTTTGTTTGTCTTTCTCCAGTTTAAGCCCCACTGGAAGAACCCCAAACACAGCTGTTAATGGGTTAGGAGGGCCTGCTTTTTATTCTAAAGTAAAGAGGTGTTAGGCCCCAAGACTTAATTCATAAATTAAAAATGTTGAAAATACACTACAAAAGATTATACACAAATAATAGGTAACCCAGCTCAATTAAAATATAAAAGAGTTTTTTTGCAAGCAGAAAATGTCACTGTTTATTTCATTAAAATATTTTTTTTCATTCATATAATTATACACGCCCATTGTCGCATACAACACAGGGACTGAATAGTTTATAGAATGGGGGTCATTCTCTGCTGACTACCATCTTCTTCTTAGGAGTTGATGCATTGACGACTGAAGGTCTATTTAATGCCTCCTAACAATTTTACCAATATAAGGATCACTCCATGTGATTTTGCTCACACTGTTACTTATATTGGTTGCATCTCTGCTGTTTGCAGGCAATGTTTTCCTTTTGGCCAAATTAGACTATTATATATCTCTGGTGTGTATTTGAACAGTGTACAACTGAGTGTGATGTGGTAGAATTACTACCTCCATATCTGATCCTCCAACAGTAAAGAGTTGCTTGCTCTTGCCAGATAACAGGTTAACGGCTGTCCTGAATAGAAATACTTCCAAGTTCTTTGGGTCTTGTTCACAAGCAAGAATAGAAACAACTATGCGACTGACACAGTGGATAAGCAGCGGTTTTTTGAAGCATTGTATCGAACTATTGTCATGAAGTGGAACCTAAGTCCACAGATGAATGTGTCAGTTAACTGCACAGTCTACATTCGTATTCTCACCTATGTTCACAAGTTTGTGGTAGAGCGTGTTAAGGGTCCATGGCGGTGTGAGAGTTTTAGAAATTAAAACAGTGCCCCCCCCCCCCCAGGCTCGGTGGGTGTGGATGCATGCTGATGCAAAGCTGTGGGATGTTCAATGGGAAAGCTAGTTTACTGCTTGTTAATATGCAGGTGTGATCAGCTCAACTGTTCCTCATTGACGCTCCACAGGTCATTACAAAAAACACCTGCACTCACAGAGTCTAAAGGACCCTAAGTAAGACAGAGAAGGAAGAAGAGAAAGGATTGAGAGAAAGATCTACGGCGAGAGCAAATTGATAAAGAGACAGGATTGAAAAAAGTGGAGTAAGGTCAGAAGTTTGAGGAGGTGCATTGGACAAAAGGCATAGTGGTTGCGAAGAAGCCCCACAGTGAGTGAGATGATCAATGTTCTTGGGGTAGGGTTGCTCCTACTGAGCCTCCAGGGAGCAGAAATATCACTTTGGTTTTGAGGATCATTCTCCGGATGCATGGGATGGTGGTAAGAAGATGAAGCTAGGTTTTGGCATCCCAGTGTTGACTGGCTGAAGTTTAGTGGTTGACCTTGCATACCAGCACCTCAGGCCTGCTGTGGAGACCTGTTGGGTGAGTGGTGCGAAGACAAGAAGGAGAAAGAGATGAAGGCTTGCAGCAGTAAACATAAACCAATTTTGTGTCAATGGTTTTATTCTTTTAACCTTCTTTTGATTTATTTATTGCACTGATTTTAACTCCCACATAAAAGCCCTTGTTTTTATCATGGATTATCTATTTATTTTTTGAGATGACTTCGCAGTGCATTTCATTCTTTGGGACACTGCTTGTTTTATTTTTTTTGTAAATTGCACAATGCCCTGTTTGCACCTACCTTTGTTAATCTTTGTCCTCATTGCACTAGACCACTTTGGTTTTTATATTGATGTCCTGAGTTCAAAAGACCCCAAGGCTACAGGCAACCCCGGGCATCAAAGAGCTTTACTGTATATAGGATCCTGTGCAAGGTTTCTGGACTCATTCTCTATTGGAAAATAACTCAAAGTATAACTGCTGTTTCTCTGAACCAACAGGAGCTAGTTAAGAAGCAGTTATGAAGGTCACTGAGAGAAGCAAAGCTGCAGGGCTTTTATTTCTCAATTGTCCTGGAAGCATCTGGGTTTCCCCAGAATTGGCTACAGGAAGTTGTTAGGAACTTGTGTTTTGCTACTGTGACCCTCACTAAGAAAACAGAATGAAGATGATGCTAATGACGATTTGTTATTTAGTGTGTAACCAATTACTTTATGTGTGCTGTGTAACAAAATGCAATCATTATTTTTATTTTTTTTTTTAAATGCAATTGCAGACAGTACTTAGAAGAGCACTTACTTTCAACTTTGGATACGAATCCCAGACTCTTCTTGAGGTCTGAGCAAATTCCATACAGACACCAACGAAACTTGGCATCACAGCGGTACTTGTTCGCTCCACAGGTATCGTAGCAGAGGTCCAATTGATTGCAACATTTGGTCATTGCTGGGATTCCCAGATCAAACTAAGATCAAAGAAATCTATTATTAAACTTTTGTTATTAAAGAAAGAATAGATAGATTAAATTGTTGGTAGCAAAGATGCCTGAATGTTGAATGTTTAACAGAAGTTGAACAAGAAAGACAGACTGTATAATCTTGAAAAGAGTGATTTGCTAGACTGAAAACAGTAACTGTCTTCTTCACCGGCCAAAGTCGGATCTGTTTTCAGGTAAAAAATGTTATTTTACATACACTCTCTGGTACCTGGAGGCCCAAGAAGTAGGAACTGCATCCATTGGGCTCTGGAGTCTTGTATTCCGGCCGTGGCATTGGGGCTTTCCCTGGAGGCCAAGGGAAAAAAAAATGGATAGATCAGACTAAGGTTTCCCCCTAGAGGATTATGTTCATAAGAGCCAGTGTAGCACAAATAGTGTTCTTACATTTATATAATAATTTCAAAACCACCTAATCCAGTTCAGGTTTGCTGGGAGCCAGCTGCATCAAACATGAAGCAGAAAGAAACATTGGATAGACTACCAGTCCATTGCACAGCTCGCTTAGGCCTATTCACACATGGGATCAATTTAGAAATGCCCATTAACCTAATACACAGTTTTCTGGGATGTGGGAGGAATCCCATAGTACCCAGAGAAAAGCCCTCACAGACATTAGTAGAATGAACACATCCACCAAGACACCGTGAGACAGCATCACTAACTATTGCAAAGTATGTTGCATGTGTTCTTATACTACACATTCAAAATGGTGCCTTTATGATTCATTTGATAAGATTCTTAGTTTTTTCAAAGCTTCACTGTAAGCCAGATGAATCAAAATACAGGATATAGAGACCTTTTTGGCTAGCTCACAAGCTGTTTAAGATGCATATGCTAAGCAACTATGTGTCCAGTGCATCCCACATTGAAATGCCCTCCAGGAGAAAGCCATTGTTGCTCCTGGAATGAAGCTTGCAATATGAAGTTTTTAACTGTACTAATTTATCTATCTAATCTAGAATGAGGTGTATATTCCCTATCACATCCATAAATTACTTCTTTAATAGTTACCAAAGTTGCAAATTACTATTAAATAATCAAGAACAATATCTCTCTATTATATAAAAAAATCCTGTGACGAGACAAGACTTTTTTCAAGAGATTTTTTCAAGTCGCTTGAGACGAGACTTTGGCCATGAGATTTTTTTCAAGTCATGCCCTTCTCTCAACCATATTCAACCACACACGCGGTACTGTTATCAACAGAAAAAATGAGTACACGGGCAATCCTAGCACCAGGAAACGATGAAGTCAAATAAATTAAAGCCAAAAATGATGATCGGTTACATGGTAAATTGGTTAAGTGCGTATCAGTCGATTATGCTGAAACAATTGGTGGTGATCGTGCAGAAGATGAAAACATCAACTTACAATATCCCAAAGAATATCTATAACCGTTAACACCGTCCGGTCTTCCACCGCACAAATTAATGTAGAAAGAAGGATGTATCCAAGAATGGTAATACATCTTCAGGGGATAACATTAGACAACAAAGGAGATCTTGATATGCCATTCATATTAAAACATTAACAGTTTCCTGTTAGAATAGCTTTTGCAAAGACAATTAACAAATCTCAGAGCCAAACATTCGAAATTTAATCACGTGCAGCTATATGTGGCGTTGTCATGGTGAAAGTCCAAACACAGAATCAAAATTCAATGCGATATTGCCGAAAATTTAATTCAAAAAATCGTTTTTACTGAAGTTTTACAGGAAAAGTATAAGTTTAAAAAGTATTTGCATGTTAATTTCAAAGGCAACAAAATCGTATTACGCAACGAACAACTGTAACACAACATGAAACATAATTTGCTTTCAAATTATTACGTTTTACTATTTTTTAATATGTTTAATTACTCGCTGTAATGTAAAATAGTTAGTTCTATTATGTATATGTAACAATTTCCATGAAAATAACAATCTGTTTAAATTGTACATCCGCATCCCCATACGCAAGCAGCAGAACTGCAAAGAGGCGAATGCGTAGCGCAAGCCCGGGGGTTGACGAGCGAAGCGAAGAGGGGGCAAAGCCCCCTAGTATTAAAGTAAAATAATCTTTGCCATTTTATGTGGTACCCTAGGTCTTCGTGCCACCCGGCATACTTGCAATAGTGTCTCAGACAACTTAATTTATAGACCAAAAAGATTTAATGTGGAGAGGTTTGGCATTTCTTTTGCAACGTCACTTGGTACAATTCAAGGCATCTAAAATTTGCAACTGATAAGCATTAATCCAAACAAGATGCCATCTGCCTAGATTCTAGCATGTTGACAAAAAAGCCTTCAATAAAATACGATGGGTAGAAATTTGACCAGAGCTTCATCTCTGTGAACCATAAAAGATGACTATTTGCATTATTTACATACAGTTATGTAGACTTTTCAAGAACCTAGAAAATGATGTGCAATACAAATAAATTAATTTATTGCGTAAAAACCTACTGTATGTTATCTATGCTAAGTGCAACTCTGTGTTTCTTACCACCCTGGTTAACAAAAGCATGACTGTTATTGCAAAACTTTGTATTAGCCAGTGCAAGTATCAACCACAGCCCAGAGGATTATGGGTTGGAATCCTGTTCATTGTGCAAAAAAAAAAAAAATGACCAAAACAAATCATTGGTACAAACAAAATAAACATCGAAGTGAAAACAATGAATCTTAAATGACAAATTTTATCGTACTAATTAAAAAGGCCACTCTTGTAAAACGGGAAGAAAATAGTTAAAGACTAAATTACATTTTGATGCCTAAGAAAATCATTTAATGAACCGAACAGAAAGCGGAAACTATTACAGGGTGTATTGGCCTTAATTTAACTCAGAAACTGAAAAATTCAGACTGAAAATGGTGTTCAGCCCACGAAACAATGAATCTAGTATACAAAGCTGTACATGTGTTTGTATGTCTGTGTGTTTGTCCGGTATGCAAATCCACAATTTGGCATTGATTCTCTATTCATGCAGGGGATGACCACAGGTTATGCTTCAGTCTGCAATTTTCTTATTTGGGAACTTTATTTAGTAACCACACCTGTGATTTTCTTTTAGGGAAGTGCCCCTAGGATCCTCTTTTAGTGATCCCTATAGTGGGTTTAGTCAGTGAAACTTTGTTTTTATGGGCAAAATGTTTCCCGCTGAGAAACTTATGTAGTGTCTGGACCTGCACTTTACTCCACCCCAGGCAGTGCTGCGTACCCCTGCTAGTACCCGATAAAACATGAGAATTGATGGTGTTAACTTGATGTTCTTCATAACATTGAGTAAACAGGCAGGGAGTGTATTTTTCCATATTGTTAAACATATGGTTTCTAGTTTAAGTGTACACAGAAGGTAATAATATGTACTACATGTGTTGGGTCAGACTTTAATTTTTGAAGTAATTTATATCCATCCATCCATTATCCAACCTGCTATATCCTAACTACAGAGTCACAAGGGTGCCAATCCCAGGGCGCAAGGCAGGAAACAAACCCCAGGCAGGGCGCCAGCCCACCCACTAAGGACAATTTAGAATCACCAATGCACCTAACCTGCATGTCTTTGGGAGGAAACCAGAGTGCTCAGAGGAAACCCACGCAGATACGGGGAGAACATGCAAACTCCATGCAAGGAGGACCCGGGAAGCGAACCCAGGTCACCTAACTGTGAGGCAGCAGCACTACCCACTGCGCCACTGTGCCGCCCAAGTTTTTCATATGCGTATCGTTAATAATGAATTTAACATTTTGGTTTTCAGAAAGTATTTGTTTATACAGACCAAGCTGTGTAGCCCCCCACTCTATGTGGAATGCTGTTTAGGCTGTAAATGTCATACGCATTAGAATATGTCATTACTATGAACATGTGCAAGCGTGTCAGACCACCAAAGCTTAAATAAAAAGAATATGTCATGGAGGGATGGCAGTATTTTATGGAAAAATGCAGTCAATGTTAAGTTAACCACATATCACTATGATGCACTGTGAGTTTTGTTTTGTTCCTTCTTCTTCTTTCAACCGCTCCCGTTATTTCTTTTTGTTCCTAAGATTTCATAAATTTGATTCACATGAGTTTATTTTGTGATGTAAATAGGTAAAATATGCACATAACTCATTAGATAATATACAGTATACCTTGTATGACATGGTGTGCCTATTTTAATACATGTAAATGGAAAGTTTTATTATATGTGTGCACCTAGACACAAACCGTTTTTGTTTGATACTCTCTGATATCACACATTTGCAGTAAAGAGCTTGTAGAAAGAGTCAGAGAGAGAAAATGTGATTGAGAAAGATAGGAAGGTAATGAAGAAAAAAAACAGATCATTTATTTTGGTGTCATTATCTCCTAAAGGTTGTAAAAGTGACTAAAGGCTAACCTCCTTGGGCAGGCCAATAACACCAAAATCCCAATATTATCTTAGAGTTTGATCTTAAGAGCCAGATTTTCTTTGTCAGTTTATCTTGTCAATATTTCATACATAAGTCAAGTAGTAAAAGGTATCTGGGAAAAAGATTATTTAGAGCACGGGTGTCAAACTCCAGGCCTGGAGGGCCGCAGTGGGTGCAGGTTTTCTTTCTAACCTTTTTCCTAATCAGTGTCCAGTTTTCACTGCTAATGAACTTCTTTTCCTTCTATTTTAATAGCCGTGTTTTTAAGGATTAAGTCTTCTGAATTGATTCTTGTCTTCATTAAATGACAGCCAAACAGAAATGAGACCTGAAACGAGCCAACAGATAACCAGCTAAATTGGGGCTTCAAACTCCAACCAGTTCCTTAATGGGAAGGTGATTCTTGCTGTTAATTAAACTCCAGATTATTTAATTTCATGCCTTGTTGCTGCTCTCTTTTTGCCACAGCAGAGATTTCCAAAACAGTTGATATTCTGTTTTTTTTTCTAAGAACTCCTTATGTTTTGGTAACCTGAGGGCTCAACCTTACTGAGACTTTCATCTTTATTTTCAGATTTTGTTTGATGGGTACAGGTAAGCTGGTCATGTCCTGCTTGTTTTATGTCACATTACTGTGCGGCTGCTAATTAAGGAAAAAACAACTAAGGGGCCTGAGTCAAGCTAATTAAAGTTGAGGCTAAAGAAGTTAATTAGCATCAAAAACTGGTCACTAATTAAGAAGATGGTTAGAATGAAAACCTGCAGCCACTGCTGCCCACTGGGACTGGAGTTCGACACCCCTGATTTTAGAGAGACAGACGTATTTATTTCAGAAAAGAAAGCGAAAGGTTACGAGAGAGTGGCATCGTGTGGTATGTTCCTTAGCACATGCAAGTAAGAGTATTAGAACATTAGAACAATCTAGACGAGAACAGGCCATTCAGCCTAACAAAGCTTGCCAGTCCTATCCACCTATTTCCTCCAAGAAAACATCAAGTCAAGTTTTGAAAGTCCCTAACGTCTTACTGTCGACCACGCTATTTGGTAGCTTGTCTATCGTTCTTTGTGTAAAGAAAAACTTCCTAATGTTTGTGCGAGATTTACCCTTAACAAGTTTCCAACTGTGTCCCTGTGTTCTTGATGAACTCATTTCAAAATAACAGTCTCAATCGAAGTAAGAATTTCACTGTACTCTTTACACGTGACAATAATGACCCTAGAAACCTATTAATTGGATAAAGAGGTTTAATTCTTTGACTAAGGCTTAGATACTTATAAATATAGAGCTGAGGAATAACTTATCATTTTCAAAACGAGTGGAGCCTATTCAAGCAGATTTGGCACATGACAGGATGCAGCCCTGGATATTTACATTTACTTATTTGGCTGATGCCTTTATCCACTTTTACTTACAACATTTATGATATAATTGGTTGTGTAATTGGATCACAGGCAGGTCAAGTGACTTACTCAAGGTCACACAGTGTCAACAAGTCCGTTTCGTTTTGTGGTCCACTCACAGTACATGAGACCAACTTAGAGCTGCCTAACAAACCTAACACACACATTGGGAGGAAGACAAGAAATAAGCCACTACAAGAATTGTCTTTTGTGTTTCATGTATTGTATGCCTATTGCCCTCACAGGGTGGCATCATGGCAAGTGTGGCTACCTCACAGCTTCAGAATTCTGAGTTTGAATCTCTGCTGGGGTGCTGTCTGTGTGGATTTTGTGTATGTCCCAACTCCAAGCCTGTTAACTTAATAACTCACTGGGTTACACCTTGCCTGATGAAGGGGCCTTAGCTGCCTCGAAAGCTTGCATTTGTAATCTATTTAGTTAGCCAATAAAAGGTGTCATTTCACCCTACTTTCTCCTGGCCTAGCATATGTAAGCGTGTCCTGTTGAGAGCTGATTCTTTCATCGTACTCAGTGAGGCCAGGATAGCCACTTGCTACCTGTAACCCTAAACTGGATAAACACGTTAGGTAATACATGAATGAACATGCTGTATACCTCCTTCATCTAGAATCCATCCATCCTTTATCCAACCCGCTATATCCTAACCCTGTGTCTGTGTGGGTTTTCTCCAGGTGCTCCGGTTTCCTCCCACAGTCCAAAGACATGCAGGTTAGGTGCATTGGCGATCCTAAATTGTCCCTAGTGTGTGTTTGGTGTGTATGTGTGTGTGTGTGTGTGTGTGTGTGTGCCCTGCGGTGGGCTGGCGCCCTGCCCAGGGATTTGTTCCTGTCTTGCGCCCTGTGTTGGCTGGGATTGGCTCATCTAGAATCACGGTGCCTGATTACGCCTCTCACGACTAGCAAGTTGATTGGCACTACTGTCTTACATTTACATTTGATGCCCTGTCTTACTTTGCACATTTTATCCATATCATTTTATTCCATGTGTCCTGCAGTTTCCTTTTGCGCCTAAGCTCATACATTTTAGTTTAATGTTTGGCCCCATAAGCAGATGGATTCTTGGGATAACAAACCCATCCATGGTTTGTTCCTGTCCTGTTCTGTTCCTGGTTGCTGAGTGAGGCTCTAGCAGGTTTTCAGAATAAGCAGTAATGGGTGGTGGGAAATTTAATAGATGGGCGTATTTTAAAATGAGCAACTCAGGGTTGGATTATGACCTCCATAGGCCCCTGGGTGACTTGATAAATAGCACTCCTTAAAAGAGAGTTAAATAATTCAGCATGCGCACAACCAACCATTTAATCCAGCCAGGTAATTCCTACTATTAATGCCGCTTGGACACTCTGTCATTTCATCGAGCAGGTGGTGATTTCAGCCCATGGACTGTCTCCATTTTATTAATCAGTTTGATGTCCCCCTTCAGCCTAAAGCACTGCAAAGAAATTTTATAGGCAGTCATTTGAGTGTCACCCAGTGTGGTCTGTACCGTATGAACCCCACTAGTGATACCACTAGTCTGAAGACTGCCCACGATCATAGAAGTTATGAACACAAAATATGAGGCTTGAGTGCAAAAACTGAAAATGAATGTAAAAAGCCTTCCTCTAAATCACAAAATCTCCGACACCACTAATCAAACATTTGCTAGACTGGAACACAATAAAAAACGGCCAGCAGGTGTCAGAGGGCTTTTTGTTTAATCTGAATTGTAATATATAGCATAGCCTTCATTGAGTGATATACTTTCACCAATGCAAGCCCAGTTCTGAAAGCTTGGCGATCACCTTAATGAATGTGTATTTGCAGGCTGTGAGCCAGGAGGAATCAGGCGATCTTAGTAGGCACAGAGTGCCCTTGAGCCAGCAACCTGGCACAGATAGTTCAACATCAGCAGCACTTGCTTGAACTGGCTGGCACTGAGGTGACATTACTCACTCTGCTGTCTTTTAGACTTTCAAACACATAAAAAAGCCAGCCCAGCCCACCCATCCACCATACTACTGGTTCACTTCGCTAACATCATTACTTTTTTTTGACATCTCTGCCAATTTTTAAGTCAGTGCTACATCAAAAAGGACATACTTGTTTTTAGAGTATTATACAATAAGGTAAATAATATTAAGAGGAATTCAACATGATTAGATTTTTGACAAATTTTGTCAAATTGTCTAATGTCCACACTTTCATTAGATAAAACACATATGCTAGTAAGTGGAACGGAAATAAATCCATTTGAAATCTGCTTTGTTTGGAAAAATCTTGTTTCGTGTACGTTGGGTAGCTGGTAATAGTGTAAGCCTTCAGTGCTTTTTCCTTCAATTCAGTTTCTGCATGAGGTGCCCTTGTGCCGTTCTTCTTATGTTTTTTGGATTTCCATTATCCACTCATTGACTCCGAATTGACCTGGCATGTGCTTCTGTGTACAAGACTTTGTACTTTTTTGCCATAAGAATACACTTTGACTCCCTGTGGCCAACACTGGGATTTATCAGGTTTTGTCAATAAATGAATTAGGAAGATACATAAGCAAACAACCAAACTAACCCCATGGTGGAATTTTGACCCTGATAGTCACAGCAAATCAGAAATCAACTGCTCTTTTATTTTGGTTGTGTGACAAATACTTTGTATGTGACATCATTATGGGGTGATGGGGGCCTTTCCAAGCAAACACAGGCCTGAGCAGTGGGCGGGCATGTAAATAAATAGGAATGTGATTTCTTTGAGTAACGGGAGATTTACTCTTATCCCGACCATTCTAAAAATGGTTTCCTTGTGAATAAATTAAATTTCCATATTAGTTAAAAAAAGGAAAATATTCATCTTATCCCCAAGGAACAAATCAAAGGGATGAATCCTAATAATATGCTGCCAAGAAGTAAATGTGTAGACCCAATTCCAGGGACCCCAGGATTTCAAATGCTCATCTTCTCACCTTTCCCTTCAGCCTGAGATCTATGAACGGACCCACAGAATTGATTCCATGGAGGTAATTGTAAACCAAAACAACTTTGTAGCTTGTTTATATAGAGATGACAGGATTCAGGTGATGCTAGGATGGTGGTGCAATGTATGTCTGATTCACAGGTCCAGAGGCCTGAGACTAATATACAGCTTACACACACACATTTGATCTAAAATTTCCCCGAATATGCTTGTTTCCTCAAACATCACAAAGCATCCTGTTGTGGTATAAGTGGATTTAGAAAAATTATATATACATATATATATATATATATATAATGCGGCTGGAGATCCACAAAGGGAGAAAATGAATCACGTATCATAAAGTAGTTTCTATTCCTGAGCTTTCAGCCCCTGCCAGGGACCTTCATCAGAGGATAATGCTTAGACTTACAAGAGTCAAAGGCAATATATATATATAAAAAAAAATAAAATAAAAAAAAAAAAATATATATATATATATATATATATATATATATATATATATATATGAAACAGAAAGAAGAGATTGGTCTAAAAATCAAAGGAAATAGGTAAAAACCATTGCCATTAAAAATAATATTGTACAATTTTGAGTTTTTTCATACTCTACTTACCAAATCGGCACCTGTATTGACAGACTCCATTACGACCTCCAAGCAGCTCCAGAAAAGAATCAAAATAACCATTGACTGCCTCAAAGCTATCTCGGATGGAACCGATACCCCAGTCGCTGTCCTCTTCTTGCTTGGTCTCAGTTGTATTCACAGTCTGCTCTGGAGCCGAGGTGACAACTTCTGTCTCCTGGGTATGTGACTGCCATAGATAGGAGCTCAGGAGCAGCAGAACAAACACTGATGGCTTCATGATGGAACAGAAGCTTTCCAGAGTCTAGGCTTCCAGTCTCGATCCTGCAAATGCTTAGGAGTGATAGAAATGGGTCTGCCAGGCAAATACATAAACTTACGCTGACTGACTACGAAAGCAGTCCCCCGCCTACCTGCTGTGGACTTTACTCCTGAACAATCTGAGCCAGACAGCTGGACAGGCTCATAAACCAGTCCAAGGGTCATCCCCAATCAGATGTATTACAGCTGAGGCCACCACTGCCCCTCAGGTAAAGGCATTCTCCTCTCATATCTGGTGGGCTGGAACAGTGGGCTCTAATGTTGTCTGTGAGAATTATTTCTTGGTTCCTCTCTTGGGTTTGTAATTACATGATACAAGAAAGCTTATAGCTACTAGTCAAATATCAATCATCTACTTACAGCAAAAAGAACCAAATTCCAATGTTCACTGTAAACATCCCCTGGCCAAGAGGACAAACTCACCTTTAAAATTCAGCTTATGTACATGTACTATCATTTTGTTTGCTGCATTTAGTACTTTGTAATGGGGCCAGCAGTGAAATGTGCTATATAAAATGGGGCTAAAAAGAAGATTACCTCTCAGTCACTTCCAAAGAGGAATCAGTAAAGTCTTCAGATATTAAAAACAGCCAATGAAATAAAAATCATTTACATATGTGGATCCAGGAAAATCATTTAAATTATTAAAACAATTCAAATTAAGTAATTTATTTTCCAACCGGTGTTTTCTACAGTATATAGCATCTACATTTTCTCTTCATGCTCAATAAGGTTTACTCTTTTAACTTCCATTTCCTCTTGTAGCTGAAGAATGTGTTAAAATGGCCTGGTATGAGTTAGTGTGGGTGTGCTGGTGTTAGATGAGCAACCTGTCCAGCATCAGTTCCTGAATTATAACTGATGTTGGCAGAACAGGCTCCAGTTGTAAAACATATATATATATTGTGGTCCCCGGCCAGGCTCCAGCCCGGCTGGGACGCCCAGGAGGACGTGAGGAGGGCTTGTGCCTCCTCCAGACCGCGAGGGGGCGTCCGTCCTGGTTCTGTTGGGGGCCGCGGGTAAAGGGCTTGGAAGCCCAGCCCTGTAGGGACCCGTGGCCACCGCCAGGCGGCGCCCCGATGCCGGTTTATCCCGTGTGGTCCCCGGCTGGGGCTGGAGCCCGGCCGGGACGCCTAGGAGGACCAGAGGAGGGCGTGTGCCTCCTCCAGACCGAGCGGGGGCGTCCGTCCTGGTTATGCAGGAGGCCTCGGGTAGGGGGCTTAGAAGCCCAGCCCTGTAGGGACCCGTGGCCACCGCCAGGCGGCGCCCCAGTGCCCATTTATCCCGGGAGCCCGGCACTTCCGCCACACCAGGAAGTGCCGGGGGGAAGACGACAGGGGCTACACGGACGGCTTCCGGGTGCGCAGCCGGCACTTCTGCCACACAGGGGTGGGGCTAACCTTAATTGCCGGGGAGCAGCTGGAGCTCATCCGGGTTCCCATAAGAGGGGCCGCCTCCCTCCAGTCAGAAGTGGAAGTCGGGTGGAAGTGGACGGAGCTGGAGTAAGGACTGGAGGCGGCCAGGAGAAAGAGGACTGTGTGGCCTGGACATTGGGGGAATCGGTGCTGGAGGCACTGGGGTTTGTGAGTGCACCTCAAAATTGTAAATAAACAGTGTGTGGTGAAACTATGTTGTCCGTCTGCCTGTGTCCGGGTTCAAGTTCACAATATATATATATATATATATATATATTGTAAGATATGGCCGGCTATGTATCCCGGCCAATACCCCCAAGCCGCCAGGTGGAGCCCTCCTTGCAGCATGGAGGTCCCCAGAAGACCAGCAGGGCATCATGGACAATGGAGTTTTTATGCACCGCCCTGCTGGATGCCATGGGGGCCACGAGAGGGAGCTGCAGGGAGGACCGAAGAGTTCTTCGTGCCCTATGACCCGGAAGTTCGTCATAGGAAGAGCGACGGGCTTCCGGGGTGAGAAAAAACATGGTTTACCCTGACCCGGAAGGAATAAGGATTTGTGGACTGTTGGGCAGAAACACTTCCGGGTCAGGGGATATAAAAGGACTGTGGGAGCTCCCAGATGGCGAGCTGAGCTGGGTGGAAGGGTGGCAACGCGTCTGGGAGCTGGAGGATTGTTTATTGTATTTTTGTGATTTATTATTGGAGTATTTGGGAGTGGAGCGTGCTTTGTGCACTTTATTATTATAATAAATAATTATTTGGACTTTTATCTGGTGTCTGACGTGTAGTCTGAGGGTACAAGGGTGCGAGAAAACCCTAAATCTGTCACAATATATATATATATATATATATATATATATATATATATACAATGTATACTGTAGATAGATTATCTCTGATTGGAATTACCACACTCCACTTGATTGGTTAAGATCCTACCTCTCTGGCCGCCCTCAGTTCATTCAGCTTAAAACCTTCACATCCCAACCCACCGCTGTTACTTCAGATGTGTCTCTGTCCTGGGGCCTCTTCTTTTTATTATTTACCTTCTTCCCCTTGGCAATATCTTTCGTAAACATAACATTAATTTTCACTGTTATGCTGATGACACCCAACTCTACCTTGCTAGTAAACCCACCTCTTCCTTTCCACCATCTTTGCTTATTGACTGTATTGCTGAAATTAAATCCTTGTTTTCTTCAAATTTTCTTAAACAGTGACAAAAGTGAGGTTCTCCTCATTGGCTCAAAATCATCATTATCCAAAACCGATAATCTTTCTCTTGTGATTGATAACTCCGTTGTTTCCTCATCACCTCAGGTTAAGAGTCTGGGTGTCATCCTTGACAGTACTCTATCTTTCCAATCTCACATTAATAACATCATCCGGTCTGCTTACTTCCATCTACGTAATATTAATCGCATCCCTCACTCCCCATACCACTGCTATTCTTGTTCACAGTCTTGTTACTTCTCGTCCGGAATACTGCAATTCACTCCTCTTTGGTCTCTCTAATAAATCTTTCTATAAACTTCAGCTAGTCCAGAATTCTGCAGCTCGCATCATTACTCGAACCTTATCTATTCACCATATTACTTCGGTCTTGCAGCAGCTTCATTGGCTCCCAGTTAAGTTTTGAATTGATTTTAAAATTTTGCTATTAACCTTTAAGGCCATTCATAACCTCACCCCTCCATATCTGTCTGACCTTCTTCATGTTGCCATTCCCTCCCATAACCTTAGATCCTCTTCCTCCATCCACCTGACCGTCCCTCTCGCCCGTCTAACCTCCATGAGGAGCATTCAGCTGTTCTGCTCCCAAGCTCTGGAATTCATTACCTACTGAGCTCAGAAATATCAAATCATTTTCAACCTTTAAATGTAAACTTAAAACGCATCTGTTTAAAATGGGGTTTTCTTTATGATTACAGTGGCTTTGTTTGGTTTTAATCAGGCATGTCAAACTCTCTACCATTGGTGGGCCGCTTCGACTGCCATACGTACATCAGCGGGCCACACTGTAATAAATACTATTATACTGTTATACAAAGTTACTGTAGCTTTCTTTCCAATACTGAAAACTTGTAACAAAAATAATGTAAAAAAATGTAACACTTAAAGTTTAAAGAAAATCAATTTATTTCCATACAATGTCCGTACAACAATTAGAGTCTTAGCCTCCTAGCTATGTCCTTATACAGGAGTCTTACAGTCTGAGATCTATTTCTTTTGTCCGGACACTTGGCATCTCTTGTTAGTAACCAGTTCACCAATATCACGCTTGAAATCTTGTGCAGCTGCAACTTTTATGAGGGATGAAAGGTGCTTGGCAGTAAGTCTTGAGCGATGTGGGGTTTTGGTAGCTTTCATTAATGAAAACAGTTGCTCACAAAGGTAAGTGCTTCCGAACATAGACAGTACTCTCGATGCCAACTTACGGATCTGCACTTACGAGGTTGGCAGGTAAGTATACAAGCCTGGCACACCAACTTCATTGTATTTTGTCTGAATAGAATCTGACTGCAGTTCAATCAACTCCATTTGGATATTCTCAGGCACAATCTTAACGTTGTAAGAGTATGGTGACGTAAACAGCTCAAAGTCCTGTTGGTGTGAACTGAAATTACGAAAACGCTCACTGAAGTCATTGCTCAGTAATTCAAGTTGGGAAACAAATCCTCCAAAAATAAAATTTTACTTTACTAAGTTTACTTCAAAGTTTATATTGTAAAATAAGCCGATATGCAAAAAGCCACCTGACCTACACTAATTTTACAAACTCAAAATCACAAAAATTTGTTAATAAACAACTCAGCTTCTCGTGTCCACTTCAGATCTTCAGCTGTTGTCTGCACTAACTGTTCGTTACAATACTACCACAAAATTACATAAAAAAAGTGAAAATATTCATCCATTCATCCTCTTCCGCTTATCCGAGATGCCCAGACCCTCTCCCCGGCCACTTCTTCTAGCTCTTCCGGGGGAATCTCGAGGCGTTCCCTGGAGGCATAGTCCCTCCAGCGTGTCCTGGGTCTTCTCCGGGGCCTCCTCCCGGTTAGACGTGCCCGGAGCACCTCACCAGGGAGGCGTCCAGGAGGCATCCTGATCAGATGCCCGAGCCACCTCATCTGACTCCTCTCGATGCGGAGGAGCAGTGGCTGTACTCTGAGTACCTCCCGGATGACTGAGCTTCTCACCCTATCATTAAGGGAAAGACCAGACACCCTGCGGTGGAAACTCATTTCAGCCGCTCGTATTCGCGATCTTGTTCTTTCGGTCACTACCCATAGCTCATGACCATAGGTGAGGGTAGGAACGTAGATCGACTGGTAAATTGAGAGCTTTGCCTTACGGCTTGGCTCCTTTTTCACCACGACAGACCGATGCAGAGCCGGCATCACTGCAGACGCAGCACTGATCCATCCACCTGTTGATCTCCCGCTCCATCACGTGAAAATATGCAAGCTATTACTACTCGTGATGGTCAGTTCTGCCCAGTGGCCAGTCTCAGCAGCCTAGCCAGTAATGTAGCCTGCCAGGCTGCTGCAGCCTAGCACTTCAGTTGCGACGTCGCAGTTCATTAACTTTACTTTACAACGTTTCCGGTCTCGTAATGCCATGGGAAAACGCGCTTTTGTCAGAAGGTGGAAGTAAGAAAAGTCAATAAGTAACGCCCAAGATGCAGAATGATTCAATCACAAACGATAGTAATCATTTTGTACAAGTTTAGTGCTAACTAGGATCTGTCATGCGGGCCGCACAGATTTCTGTTGCAGGCCGCATGCGGCCCGAGGGCCGCGTGTTTGACATATCTGGTTTTAATTTTTATATCCTGTTTTTTTTCTGTTTTAAGTTGTTTATAATGTGTCTTTTTACTTATTTATTTATTGTTTGTTCGGTGTCTTTGAATTCTCAGAAAGGCGCCTTGTATAAACAAAATGTATTATTATTATTATTATTATTATTATTATTATTATTATTATTATTATAATATATAGTATATACATATACTAGCCATCCCCTGTGGCTACACCCGCATAGTAGTGAAACAGGACAGGAGGGCCCTGACCGGCTCCCTACTTCTGACGTCACGCTTCCCCATTCCCTCGGCCTGCAGACTCTGTTATAGATTAGCGTGAATATATTGCTCCTGCAAGCAAACTATGATTCTTAGCGTGATGAGAGAAGTTGCAAAATCAACCGGAATGTTCAAGCAAATTATAGAAAAAAACCTGATCTAAATCCGTTAAGTAGTTCTCTGGGAGGAGACGAGACTTTTTAGCCTGGGACAGGACATGACTTTTTCAGAGAGATACTTTCATGTCCCACGAGACAAGACTTTCTGCCAAGAGATTTAACCATGCCCGGGGCTAGAAATAAAAGACAAAGAGTAGATGACAAAGTAGAATTCAGGAATTCAAAAACGTTGGCGCGATACGCATTCAGAGCAGGTTAGAGATAATGAAAGTACTAACATTTGAAAACCATAGACACTTGGAATAAGCTCCCAGGTAGTGTGGTAGACAGTAAAACTTTAGGTATTTTCAAAACTAGACTTGATGTTATTTTTGGAGGAATTAAGTGGATGGGACTGGTGAGCTTTGTTGGGCTGAATGACCTGTTCTTGTTTATATTGTTTTACTGTTCAGTTCTCTGTGGAATTATGAGAGAGAGAACAAATTGTCATAAAACGGATGGAAGTGGGAAGAATCATATTTATATTGTGCCTTTCATGTAAAACACCTTAGGTAATAGATGTCGGATCAACATAGACTTAAAATGGTTAAAGCAAGAAGTCAATGGAAGGAGGATGAATTTAAAAAAAAAAAAATGCCTCCTATATTTTACCAATGTCTGATCTCAAAAATTATCTTTAAAAACCCAAGAAGATGAATAATACCATCTTTCAAATTTAAAAGTCGTTTTAGGCATCTATCCATTTTCTGACTGAGCACACTTTATCATAATATTGTCTTGGGGAGCCAGAATTTATCTGCGCTTTGACACAAGGCAGAAGTCGTTGCTGAGTGCTAACACTAGTCTGTTGCAGAATATTCCCATAGTAGCTAACAATGGACTAAATTAGCGTCATCTGTTTTTGGAACATGAGAAAATGAAAATGCCTTGGAGCAAAATCCACAGACACATACAGAATGTTCAGAAGACAGACACACCCAGCAGATCATCAAACCCAGTGGTTGTGACGTAGCAGTGTTAGCTACTGGATCACCACAGTCCAAAAAAGCGGCCTACCCACTTTGATTTAGATCAAAGAACTGACTGTGCTTTGTAATGTATTGGACCTTAATGCCACTTGACAAAGGAAAATTGAAAAAAGATTGATTAAAGTTTTGAGGGAAACCTGCAGGTGACAGCTTTTAGACAAATGTCTTCTGCTTTTGCTTTTTGTTTTTATAGGTTTGTCTTTGATTTCTCAGGGCAGGGCTTTATATTAAATATATATCTGAATTAGCTTTACTTAACAATTGAATTACCACTCCCACTCTATCCATAAAACTTGTAAAAAAAAACATAGAGGTAGTCTTTACATGTTTGCTTTGGCTTCTAAAGTACAAAAACGATTAAAAAAATTGAATTTTAGTTCATTCATTTGTTCATTAAAAAGTGCTTTAATTAATTAATAGAAAGACTGCTTAAAGTAAAATACAGTGGGTATTGGTTTAGTGATTAGTAAAGTGGCAAGGACTAGATGGCAGATACTCTCTGCAACTTTACCAACAATTTTCAGTTCTAGCCTTCATTAAATTAATTTTAGCGAGTCGGAGGCAGTTGGCGGTGTGCTTCTACAAAACCAGTTACCTAATGTGACACACTCAGCGATTCACTCCAACAAATCCACTACCCCTTCCAACAAATGATTGTCTTAATTGTAGAGATGGACTCTGTGAGAATAAGTGTGCAACAACCAATGAGTTCTCAACCAGAAGTGCAATGCATATAATGCAGCAATGAGGAATAAGGAATATTATGGACATCACAAACAGAGGAGAGGCTCATCTGTCTGGTGCCTCATGTTTTACATACCACAATAAAAATGGAAAAACGAAAAAAAAAGGCCAAGATTGTGGCTCAGCTTGCTGTTAACCCTTCATATAGCACCGGCTCTATCAGGTAGCACGTTATTGGCTGCCACAAGAAGAGGCGAGCACATGATCACTAGATTTGACATGCCCAGCTATTTTCAGTTATATAAATTAACATGGTATGTTAACAACATCAACAAATGAAGTGGGCAAGCCATTTGACTAGAAGTGGTGTAATGTGATGTCATCATATTAGCCTACACCAAACACAATTTTCCACATTTCCAATGCACAGAATGTAAATGAACTTATATCCAAAGTTACCAAACTGGCCACACTCACTCATATCGTCTGATGTTGCTTTTCTACTAGAAAGGCGGACCAGATGACTGCAGCTGATGACTCGATACCAGATATTTTTATATCATGGCCAAGTATTTTGATAAGGGTATTGCTGCAGCCCGGAGCTGAATGTCGAGTAGGAGGGGCTACAGTGACTTTATTGTCATACCATAAACAGCAGTACAGCACACAGCGGCATGAAAGGATGTTCTCCAGGACCTCGGTGCAACATGTACACAATCAAATAGAACACATCCAGTACAACACAAAAAACAGGATAAGTACAGGACAGGTAAGAAACTGTACTATAATAAAGTTATACCACACTATACTATACTTATTGATTAATTAAGTAATAATGAATAGATCAAATAATCTGAAATACTTAATTATATCTCTCTATCATATAAAAAAATCTTGGGTCAAGATGTGATTTTCGCTGAGACACTTTAACATCCCGCGAGACAAGGAGGACAGCTGCTGTACAGGCTTTTAAATGTTTGAAGCACAGCGCGACATGCAAATCATGCAGCACGGCACAAGCAGCAGCAGCAGCAGCAAGCCAGATGATCGAGCATAGAAGAGGTAAAAAAATGTATTTGTTTCCCATTGGATCACCGTTTAAGAGGGCGTTTCGGAGGAGAGAACGCATCTCCTTAGAGTGTGTTCAGCCTCCCTCTTCACAATGTGAGAGGCAGAGATGTGAAGTGGCTGGTGCATAGCGCGCCCCGGGTTTGGGGAGGGGGTTTAAGGCGAGTGAAGCAAGCAGGGGGCAAAGCCCCCTAGTATAGATTAATAATAAAAACCACTGTCAATAAGACACAATATGTACAAGTATGGTATGTCATTCAGATCAACCACTAGAAGCAGATCGGAGGGGAGGTGGACAGCACAGAGTTCAAATTCCAGACAGTCAAGGGATAGACGCTATTAAAGAACCTGGCAGAAGTGGTTTGAATGCTATGATACCTTCTGCCAGATGGAAGTAGGACAAAGAGACTGTGGGAAGGATGGGAGAGATCCTTCACAATACCATAGGCTTTACGAGTACAACACTTCATAAAAATGACTTCAATAGAGGGCAGAGAGGTCCCAATGATCTTTTCTGCTGTGTGCACTATCAGTTGTAGGATCTTGCGGTCAGAGACACTGCAGTTCCCAAACCAGAGAGAATGGATTTATGTAACTCTGCTTTCACAAGATAAGGTTTGCAATAACTTGCACCTTTCAATCCTATCTACTAGGTTTAACTTTATTTAATTGGAAATATCCAAGCTGGCCTTTATAAAATTCAGTCAGCTTAAAGATCTTGTTGTGGATCTTAGGCTGGCTGTTCTTCATTTAGGTCTGTGTTTTGGGAACATGGCTTAACTCATTTTGCAGTGTACCCTGTCAATTCTGTCTAAATGGCATTTTTAAATTGTATATTTCCCTATTATATATAGCATAAGCTGTGAAAACGTCAGAGTATTCATGCCAAACCTCTGACAGCTGCATCTGTGACAGACTTTTATTTTGAAAACTTCATCCCACCCATTAAGTATGTCCCCTCCCACTCGACACTGTCCCACCTTCTCAACATTGCTCCTCCTACTTGACATTCAGCTCCTGGCTGCAGAGATACGTATTTGAGTATTCTACAGGAGGCGATACATGTACGGTATTGACATCAAACATAGCAGAGGCATATTTACATGCTTACCCACACAGTAGATAAGGATGTGATGCTAAAGTTACTTTTGGCTGCTTTATTCAGCACTCTGTACATTATATGCATTTCCATCAGCTTCTTTCATGTTCATAAACTTGGGGCTTTCATAAGAATTAATTTTCCAAGTTTCATTGTACACCATCAAGAACGTGCTTGCACTTTTACTTCAGTCTTACACAAATCCAGATAGTTCAGACATTTTAGAATTCCACTGTACCCTATTCCCATAGCAATACAACAACAACAGCAACTACTACTACAATTAGAGCAGGGATATAAAAAGGCCTCAAGAAAGAAATAACCTGGAATTATCAGCTTGTTGCATCATAATTTCATTGATTCATGCCCAAGCTGGCACAGTAACTGTATATAAAGAAAGTTCATGGCGGCTTCCAGGACATTTCATGGGAAATAAATACTGCAACCAAAACAGTAACCCAGTTCAATGTGGTTTTTCTTGGTTTGTGAATTGCTAGAGGAAAAGTGGCACTGTGAACAGAAAAGGTTTGCTCGAGGCCTGTACTAGTGCCTGTAGCAGATACTGTGCATGTGGTCACATTGCTTTGCTCAGTGATATGTTAGTGTGATCTCAGGTCCCACCTAATCACAGGTTAGATTTCTTCCGGCAATGTAAATTTAACTTTCAAAGCATTAAAATTCATAGATGAAGTTTTGTGATCATACTGTTGATTTGCTGATGTGAATTTGTAGGAAGTTGTCTAGTTGTTGTGTCCAGCAGAACATTTTTAGGTCCAATGGTGTGTCATTAAAATGTGGATCTTTGATATCAGCTCTGTGTGGTCTCAATGTTGGACATATCTATATTATTTTAAACAAGTGTTTGCCATTGCTGTGGAAAATATAGGAAATGCAGTAGCATTCTTCTTGTCAATGCCACTACACGTGGTAGCCAACAGTAGAAGAATTCATACATTGTGTGACTTAGATGCACCCCCTGAACTCTCACTGCATTTAGTTTCCTGAAAGGGCATTTGTTGGTTGTGCTGTGTTTGAAGTAATTCCATATCTGCTTGCACAGTTTTCTTTGCTTTGTATTTCACAAAACATAAGATAATAATATGAATGACAAACCTGGGATTTTTAACCTCACAAATTAATTTCAGAAACTCAATTTCTATATGAATACCACACATATTTACTGCAGACTTTTAAGTTATTGTTGAAGATTCCATTTGAAAGGGGAAATAGGTTTCTTCTGTACTGCAGAGACAGCCCAAACAAGAGAGTGACATTGGTGAAGAGTGTTGGAAAAGGGCTTGAGATGTGTTTGGTACGGTGTCTAAAATGAAACAAGAGTCTCATTAACTGTTGTGACCACCACTTGGTGCCCAGGTTTCAGACACAACTCACTCACAGACAGTTCCAAGATCTGTTATATTAAGATTTATTGATAAAAATAAATTTTCCAGGATTCCAATCAACAATACAGCACACACTTATTTGTGTCCTCCTCCTCCATATGCATCGTCTCACTCCCTCCCAACTCTGGCTTCTTTTATGCCAGACCCGGTACTATTTCCATGGTTACGGTGTTACATAACTGAAGCACTTCCAGGTCAGATGGAAGACCTCTAAAACATGGAGAATTACTCTTAATAGTGCTCCCTGATGGCACCCAAGGACCCTGACAGGGTTGCCCCTCAAAACTCCAATTCCAAGGCAACCCTGTTGGCGTCCATACTGGGGCCAAACCAGAGAAGCACTGCCCCCTTTTATACTGGGGAACGAATTGTCCAGCCATTATTTGTTTGTCCTGACTGAGACAGGAATCTACAATCAACCCGGCCAGGTTGCACCTCCTTCTCAGTAGTCCTTTCATTATGGCCTCTTGGCCGCATAAGAATCCATCTTCCATCTCATTCAGGATGCTGGTCCATCCAGCGTGGCACTTACACTGTACCTTTTTCCACTTGTAATTACCTTTACTTTCTAGGACACTGTATTCCTCTTTCCGCTTGTAATGACCTTTTCTTTTTTAGGATGAATGTAACAACACCGCATTTTGACATTTTCTAATGCGGTTGTCTTTATAAACACCAAGTAGGGAAGAAATTTACAGTAGGAGTCTGATGCCGGCTTAACATCTGTTTTCTTTTTTTTAAAGCACAGCACTGCTTTAATCATGCAAATCTTTTTACAAATCTAACACTTCTCACATATTCGGGATCTGCTACCAAGATACAATCAATGAAAATGGAGCAATGCCTGGTACTTTGCTGTATCCTGAAGAACTGGCTTTCTGGTGTCGCCAACTCACTAGAGCTGTTCCTTCCATCTCAGGTCATTTCACTCCACATTGGGAAAACATTGTGGGTCAACTGGTAACGCGAAATCTGCCAAGTGTGTGTGTTTACTCTTGAGTACCCTAAATGTGCTCTGTAATGCAGTAGAGTGAAGTAGAATTCCTCCCAGAGTTTGTTCTATTTTTAAATCGAATATTTCTTGGATAGGTTCTGACAGTTTAAATCAACTTTGAAATTTAAAGCTGCATTGATTCTTATATAGATTAGTTAACTTGGGCTCAGCTGAATACTTAAAATCCTATAGCCTTTAACAGTACTGATGCAATCAGCGTTCCAGCTCAAGAAGGTTCTTGGACTGTGGTCGATTGAGACTCCTGGACTCGAGCTGACAACAATATGTTACCTGCTGTCTTTATCAGCAAGAAATGAGTGTGTTGCAATATTCTAAGGGTACAGGCAGAGTAACACATACACAAGATAAATGTCCTCAAGCAGAGATAAAACAAACTTATTTTAATTAAAATATACACCCACATTGAGTGATCTTCCTCTTCATTTCCAAATTAGGGCTTTGGGAAATCTGAGTTTATACTAGCATTACTGGAACAGGGAAGGAAGTAGCCCTGTACAGTATTGGGTCCGGACACACATAAATATCCGACAGATATACCTCATATATTCCTCAATATGCACATCTTCAAGTTATGCAATAGGATAAGAAAAAAAAAAAAAAAATATATATATATATATATACAGTATTTCGATTTGAGGAAAATGTGCAAATCATCTCCAACTTGGTCTCTCTCCTTCATATAAGGGAATTCCAGAAAATGAGATCATCCAGGGTTAGCACATCGTTTAGACATATTAGGCTGTTAAGCCATCATCTTCAATGTAGACGTTAACTCTGTTTTCTGTGTTAGCAAATTCGTATGTCCATTACTGTAAATGCACAAAACAGGTCCCATTTTACAAGACACAGTCCATTACATCAGTATCGTATGATATCATTTGATCAATAAAAATGTGTCACAGAACAATTTATTGTATACACTGTAAGAATAACACAGACAAGTCATAAATATTTGGGGTTTTTCGGGCCCCATATGCTGTAACCAAGTTCTTCAGGAATCTCAAAAAAACCAGAAAATTACATCAGACAAACAGGGATGGTTGCACGGACATTATAAAGAGGTGGACCGGATATTAGGGATGTGGAATGCTGGGAAGGTGTGGTGGTGGATGGGTAGTGGACGTCATCAACGGGGGACCAGAGGAGAGAAAGGAACCCAGAAGTGATGTCGCTTTGTTTATGCGGGATGGATCATGGCAGCTGTGCTTCATACTTTCTATGGGAAGAGAGAGGGAGAGGTTAGTACCCTGCCTTTGTCCCTTGGCACGACTTGTCGCGATGTGCGACGGGTCCTTAAGCTGCTCCCCTTGCGCTCGTGCGTGACAACACATACCTTAATCAGGAGACAATCTTCCAAAACGTCTTGGCCTAAACTTTTGGTGATGGGTAAACAGACATGCCGGATGACTGAAAGGTATCTGTGATCTCCACTGTCTGGCCAGAGTACGGTGCCACCTGGAAGCAGTAGCATTCTTAAAGGAGTACATGGAGCAGGGGACATTTAACATGTGTTTAGTCTCGGGACAGATTTGTGTATGGGGTCACTGCCAGAAGACCTAATATTGTCTGTTTTACATGCATTTTTATTACTCTTTAATTTAATATTGTTTGTTTTTTTTGTATCAGTATACTGCTGCTGGATTATGTGAATTTCCCCTTGGGATTAATAAAGTATCTATCTATCTATCTATCTATCTATCTATCTATCTATCTATCTATCTATCTATCTATCTATCTATCTAATGAACCTTCCACCCACTGTGTAGCAGCTGAGGCACTCAAGAAGACTACTGAGGCAATGGGTAGGCACTGCTAAAGTAGCTGGAGGTACCTGAATATTTATTGATGAAGAAATACATTGATACTAGTCAAACCATGCATTTTTAATAAAGAAGAACAGAGGCTGTTTACACTCTACAATGAGCTTGTTGGACTGAATGGCTGAGATGCCCCGTGTTACCCACAGCCCTGGCATCTTCCTGTTCCCAGAGCATTGATAGTCATGTACCACGGTTGGATTAGTGCAATTAAGGCACAAAACCATGTTTGGTGCAAAAGTGTATTGTGCAATGTATTCAAATCAGAGCAGTGTCCAATAAATACTGTAAATGTGGAGTTCAAACCTTCAATAAATAAATAAGCCAATAAATAATCCAATAAAAACATGTACTCGTATGGGAGATAAAACCAATCAATAAATAATCCAAAGGAATGTTAAAGTTAAGTCTAAGAACCACAGAGTTAAAATCAGATTTACTTCCTTTCTATTCTTCTTCGAGCCTGGTGTGTCTTTCCCACTTGCTTTCCCCAACTCACCCATCAGGCCTTCTCAGCATGGCCAACACACCGGCAAACACAGTCATCCATCAGTTGGCTACCACCCCAGCCACCTCAGGCAGTAGCCCAGCTTCTTCATCCAACCGCAATCCCCTGGTGTCCGCTGGATGAACTTTGAAGCCACTGGTGGCTCCTGTTCCCTCGATGCTCAACAGGAGCAACCCACTCCTGCAGCTCCATTTCTCTCGCTAACTGCAGGGCCTGCTGTCCATGACACTGGCTCACACTCCCAATCTTTACTCCTCATTCATTCCTTCCAAGTTCTCCATCTCTTGTCTTTCTTTCTTAAATTTTCTTCCTTCTTTCTCTACTCATTACTGATCTCGACTCTTTCTTGAAACTTTCACTCTCCTGCTCAGACTCTTTATACTCCTTTGCTTAACAACCTACTGAGAGTCGATGAGGAAAACCAGCTGAGTTGATCAGGTTTGCACGTAATTATGCAATCAGTCAATTTCCCCATTGCACACCTCTTAGCCGTGTGGCTTCTCATCGACACACACCCACACCCAGTTATTCTGAGCGGCACTGTTTTTATTAAAAACTCAGTCACCACCACAGACCCCTAACACACTTCACCACAATGACTTTCTCTCATTCAAACCTCTTATGTTCTTATATTCTATCTATAGCACAGAATTGGCAGCTTTATTGTGAAATAACAAATCTGATGTCTGAAGAAGGTCCTGGCAAGAGACAAGGTAATGTAACAATTTTTGACAAATTTTAATTGCTTCAACATACCCTGTCTATAGTGGAACCAATTGGTCTGAATCTTTTTCTGATATGTAGTATGTACTGTGTTTTAAGACAGGTTTAAGTGGGACATATAGCTTATTAAAAATAGTAGGCCTCCTGCAATGATCTTTAGTGTATAAACTTAATGGTGGTGTTGTGTGTAAAATGCGCTTTGTTGGCATGGAGCACTGGGGTACACTTTCATTTAATTGTTCATTTAAGGAAAATATCATGTTTATGGGTCCTACAGTTGTGAAGCTCAATCTCATGGAAAACATTTATATTTTATCCCCATTCTATCAAAAGGTGGTGCATCATGAGGTGGGTGCGGCAACGCGCTGTATCAGTGCATGCTCCCAACCCTTCTCTTTATCAAAAAAGCTAAACTCAAGGTTTAGTTCAACTGAAGTCACCAATAATAATGATGTGTTAAAATGCACTTCCTCAATTCCCAAAGACACGCGTGCTAACATGGTAGATGAGCACCCTGAAATGGACTAGCATTCTGTCTTACTCCTGATGCAACTCAGATAAGCTCTGTGGACTGTCTACCCAGTTACAGATGAAGTATGTTCAGATAATTAATAGATGAATACATACAGGAGTCAACTGACAGCAAGAACTGAGAGACAGCTCAGCACATTCAGTATCAAGATGAGAAGAGTTAACATAAAAGGAATTAAATACAGAAAGAACAAATCTGAAGTGATGGAAGAAGAAGTTTTACTTTCGGTTCAATATACAATATATATATGACTGATGAAATCTCACAGACACATCTAAGGAGAGCTGCCACATAAACAGTTGAGCATTCGCTGATTAGTGTTGTTTTGGGATTGTGAGATTGCTGATGCCCGAGTGCTCATCGTATATCCGTAAGGCCTGTCAAATCTAAATTGGCACTGGGGGTATGTGAAAGTGTGCCCTGTGACAGATCATGTGATGCTTCCAGGATAGGATTAAGTGGGTTTGAAAATGTATTGTTACTTAAATTTTAAATGAACGCAAAAATGCAGTTGTAATAGAAGCAGTAATGTCATGTGTAAGCATGTCTAGTGCCATGATAAACGAGAATGTATAAACATGACCAAAAAAAAAAAAGCGAACGTAAAATAATGAATAAATTACACAAAACATAAGAACGTGCCTGAGTCTTTAATTATTACAACAATTATTACGATTACAATATATTGTATGGAAGTTGTAATAACTCGCTAATTTCACCATGTTATTCTCAAACACAGAAGTGGGAAAAGATGTAGAGGAAGGAAGGATTCTCACACTCCATTGTCTTTCCTTGCTGCCACTGTGTGAATTGCCATCATTCACCTCTCCAAGCACTTAGCTTAAATTTTTAACTTCACACACGTTGTACAAGCAACCGTAGAAACAAGGAGCATTTTGCCATCATCATAATCAGAACAAGAGTCTCGGGTGCCAAATTCCTTATCTCTTGATTTACAATACAATACAGTTTATTTTTTGTATAGCCCAAAATCACACTGGAAGTGCCACAATGGGCTTTAACAGGCCCTGCCTCTTGACAGCCCCCCAGCCTTGACTCTCTAAGAAGACAAGGAAAAACTCCCAAAAAAACCTTGTAGGGAAAAATTGAAGAAACCTTGGGAAAGGCAGTTCAAAGAGAGACCCCTTTCCAGGTAGGTTGGGCATGCAGTGGGTGTCAAAAGGAGGGGGTCAATACAATACACAGATCAGAACAAATCCTCAATACGGCATAAAAATTTAAAATTTTAGAAGTACGGAGCAGAATTTAACAGTAGATGATATCACATAATAAGATTTGGATATTTTAGAGTCCTGGAGACCTCATCCATCAAGCTGCCTCCCCCATTTGGCCATTCCACGGCTGAAACAGTGCTGGGCCAGCCAATCCGTTGAAAGGACCCCTATATTTCTTGGCTCTTCAGCTGTGTTTAGGTGGCTTGGTCTTAAAGATGGGATGGAATTTCATGGATGATAGTCCCATGTTAAAACTTAAGATTGCTCATATTCCAACCAACTTTATACTCATTAAGAAGCTGACTTGGGTGGCAGCCCCATTTTATGTCTCCAATAACTGTGGGTAACAATCAAAAGACAATGTCAGCAGTTTTGGGGCATTTGCTAGCACCACATTTAATTGGTAAAGGAAATTCGGCCTCACATATGCTAGGACAGATTGGAGCAATTGTAAATTAGGGTCTTCTTATGGAATTATGTGCTCCTCGAAGACTGTGTCCTCATCTAGAGCATTGTCAGTAATGACAAGATACTTCCAGCCATATCTTCTCTTATATAGGTTCTGAGGCAGAAGGAATGGGCCCAGAAGTAGCATCATCTTTTTGTCCCAAAAATGACCCTCCAGTCTGAGGGAAATAAAGTGGGTTTAGTTTAGGATGGTGTAACAGTTTTATTCTTCCTCGTACCTTCCATTTCAGAGCCAGGTAGCCGCTCCTGCAACTTGTGTTTGTGACATGGCACAATTCACAAAACGTTTTCATGGTAGTTTTTGGAGTGCTGCTTCACAGCACCATGGACCAGACTGGAATAAATAGGTTCGTAAAATTAATGGACATTCATATCCTGTCCAGGACTATTGTATTGATACATCCTTGACGTTCTTAAAATAAGCATATAGAAATTCAGGACTTTTAGATTTGTAATATGTTGTGTGTTGCGTTGTTAGCTGAACCTCCACAGGACATGATGTGATCTTCACCTGCTTTTGTGTAACTGTATGTAAGTCATAGAACTTCAGGTACCATATGTCAGAGGCTGTCATATAATTACTTTTACTAAACTTCTTTTTTAACCAGCTGACCAAGCTCAATGGACCACAGACATGACTCTCTATTCTGCTGTCCAACTGCAGAGGTCTGATCACTGGGCATTATTTGCGGCTGTTGTGAACATTTTTAGATTGCAGATATAATAGAAACTCTTTTCTTGAGCTAGAGAGAAAATCTGTAAAGTATGAGGACTGAGTTGAATTAAAGTGCACTTCAAAAATTTCCTGTTTTAGCCTTATTAAAATAGAGAGGCACAAGCGTGCACTCAGACTGATTTAGTAGTGTAGCAACAAGGACCCATTAGACATTGTCACTTAACAAGACCTTTCCAAAAGGCACTTGAAGCAGGTGTATCATGAAATGAATGAGTCATGTTAACTTTTGACCTGAAACTGATAGCCACGTTTCACAAAAGAAAAAAGAAAACTGGAATGGTACACAGCAAGTGTGGGAGGCCAGAGTCCATGCTGCGTGTGCACCTAAAAGCAATCAACAATCCACTTCCTACACTCAGCATTTATAAACCAATAGAAGAAATAAAAAGTGGTGGCTCCTCTCTTTAAAGCAGGAAAGAAATGTGCTGGAGAAGCAGATATGGAGGAACAAATTCAGAGCTGTTTACCCAGAGCTTTGCAAGTCGAACCACAACCCTGTTGGTTTAAGAGCCAGACGTCTGGCTGGGCACAAAGCCATTGGCACCACATTCAGCATTCCATACATGCGGTGGAAAAATAAGAATACCTCTGCTAGGTGGCAGGCCTAAATTATACAGTCACAAGGCCAAGACAACGCAGTACCGGATATAGGACAGGGCATGTTAAAGTGTAGCCATCATGGTCAGGCTCTTAATGTGATCCCAAGATGCTCATTCACCCATTACCCCATGTCTTTGAAAAGCTGATGAAATGTGAAATTCGCATGGATTTGGGAGGAATGGGAGCACTTCATAGAAATATTGACTGAACAAGATCCAAATCCAAGTCTCTGCAGCAGTGGATTAGCAATGCTGTCCATTCCACTACCATGCTGCTCATCTGAATAACAAACTTAATCAGGCTAAAACATAACAGTTCAAATCCCAGCCCAGTTACTGTATATCCATGAGTGCCCCCTGTGATGAAAAAGTGCAGAGTCTAGGGTTGCTTCCTACTTTGAACATCAAAGCTGCTGGGATAGACTATTTATTTACTTATTTATTTATTTATTTATTTATTTATCAAGCACCTTTAAACAACTTTCATTGACCAAAGTGCTGTACAACTAAAAGACAAAAAGGTTAGCAGGTACTACACAGCATATATATACTCAATATACATTGCACACTACTATACTAAACCAATCAATAAGATCAAAACAAAATAATAATAATAATAATAATAGTAATAAATAAGATGAAACCAACTTCATAAAATCAAGAAGGATTAAATGCACATAAAAACAGATGTGTCTTAAGCAGGGTTTTAAAATGATTAAGATTCTGGGCCACTCTCAACTGCAAGGGGAGGCTGTTCCACAAACTGGGGGCTATTACCGAAAATGCTCTGCCTCCTCTGGTTTTAAGCTTTATTCTGGGGATATGGAGTAACTGAAGATCAGAGGATCGCAAGGTTCTGACAGGAGAATACGGAACAAGAAGCTCCGACAAGTAGGCAGGTGCCAAGTCATTTAAGCTTTTAAAAACAAGCAGTAATATTTTAAACTGGATCCTGAAATGTACAGGAAGCCAGTGAAGGGAGGCCAGTATAGGTGTTATATGGTCACGCTTTTTCTTCCCTGTCAGAAGCCGGGCCGCTGCATTTTGAACGGCTTGCAGCCTCTGAATTTGTGCCTGACTGAGACCTATGTATAATGAGTTACAGTAGTCAAGGCGTGATGTAACGAAAGCATGTATTACTGTCTCAAACTGTTCATGGGGAATGTAGTGCTTGACTTTACTAAGTAGTCTAAGTTGAAGAAAGCTGGACCTTACAACTACACTGATCTGTTTATCCAACTTAAAAGCAGAGTCAAAAATTACCCCCAGATTTCTGGCAGACTGATGAGAAAAAGATGCCAGGGATCCAATAACACTGTCATACCCACTGAGGACATTGGACTTTCCAAAAGCAATAATTTCAGTTTTGCTTTTGTTCATACTGAGAAAGTTTATCTCCATCCATGTTTGAACATCTCGGAGACAGTTCAACAAGGTCTGAATAGCTGGGTGACTATTTAATGGAATAGATAGATAAATTTGAAGATCATCAGCAAAGCAGTGGAAAGCGATTTTGTGCTTTCTAAAAATAGACCCCAATGGAAGCATGTACAATGAAAAGAGACTATGCTCCTTCCCCCTAAATCCGATGATGTGCATTCAGGAAATGGATGGATTGGGATTATGGAGACAAGTTGCAAAGCTGTATCCTATTCTGAACACACATTGAGGTTTATGTCATGATGGCCCTATATAAAATACACTATTGTGATCTCCTAGCTCATTCCCTTGACTGTGTTGGCTGCAGCAAATATTGATCCTTGTGAGAGAAAAAAAAGATAGAAAAAAAAGCAGAGCCAACGCCAGACTCATCTTACCAAAGCTGTGGATCATCTAAGGTCAGCATTTGTGCCCTTCAGTTTAACGTGATGAATTATTTTTAGGCGACTGTGACTAAATACATTCATCTAATCATTTTTTTTAACCTGATTTGTTAATTATGATGTTGCTGGGGGTTGGGGTCTTCAAACCTATCTGAGGGGCACTGGGCTCAAGGCGACAAACAAACCCTGGACATGGTGCCCCTGCCAGGCCACCACAGGGCACACTCATAAGTTGCCACTTAGCGCTTGTAATGTAGGATTAAACTTGAATAGTCAACACAATGACACGCAAACTGCATACCGACAGCCAGGAACGGCAATATAATCCCTGGAGGACTAGCACCACTACTACATCACCCCACCAGGCCATGTTGGCTGCTGAATATGGAAGTAGAAGTGACCTTGAAGGCAAGAAAGAAATTACAATATGTAAATAAAAAGACAGCGTTCTTTAAGCTCACAATAACATTGAATAAGCAGGAAATTTAAACAGAAATATAATTGACTTGACAAATATAAGTAAGTCGAAAATTAAAGGGAATAGAAAACGTATTAAACAAGGTGAAAATGTAAAGCCAAAAGATAACACAGTCACAATTTATTTTACTTATTTAAATGAAGTGTAATGAAAAAAATGTTCATAGTCAAAAGTGAGAGTAAACAAGCAAAGACACTGCAATGATTATATGTCGATTCAAATAGAAAAATGATAGCAAAAGTTTAACAAAGGGATAGTAATAAAAAACTAAACAGGATTTATCATGAAGAAAAGGAGAATAATAGAGTACACAATTAGAAAATAAAGAGAAATTTGTCCAAAACTAAATTTGTAACATAGGGGAGAAACAAAGTAAAAAAAAAAATTGTGGACCACCGGGGGCTTACCAGGCACCCTACCTGACACAGACAGACGCGAAACACAAATTCCAGTCCAGCAGACCTTTTTATTCCAAGTGGGGCAGTGCTTTATCTTTGCTCCCCACTAGAGAACACAGTACAGAAAGCAACAAAACCAAAACACTGTCCTTTCTTCCTTGTTCTTCTTCTCCTTCTCTCCACTCCTCTCCCTGCCAACTTCGTCCACCTCCTCCTCTTGACTTTGGCTCCTTTTATAGGGCACCTGAAAGTGCTCCAGGTGCTCCCAATCTTTTCTCAGCGGCACTTCCGGGTGTGGCAGAAGTGCTGCAACCCAGGGCTCATAAACTGTCCAGGCGCCCCCTGGTGGTTGCCACAGGCCCCAGCAGGGTTGAGCTTCTAAGCTTCAAACACTGTGACCCAGGGGGGTTGCCCTCTTGTGTTCCAGGGGAGGTATTGCCCTGAATATGCCTTCTCCCCCAGTCCTTCCATCACAGGGGCATTCCGGCCAGACAAGGACCTTGGCCGTCCGTCACAAGATATAGAAAAAAAAAACAAAATGACATGTAATAACATAGCATAATGTAGCTTAATATCTAATATTCTAATATTTAATAAAACCATTTCTAAATTGTCAATTAAGAATTAATTAGTGACTTGAAGAAACAAACTGTTTTTTGGTTTATTTAAACAAGTTATTGTGAACTCCCCCAAGTTTTGTGCCCCACTATCACTGAGAAGTGTTGCTTTGAAGAATGTAACGTGTTTTAAGTCTTGGAGGCATTCATCAGTCTACTTGCAACCACTTGTACTGGTTGAGTTTTAATATTACTCTTTGCAAGAAGGGACAAGGTAAAATTTGAAATGGGCCAGCTAGCCCAAGATGAGAAGAACAATCTATCTGGAGATGGAATGGGGTCAATGCTGAAACTTGAATGGTATGAAGTAGACAGTCAACCTATCCTATTAGTCCTATTAGTCATTAGTGACCTGAGTTGTAGCTGATTAGGATTTGTCAATTAATCAGGAGAGTTTCTTTGCACCACGACACTTCGTTGGTCCCTGATGTGTGACAGGAAACCAAAGGATTGGTGTGTATGAGATCTTCAATTCCCTATAGGCACCACCATTACAGCATTAACTGGAACTAGGGACTTTTCAAAAACTCAGAAACTTTTGTTGCATTCCTACAGGAGCTCAGGCCATTTGTAGATTCTGGCACTTTATTTTGGCTCCTACTCCAGGTTACTTTTTGTTCAACCAGAAACTAGGTTTGGGTGATGAATTAACCACAAGCACTGGTGGCATCTTACAAATTAGTTAGTAATTTGGACCTTGGAGAGTTATCGGTAAAGATGGAGCACCACACCTCACACTTCATCACTCTTCATAGCCGCCTCCCTGGTGCAACATGTCATACACCGCATCAAACCTTGAAGTTATAATCTTCCCTATGAAGTCTAGAGCTCATCAAAGCAATAAGGTGGTGGGTGGTTCCCCAAAAACTCCCAAAAGTATTTCACTTCATACCTCTTCACCCTTCTTTGCATGTCTCATATATTGTATAAAGATTACAGTTCCTGTTGTCGGTGAGAACGTAACACATGGATGTGGCCAGGGATCACAAGTGGCCCAGAGCTACATCATACAGAAACTCATTGGTTCCTGAAAACAAAGTCCCTGTGGTGGGAAAACGCCTTATCTCTTTCTCTCTCTCTCTCTTTGCCATTTTACATCCGTGGATGAGGAGGCCAGGCCATTACTGACTTCATTCAAAGGCCACGTAGGACCAAAGACCAAGCCGGACCAGAACATAACACAGTGAGCCACCCAGTAGGCATCTACATAGGTTGTAATGGTACTTTTGTCGCACTTATTTGTACTTTGTTTAATATTTTGGGCATGTTACTTACAATACGTTTATAGCGTTCTCTCCTGCCTGTTCTGATACTCTAGCTAGTTGTCTGGGAGTTATTGAATGTCTAAGAAATAGAGAAGTGTTAAAACTACAATAGCAGTCAACCCTGCTAGTGTGGTAAGAGTATGGGATTTGGGGCATTCTGTTAAGGTCTACATAATAAAGAGTATAAAGGAGAATTGGGTCGCTCCAAGACCCCACTACAACAAAACACATAGCAAAAATAAACACAACATACCAAGTACTTCAAATAATCCATCAATGTACAAAATAGGGAAGTGTAATGAAATATATAAATATGTAATGAAAGTAGCAATGATTAAATAGTTTTAACCAAAAAGAAAAAGGTAAAAATGAAAAAAAAAATTCTCTGTTATAAAAAAAAAACTTGCAACAAGACGTGATCTTTTGAAGAGAGACAGAGAGACACTTTCACGTCCCGCGATACGGTCAAGTCACGTCATACTTACAACCTTTGGAAGCAAGTCCCGTGATACACATGCAGAGCAGGTTAGAGATAATGGAAGTAGGAAAATTCGAACGTCTCAAAAAAATGAGAGTAAAGATCGTATTAGCGCAAACAAACAGAAAATATCACTCGGTGAAATAATGGAACAACGAAAAGAGATCGCATAGTGTTTGAGGATGTCTGGGGGACAAGAGAGACAAGGAAGTGAGACAAAAGGACAGCTGCTGTACAGGCTGTTAAACGTTCAAAGTGCCGCACGAAATGCAGATCACGTGGCACAGCAGCAGCAGCAAGCTAGCAGCTGATCGAGCAAAGAGGAGGTAAAAGAGGAGGTAAAAAAAAACTGTTATTTGTTTCCCATTGTATCATCGTTTAAGAGGGGTTTTGGAGGAGCGACCACATCTCCTTGGGGTGCATTCAGCCCCTTCTTCACAAAGGCGCATAGCGCTGGTGGGTAGGGGTAGGCGAGCGAAGTGCAAATCACACGGCACGGCAGCAAGCCAGTAGCTGATTGAGCAAACAGGAGATAAAAAAATGTATTTGTTTCCCATTGTACAGTATCATCATTTAAGAGGGGTTTCAGAGGAGCGACTGTGTCTCCTTGGGTGCATTCAGCCCCTCTCTTCACAACAGCGCGTAGTGCTGGCGGCGGGGGGAAAGGGGTTGGTGAGCGAAGCGAGCAAGGGGCGAAGCTACCTAATCTTTAAAATAATAAAGATAAAAAATACACATTTAAATAGTGAAAGAGGGGTAAAAAATAACGAGCACATTTCAAAAATAATAATAATGTGAGTGAGCTCAACAGTCCAGTCAGTCCTTAGTTTATAACATGATGCCTCTTGATAAGACGCTGGCATGTCTTCTAGCTGTTTTTGCATATTTAGAATATTTTGTAATTCACTGACACCTTTCAAGGCAGGGACATCTTCTTCAGGACCCACCAAGATTTCTTTTAAGAAAAGAGCTATAACACATTGGTGACAAATTCCAGATTGGATCTGTGGAAGAGCTAACCATTATGTGGATTTAGATGCACATTATGCCATCAGTACACTGTAAGAACTTGGCATGAGGGGAGCTGTGTAGACAAAATTAGGAGAAATTGATATAATCAGGATAGCAAAAGAACTGGAACACAGAAAAGATGGTCAATTTTTAAAAAATATATACACAACAAGGGCTTACCTCACCATTATTGACTGAAATGATGAAAAAAGCCGTGAAAGGCACTAAACAGAGAAAGTAGGTAAAAAGGAACACTTTAAAGCAGTAAACAGGCTGAGAAACTCACGGTTTTGCTAGATTTGAACAAGATTGTTTGCAAGAAAGCTTAAGGAGCAAAAGAAGATTAAGAGGAGACATGATTGAAGTGTTTAAATTTTTGAAGGGAATTAGTACAGTGGATCGAGACCAGTTCATCAAGAACATGGGGACACAGTTGGAAACTTGTTAAGGGTAAATTTTGCACAAACATTAGGAAATTTTCCTTTACACAAAGAACAATAGACACTTGGAATAAGCTACCAAATACTGTGGTAGACAGTAAGACTTTAAAGACCTTCAAAACTAGACGTGATGTTATTTTGGGGGAATGAAGTGGATAGGACTGGCGAGCTTTGTTAGGCTGAATGGCCTGTTCTCGTCTAGATTGTTCTAATGTTCTAAAGAAAAAAAAATACAAGGTCAACTGTATTTGTATTAGAAGTTGTAGAAAGCTGCACCATGATGACTGTGCCTACTACTGACTGATACCAATTTCCATGACAAAGTCTCCTAAAAATACTAAAGGTGCTGGACATTATAAAGTTGAATACTGGCTTATTAAATGTATGCAGAGAAGAAGAACTAACAGTTGTGACCATCACAGGTTAGGAGAGATGACTAAAACTTAATCTTAATAAAGCAGGCAGCACCACCCAGGCTGAAACCATCAGTTACTGCCATGAACTGACATAACCTGAACTCGTGCCCACCCCCTTCAGTGTGACCTACCAACATCCGCAGCGCTGGCACACATACACGGACACGCTGTCGAGACCTCCTTATGCACTGCAGGGAGATACTGGCAGCAGCACGTAGGAAATGAAGCTTTTGCTAAATATGATTGATGCCAAAAGCAAGTTCAAATTTGGCCAAAAAAACATAAAAAATGTGACTACTAAAAATACCATGCATAAAACTATCATGGGACTTGCATGTTGTGTAAGTAAATCTCACAAGGCACCCTTAGTCATAAAAGCAGCACAGAAAGTTGTCATGGTGGAATTTTAAAAAGTGCCTTTTTTTCCTTTTTCCTGTCCAATTTGTTGGTCAGAGTGATTCTACACACCCCATGAACAAATATTTGCAGTGACCAGCAATCCAGCAGATTCCCTTTGGTTTTTGCAGTCAAGCAGTACAGTTATTTCATCATTATCGCCTCGCTTTGCCCTTTCAAACTTTGACATCTGGCATTATCATTACACAACGTTCTCAAATTCGCTTGAATCTCTTTTGAGGGAGGCAATGGGACGTAATTTATTCTGGCTGCACGTGGCACAAAGTAATCCTAGAGATGGTCATTTAAAAGATGACTTGTGTTAAGAATTGTTAAAATAATCTGAGACGTCAAATGCATTCCTTAACATACAAAATGTGAGTTAGAATTTAAACAAAGCAAGCCTAGTAAATCCAGTTTAGGATTGCCGGGCCCCAAAGCAAATCCCAGCAGCACTGGAAAAGGCGTCAGGCCTTCGCAAAGCTTATTCACACACAACAAACACACTAAGCCAATTTGATCGTAACTAAATGGTCCAAACTGTGCATGGACCGCCATGTACCAGCACTAACCATTGTGCACTGAGGTAGAATTTCGGTCTTAAAACATTCTTCTACATTCTGTAACATTAGTGAAACATGTGAACTCATAGCCCTAAAATAAAATGCAAATAATTATCTAGTTATAGATCAGAAGCTGTTGGTAGTTCTGATGTTTTCTAAATATATACATTTTTCATTTCCTCTAGAAGTTATAATTATTTTATTACTTGTGAAGGCTCTTATGGCGGAGTGGCGACTCTGAAACTAGAGATCTGCACAAGCAATCGGAGAGTTGACAGTTTGAATCTCATAAACACTAGAAGTGACTCTGCTCTGTTGGGCCCTTGAGCAAGGTCCTTAAGCTGCAATTCCTTCGTCGTGGGTATGACATTAATCTGCATCTGGCCCTGCAGGTAGGCCCTCCAACTTGCAGGGAAAACTTGGGGGTTGGTGGCAGGACTGGCAGTCCAGCTACCGTAAAAAAAACCTCACACTGTTCAGTTTGGTGCTGAGGTATCACCTGTTGCACTCAGGTCCCAGTCCAGGGGCCTCATGTATAAACGGTGTGTACGCACAAAAATGTTGCGTAAGAATGTTTCCACATTCAAATCACGATGTATAAAACCTAAACTTGACCCAGCGTCGAAGCAGTGCTACTGTTCCTGTGTGGTTTATCGTTCTTTTTCATCCCTGAAACGACTTTATAAATACACTGAAATTAACTGCATATTGCTTATTAGTTTAATGCATCTGATTGTAATTAACCCGTAACAATATAATGGTCCACAGAATGGTCAAACTATTCCAAATACCAAAACTGCTTTAGCGTTGTTACTCTCACTGCACCTTCTTCTTCTGCTTTCAGCTGCTCCTGTTAGGGGTTGCCACATCGGATCATCTTTTTCCATATTACTCTCACTGCACCACTCAGAGTATTTATATCGCTGTATCTGAGTGTGAATCACTGCTGTACAGCAGCTGATCGGAAAGAGAATTATCGGTGTACAGCATCAAGCACACGCTGCCTCAGCCATTCGCTATTTGAACTGCTCTCATCCGACAAACGCTTCAAAGTCTTTCATGTACTGACCTCGCAGTTCAGAAACAGTTTCATCACAAGAACTATAAACGCAATCAATCAGTCCATCAAGTGCTCCTTGTAGAACTGTTTGTACTTATAAGTACAATCACCTCTCTGTAAACTTGCGATAGTTATAATATTGCACAACCTGAGCCACTTTATAAAGCGCGTATTTACATATGATGACAATATCATTTTTAAGATGAAATGCAGCAAAATATGTTTATTATATTATACAGATAATAAACTTTAACTACAAGGTGCTGCAGAGAGCTTATTATTCATTATTATTAATTATTCAGAGAGCTATAATATTACGAATGTAATGGATTCTGTGTCCTGTCAGAGGAAGAGAAAGCCGGAAGCACGTAGTGATTCACACACATAGAGCACATAGAAGATCAAATACGAAACAAAGCATTTAACATGCTACTTTAGTTACAATGGGATTTGAGAAACTAGTAAATTAAATGATTTTAAGATGAAGTTTATGATGTTCTACTTTAATGACAAAATAAACTATGTGATTAAAGTGGAAATTTCGAGATTAAAGTTGACATTTCGTGCTTTTTCCCCACTGTGTGCCTATTTTTTTTCTCTGAACCCTAATAAGCTTTCATATAACACTCCGACGGTGGACTACGTCTTGCCTTTTCACAACGACTTTGATATGTGACAGCCACTTTTTTATTTCGAGCACTGTGCAACTTTGTGAACTTGAGCTTTCAAGTTTCTCCAACACTCTATGTCACTCGATCAACTTCCTTTTGTTGTTTATACCACTGTTTAAGCCAGGGGTCCTCAATCACGGTCCTGTAGGGCCGCAGTGGCTGCAGGTTTTTGCTCCAGCCCAGTTGCTTAATACGAAGCCCTTATTGCTCAAGTAGCACTTCTGCTTCATTTTAGTTGTCTCGCTCGTTAAGATTTTGAACCCTTATTGCTTATGTTAGACTTAAACAGCTGTATTTTGTTTTTTAATTGCTCCTAATTAACAATAACATGCAAATGACAAAAGAGACCAGCATTTCTCCATTTCATTTTTAAATGTTACCATTTAAACCCGTGTGTATTTATCATGCACTTTTGGGTTTAATTAAATACTTGGAATGAAAGTAAAGAGAAAAAAGTGAAGGACTGACAATTACTCATCCATTTTAGCCTTCAAATCATTTGGATGATATCCTTAGAAAGGGGAAGAAAATCTAGGATATGAGAATTACCTGACATGGCAGAGTTAAAGCACTAACAAGCATAAAATTAAATTATTGGCAAAAATGGCTTTCTAATTAAGCAACCGGGTTAAAACAAAAACCTGCAGCCACTGCGGCCCTCCAGGACTGTGATTGAGGACCCCTGGTTTAAACCAACAAATAGTACGTTTTTCCTTGCCTCCACTTGGTATTCTCTGAAATTCTTCTATTTTCCCTTGTACTTTTGCCATTGCCTTTTCACAGAAGGCTGATCATAAGGGCTATTTATATTGATTTGCATATTCAAAGAGGCGTAATTCTGGGAAGAGTTGGGGCGGGACAGCAGGCGCGTGCATGTGCGTTAATTTTCTCGCTGACCGGGATTTATATAGCGGAAGAACATGGAAGTTGGCGAACGCACAGATTTAAGCATCTGGATTTTTTGTGCATAAGCACATTTCCAATTTTGTGCTTACGTCATGTTAGAGTGCGAATTCTACGCATGGCGTTATGCATGAGGCCCCAGGTGGTCTGTCGTATGGTGGGTGCGGCAACAAAGGCTCATATACACTGGGTTAGCACATGTCTCACTTTTATTGATTGCCTCCCACTGAGACATCTGGTCTCCCTAGTAAACTATGCTGACTGTGAAAAAGTTAATTATTATTATGTGTAGATAATAGGGCTGTGAGGTTGGTTTAGTGTAAGGTTAATACTGAGTAAATGCTTATTTGCTTGGTGCATTGTGGCTTACACGGTGCTGGGTACTTCATTGATATCTAGATTACCGTTTATTTTCCTTGCTTGCATTTTGTACTTTTATGGTTGGGAAAATAAGTTAACGTACTTATTATGACTTAAAGCATCAGGAGGACAGAGGTGCTGATGCACTCATTCTTTTCTGCTTGTTGTCAAGCCACTGGGAAGATTTCATAAAGCAGAAACAACTTGGTGATGCAAAGTTTTCCATTTGCATCTCACTGGACTTGTTGATGGAAGACTGGTGTCTCATTCACACTCAAACAACCAGACACAGAGACTTCTTACAAGCGCACTCAGTCTGCTGGTGTTTTGTTAACTCATACCGAGGATCTGTTTGTCGTCAGTGGTGAGGTCGGAGGTGAAAAAGAGGAAAATATACAAAATACACAAGCTGGTGTAACTGCTGCCAAGGTAAAACTGAAACAGTAATTTGTAGCTGAAGTCGCACAGGTTTCTCCATTTTAAGATAGATGGGTTTGCAGCTTCACCAAGGATTTTCAGTATGAGATTTTGAAATTGTAAAACTGTGTACAGTGCAATCTGTTTGCGATATCGCAATGAAAATTGAACTGTCTAGACAAATTTCCTTGAAGAATAGGTGCACCACAGTTCAGCAAAAATCCATACTGGGGGGCGGTGTGGCAGCTGCATTATTTCATGTTTACTGACAGACAGGGCTTATCGTAATAGGTGCTTCATGCATTACCTACGAACACACCTAAAAATAAAATTGTTTACTGGGGGGAAAAAAAAAAAAAAAAGGCAAAAATACAAACATGAAATAATAAATGAAATATACTGTATATAATCTAAGGATGTCTGACCAATCAGATTGCTTGGAGGGACCAAACACACACAGATTTTAGATGTTTATTTATGGTAGAAATAGTAGATTGATGATTTACTTATTTAGGTGGTTTTTCAGAGTGGATGGAGCCTGGATTTGTTTTTTATCCCATCACTGATTCACAAAACAATACTACAGTAGGTTCATTGAGGATTATAAATTGTTAAATTGATGAAGTGTGGGTTTGTATTGTGATAGACTAATTCTAGATATGCCATCTAGATACAAACTCCTGCTTTTCAACTTTTTTTTTTTTTTTTTTTTTTAAAAGATAACCATCTATATTAGATATAGGTATAAATTTCTGAAAGGGTAACATTAATGAGAATCTTGGGATGAGTAGGAAAGAGTGGAATAAAGCAGCATCAAGTGCTAGAAGGCCATACCAGGAAATTTGGCAACGTGGTCCTCATAGGTCAGTAGAGCTAAGGTACAAGAGATGACACAGTATCAATGACCATTCAGCCCAGTAACACATATAAAGGTAGCCCAAGGAACACATTACAACTTTATATAGCACACACTCTGAAACACACTATATAACAATTGAGTCTTTTTTTTTTTATAAAAATGTTATATTTTTCTCTCTCTGTTGCATGTTAGAAGTCAAAATCTTCAGTAGTTTACAAAATTAATTCTCCATCAATTGCCATCAACTCATGACATCCAGACTACTCTTCTTAGACTAAATGGAAACTTACTGTTCCGCACCATCAGTTTTTCTTTGCCCAACCACTGTTATTAGCAATGTACCGTGTGTTCTCTTCTTGTGGTGTTACAAAGCATAAATACATAGCTCATTGACACTGTGCACACGCAAGTAGTGATGACGCCTGTAGGTTCTTATTTTCCAGTGGACACACAATGTATTTGAAGCATTACTTTTCTTTGCTTGCCACAGCGGTGTACTGAGCAACAGGAGTTCAAATCCGAAGACTTGTCCTTTAGGTTAATAGGAAATTGACCCAGTAAAAGCGTGTATGTGTGAGAGTATGGTCTGTTATGGTGGATTGGTGGCTCTGAGGCTAGGGATCTGCACTGGCAATTGGAAGGATGCCGGTTCGAATCCCATAAATGCCAAAAAGGGACTCTGCTCTGTTGGGCCCTTGAGCAAGGCCCTTAACCTGCAATTGCTGAGCGCTCCGAGTATTGACAAAAAAACACTATATAAATGCAAAGAATTATTATTAATTATTGGCTAGTGATAACTTGAGTGTTGTTTCCTGCTTTGGGCCTGCTGGTGCCACCCAAGACTCCAAATTAAGTAGGTTTCAGAATGTAAGAGAAAAATTGTCATACAATAGAATGAGATTTCAGCCAGGGTTTGTTTTTATCTTATGCCTAGAATTGGTCAAAAGGTTCTTGTCAATCCGTGCACTGTAATGCGAAAAGCAGGTTCCGAAAATGGAGAAACTAAATAAAAATAAAAAAAAAAACACTGGATTAAACAGGTAGAGGAGGAAGAGGAGAAGAAAAACAATAGGCAAACAGTGAGGAGAGAATACCTCTGGAGCCACACTGAAGAAAAGCTCCTGTTTGGTCAGTGGAGAATTTGAGCAGTCATTACTACATCTACCTGAAATGTGAAAGACAACATGCTAGGATTTCTTAATTTGAGTTTAGGAGAAAAAGCTTTAAGGCTGAACCAATGAAACAAATGTGTCAAAAGGGTGTTCTAGTTGACTGCCCAGACTAAGGTTATGTCCACACTAAGTTTTCATTTAAAAACACTGTGTTTGTGTGATCTCCATCATAAGCATTTTCTACGAAAGCAGCTCTGCCCACACTAAAATGGGGGAAACTGCATACAAGATAGCCGTTCACCTAACCTGGGCACATGCACGTCAGCAGAAAAAGGAACGGTCCTCTACATTAGACACTCTTTTTCAGCTTGCATTTATCCTCAGATAACAGAAATGGCAAATGTGAAAAACAAAATGATTTAGTTAGGACAGATGATGACGACGACATTGAAATGTTACGGAGAATAACCACACACAAAAAAGATCAGCCAAGCGGGTGAGAAAATATAAAAGACCAGGATCCAATCAAGGAAGAGACCTATAATAAGCAGGAACCAATCAGAGTATAATTACAGTCTGCGTTTTCAATGCGATTCGTTTTCACCCATCCACTCTGGTGTTTTCAGAAATGTATGGATTCCAGAGAGCATTTTCAAAAGTCTCAGTATCCGGGGGTTAAAAACATAGATGAAAGGCAAAAATGGGAGATTAATGTGTGTTTTTAAAGAAAAACAGTACTGCAAATATGGCCTACACGGCCAGATAAATGAGCAGTATGTAAGGAAGAAAGAGTACTGGCAAGAGGTCCAATATAAATGAAATTTAAGAAAGAAAGAAAGAAAGAGAAAGGGCACAACACTTGGATTTGCTTTTAATTTTCAATATATAGCTTTATTTTTCTTTGGTATAAAACAAACAAACATTCATTCAACACACTTAACATTCCTTAGCACACCTCCCTTCATTAAAAAAAAAAAAAAAAAAAAACCTTAATTTTGTGAAAACATAAATATAATCTCACTCCCACAAAAGCTGCATGTTGAAAGGGTTTATAAAAGTGATACTTGGAGAAGTTTTGATGCCCTTCACAGGTGGAAGGACATTTTTAAACACTGACACACTAAATCAGCTCCAATAAAAGGTTGTTTTATATCATTTAAGAGCCTTCCACAAATCTGCAGGAAACTTGTATATGCTTGGTTTTTTCCCTCAATTATACTCAGCTCTAAATTATGCATTGGGTCATTTTCGCTGTATGCATGACTTTGGCAGCAGCTGGCTAATACAGAATTCAGGACAATTATGGAGTGCTGTAAAGAGACCAATCTGGTCTTGCAGGAACACAGTGCAATTTAAAAAAAAAAAAAAAAATAAGTTTAAGTAGGACATTCCCAACACTATACAACCAACTACAGGAGATCCTGAAACTGACCATCAAAATCAAGCCTTAACCCCCAGTAAAGAACAGCTGCAGAATCCTCCACACCTGTATAAACACACCCATGCACATGGTCATCTCTGGCCTAAATCAATACCTGGACAAGTGTGCAGCACTTCGGAGTACTGAGAATAATGACAAGATATTCAACAGCCAGTTCGCAATGTAAGCATAACTAAAGCGAAACATCCTGAAACATGGCTCTTCAATCATATCCTTTGACATTTTGGTGGGCATTTCGTAGTCATGTAACAAGTCTTTGATTCCGTTTATGGGAGAAAGAGGAGTGTAACACCAGAGTTCACACATAAAATCGACAAGAGGGTAGAAGAGCAAGAACAAATGACGACAACGTGGACTCTGGAACATTAGCCCAAATGTGTATTCCAATTATACCATCTCTGTTAGTCCACAGGGTCTTCTGAACTCCTGCCCTCGCTCGTGGATCCACTTGTTAGAAACTACAGTAGACAGAGGAAGGAGAAAATTAACTAAAACAACAGACTGACATTGCCATCGCTGCCACAGCTATAAATAATGTGCAGCCTTGAGTTGGGCATATCATGCATGAAGGCATGTCATTATGTCAAAAGGCATGGTGTGACTGTTTAACAATTTTAAAAATGTAAACATGTAGAAGTACATACAATCAATCAATCCTCAACTTTTGTTGGGGTAACATTCCTAGGAAACGGCACAAATGTCAAAAACCTGAATGTTAATACATTGAACTTATGGGAAATGAGCACCAAAAACTAATTTTTCACTAGAGATTCCTCAAAATACACTTTTCTGCATAGAATTCTTTATAACAAAAACATTAGTTCGGCTAATATGCATTTTTCATAAACCACGAAATAACCAACAAAATGTAATAACACAAAATATAATTGGTAACATGCAAATTTTATGACCTTTTATGCCAACTTTAGTCGCTGAAGACACCAAGACTCGCAAGGTCTCAACATCACCTCAGGTATTCTGTCCTTCATGGCTGGCAAATGGTGTTGGAGAGCCTGAAGGATACACTATTTGATGCAATTATTTGAAATAATTCACCAGCGACAAATGCTTCACACCCCGCTCGAGATCCTGAACGATCTCAGTGTATTAGAGCACAGCAGAGGCTAGCTGATCGGTAGCTTCGATATTTTTAACCAGATGTTGATTTGTTAACACCAAACTTGTGGTAGTTGGTGACAGACGACTTTCCAGGACACAGTTTATCTGACAGCTTTACTTTCTCGATAAACTGCATCACACTGATTTGGGCTCAGAGCCTGAATGTCTCGTACTACACTTTTGAGGTCATAATTACAGCATAAAACTGGATTTTTCTTAAAGTAGTACAATGAAAATGTGCAACAAATGCACACAGAGCTCTTTACTCTACAATGGTAGGGTGAACAAGACCAGTGAAACGCCTAGTAGGATACAAGCCACTTCCCAGACTTTCACTGCGGCGCTCATTTCCAAAACCTGCAAATGTGTGCAGTTGCCAACACAAAAATAAAATAAAGGTTATTAATTTAAAAAAACAAAAAAAAAAACGAATGCTTGTAGTCACAAATTTTAAACACGTAAATGTTGAGGACTGACCGTGAATGAGTAAGTGTAAGGGAAATTCAGTAGTACACCCTTTTGTTATAAATACACATGTATTTAAAAATAAATGAATAAAATGATGCATACATACCCCATTTATTACCGACCAGGACCGGACAGGCTGCATGGCGAGTACTGTAGTCTCCTTCACCACTAGCAAACAAATTATACCAAAACACCGCTGTACCCTGAAAGAAAACCACAATATGTCAACAAACAGTCCACTTGGACTACTGAGGATAAGTAATGCTGAAGAAAATTACAAATATGACTCAGGAGATATAATGGACTAGATGTGACCCACTAGCTCATCTGCAACTAATCACTAAGGGTCTCTAAAATGAGGCAGGGGGTACACAATATCTAGGAGGAATCAAGGCAGGCATTTAAAAGCTTGGAGATCTATGTTGTCTACAGTGGACAACATTAATAAGAAGCTGCAAAAACCAATAGGGGGCCTTTTCCACATTATTAGCTAAAGTATTATTTCTTGGTACCCACCCCATTTGCAAAAGTTGCAATATTTAGCTAACAAAGTTTAACCCCATCCCACTTTAATTTCTAGGCATGAATGAATGATCTTTTAAAAAAAAAAAAAAAACAAACAACACGATTTACAGAGGTAAAACAGGTTTAGAAGAGGAAAACAACCTAACCCAACAGAGCTAAAGCAAAGTTTTCCAAGAGCTCATAAGCCTATGTAAAATGGAGACTTCTCTGCTATTCCATAAAAATCACTTAATGGGTTTTTTTTGTAGTACTAGGGTGTTGTACCGTGTTAGCCATTACGAATGTAGAGAAGAGCCAAGCAAAATGACACCTTTTATTGGCTAACTAAAAAGATTACAATATGCAAGCTTTCGAGGCAACTCAGGCCCCTTCTTCAGGCAAGATGTAATACAGAAACTGAAGTTTCCTGTGTTTATATCCACACACTAGGACAAGAAACAACAATGGTAAATCTTTAAAGGAAAAATCTTAAATTTTTTTAATACATTACAGCATGGCTTGAATAGAGACAAGAGTTTTATGGCCAGGTATGAGGACTGTTTGCATCTCTCAGACTGACACAGATAACCTGTCTACAGACCCATATTGTTTTGAAAAACTCATCACAGACTTCAAAGGACTTTGTTGGACAGTTATCTTATCCAAAAATCTCTTGACCATACATCGTTTTTCTCTCTCTTGTTAAATTAATCTTAGCCTGAGTGAACCTATTAATTTTTTACATTTAAGATTTTTCCTTTAAAGATTTACCATGGGTTTTTTTTGGTAATTTCACAATTTGATACTTTCATGTATGCGGATGAGCTCACCTCCTTAACATACATGTATGTGACCAGATAGGCCTTCTTACGATACTCTGTAATGGTCCTGAATGTTTGCCAGCACTACGGACTGTATATCTGGCTTTCTACTTCATTAAAAAATAAATATTTATTCAACATATGTAAATGTACCCTTTTGTTTGGGCACCTATTGATAAGATGGTGCTGAAAAGCAATGGGGCTCTGCCCAGTCTGAAAAAGTGGACGTCTGATCACCCAAACACCAAAACCTGTCCACCAGAACTATCGTTTGCATTGTGAAAGACAAATAATAAACAGATTCTCTCACACCAGGATGAGGCTTTCATCCCTTGTTGATTGTGATGTTTTAAGAATCCACTTAAGCCTATGAACTCAGTTAAAAGTGCCTTTTAAGGGGAAATCAGGAATGCAGTCGTGAGTAGGACGGACTTTTATAAGAGTGCGGGTTAAAAAATGAGCGGGACCAAAAAAATAAATTTGTATTTAGAAGACCTCTACGTCACACTACCCAACCTTCTCAGAAGAATCCTTCTCAGCTATCTATGAATGAATCTTTAAAAATTAAAAATGTAAAGAGATCAATAGTTAATAACTGATAAGGCAGAAAGTTTAGCATTCAAGTACAGATATGGTAAGAGGGCAGTAAAATAAAATGTAGTCTGCAAAGATTTTATTGAGCATCTCTGCACACCAGTGAAGACTAAAATTAACATCAAAAGACTCCCACTTGTCTACTGAAAAATTATCTTCACAGTGTCCGTAGTATTAGGGTGTTGTACCGTGTTAGCCATTATGCATGTGGTGAAAAGTCAAGCAAAATGACACCTTTTATTGGCTAACTAAAATTACATCTTGTCTGAAGATGGGGCCCAAGTTGCCTTGAAAGCTTGCATATTGTAATCTTTTTAGTTAGCCAATAAAAGGTGTCATTTTGCTTGACTTTTCACTACATTCACAGTGTCCTAAAGTTTGTTTCTCCCTATATTTCTGGAAAAAAAGATAAAATCATCAGTTCCAGCTCTTAAAGCAAAATCACTTTTTAGGCTGTCTATTCAGAGCAGTAAAAAATATAATTAAGCAAGTATACTTAACAGACATAGTGTAATTCGTCATGGACTAGTAAATCTCCAGGACAGACTATGCTGTAGTGTAGGTTCCCTCCACAGATACAGCAGGAAACCATTTACAGTCTTTGTACTCCAGGAGCACGCAAGCTCAAACAGAGCGTCTCCCTTAGCAGCAGATTTACGGACATATATCATGTGGGGCAGTGTATTTTAGGGCTCTGTTATTCAACCTGCTGGATAGAAGAGACTAAACTAAGTAAATGAGCCCTCAAAGGTGTCAAAGTTTTGTGTACATGGGGTACTGGACATCAACATACAGCAAAACACATTGTTGGTTTCTGTGCTTCACTTAGCACAACAAGTTTATGAAGTAGCTGCTAAAAGGTCTCACCTTTTGAGGCCAAACAGAGGCCCCCACCTCCGGAAAAACCGTTGCACCTCCTGCTGCAACATCACTCATCTGCAAGCAAAAGATTGAAGAATATATTTTTCCCTTAACATAATATCTTTGTTGTCTCTATATTGATTAACATGTTCACTTTTCAGGTTTTGTTAATTTGGGTATGTTTTAAAGTTTGCTAGCTTGGCTTGGCTGCCTACAAAGTTCACATTGACAAGTAGTTTACTTCAAATTATCACTCCATTCTCAGTATCCTTCTTTAGTTTAGGCATCTTTCCGATTTTATCAAGAACAAACCACTACATTTTAGTGTGTGTACAAGTTGTCTCTCTGTCCACCCATTTTCATCAACAGTTTCATTATTTCTAACTCTGCTAAAAAGTTTTGAAAAAATCTTTTCCAATCTCTGTAGTGTCTTTCTTTTTATTTAAAAAAAAAATAAAATAAAAAAAAAAAAAAATAATAATAATAATAATATCTGGTTTCACATTATGCACAGTCCAAAATGAATTTTAGGTATAAAATAAGTAATCTTTCTATAGCCTCCAAAGCATTATCTCAAGGATTATCTTGGATGCAAAGATAATAGAGAACCATTTACTTTACTTCAAAAGTCATCACTATTGAACTGGTTGGTACACACACATCATATATGAGAGAGAGAGAGAGAGAGAGAGAGGTTCCTTACCCGGAAGGGAAGTCCCCCAGGTGGATGGACAGGCATCCCGTCCAGATATACTTAAAATAACTTCCCTGGCAGTGATAAAAGGGAAGGACATGGAGTAAACTGTGTCAAGGAGCTGTTGATTCCCCCAGGAAGCTAGATGGCAGCACTCCCTGCAGGTGTTGTCCAAAACAGGCATGACGTCCAGGATTGCTGCCACACAGGCCCATGTCATTACCACTTTTATTCCAATATGGAACTAGCTGAGAAATTGACTTGCAAGTGCTTTGAGAACAAACATCAGATGAGATGTAATGATTAAACTTGTACCGTCATGCATTTGTAAGAGGAGACCCAAAAAAATAGCATGATTAATCACTTTTTAATGTGGTATCCTACACATTTGTGATAAACGAACACCGGCTTCATGTTCTTTTTTCGATTGTAATGAACATGTCCATCAGAACAAGTATCCACCTATTTTATAATTGGCATATACAGTTCAGGTATACCTGTACCTCTCACACATCTATGGTTATGTATATAGGACTGTGGAATGTGGCAAGACAGGCAGTGCCAAGAACAGATGCAGCAATTAAGCACCGGGGCAAGATTCAAACGAAGCAACTATTTGACTGGTCTACACCAGGGATTGCTTCATATATTAATAATGAAATAAAATTTCGAATTACAATGCTTCAGAAGACAAGACACATCTCCTTATTAATACAACATGTACTATGTTAAAAGAGGCATGGAATCACCAAAACACGAGCAAAACAGCACACTTTATTGCTAAATACAGATCTGTAAACGCTGACTTTGTGTTATTCATTTGGTCTTTGAAGGCAAACTATAGTTCATTAGTATACTTTATATATTTTTATGGTTTTTTGAAAAATTTAATGCTGTTTCACAGTTACTTTACTGAGTAAAGTTTCATGTACATACAAATACCACCTTGAAGTGACTTGGGATGCTGTCCTTACGTTATCTCCTGCCTTCTTCACTGCAGTCACCAGGAGAAGAGGCATAGCCCCAAGAGCTGCATCGGTTCCACTTTTCTAGGGCCATGGGCCCATAAAGGCGAAAGAATAAAGCTAGGAGGTTGTCTTTTGACCCCAGAAAAGTGACCAAATTCTATTTAAACTTAAGAAATATGCTGGGCACGAGCAAATTTGTGTTTTGTTATCTACTTTTTTTCCCCCCACCCCCAAAGTTTACAATTAAATGGGCTACTGCTGGCTTGGACCCCAACTGTTGCACCCATGTCTGACAAATTTATCACATAAAATAGCAAAAAGCCCATGTAACTTTCTAATTTTGGACTTAAACACACACATAAGCAATACCAAAGTCTGATCACTTGTGCAATAAATCCTGAAAACAGTAAACCAAAGCCATTATACATGAGTTCTGGAATAAAGAATTAACGAAAACTGACAGGTTTGATTTTTCACATAGGAAGCTTTAAAGTTGGGGCAAAATGTAAAAAAAGGAAGGACAATAATGTGTTTTTTTAACCAACTAATAATGCAAATATAAATCTCACAATAGCAAATGTTACAAACCTAACAAATTAGTTCACTGACAAACCAGATTTAAACAGCATGTTACAAAAAAGCTTTAAAAAGACTTTACATAGAAATATCCCAAGTTATCTTGGAATTCACTAATTGAACAGCACATCTTTCTATATAATACGCTACTGTGGCTGTTCGTTTGTCTGTCCAGGATTTTAAATCACCTGTAGCTCGCAAATTGTTTGAACTATTGACCTGAAATTTGGTACACATATACTACATGATGTCTACTATCCACTTTCGGGGTGATGATTTTTATTACTCTTTTTATTTTATTGTAGAATCAACTCTCAGCAGTGCGCAAAAGGGCGGCAATATGGCCCATGCGTATGGGCACCATTCACATTCCCTACCACCTTCGCTAATCATTCTTGAGGCAGATTGAAGACTTAAGTGCCAGCTTAAGTGAAAATTTAAAGAAAATGTACTTTTAAGTAATTGCAACACAAAAACTAACTTAATCAGTTTTAACGCGAAAAGACGATGACGAAAGAGGGAAAGCAGTGGGCCTCTAGGGTAGAGAAAAGAAGAGCTGCTCAGGAAGCAGCAAGCGCATCAACCTCTGAGCAAATGAATGCTAAACAGAGACAGAGAGAGAGTATGAAAACTAGGAATGCGCAAGTCAAGTGTATTCACTGCACATTATCGTGCAATACGCCGTTACTGGTATACAATAATGTTAGAATTTTTATATTTAGTATGGGTTTTAAGAAGTATTTTTCAGTTACTGGACAGAAGAAGTCAGAGAACAAATTTACAATGTGCACCTGCTAAGGTAAATCAGGTAGTTCATGATAATTTCATTCTTTTTAAAATTATGCTGAAATCCCTCCATGGTAACAAAGCCCCATTTGTTGTTGCACTGGGGTAGATTCCCATCTCTGCTACATTAAAATTCAAGTCTTTAATTGTATTTAGATATTTTTGAATGCCAATGAATGATACATGACAGTTGGGATAGTTAAATGATAGGTGGGTAACTACTTGATAGATATTTAAATACTAACACCACCACCACCACCATTAAATACTGGTATATATCTTATTACAGAAAAAAAATGCACAAAATCATGCACAAAAACTTCAATAATGGATGTACTTGCATAAAAAGCAACTGAATGGGATTTATTTTTTTGCCGTGTTATCAAAAAGTATCACTACATTTTCAATGGTTTTTGGTATTGAATACGAAAGTTTTGTTATTGTGATATCCATATTACACACACACACACACACACACACACACACACACACACACACACACA
>JANRMT010062813.1:81004455-81015090 GCA_026402145.1 Polypterus bichir lapradei | reverse complement strand
ACACACACACACACACACACACACACACACACACACACACACACACAGTGCTGTATAACTTAGAAAGAAATTAGTTTGTACGATCGTGCTATGTTCTTTCTGCTGCATAACTCTTAAAACTAAACGTCACAAACAATTGTTCTCAATAAAACATATCCTACTTAAAACAAAAACACGTCATTTATTTTTCAGCACTGCTAATCTTAAAAGGCCTAGGTGTTGCAGATTACAAGCTTATGACCGTTAATAAAGTTAGTGATACTGAAAAGGATATGCCATTTAAACAACTTTTTCTTTTTTTCCCTCAAGTTCCTTTTACTTCTCTTGCTAACATTCTGAGAGGATGCAGCTGTAAAGTCACAGGTGCTGCCATATCCAGAGGGTTTTGCAAAAAAAGTTTCTGTCAATCATAACCCACATTTGAACGAACAGAACACACAGCTTCTGACAGGGTAGACGCCAGAGAATACCAGTCTACAGCTAAATACCCCCGAGACTTTTCACTAGCTTGAAAAGCAAGCACATATAAAAGTGTAATGCTAAAAATATTCCAACTGTTTGCTTGTGGGAAACAGACAGCTACTTCACGGCAAGCTGGCCATTAGTAGGTACAGTTTCTCTGACACATCAATATGTCAGCATATAGTCTCCCCCACTCTTGATCAATAGCTCTTGCATTTAAACCTTGTCCTTAGCAGCAACCCTGTCCAGTGATGGTGTCCTTTATCACCCCCAAAAGCCCCTACTTCAGAAATTTTAGAAGCTCAGTTTCTGAATACAAACAACTGTCCAATTAACTGGTCTGCTTTCTGAGCACTCACAATGTGGTCACACAAAGATGTGATTGTTTATAGCAAATCGTCTTTTCTAGACCTGTACAGTTCCTCCAATACATGTTTTAAAATGTACTAGTTATTTAAATATACATAATCCACATTTACTTTAATATACGTTACAATATTCTGCCTATTAACACTGTTTGAGACAGTCAGTCATTGTCCAACCTGCTAAATCAAAATATTTAATTTCATCTCGTCTAAGATTAGATTTCTTTCTACCTCTGAAAAGTTGATAAATGTAAAAATTAAATGAATAAATCTGGCTTTCAATTGTGATTTTCAATCAGCAGTTATTTTAGGTAATGGCCTCAGAATCAACATATTTTGTAATAAAGGTTTTCAAAACTAGTCAGATTTCCGAAATATCACCCAACACTCCCCTCCCACCAACCCAGAGACTTACATAAAACAGCCATGTTGCTACTCTGTTGCCTGTTCCTAGCTCCTTGAAGGCATCTGGCTCATCTTTCTGAAACCAAGAGAAATAAACAAACAGTTAACCTTCTGGGCGAGGCACTTTGCCACCATGGCAATTGCATTCCTTCCTCAAGTTACCTAAAAATATTAATGCAGCCTTACTCACCCGCCCAAAATCAAAATGTGGCTCATACTGGCCGCCTAATCCATAATTGGCTACCTACATCAAGAAAGTAAAATAAAATGAGTCACTTTGTCGCTATTATAAAGCACTCAGAGTCTCATAGCAGGCACATTAAAAGGGAAACTTAATTATAGTTAATAAGGAAATATTCAAAATAATTATTCCATTCAGCTACAGGGTGCACTCCATACAGCTAGATTCACAATGAATACCCTCACATTGTAACCTGATGTTTAATCAGCTTGATGTTCCAAGGCCTTGCAGTTTTTCAGATAGTTTCCAAAGAGCTTGGGGATGAAAGGCATGTTATTATTTAGAAATGTTTATGAAATTACACAGCTGCTTTACAGAACTGGGAACCTGGCAGGAGAAGATAACGTAATCGCATCCAATTGGAACTTTACCGAAATTCTGACGTTTGAACAGGTAGTACGAGTAGAGAAGAGAGGACTTTATTTTATTGATGCATCTTTAGCAGTTCTGAAGTTAACCCCACAAATGTAAAAAAGTGGCATCATCTTATACACTCCACAACCTTACAGAGCAAAGCACTAGAGAAGAATGGCTCACCAGAGGGAGGAATGATCAGCTTTGAAACTCAATAGTTAATATTGCTGTTCTTACTGAGCATTAGAATAAGAAGATTAATAATTCTCAGGGGCAAAGTGTCTGTAAGGTTCATCTGATTTGTATAAAACATCCCCAATACCCTGCGGTGGGATGGCGCCCTGCCTGGGGTTTGTTTCCTGCCTTGTGCCCTTTGTTGGCTGGGATTGGCTCCAGTAGACCCCCCGTGACCCTGTAGTTAGGATATAGTGGGCTGGATGATGAACTCCCACTACCATTCTTCTCCAGTAACAAGGCCACAGCCATACTGCAGGTTATGCCAATGTCAAATTATGGTACTTCTAGTCAGAGGGGATGTTAGACATGATGATTGCAGTTGCTGATCTTGTTGCCGATTTGTGTCAACGTATACAGCCAGAAATTGCTGGCATGTCAATTTACACAGCCGAGTACATTTTCAAAATATTATGCTCTCACCCCTTTCTCCGATTGCCAATAACATGCCCCCTGACAAAGCGAGAACCAAAGCACTTCAAAGGGTTTAAAAAGTATGGCGAGTTCCTGGAAAACCTGTCTAATGTGACATGGCCTTTATATTAAAATAAAATAAAAAAAAAAAAAAAGCATGTTTCATAACTTAGCAATTAAAAACAGTCCTGCCTGTGGACAGCTTCCCAGTCGCATCAAAGGAGGGAACTTAAGTACTGTACACAAGAAATGTTTAATATCGCCTCCCAAGAATAGGTATGCAATAGTTGGTGGAGAACTGCGTGCTTATCAGAAAACCATGTACAATCCTTTCTATTGATTCAGTATTAACATTCGTGAACTAAATAACACTGGAAAAAGTTCCAAAAATTGTTCCCCAAAGACAGGAAAATGAAAGGACAACAAAAAAAACACAAATGAGGAGTCAGGAAATCAATTAAAAGCAATTTTTCTTCCCGTTTGCTGCTAGGCCCTAAATGTCTTACCTGCAGTTCCTCAGCAGTGTCCATCTCCAGACCGGTCAGGTCCTCTATTCTTTGGTTGATACGAGCCACGACAGGATGCTCATAAGCGGACAGCCAGGCACTGACAAGGGGAAAGACACAAAAAAGTAACATCTTGGTGGGCATGTACATCAGCTAGACAAGGCGTTATGTGGCACACCACTAACAATGTGCATTGTATCAATACTGTATAGCACAACAGGCTCCAGGCAGAGAAGACAGGTACCTTAAATTGACTTCTGTAGTCAGGGTTGTTCTAAAGAAACATCTTGAACAAGATGAAGACTGTCCTGATTGTTTGGCTGCACATTACTTATATATTCCTCATATATAATATAAACTAATAGTGGTCTATGACGTACTGCAGACTTGTACAGCATGTTTTTTGTGCAAAGACCATACAGCAAACCACTAAACATATCAACTTCATTTATCCAACCCCCAACTAGCACCCAAGTCATAAATCATTTTTGGATTAGACTGTATTCAGTCCATTTTATCACACACGTTAAATAATTCAATTATATAGAGATTAGGGAACTACTTTAAAGTTGGTGCTTGCCATTTGTGACAGCAGAAAATCATCATACCGTTTCAGAGAAACATCCTTAATGAAATCTTTTAGTCGGTTTTAAAACTCCTCTATTCTTAAGAATCAACCCCAGTTTAAATACACATTCTTTACTAAGCACTATGTTCATGTACACTATGGAAAGTACAATAAAAAATATATTCAAAATTCATTTTAAAAATGGATGTTCAATATACTCTTTGGAACAACCCTTTACAAAATTTAAAGAAAAAAAAAAAAAAAAAAAAGGAGGTTTTTAGAGCTGTGCAGGTAAAGGCTGAATTCATACCCTTTTTTATTAAAAGGCAAAGACTACATTGCCATTAATGTTTTCATATTTTACTTTCAATCAATCCTCGACAATTCCGAAGTATTAACCTAAAGGCAAACCCTGTCCTGCACAGCACTATTTCACCAGATTACCACCAAAAAAAAAAAAAAGGTAAAAGTAGGAATATAGACGACAGCGGTCTGTTAGGACAGAAAACATGCAAGCATTAGAGCAATCTTATGCAGAAAAAAAAAGCCCGACAGAATCTCCAGAGGGTCTGCGTGATACGCCTGCATGAACAGAACACAGCACTGAAGTGTCAAGGGCAGTTGGCACCTCTCACCCAACCACAAAACAAGCCCTTGGTCTCGGCATCTAAAGGACTGCCTTTTACAAAAGAATGCTTGTTCTATAGGTGACATTAGGAATGCTGGACAAGTCACTGGTCTTTAATAGCAATCTACATTCTGCAGACACTCGATCAACAATAAGCAAAGGTGACAGGACTGCAGGAGTAAGAAAACACATGGGGGTAGGAGAGAAATACACTTCTGTCATTGTATTGAGCCAAGCTTTGCAGGTCTGATCTCTGTTCTTCCTTGCATAAATTAATAATCTTTGTTAGGTTCAGCATAACCATAATTCTGCAAATGTTTATTATGCTGGAGTTCTAAATATACTTTTAGTATTTAATAATCAAAGAATATGAAATACTTCAAATATAAATGGCTTAAATGTCAGAAAAACCAAAACAAGCTATGTGATTGTGACAAACCTATTTAAGCGTACTGCTTGTCAGTCTTACAGTGAAGTTAAAGCACTGTTTCCATGGCCACTCCTGAAGGTCATCGGGGACTCTAACAAAGCAGTGCTGCTCTGTAAGAAAAGACAGCCAAAGACTCCCTCTGGTGGGAAATGGCAATACATTCAATAAAAAGCATTTTACATTTGGTAGTGTTACTATTATTGGTCCGAACTGAATAACCCAGTTCAAAGTCACAGGGATGTAAGCCTACACCAGCAGCACTGGGGTCTGGACTGTGCATATCCTGTATGTAATTAAAAGGCCAATTTAGGGTTATCAGTATGTCTAATACTTGCATGTTTATGATGTGGCAGGAAAACCAGAATAAAGGGCAGAAATGGTTTGAAATGCAAACTCTTCACTGACAGTGATCAGGATGAAAATCCAGTCTTCTGGAGCAGTGAGGCAGCAGCAGAAATCTTAGCACTGATTCAATTCATGTAAAGATGGATATGTGTATTCAAGTGCCCTTCACTGGTCTGGCATCCCATCCTGGGTGGGTTCCTGCTTTGTCCCCGACTCAAATTGGCTGTAATTCATTGCAACTATGTAATGGTTTGGAAAGTGGGGGGAAAAAAAAAAAAGAGAGCAACAGCCATTAAGTGGCCAACATGGGTAACTCCACTGACCTCTGTGTTACTAACGTCTTGGGATTCCCAACAGCAAAATTATTTTTTTTCATTTCATTCATGACTTCTGTATTGCTTACTCTCATTATTAGTCTGACTGTCATACAACATTTTTATGCTACGCTTTTCTACCTTTTGCATTATATGCAGCTAACAAACTTAGTCTGCTGTTTGTTAATTCTTCACAATTCCTTCCTCCCAGCTCTACACTGCCTGTCCATCAAATTGCCACATATCCACTTTATTGAATAATACATTACTCTTGTATTACATTGTGGGTGTTCAAGGCAGTATGCAGAGGCTGCATCAAACAAAAAAAAAAAAAAAAAAACACACAGTAAGGTCTGTGAGTGTGTCTAGTCCCACAAAGCAATATGATTGGTCAGTTAAACTTTGGCCCAAATTAGTAATTTTGTCTTTAGTGATGCAATTGAAACAGGAAGTGCAAGACACACAAGGAGGAGAAAAGGTGTAAGAGGCACACTGAAAGAGTCGCCCTCAAAGACAAGAAGTATAGAAGTGGACAAGGGGCAAAAAAGGCACCTCAAAAATAAGGAGGGAATCTGAGTAGCAGGCTTTACTGGAAAGCACACGAGAGAGGGAGGGTCGGTCGAGAGATGTTCAAGCACACGTGGATACAGAGGAAAGGTGCCAAAAGTACATGTAGGGCAAGAAATAAGTCAAATAGCAAATTTTTTAAATTGTTTTAACTGCTTTATCTTCTCTTTTTTAAACCACTGGGTGTCAGCCTGCTAGCAACATCATTACTTTCCATGAACCTTTGCCAGTATGTGTGTTAAATGGTAAACTTAACAGAAAAATGTAAAAGCTTTCCAAGAGAATGGGGAAAAAGAACAATCAAACCAATGACAAACTTGTGCCACTCTAATGTTATGGAGGCACTAAATAAACGACTGATGAAATAATTTCATAGAAGGTTCAAAATCAACTGCATGCACACTTACAATGCAAAACTTGGATAGAATACACTGGCAGCAATTCAAAAGTAAATTTACCCCATCCGGTTTTGTTCAGTAATTTAAATGTATATTTCTATCATAGGGTGGAACACTGGTAGTGTCCCAGGTCCTCCATGCGTGGAGTTTGCATGTTCTCCCTGTGTCTGAATTGGTTTTCTCCAGGTGCTCTGGTATCCTCCCACAGTCCAAAGACATGCAGGTTGGGGTTAGGGTGAATTGCCGATCCTAAATTGGCCCTAGTGTGTAGTTAGAGAGTGTGTGTGTCCGCCCTATGATGGACTGGCACCTTGTTCAGGGTTTGTTCCTGCCTTATGCCCTATGTTAGTTGTGATAGGCTCCAGCAGACACTCGCGACCCTGTTCAGGACTAAGCAGGTTAGCAAACGACTGACCGAAATCGACAAAGGAGAAATTTTAAGATACTGTTTTTAACATTAAGTTCAAATAATATTATTAATAATAATAGCAGCACAGAATAATGCTATTTCATTCATTTGTATACAACTAAGGAGGTGCATATACTGGTATACAAGAATGAACCACACTGAGTCAATGTGAACACATCAATCAGTGAGACACTACTTCTTAGTTTTTACCCACAATTTGGGATATTCTCAGCACAGATGTTGAATGAGCACGTCTCATGTCGTCATTATGAGCCAACTGAGCGTTTGGCGGCTTCAGCTTTTTTAAGCAAATTTACTCCATGAGAGTAAATTTACCCCCCTGTACCTCTGTTGTAGTTGTTGCAAACTGTACAAATATAGTACATCGAAAACTAAGTTCACAAAAATTGTACCCCATTGTGAGGATTCTTTTTTAAAATGGTACAGGAAAATGTAACACTTTTTAGGGAGAGGTAGAATGAACAGCTCCCAAGTAACAGTTTGTGTGACCAATTTCATCTTGCCCCAATATTAATATGTGAAAGATACCCATCAGAAGCAACCTGTTGCCTGTGTACACTCTGTGAGAACTAATAATTTGCTTTGCAAGTCCAAGAAAAATACTTAAAATGCACTTTGCTTATATTACAACTATGTACTATTCTTGCTGATTATATCTCAAGTTAGCTTGCTTGGATTAATTAAAAATGTTATCTTTCCCACACATTTTTCTTTAAAAAACATTTAAATTATTTGTTTACGGCGCTTCTCTGGCTAGAACACTGTTCTCTCAGTTACATGAGCTGGCCATTGGCTATAAGTAGCAGACACTGGAAAACTGGATCTGAATCATGTTTGGCAGCTTAAGCTGTTGTTTTGAACTCCACAATCAAAGTGAAGATAGAGAGAAAAAAAATGGACTGAAGACTTAGGAACTGGGAGTGTTAAAACGAGGTGATAATGGGAGCACTATAGGTAGGTAAAGAGATGGATCGAATGTTTTTTGTCCGCAGGGGTAAATTTGCCCCCCCAAAGAAGCTCTTTAAATAACTAAATACATAAAATAGGTAGATAAGTAAGTAAATAAATACATATAAACACACACACGCACACTTTGGTCTAAACACACACCAGAATCACTGAAAAGCATGAAAATTAAAAAGAAAGAAAAATCCTGACTTGGCAGTCAAAGTCACAGTAAGGCATTATGCAGACGTATTGTTATTGGTATAAAGGAGCACCAATAGTGTTTCTTGAAACACTAAAGCTGAATAATTTGTTGGCTGAAAGTCCTCAGTGTCAGAGAGATGATGTATAGCATTGTTCATAATGGCATTCAGTTTTGATTTAACTTTCTTTTGCTATGACCTCTAGGGGGGGGTCCACAGTGTGACCTATAACTATGCTTGCCTTGTAAATTAGCTTGTTGATTCGGTGGACAGTCTTGAAGTGATGTTACCAGCCAAGTTACAAAAAGAACATGAAAATACAAACAACCCCCTTAGGAATATTTTATTTTTCTACCAAATTTAGACTTTAATACTTAAATTCCCCTCTTTTATTAAAATCATGATATCTAAATAATTTCAATAGAACAATATAAAAATCACTAAACCTACCCCAGCTTGTGCACACTTCCATTAAACTGTCCATTTCAAAGTATTAATGCATGCCCTGACTCTCATTATGACCTAGTGCAAGTCACTTAACAGGCCAGAGCTGCAATTACATGCCCTTTCCTCTAGAACAGTTTCAAATTGCAGTCACCAAGAAAAGCTCGATATAAAAAAAAAAAAAAAAAAAAAAGCCTAGACAGCTATTTTTAAAGTATTGCCTCACCAGTTTAAATTCAAAGTTTTCTTTTCAAGCATGTATATCATCTTTTATACTATTTAGTAGATGTAAACAATTGTGCTGCCAATTTTTTTTTTCTTGTTTTTGCCTCCATTCCACTTCTACCTCTTCAAAAGAATGTAAAGCCAAATCCAGAACAGAAAACTGAAGTCATGTTGAACATTTCCAAATTAAATTCACCAACCAAAAGACCATACTGAAAAATGGTGACTTCTTTCAAATATATGATGCCAGTAACTAAATAAAAAGTAGAGCTTGATATCAAATCACACCATTCATTACATGATTAGCACATCTTAGCATAAAGTGACTATTAAGAACACAAAGATCAATTATTAACTTAAAAGGAGGCTGGAAGTCTAGGTTATTAAGCAAAGAAGAGCAGGTTTATTAGATCAGTCATTCCATAAACACCCCTTTCCCCACCATCCCCACAGTGCTTTTCTGGACAGTCAGAAGGATGAACAGACATTAGAGGATCAAGAGCCTTTGAGTAATTGCGGCAATGATCCTTACCTCTTGGAGACTCTGTAATGGGCAGTTGTCAGTTTGCCTGTTTGAGGATCATGAACGGTGGCACGTCTTAGCTACACACAGGAATACCCAGCAGAGCAACAGAAAGAAAGAAAAATAGGGATGGTCTCTTACTAGGTCAATATCAAATGCTACTGGCCTAATTTTAGGCCAGGATATTTAAAACAGAAAGAAAAGGCACAAACGTTAGTAAAGCCCAATTTGACTGGTCCCCTGGAAAGATAAGCAGTTGCAAGCAACACTCCTTAGAATGTGCCTCAAAGTTTCACAGAAGGATACAGGGGCAAAAGCCCATGCTTAGCATCCCACTGCACAGCCACTCTAAGGAGTGCTTCCTGCCTTGGGACAGGATGGCGGGCACCCCTGCATTGCCTGCTCAGCCACACCCTTTCTCCTTACCTTTTGCTAATCCTGTAATGGGCAGTCTCCAGTACTCCTGTAATGGGATTGGAGATTGTGGCTCTCCTCAGCTGTGAAGCCAACCAGCCAAAAAGGAAATGTGTTAAAACTACAGCTCCAAACCCACCACAGCTTGCAGAGCCACAACACTTAAGTCACATGTTGTACTGGTGGAAGAGGGATGCCAATCCAGTCAAATTCTTGGGCCAATAAAACCAAAATTCTAAAAACTTGAGCCAGTTTGTAAATTTGTGAACTTAATGTGTCTTATTTTACAAGCATCTTTTATTCTAATTTGTTTCTACACCTCATGTCATGTGGTTTGAATCAATAAACCATGTCAGAGCTGGAGTGCATTTTTTTCTTATTTAATTCACTTCAGGAACAGCTACTCTACAACGACACTGATCAAACTAAAGCCAATGTTGCATTCCATGACTTTTAGTGCAAGAGGATGTCAAACTTGATGAATGCAGTTGCTGATCTTGTCGTTGGAGCATGTAAACTTATGTGGCTAGAAATCACATGGCATGTCAAATAATACTATTGCGTGAGGAGTTGCCTAGCAGACTTTCACATTACCCAAGTACAGCAATCGCAACCCTTTTTCTGACAGCCAATAACAGGAGGTTTGGTGGAGCCGGTTCCTGTGCAATGGGTTTATGGGTTCAGCAAATTCAGCTGCAACCTTTATCTTTTCCATTCTACCATGGTACATAATAAACGAGACATCAGCTTGGGAGGTTCAAAACACCAGCATTACAAATTCCTCGTTGCTGCATTATATGCATTGTACCTCCAACTGAGCTGTCATTGGTGCTCAAATCTTACACACACCGAGCCCAACCCTATGGTTTAAGACAAAAAAAAAAAAAAAAGGTTTGCTTTTCTTTTGGTGTTGGGGGGAAATGGTCAGACTGAATCACAGGGTATGTCAAACTACTGGTAGTCACAGTCGTGGACCTTGACTGCCCCCAGCTCACCAACATTATGTAAATGAAGTCTGTGTGACATTATCTTAATCTGGAAGCACTACATGATAACAGTGAATGTTTAATGAGAGGGACAAGGTTTTCCCTTTAGGGGAAGCACATAGAAGAATTGTGTTTGTTTCTTTTTAGTAAATTTATCAAAAGGGAGTGTGTGTGTGTGTATATTATATATATATATATATATATATACACTCAGCAAAAAAAGAAACGTCCCTT
>JANRMT010062813.1:80961578-80999455 GCA_026402145.1 Polypterus bichir lapradei | reverse complement strand
CCTTTTCAGGGGTTGGTAAACCATGGTTAGCAAGGAGAGAGAGCAAAAAAAAAAAATTTAAAGAGAAAATTTTGGAAGTGTGGTTGTATACATTTGCAAAAACAGGTTTTGGAATTAAACATTTTTCCAAAAATTAGGTGCTTGTTTCTGTTGCAACAGACTGGCACATTTTCTTCATTTGTTTTTTGTGTCTGGAGGTTGTGTGCAGTGCAACTTTGTGTACCAAATACAAAAGATCTGATGCCCACACTAAATAGGTGACTGCAAGCTTTTTTTTTTTCTTGGCCAGGCATACATGCAAATTGCAGGACTGGGCTATGTCTCTGTGGACTGCATCTGTCATCATTTAGAAGTTATGACTTGAAAAAACAAATAAATAAATAAATAAATAAATAAAAACTTACCCTGGGCTTAGCCAGCTCCTTGACGGTCTCGATCTCCTCATCAGAGATGACATCAAGATAGCGCACAATCCTGGGTTTGTCCCACTCATCCACCTGCTTGACTGGTCCAAGAATGTATTTCGGGTTCCCATTGTTGTTGTAATAGCGGCAAAATAACCTTTTCTGTCTACGAGGTGTCTGAGAATGAAGTAACAACAAATGAATAAACAAAATCAACTGGCCACTAATTAGACATACAGTAAGATCCAGTTCTGTACACAACAAGGTTTCACAACTAAATCAATATTTCTCTGACCCAGATGTTGTAATCATCACAACCATATATAAACAATGCATTGAAAAAAACACTGTCAAATAAAATGTCTGTCATCTTAGTCTGCCTTTGTAGGGAAACTGAAAGGTTTGCCGATAAATAGCAAATTCAATCTTTTTAAAAAATGAGCAAAATGAATAAAGTTAATAGGTTAAGTGGATCTTTCAAGCAAATGTAAGCCAACCCAAGATGACCTTGTGTGGTATAATTTGATGGAGCTTGCATTTAACCTAATAAGAATGCGTACCCTCCATAATAACGGTCAAAGTCCCAGCTGTTACTTGCCCTCTCTTTAACATAAGGGAAATGCATTACTGTTTTACTTTGTTACACCAGAGGATGAAATAGTAAATATTTCTTTTATCTTCTTTTCTTTGTGCGGAAGGGCACTTGTGTTGCTCATAATTTTAAACGTGTTGAAAAATCAGATACTTGCACGCAGACCACACAGGGAAATTCTCCCTATAGACCAGTGAGGGGAAAGGGGATAAGTTTATATATAAAAAAAAGCCTTATACAGTAATTCATTTTGCTAAAGAATTATTAGGGTACTATGTTTAACTATTAGAAATTTGGATTGTGAGGGGTGGATGTCAATTACACTGGTACACTCACATTTTGTCTAAGAAGCTCACTTGTTTGAGTCCAATTATCTTTTCCTTGGTTGAACATTATTCATGGTATTAAAATTGCTTCCTAAGAAAACAGCTGCTGTCAAACCACTAGCCTGGTCGTGGCAACCACATGGTTGATCCTGACAGAGCCACAAGCAAAACCTCCCCCTATGTATTTCAAGACATCTGAAAAACACACCAGGCTTAAGCCCTTCATCTAAACAACAATTAAAATAGAGTTAAACAGCTATTTACCAATTAGAGATGCAAATAGCAGCAAAAATGTATGCATATGACAGAAAATGTAGAGGCTCAACTTCAAAAGAGCAGGCCACCTTGCAGAGAAACATCATTGCATGACTGCATCTAACACCAAACAATTTCTGTATATACTAGAAAGAAATTTTGGGCATAACACCATAATCAAAAGTATATCCGAAAATAATGGGAATATAAGCTAGGTTTTAGAGAAAAATCTTTACCAGTTTGATGCCTTCTCCTCTGCAAAGCTGCTCATACTTCTTTCTCTCTGGCAAGTAATCAAGTGAAGGTCCTTTTTTAGTTCTGCCTACTTCTTCGTCTTTCTTTCTGGTGCCCTCTTCTGCCTGTTCCATTTTCATCTGCTTAGCAAGCATATACTCAAAATATTTCAGGTTTCCATTTGCTCTTTGGTGGTCAGGGTCTGTGAAGGGAAATAAAATGCAAGCAGTCTGAAAAGATGTAAACAAACAAACACACACAGTACACTAGAAACAGGACTGCTACCAGTCATTAAATGGTGCCCATGTATCAAGAGGGTTCAGTCAGTTAGATTCAGCAAGAACATATTGCTAAACAAGACCAGTAAGAGTGCATTTGGCAATTACCCCTTCCCCACCTTTACCCAGGTACATACCCAGCTTCAGAAGTTTCTTGGTAAGAACAAGTGCTCGGTCCAGGTCTCCTTGCTGGTAGACAGCATAGCTGAGGTAATCGAGAAGTGTGACCTTATCGACTGGTGACTCTTCTCCATCATCTAGTTGGCTCAATGCCTGTGCCATCCACAGCTCTGTGTGGTAGTAATCAGCATCTGAGTAAGCAACTTTACCCAACTCATAGCAATCATCTACTGTCAAAGTGGCCTTGTGCGTCACACCTGAAGAAAGAAGGCAGACAAAGACAAGTTAGTACACTCAGGGAAGAGCAGTATGACACACAGCAAAAATCAATTGTTGGCTTTTTATCAATCAAACATTAAACACTAAAATAAAAGTGAGAAATGATTAAGATTTAATTTGCCTAGAAGCTTCAGTACCCCAAAGCCATCTTCTGAAACAGAAAATGGGATTTAACAGGGAAATATTTTTTGGTTTGTCTAACTTTAAAGATGTAGTATATTGTATACACCAAAAAAATATTGAACTTGTTTGAATCCTTCTTTGGACATTGGGAGGATATGTTCAGATTTCATACGGACAATGTCTATGTGGGGTACCTAGTTTTATTTCCTTCTCTTATATCACAATAATGGCACATACAGAAAAAACAGAGACCAGGCTTTTATCAGTGGCAACAACTGCTTTTACAGACGCAGATGATTTTAACAATATATGCTGCATGAATTTTGGTCATAGAGACTTTACACAAGTCCAATTTTTGTTTGTATTTCTATAAAGAAGCGAGTGGGTTCTACTTTAATGCATCCTCGTTTCTTTATTAATGCCTTGCTTTTAACAAAGTCATATCAAGTACTCAGCCTCTACTGCTTTATTTTATGACCAACTAAGCATCACACTTCTTGTGCCTGCTTAATTTTATTAACTCACTTGTTTTAAAATTCAGGACCTTTCATTACTTTTCTCTTGAACAACCATATAACTGATCAACGAGCTGCATATAACCAGGAGGAGTTAAAAAGCTAACCTGGCCCCATTTGCACCTGTCTATGTTCAAAGAAACGGTTTAAAAAATAAAAAAAATATATAAATAATAATATATAAATAAAACTGTAATTGAGCTCCTGGTGTTCACTAATGAACTACTAGAAATATTTTGTGGATATTCAATTACTCTGGATTTGGATGCTCTGAAAGAGGAGAAATCAGTTACATTACACCCAATAGACTTTGATGAGCAATGTCATGCACACAACAATCATACCATTCATGAACTAAGATAAAAACTACGCACCCAGACGGAAAAAAGCATCAATATGTCAAAATATTTTTTTAAAACCACCACACACTAGCCAATAAGTGAACTTAAACATTATACAACTTAGTAATATTACAGTAATAGTACAATACTTGTACAACTCGCTCTTTACATCACTTACACATATATGTCCTCATTAAAATAGGTAAACAAAGTAAACCACTCTCCATACCTGGAAGGTCACCACTAGAAAATGTTTTTGTGTCTAGGTTATAAGTGTCTTGTAGACGGAGCAATGCCTTCGCTGCCCCAATCTGGTCTTCATCAGTAGGGAAGTACTGTTTCTGAAGAGTTAGGTTGGAGATAAAGCCTACAATAAAGTATACCAGATACAAAAGCAACACGTGAAAAAATAAATCCAAATGACTCTTAGACATTTGAAAAAGAAATTAAAATCTAAAGACATCTTCACTTTTGTCTCATGGGTTTTCAGTATTTATCCACTAGATTTAGATAAATTACATCAAGGATTATAGGAAATACTCTAATAAAATTCCTTGATAGAAATATTTATTTATCGAAATATAAATAAATATATGTGTAATTAAAGATGCTCCAGGAGAAAATTAAGAAAAACCTAAAACTCTGCCTTAGTATGAGCAATTTGGGCAAATAAATAAACGAATGAAAGGACAAATTATATTATAAAACAATATGCTTTGTACACAAATGTTACACATTTTGTAACATAATGCTCTTCAAAGAAAAGTTGCACAGTATACCTGAAACATTAGGCACAAAAACGGCAATTCTCCCATTGCCATTACCAAAGAGAATAAATACATACATACATACATACATACATCTCAAATTAGCAAATACATACAGATAAACAGATTTACTCAAATAATTGTTCTTATTAAACTTTTCTATTACTTAAAACATAATGTCAGGCCTCCACACCTGATGCAGCATCTATTAGCCACAGCAAAATAGTAATTTATATTGCCAATTTATTACAATGACACAACACCATTCCAAAAAGTGTCAGTGGGAACTTGCGCATTTTAGAACTCTATTTTGCAGAAACAAAATTTAAAATTTGCAAACTCCATAAATTATTTTAGGCAATACATACAATATAATTTGGTACAAGATAAAGTCAATTCTGAAAGTAGTATTTCTTTTAATAATGGTCGTATATCCAGCATACAAATCTGCTAAACCCCAAAAATCACTGTGATGAAATTAACCCAGCACAAATGCTTCACTACCACCCCACTACCCCCCCCCCCCAAAAATCCTTATTTATGTGTGTATATAGATTTTGCATTCATTAAACCTACTTTAGCATTCAATGAGAGTGCAGGGCCTCATTACCTGTGGTCTCTAATCCCCAGAGAGAGTCTGTTTGTGCACTTTGACAGCAGACCAAATGGCTATGCTTTAAATGCCAAGTGAGCTTCAAAAACAAAAATGTGAGTGTACCAATGTAATAGACATTTGTCTCTCACAACTCACAATTATGGAAGACAGTTTGCAAAACAGACCCAGCTCTGTGCACAAAAAGGTAACCTTTGTGAAATACATTAAGAACCTGGTTTAAATAGCAGCACTATATAATTAAACATTTGGATCCATTTGAAACTTGGGTAGCACATCCAACCACCTGTAAACTTCTGCACTATTTATATATATATCTCTGGAAATATCAATAAAATATTCACTGTAATGTTTCTTTAAACCTTTTTTATTTTCCCTTCTGACCCAATCTTGCCCTTCTTAGTGTTTTAGGGACCTAGTCCATAGAGACCATCTGATTGGGTGGGAGGGTTTTAGTCCCCCTTGGAAAATCTCCACCAACAGTCATAAACCCTTTCGCCACAGCCAATCACGTTGCTTAAATTGTGCATGGTGTCAACCCATTCTGAGACACTTCAAACTGTTCATGTCCCTTTTCCATTGAATGCAATGGTGAGTCATGACCCTGTGAGACACAGTTAGGAAACCAAGTTCAATTGGATTCATGCAAATCAATGTGCTGATGCTCATTAATGGTAGCAATTAAAAAGTAATCAGTTACAGAAAGCTCAGTTTCCAGATTTCTTTAGTACCACATCTAAAGACACGGATGTCTTCAGACCTTGTGACCAAAAACCTTTAAACTCAATTTTAACACAGTGAGAAGCATTAGAGAAACCGGGAGTTCCTCAAAAATAAAGCTTGGAGATTTTAATATGCATGGTTATATATAAAAAGGTTTAAGAAAATAAACAGTGGGTGGGTGGAGTAAAAAAGAAAAACCACACACACTAAATGTAAAGTAGCTAGGCAATGTGTTAGATACAGTATCTACCCAATCTTAAATGTTACATGACCAGCTATATTTAAGAAGACCTACATTTCCTGAACAAAGGTTGAAATATTTTGAGAGAGACTGTGAGAGAGGAAACTAATCTGTGATTTGCATGTGTCATTTGCAGCACCAGCACAGTCAATCAAGCAGGTCAGTATAGACACAGTTTGGACTTTCACAGATATCTCTTTGGGCTAAGGTCAATAGGACATAATTATGTCTGTGCACTTGAATGCAGATCCATATACAAGGAAAAAATGACTTTGTCTTAATGTGTAATGCTATATAAGGAGGGTTTGATCCACTTAGTCATATCCTATAACTAATATAAACTGAGAATATCAGTACTAGTTTTTCCATTTATACCCATGCAAGCTTGACCTATAATTCTTGTATTTCTGTCACCTCTGTTCATCAATAAAACGATATTCACACTTCTATTTTAAAATCTTTGTATTGACTTTTTTGAAATGCTACCACTTTCAGGTTAAATGTAAGGCTTAGACAATTACCCTATGGCATCTCACAAAATTGTATTTTAAACCATTCGGTGCATAATCAATTGACAAGACATTAAAAAGCTAGATAAGGCAATAACACACAGCAATGCACTTTGTAATCATGAGTAGCTGGAGCAGACTCTTGCTTCCTAGTACTGTGCTAAAAAAAACCCCAAGAGCAGCAGTAAAAATAGAGAGGGCACAATAATATTAGCTGTGAATAGGATGACGGGAATGTGATGAGGGCAGTCTTTTGAGGACATGTTCACAAGCAATTTACACATTACCCTTACTGACAGTGTGGGAAATTACACTGAGAAATGCCCTTTACAATGGCTGCTGCAAAATGACAACTGAGAAAACAAACATTCCATGTGGTCTAATAGTTTCTTCCTAATGTGCTTGCCAATAATTTGATCCATTTCCATTTTCTAACCAGCTTTCATCTTACTCCAAGATGGACAGAAAAATAGATATGAGCAAAACTATTTAATGGTAAAATATATAGAAAGTCTTCAAATAAAATTCTATTTTTGAATGAAAATACAAACTGAAATAAGCCTTTTGTTGCAGTGACAGAAATTAAATGTTTAGCAAATACAGGTTTTAAATGTGGTCGGATTTTCACACTATGGCACAGTGTTGTACATCACTTCAGTGGAATGGGGGTATGTCCCATGTGACAATAAACCAGCAATAAAATGAATTATACTGCATATTATTATTTTTTTAAACCTCTGCATAATCGGTGTGAATAAAAGGCAACATTGGCACCCAGCTGTGTATTATTTTTAAACACTTTTCTGAAGTTAAACACACACACAAAGATGAAATCAGAAAAGAAAAAACGGCAAGCAGAAAATTAACTGATGGAGCCAAGCCATTGAACAGAATAAAGTGTGTTGTTTTTTATAGCTAATGGATATATGCCATTTTTCAGAATGTGATAAGAAGAGAACATGACAGTGCTTCAGAGTAAAAGTAATTAGGAACTTTGTTTTCTGTTGGTACATATTTATTCAAATGCACTGTACATTGAGGCAGTACTAATTATAGGCTTTCATGCTAACAGAGAGTCGAGATTTTTAGCACTGAACGACTCATCTTCAAATCACCTGTATAACACTACCAACTATAATTTTAATATGGAGTTCTGCTGCAATCACTTTAGCACCAACATCACCAAGGAATTTATGGAGCATGTTTAACAGTAAATAGCTCAAATGAAGTAATTTACGCCATGGTAAAAAACACACAAACAACAATTGTATACAAAATAGTATTTTGTTACCCGGCTTCCTCAATGGGCCTCCATTATAGTGCCATTAGTTAATTATATGTGTTAGAAGTACTATGTAACAGAGTTAGTCACTTATAATACTAAAGACACAGCTAGAATGCAAATATACACATACAAAAAGAACACCATATATGCACAAAGAATTTACTAAAAATACAAATATTAAAAAAAAAAAAAAAAAAAGGTCAGACTTTCTTATTTTAAAGTTTGTGGCCTCTTACCATCAGACATATCTTTGAGCACTAGGCTCTCCAGTTCACCCCACTCGGTATTCAGCCTCTTCATCAACTTAAAGGCATTGACAGGATGACCCAGGAAGCCCTCAGGATCCTTGACAGCTATGGCAGAAAGCTTGTCCAACTTGGATGCCCACCTGTGAATGTTATCCTATTATAATTCGACTGCTTCATACATTTCATTTTATATTTCATCTATTTTAAACAGTGCATTACAAATTCAGTTATACTCAATACCTACCTATCTAGGGAGGGAGGAAAATAAGTTTTCATATGAAGTAACCACTCAGAAAAAATTATATCCAAAAAATTCATGAATGACTTGGTATATTTATTTAATTGAGGACAACATTAATAAAATGTCTCAAGATTCTAAAAGCACTTTTGAATAGTTTGTGTAGTTAATCTAATTTTTTCCAAACCAAGTAAAATAGGACATTTTTCTCCATTGTGTTATGGTAGGTGGATAGGATTCTTCCTAATTAGCAAGGTAAAACAGTGCACTACCAGCACAGAATAAGTCATCACAAGAGGTTGTTCATTAGGCAGGGTGTTATCATAAACTAAGTTTTAAGTTTGATGGTCATTCAAAGAGAAGTAATATTTTCTTTTACTAGAGTAGAAGCACGAGACAATCCCGAAAACGTGACCCCAGTGAAGCAGGTGCGTGACAGCTTTACTCGTAAGTTGTTTTTTGACCCAGACACATTTTCGATAGTATAACTTGACTTATCTTTGTTGATTCAGACGAAGTTTCCACAAATTATTGAAGAGTGCACTTTACCAAGAGCAGACTCCCGATTATCTGAAAAAAATCTAATTGAAGGGTCTTCCCCCACTGCCAAAAGAGGTTTTAGATTATCTAGGAGTGCAATTTTCAAAACACTAGTATAATCTGGGGACATATCTTTATAACAACTAGAAAGTATAATTTCTTAAGTAGATAAAGCAAAGTAACTTGCATGTAGAAAGAAAAAAAAAAATTGGTTGGACAAAAGATTATATTTCGATTTGTTTAAATACTGGTAATCCCTAAGTTACGGACATCAGACATATGACTTATGAACAGGGCCGCAGCTGTTCCTTCATTTGTCTGGGGGACGCGACACAGGCTCCTCAGCAACTGACGCTCCCGTCATCTTCGGCCTGGAGATGCTGCAAGCGGTGGCTAGAGGGGGTGGTTTCGCTGCTCGCGAAGTGTAGTGTCCCTTGGGTAGCTCCGGTTGATGAATGGGGCAGTGGGGGCTGCAACCCATTCATTCTCAGTGGGCTGCTGGGTGCGCAGCAAGCACTCGTGTGCAGGACAGAGGATTGATGGGGCAGAGGGGGGTGGTTCGCTGCTCACCCACCATGCCGCCACAGCTACTGCTCCAAACTGGACAGAAGCTGGATGGGGCGGGGGCGTTTCACTGCCCGTCCACCACACAGACTTGCAGTATCCCTCGAACGGCTGCCCCGTTCGTTCTCATTGAGCGGCTGGTGATGCTGCAAGTGGTGACCCAGTTGTGGCTGAACGAAGGCCATTGAGGGTGAATGGGGTGGCGGGGGGCAGCATTGTAGTGTGCCTCGGGTGGCTGCCTGTTGAATGGGGGCGACTCACTACCTGCCTCTGGCCGTACCCTGTTCACTCTCGGTGGGCTGATGCTGCAGGCAGCATACTATATGCAAGTGGAGGCGACTGTGTGGTGGGCGGGTGGTGAACCACCCCTCGCTGCCCCCATTCATTCTCAATAGCAAGCCTGCTTGTACTGTTACGTACATAGCAGGAAGTTGTCTCTCGTCAGTACACCAGACATGCTGTCGAGGGGTGTCTTCCTGCTGTGATAGCATGTACAGTTCAGAGCATAAGAGCTCATCTTAACCTTTTGTCTTCACCCTTCAACAATGTCTCTGAAACACAAATCCGATGCAAGTGCTGGTGATACAGTAAAGAAGAGAAAAACCATCACCATGGAAAATAAAGTAGAAATAATAAAAAGGTCAGAGTGAGGTGAAACTCCATCATTCATTGGCAGAGCACTTGGTTACAGGTGGTCAACAATAGCATTTATTAAAATAATGTACCTATTCCGACTTACATACAAATTCAACTTAAGAACAAACCTACAGTCCCTATCTCATACGTAACCCAGGGACTGCCTGTATATTGTCAAAGGCACTTCATACAGTACCAAAAAAAAACAAAAAAAAAAAAAAAACCCACAATGAAGTTACTAACCACCAAAATTTTAAACCTAGTTGGAGATTTTGGAATAAAACAATTAGGTTTTTCTGGGTAGAGCAGTAGGAACAATGAGAAAATATGTCCCTAGCATAAAACAGTGCACCTGTTTTGCAAAGTACATGGTGTTCTCTAGTTCTGCTCCATTTCTAGCATGTATTTTCTAAGCACTTTATTCTGTCACTGCCAAGCGAGTGCTTTGAGCTATGCAATTTCGTCTGGCATGCTCACATTTGGTTCGAGCAAATTTGCATGTATAATAAATGCAGACACCACTATACTTCTATTTTATCCCTGTCCCAATATGAATATAACAGGCCAGTCCTGTACAAATAAATTGTAATTTCCTTAAAATTATTGGACTGAACCTTTGAGAAAACATACTAGAAGTGAACCCTTCAATGAAGATGCTCCAACTGATGTTGTCAGTGATTAAATTAGGTACAATTTTAAACTGAAATTGTTAAATCGAGCATCCATTTTTTATAAATAAAGTTAACTAATATTGCCATTTTTGGAGTAAAACAAATTAAGCTGCTTTCAGTGTGCAAAATGTGCTATATAAATACATTATTAAAATTATTTCAAACTGAATTGTAACAGAGCAAAAGGAATCACTCTAATTTGGTTAATATTATGAAAGGATTGACCAACAAAAAAACTCTTTAAACCTAAATTTGACTTCAGCCAGTCTGGGTGGTATTAAACAACAATAAAGGGGCAAGTAAGAGGATTTCACTTAACATCATTAACATAAGGCTTGTATATATTATAATGTTCACATTAATTTCTAAGTGAAATGCAGCTTTCCAACCGACCTATATTATTCACAAAGACTTACTCTTTGATTTGCTCCAGTTTACTTTCTTCTGCTTTGATGTAGTCTTTGAGGGATGTAACCAAGTCCTTCTCTGTGTACAGGAGATCAGTCATTTGACCTATGTAGACAAACAAATGTCATTCTTTTGAAAAAGTTTAACATGATACTTCATTTCAATACATTTCAGCTTTTCGGTTCCAGAGGATTTTTGTTAATGCAAATATAATTATGAAAATGAAAAATGAAATGAACATGAAAATAGTTATATTCATAAAAAGTAAAAACAATGCACCTTGACACACTTTCAATACACTTTGTGTTTTTGTAGCTAGCACTGATTACTGATTTTATAGAAAAGGGATATAAACGCATGCATTCGCACAGGTCCTCCCCCCACCCCCAACACCCACATGTACCTCTATGGCACATGGACATAATCATGCAGCACCACCTATTTCAATATTGCTAGAACAGGCTTGGTGAGAAGGACGATGGTGACGTTCTTACAGCAGCCATTCCTGATGCCAGGACAGACTCAAATACCATATCTATGCTACACAGAATAATACTAAAATATCTTCAGAGTAAGTGAGTGTTAAAGGCAAGATACTGATCGGGCAATACAGTAGCACCACTTGTTGACAGTATTAATGGTCTTGGGAATAAATAAGCAAACTGATATTTTGCTCTTCTGTTTCCATAGAGTATCCAATACTCCTTTTTCTTTTTACGAAATTAGAACCCAGTGGCAACTTTGGTCTTTTCAAAGTGCCGTGTACCATGCTCACAGCCTTCTCCAATGGATAAATAGGACATGCCTACTTTAAGATTATCAGGAATAAACAATGCCGATCAAACCCATGAGTGAATCTTGCTGCTGTTGAAGAAAACTAGTTTAGGAACTGTCAGAATTTTAGATAATAAATGGCTGAAAATCTTACCAGTTGAAGTAAAGAAGTCACTAGCACCATTTGACCAGGGCAATAGGCAACCAAACAAAAAAATGACTCCAATACTGCAGACCATGGTAACAATATGTGTCTAAGCTGAAAGAGAAAAGGGAGAGATGATAAATAGCTGTTTTTTTTTAAGCATTCAGTCATTGCCCTACATCAAACTCAGTAAAAGCAACATATCTGAATTTAAATTCATTCTTTAGATAAATAGCTTTACTCTTGATAATGTACAGTATATTTGTGCATTCAACTTCAAAAAAAATTTGAGAAAGACTGGACAGAAAACCGCTGAAAGTCTACAATAGTCAGCAACTGTTTAGCATTATGTTGACAGAATGGGCTACAGCTGCCCAAAACCATGAACTGAACTAGGTGGATTTAATAAAACTGTACAGATGACAAAATAATAAATACATAAATAAACAAACAAATAAATAAAAAACCAACACCTGTTAAGGGAGTTTAGCACTAATTCACTGAGAAAAATGGAATTAAGCACCTCCCAACATGACTATCAGTAGACTATTGTAGCAGTTCATGTCATTCATACACATGAACCATGCAGCTGTCAAATAAATTATTAAATATGCTCTGCATTATTTAATCTGCAATTGAATGTATTCATTTCAACCAGTAACCCCACCTAACACATACATTTAACTTGATTAGACCGTGTTACAAATGACACTAAATATGTTAAAAAAACAAAAAAAAACAAAAAAAAAAAAAAAAAAACACAATAGTGCACACAATGAAAAATACAATAAGACTTTTAAAAAGCTGTAGGGCAGTCAAGATGGGCCATTTAAATTGATGTAACAAATGTCAACAAAGGTAACGATACTTATGGTTGAAACCCAGCTGCACAAATACCAGAAGTACTTAGACTCAATCAGATTTTTTTTGCCATGTGATCCCAACCAGATTGCTAAAACAGGTAGGATGCTGTCCTTTTCCAAGAGCTACACTGAAGTTCTAAAAGTCTGAAACAGAACTATAAAACCCTTCATTTTTGAACCCCTTAATTCAAGTATTTGTATGTAGAGGAACCAAAAAGCAGAAAGTGATAAGACTGATTACTGAACTTGACAGAGACACAAAAGCATAGTGGGGCAAATTAGTTTTCTCAGAGGTTATTAGTAATTTGCACCAAACTGCACCTTCTTCATTTCATTAAGCTCACTTCTGGTTACTGACCAGTACCGTCTCCATGTAAATAGAACCTGACGTCCAAACACACATATACTGCCAGTATATGCAGATTCCGGACTTAGGCGGTTTTCTGCTAGGATGGGCTATGACTCCACAATGATAGTCATATAGACTTGTATATAATATTACTAATCATGTTTTTGTGCCATTTGAAGTGTACATAGCATTTACAAATTTTCAGATGTATAAACTCATGGAATATTACCAGGTTTTGCCTACATGTACAAATTTAGATAACTCCATTTATTTCAAGGTGGAACAGGGTTAGATGAAACCCCATTCTATACTGTGGATGCATCAAGTTAACTAGGTGTGGGCACTTGTTTGGACAAAAGGGAAACTGGATAAAATAAGATACAGATTAACAAAGAAAACCTGCTGCTCTCTGTAAGAAGGATGAAAGAAACCACAAAGTTTACTTTTCATAAACAGTAGTCCACGACATGACAAGAGACCAAGGAAAAAGTTCACATCTCTAGTTTCCCAGACAGAGCTCAGACCTAAATCCAGATAAAAAACAGTGGTACAGTGGTTATTACAGCTGTCGCACAACTGCAGGACATGGGATGGGATTCCTAGATGCAGACAAGGTCCAGTTCCCTCTCTCATACTAAAGACAAGCAATTTGGGTTAAATGGCAATACCAAGTTACCCAGGCATAGGTTTAGGCAATTGCAGGAATGCTCGTGCAATTAACTCCTGCCCAATCCAGGACTGGTTCCAGCCTTGCACTTGATGCTGTCAATACTGGCTTTGGTTCCTCATGACAATGAATTCAATTAAGCAAGTTCAGGAACTGGATGAAATGGGATCATTTATAATGTTCTGGTACAGTACACTGACCATTAGGTTCCACAACCCAAGTATAGACACTGCAGGTGATCATACCCAAACAGTCAGAATATATAATGGTATTAGTTGCTCATTCACTTTTAGCTTGTATAGAAGTGTCATGGTGGTAGGCACCAAATTCTGCATTTGAATACCATACCAAGTTACCTCCTGTGTAGAGTCTGTAAACTTTTCCTGTGTCCATACGGGTATTCCTTTGAGTACTTCAGTTTTTATCCCACATCCTGAAACGTATTAGGTTAATTGCTAAATATAAATTTTATCCCAGTGTAAGTGGGTGTTTGTGTGCCCTGTGAAGACTCATACCCTGTCCAGAGTGTTTGACTCACTGCCTGTGCTGTTGGGATTGGCCCAGGGCTTCCCTGACCCTAAAATGGATTAAGAAGGTTTATGAACACATTTATATGCATATGTATCCTCATATACACACACACACACACACACACACACACATATATAAATTAAGCATACTCTTTTGACAGCTCAGTAAATTAAAAGCAAAAACTATCAGACGGATTATATTTTTTGAGACTCCAGAACCAGTATATTGAGTTAAACAGGATTTGTCCATGAACACTCCAAAATCTAATGGTCAGTATACCATCTTGTTTTCAAGCCAAAGAAATAAGAGTTACTCTTTTTTTAAAAAAAAAAAAAAAAAAAAAGTACTTACTTTCTAAAAGTGAAAGTAGTTTTTTAGCCACACAGTACATAAATCGGGAGCTTAAATGGGGATCAACAAGATGGATTTGAAACCACTAGAACAAAGGTGTGCGCAAAGCCTAAAGAAAACTCCAATGTGCACTCCTCAGCTATAAGTACATGCACTTTAACTTCAATAAAGTTTCTCAGTAAGTGGAGCCACACAAGTAACCTGCTCTTTTCATTACAGGATAATAGAAAGCCACAATCTTTCTTAACAGCATCAATCTCAAAGCCACAGCACCACTACATAGGACGTCACTGCATCACTAACTGAGTACAGAATTGTGTTTCTATAGTTTATTAAACACTGTTCCTCACAAGTGTACTTATAAACTTAATTTGTACCCGACATTTTATTGGGCACATGGATTTCCTATACATGCTGTCTGCCAGTTGAGGTTAACAAGTCTTCTAGGTCTTCCCAGTCTTATTAGGTGTGCTGTATAAATCCTAAAACTATTACTGTGTAAATGTGTCTAAAATGTTTTCCTTCTGGTATGAAAACACCTTACATAATAGCTTATATGACAAAATTACAATTTATGTGGAGTGACACTGCCAGTTGAACCCAATAGGATTAGAAGCAACAGTTTGTTTATTCTTTTTTGGGACTTTTGGAGTCATCTCCTTAAATCCACCAAACATACCTCACACATTATTACTTGCTGAACAACACATACAATAATAGGAGAAGTACTGGGGCTAACATGCTATCGCTTTCCCTTTCTCCCATCTAAATACCACAAAGAATAATAGGCCTTCGTGTCAACATGGCACACCTGACTGCCACTGCACAGAACACAATGCTGCCAATGGGTGCGGTAAAACAGTTGCCAAGATGCTTGTGCTTTTTGTAAGCAGACAAAGATTTCAGGGTGGAGCAGCAGCAGTGGCTCCTCTAGGATTTTTTTTTCTACTGTTTGCCCCAGGATATATAAACTAAACCAGGGAATATTAGAAAGAAAAAATGTTTTTTTTTTTTTTGAAAGGCGGTGCCGACCTCAACTTCCCATTATGTACTGAAAAGCTAAACCAGCAATTATGACTTTTACAAGTGGTCCCCAACTGAAGTTTTACTAGCTGCACTCTTTACGCATACAAAGGTCATTATTACCCATCACTTTTTACCCAGCAGATCACACCAACTGATGCACAAAAATGACCAAATGGTTGCTTCAGCTATCACTTTTTCATTAGGTGCTTGGCCACCCACAATCATCAAAAGCCTCCTGCTAAAACAAAAGCAAATGATCTAAATATAGTAAGTAAAACATAGGAAAAAGCTTCCCAGAGAGCCCAGGGTGTGTTTTTATATATAAATGAAAAGTAATGACAAAATGCAGATCACAAGTTCAGTGCTAATTTATATATAAATGTGTATTGCAATAAAGCTACCAATCTTTGAGAATAATAACCTCTGCAGATGAATGCATGATATGCAGGCTAAATTTTCAATCTAGTTTGAAGAATCAACTCTATTATTTTGCCTCCATAAACCTTCAGACCTATCCAACTATCATTTGTTACACCCCACATACTTGGTTCACCCAAATGTATGCAACAAATATTTTTCCACAAATAGTTAAATGATCAGGAGATGGATAAGCACTTTAAAGTTGTGAAACAGCAATACTATCCACTGAGCCACTGTGAGGTCTCTTCCGCCTTCCATTTATCCCATCCCCCAAATGACAAGTCCCTGATAACTTCACTAGCTAACTTTCATTTGATGACACTGCAGTTCATTCTGTACTGCAATGCAACTTTGGAAACAGCTTGCGACATCTCTGCTATGGAAAGTGCTACATATATTAAAACATTATTTTCAGTGATGCGTCTAAGAGTTTTAATTTGTCTTTAAAAACATTGATCGGTATACCTCACTGAAAAGAAAAAAAAAAAAAAAAAAAGTGAACCAATACTTGGCATGGTGGCACAATGGTTTTAATTTAATATTTCTGGGAGCCTAGATTTGGTTCCCAGTCTTTTTGCCATCTGTGAGGATTTTGCACATTCTTCCAGTGTCTACAAGGGTGCTTCTCCTGTTCTGTTCCAGTATGCTACAGCAGCATGAGAGAGGATGATTTTTTTTTTTTTTTTCCTCGAGTATGGCCAGTGACTAACTGGCATCACATCCACAGTTGACTGTTACTTTACTGTACATCTGATGCAGTTTGAACAGATTCCTGCTCCCCATTACCACACAATGGAGAAAGCCTTTTTTGCTTTTAAGGAGAGTAAAACATAATTAAAATTCCTACAAGGTATAATCCATTCAAAATATGAACAGACACAATGTGAAATATGTTAAAAAGTAACTATGTTAACAATTGTGTTGACAGATTGCACAGCTGCCGAAAATAAATTTGAGAATCTGCATGAATGGGGAAGTCAGATGAAAGATAAAAAGGCTCAAGTAAGCATAAAAACCTTTACAAAAGCTTACTAGTTATAAAATGTCTGAAATTATATTGTTAGTCTATTAAAAATAATAAATTGATACTTTGTGCTCATATTTATTATCAACATCATTTGGCAGGAAGTTCTCTTTTGGGCCAAAAGTGGAAAACACTTATTCAAATCCTGGGCTTACTCACTGCTGCTGTGAAGTTCTTCCTCTGTTTGCTTACTTTTCTCTTAATACTCCAGTTTTCCACATCACATCTTGAAGGCATACATACGCGATAGAGACATGTTAGAAGAACCAGCAAACCTATGTGAATGATGGCATTTTCACACTATTTTTTTAATTAGATTAAAATGCAACTTGTAGTTATGGTAGCCCTGTAACATACCTTATGATGCTGCACACTGTAAACAGTGCCATAAAAATGCTGACCAACTGATGCAGATGAGCCTTGTGCCTGATACTGGAAGGGCCAATAACACATTGTGTCAAGCAGACTCGATAAATACATGAATGGATGTTCTCTTATTTCTGTAGTAATCTGTTTAAATTAGACAAGTGGTGTAGTGTTGCCAAGAACTGGTCTACTAGGCAATGTAAGTCGGAAATAAATTGCTTGGAATTTCTTGCCCGCCCCCCCCCCCCCCCGATTCCTGCAGTACAAGGGTGCAATTATTCAAAGTTTCGCTTACTGCAATGGCAAAGCAAAAAGGTTTAAATAAGAGTCTCTTATTTTTCCCCCTCAAACGTGACTAAAATGACCATATCAAGAACATTATGCAATTAGTTTTGTGTGTGTTTTTTAATCCTGTGACTACTTGTTTTCCGTTAGTCGATCATTACTTTACACTGCACTATGACAGAAAAGACGCCATAAAATGTGTTCATACGTATGGTGCAAAAAATGACTACAATCACGGGAGCATCAATACCGCAGCATGGCTTTGCTTCAAGGATTCATACCAAGTCTCATTCTAAAACCTATCTGATCCAACGCAGGGTCGACAGTGTCCATCTCGGCAGCACTGACCGCAGCGCAGGAAACAGCCCAGAATGGGGCACTATTCCGTCCCCGATACCCACTCATTGACCCTGGCGAGCCTGCGATAGCTAAATAACTGAACTTGTAGGACTCCGAGGATGTGGGAGGTACGCCGAAATACCCAGAGGAAGATCCACGGAGAACGTGCAAATTGCACTTACAACCACCGGGCGAGGGATCTCTAAAACAACATCGCTAACCACTGCGCCACTTCAAACATTTACAGAGTGTTAATTTTCAATGAATCGTCACACAACACCGATTTTACGGAATGGACATGCTGTGTATAGATACTTGTTAGTTACTGACAGAGCTGAGGCGTACCGGTTCCAGTGTGGTGTATAGCCAGTGAAGCTACGTAGTTTCAGATTTCGCCCCATCTTTTACGCAGAGGACTGCCAGCGCAGCAAGTCCGAAAGGCAGGGCTTACTGGTTATACGAGTGGGTCACCGGGGTCTCACAAACTAAACTTACTCCAACTAAACGATTTTCCACGTTGCAAGCACAGCGAAGTGGAGAGCGCCCCTGCCGGCTGACGCTGCTGGGGGAATGTGCCACGTATTCTCCCCGCCCCCCACATTAACCCCATCATCGTACGAAGGAACAGTTCAGCAGGTCGATACTCTATCCCGAGCTCTTAACATTCTTCTTTTGTTCAACTAATGAATGAAGTGCATGCGTTTTTTATGTGCTCCTTGCACTCACTCCAAAAAGAAGACAGATATACTTTAAACTTTACAAGGTGGTAAGGTGACGATCGTAAAAGAAAGCTCAACTCCTACGTGAACTGGCAGCACCGAGGATTAGACGAACACTGCTTACCGGCACATTCTCGGGATGCCATCGCTCACATGTGAAGAGAACGGGATAAAGTGCAGGGCCGTTATCCCGTCTCACCCGACTAAATACAGACGCGGTAATAACCAGTACTTACTTGCTGAAATCAGATTAGCCGCAGTTTAAACCTTTTGCTAGGAGCAAACTTTGAATTAAAAAGGTACGTTTAATTGCCGCTCCCGTACAACTTCAAACAGAATATGTAAGATTTTATTTTGCAACGAAACCCACATCCCGAGCTCCCGATACCTAGCAACAGTGCACCGTCCGCGTCCTTTCGATTGTTAAATTCAAGGCAATAGCAGTCCCAAATAGAATCTAGCATCCCGAATTAAATCACACCTCGTTCACAGTTTTCATCAACACAGCCACTGGCACGCCCTCGTACAACTCCGAGCAACCCCTGTATCTCCTCATTTAGAATCTCCCGAAAATCTTAAGTTCTTCTACCTCGATTGAGCTATTCAGAAAATCACGCCAGCACCTAGAACCTTCTGTGCTTTTCTCGTTGTTGTCGCTCTAATGTGTTTTCCATATTTTGGATTGCACTAATATATCCTAACATTCAACTCCGTTGGCGACTCCTCATACCTTCAGCGGCTGTTCGAATTCTTCAAGAGATACCCAGTGCAGTAATCTTCACAGTGTTTATTTGAAAGCTGCCACCTTCTCACTCTTTCTGAGACTTCCCTTTTTTTCAGACGTCTCCAGATTTTTATATCCGTCACTGAGTCGCGCCACAGTTTCAGCAGCGCCCTCTAGTCGCCCCTGCAGACGTTTTCCCGCTACGTGCGGCGGCGCACATAGCGGCATCTTAGTGCGCAGGCGCTCTTGAGCGGAGAAGCGACGACACACGCATCCCTCCTGTCTTCGCTGCCGGTCACTAAGCGGTTTAAGTGTGCACGTGCACAGAGCGTGTAGACGTGGAATGGGAGTAGCGATGGCTTTGTTGAGTGGAAAAGGGATGCGATCTAAAAGGCGTTATATAAAAAAGCAGACTTGAATGTCTAGCCTTTTGTGCGGTGTTGATTTCAAACGAATTAACAGCGGAGAGGTTTAATCAGTTTATTTTGCTTGACGTGTATAGCATAGTCAGTACATAACGGTGCCGAGGATGTTCTGTTACAGAAATAACATTATTGTATCCTAGTTTTCTTCAGTCACACCATATAAACGACAGCGTGACACAAACATTGGTGTGCCAAGTGGTGGAGGGAGAATCTATTGCTCCCAACGTTCTAGTGGAAAAAGCGGTCACAGAAAATAATCAGATAGCTTTGTTAGTATTGATAAAGCACATTAGCAGAAAAAAGGTAAGTAGACAGTGTAACATTGAAACATCATACAGTTGTAGGATGGGTAAACTATGGTTCAAAACACTTGCTACTATCCGATACTTGGAATTTAATAGTATTGGGCCAAACTGAAAAATGATAAGATGTTGAAAATCCAGTGTGAAGTAGCACTTTAAAAATAAAGAATAAGCTTGAGTATTTCACTTAAATGTTTTCTTCCAAATAGAAACACTAAAGAGTGCATTGCATGCATTTACTCTACAGATTAACATACATGTTTGTATCTAACATATGCCTTTACTGCAAATCTGAAAGGAATTAAACCAAAAAATTAAGGCAACCATGCAAGTATTGCCTTTGTTAAGCATCAATCAAGCTTGAAAATACAGTAGGCTACCTTTCCACGGTGCACTTATTGCAATGTAATAACTGAGTAACTACAGAAAAAAAAGAATTAAATATTTTATTTTACATATCAAACTTAACTCAATTCTATTTCTCTAATTTACTTGTTCACTTCAGGAATACTGAAGCATCAGTAAAGCTTATGGCGCACTCACTAGTTTAGAGTCATCATTTATCTATCTTCTAAACCTTCTTTATCCTGAGGGTCAAGGGGAAGCTGGAGCCTATCCCAGTAAGCACAGGCCACAAGGCAGAAACAACTCCTGGACAGGGTGCCAGGCCACCTCAGGGTGAACACAGAGACACACACACATGCTAGGTCCAATTTGGCCCCAGCAATGCACCTAACCTGCATGTCTTTTGACTGTGGGAGGAAACCCAAGCAGGCACATGGAGACCATACAAACCTCATCCAGGGGGGACCTGAGGTGTGAACCCTGGCCTCCTTGTTATGAGACAGCAGCACTACTACTCTCCACCAATGCTGTCTTTGGAATTGCAGTCCCTATAAAAGAGACATATTTGAGATGTGGAAGGAAAGCCAGACTTCTTGGAGAGAAATCCACTCCAAGCAGAGAACGTTCGATCACGATGACGGTGTCCAGACTGGAATTTGAAACCAGGACTCTGTTAAGTGACTAGTTGAAAATAATTACTTTTAAATCAAATTCAAGTGGTGTAGGTGGTTAGAGTTGTGGAGCAGATGATTCTGAATTGCTCACGGTAGAAGTGTCAGGACAATAAAGTTTGAAGAGAGAATGCTTGCATACAGAATAGACAATCTCAGTTGTCATTGCTGTGATGGGAAGGCTAGTCAACCCCTTCAGTGCAAAGCCTGAAAGGCAACAAGCAGAAGTTGTCTAACCCCAGGGGTATCTCCTATTACACCCCTAAAATTGTGACAATTTCATCAAGATGCCATCCAGAAACTCAAGCAATGTTCTGGACTGGTTGTGTTTAAAAATAAGAAAGTGAATGCCCTTGAGAGTCACTAGTTTTAAATTTATCATAAAACTTTAAGGTTACTGCAGATTGTTGAAGCCATTCTCAGCATCCACTTGCACTGTGATGGAACACTGGACAAAAACTACATCTTGCCACTAGACAAAGGTATGAATCTGCCCCAAAAGAGTCCTAGCAGGACCTTTTGCCCCAGGTGTTCCACCAAGTACTCATTCTGGAATTTAAAGCAGGACATTTTTTTAGGCAACATAATTTCTTTGCCTGTTTTGCTGGCATTTCCTTTTACTGCATAACATTATGACTTGATTATTATAGTTTTGTGCAGTATCTCATAAAAATATTTTTTTAAAGATGCTTTCAGAATTGATTCTAATACATATTTTCTCTACAAATGTAATTCTTTCTGATTAAAAGCTCATACACATTTAGTTTTTTTTTTTCAATCTAAAACACATACTATATGTACTTTGGATTTACAATGTAACAGTGAATGCCATTCCCTACAGCATTAGCTTCAGGGAGGCAACTTGTCTACTCATGTGTTTTCCAGGCTGTTAGAAGGATAAAACAATAAAGTACCTGAGTCTCTTGTTAACTCTCCTGCCTGCTCTCAAGAGCTCCTTTAGCCTCCAGGCTACACATAAATCTTTTGTGATACACAGTCTGACTCCACACCCTGGCCAGAGGCCCCCTTACTTAGCTGCTTGACCATCCCAAATTTTCCTTGCCCCACAGCTGCTACCGCCCTGCTAAGGCATACTTTTTAAAAGGCAGCCTACCCACCTGAGTACACTCCATGCGTGAGCCAAGTGGGCCACTTAACATCACACTAAGCTTTACGCAGTCTCCATGATAGATGGTATCTGGAAAAAATGCATAACCACGATGAAAGTCATCGTTCTCAGTCTGCCATCTCCAGATTTTAATGTATGTGTGGGTGGCATTTGTGGCTTAAAGTTAGAAAATTGTGATTGTTACGAGAGAAGCCAGAAATCTAAAGGTGCAGGACATGTTCCATAAATAGTGCTTGAAATGTTAAAAGGCTACAGGAATAGTTTTGTGATTGTGTTTATAATTTATACATTGAATGGTTACATGCCTAGAAGAGGTGGTGGGCACTTTTCAAATGACTACCTTTTACTGAATCCTTTTGAACTTTTATGAAGGTGCCTGATTTTCTTGCTCAACTCTCATTTTTTTGAGTTTAAGCAGCCATCTAAAGTGTACAGAAATTATTGCTTATTACATCATGTGGTTACTGTAGAATAAAATGTAAATGGTTGCAGAGAGAAACACAGGAAACTAATCAGTCTTTGGTTTATATAGCATCTTTCAAATAACTTTTATAAAGCAAATAATAACATATACTGTTGTTCATGTCTGAATAAAAAATATATCAATGTGATGACTATAGGTCAGAATGAGAAACTAACATATTTAATTACCAGAGATTTAAATTGGCACATTCTGAAAGTTTGGATGTTTTGAACAAGCTAAAAATATTTCGTATGCTGAACTGAGCAACAAACAGCACATTTTAAAAGCTCACATTATATATTTTGTTAATTTTTAGGTGATGTTTAACATCCATTCTCTCTTTATGTTCACAAAGCCTGCATAATATCACTGTACTCAAATTAGAGAAATATCCAAAACACATTAGGAAAGCGAATTTAGAATTTTCATTGAACTGAATGAGATTTAAAAATAGACAGTACTCTTCAATTCCAGCATGCACCACTCATTCAGATTAGCTTTTCTTCTTTCATCAACTGTTTATTAAAAAAATGCAAGTATTTCTAACATTTATAATAAAGCCAGAGTACAAATGATGTGCACCCTGCATGCTAAACTGAAAAAGCGGATGAATGGATGGAATGTAATTCACCACTGTTGGGGGAAAAAAAAACAAAACTTGGCTGTCAAATCATTTGAAATGATGACAGACTGGCTGTATAGCATTTCAATAGATGAAAAATAATAAAGAGTACATCATTTATTTTCTAAAAATGTATTTGAAAGCTGTGCAGACTGATAAAAAAACTATGTTGGAGAATAGAAATGAAAGTCTCATTGAGGACCTTGTTAAAATCACATGAAAATAGCCAATGGGAAACAGGAGAAAAACACGAAAAATAAGAATGCAATTACAAGTACCACATTTGTGACACTTAACTGGAAAAAGAAACACTGAGTATTGCAGACAGAATGTCTATACATAGTAACTGCTTTAATATTGCCACCGCCCAGCCTAATTACAGTGCTTCCATTGCTGTGCACGTGTAGTTTTTCATGCAAGCCTTCATGTTTTAGGATAAAAGAGTGCCATGATGGCCCCTTTTTTACATTTAAAACACCAGAGGGCACTGTTCTTTGCATTAGGAAAATTAAAACTGTGGTGGTAGGGCATATGCCAGCATAATTTGGCCATCTGCAAAAGTATAGAATAAGTCAAAGTTAATTCCCTACTGAAAAATAATGAGAACGTGAAAAACACAATGCATGGTCTGTTAGCCTCCTTCAGGATGTGGGCTGGAGTGAAGAATATGCTGTGGACAAAATACAGAGATGCAGAAGTGGGAGGAAGCAAAGCCAGAAGGTGAAAAGGGTTCAAGGCCAGATTAGGGGCAAAAGGTGGCTTCCATGGAAAAAATAGTAACTGCACTTTCTCTCGCTACAAATTTAAGTGATGAAGTATTTTAGAGTATGAAGGTGAAGCAACTCCAGAAAAGTGGATCCAACTGTTTAGGTGTTACAAAGTACAAGATAGTAGATTGATATGAAAGAAAAGCGTCCTTTGAAAACATCAGTTGATAAAATAAGAAAATTACTTTTACTAAACTGAATGACTAAAATGTTGCTGCCAGAGTTCTGACACAGATTAACTGTGATGAGCACATTCCTCCTCATCTGACTCAGCTACACTGCTTGCCTGGGCAGTTATCAGAGTATGTTGTCTTTTGATTTACAAAGCTGTGAAGTTCAGCACTCCCTATTTCTTTTTGAATTTCCTATTCTGTTGCAAATCTTTAAGATATTTGAGATCCTGTGGCATTTTTCACAATTGTTAGTGAGCCCAACTTCAGCTGTGTGTGGCTGTTTGTCTACAGTACTCTCTCTCTACAACTGTTTGTGAAGTTCCACCCTTAAACTCATTTATCTCTTTGCAAGACTAAACTTTTATCTCCACACATTGATCTTTAATCAACTTTACTATAACTGTATTCTTACTCCATTTTTTTTTAAACATCTGTGCTAATTCACATTATATTGATGTGCCTTGTTATACCGTGTGATTGGGCAAGTGAAAAAGTAAACAAGAGTTGGGGTGCCAACCCACTCGACCCCATTTAATATAATCAACAACAAAAGAGTCATGCAGTAGCCAACAAGATGAACTCCTGGCTGCTCACAAAAAAATTTTTGTTCTCAACTGTTTTAGTTTTTCTGGAGCTCCATCAAGCAGTTCGCCCAGATCACTGGGTGATGCCTTTTTGCTTTGAGGTAGGGCTTTATGGCACTCTGTATGGAAAGGGCAGAGTCATTTCCCCCAAGGGGGAAATCTTCTCAATACTGTGGGGAAATATGAAGGTGACAAGGTTAGCGATAGCACCCCCTCTCGCCCCAGGGTGGTATTACGTACCTCGGATAAGCCCGGAAGGTGATCCTCTGACACGAATGGGTGACAACTGTTTATCTAGTTCACTCTACTATTCTATTGTTCTTTACTTAGGTATATTTTATCTTATTGCCATAGTATTTATATGAAAGGTCTTTTATGTACAGTTTATTTCGAAGTTGATATTTGTTGGATGTGCAAGGCATTTTTTGATGGTATATTTCATTATCACTCACTCGCCTACCAGAGGCCAGAGCAGTCTGGTTTTACACCTGAGAAGTCTACCACTGACCGCATCCTGGCACTGAGGGTTCTCATGGAGTGCAAGCACGAAACAAATATCAGCAGTGCTTCTTTGCAACCTTTGTCAATTTTCGTAAGGTGTTCGACTTGGTTGATCAAGCTGTCCTGCGGGACATCCTGATACTTCGCAGGATGCCCTCAAAGTTGCTGGATATCATGGCCAGCCTGTATACTGGTACTTTAATTGCAGTGCAGAGTGGAGGCAGAACCTCTGCGTTTTTCCCAGTTGATTATGGGGTTCGTCAGGGGTGTGTTGCTGCTCTTCTCTGTTCAATGCTTGCATGGACTGGGTGTTGGGCAAGTTCGTGGGGTCCAGTGGCTGTCAGGCATCTGCTGGTGAAGAAAGATTCACTGATCTTGACTTTGCTGACGATGCTATGATCTTTGCAGAGTCAATGGAGACCCTGATCGGATCTTTTGAGAGACTGAGAGAGGAGTCTGAGTGTCTGGGATTGCGAGTGTCCTGGATAAAAACCAAGATCTAAGCCTTTAATGACGTCTTAGGCACAGCCATCAGCAGCGTGTCTGTCTGTGCAGAGAGTGTCAGCCTTGTTGAGAGGTTTATTTACTTCAGCAGTGACATTCAAATCTCTGGTGACTCTTCCTACGAAGTCAGTAGATGTATTGGGAGAGCATGGGGGGGTCATGAGGTTGCTGGAAAGGGGTGTGTGGTGTTCCCGATATCTAAGCTAAAGGACGAAGGTCCAGGTCTTTAGAATCCTGGTGCTGCTTCCTGTTTTGCTGTACGGTTGCGAGACCTGGACACTATCCAGTGACCTGAGACGAAGACTGGACTCTTTCAGTTCTGTGTCTCTTCAGAGCGTCATTGGTTACAGCTGTTTTGACTTTGTGTTGAATGAGCAGTTGCTCACAGAGGCCCAAATGAGGCACATTACCTGCATTGTGAGAGAGTGTCAGTTAAGGCACTACAGTACCACCAGTAGTGTGGCATGATTCCCAGAGGTTGATCCGGCTATGTGGTCATTTTCAGAGGGTGGGACTGGACTGTGTGCCTGCTAGGGGGGTTGCCAACCAGGATCCCGAGCTGTTTCGTCATGTGCTGGGTGCGGAAATGTGCTGTACCGGTGCATGCTCCCTGACCTGACTGACTTGATTTCATGAATAGTGCTATATTAAATTAAGATTGATTAAATGATTGATTTAAAAAAGATTTTGGGAGGACTTAGGGTGCAACTGTGGTTTCTGGTGCTTATGTTTAGGCTAAAAAATAATAACTCAGACTGCTCAAGGATTTGGTGAACATTCACACCGTAAGCCTTTTATTACCTATAATTTCATCCCAACACAGGTTGTTGAGTCTAAGGAGTTATGAAAAAGGAAGATAATTGTAAGCAAATCTACAATGAAAAGAGCTATAGAGGAGATGACTGAGTCAAATGATGGGGGTGTTAATAAATATGGGTTTACACTTGAGGATTCCCATAGTGAGAGTTTATTTGAGAAATGGTAGGATGAAAACAGAGGTTAAAAGATTATTATAACAGACTCCCAAAGCAGGTAGTAGACAGTACTACTGGCAAGAGAAAAATAAAGCACACTTCCATCAAGGCTATATAAATATGCCTATAACTTGAACTCACTATGCTACACCACTAATCTTATGACAAAAGCTGATGTTAATTCATAAAGAAATTGGAATGAGAAGCAGTTCATCTATGATGAAGATGAGGTTGGGATGGTCTAAGACAGGGGTTCTCAAACTTGGGACCCACTGTAGCTGCAGGTCTTGGTTCCAACCAGCTTCTGTTTTAATTGGATTCCGGGGCTAATTAAGCAAACTGTTATTTCCCAGATTCTGTGTTTTGGGAACAATATAGAAATTAGAAAACTAAGTTTGGTAAAAAAAAAAAAAAAAAAAATTAAAACGTACTAAGCAGTTATATAAGAATAATGTATTTTTTTTCCTTTTAACAATATTTTCATCTTGATTTTCATTCTACTTTTCCAGGTGTTCTAATTGTTTTATTAAGCTGTTATTTACTAATTAGTGGGTCTGACAATAAAGTAGTTGCAACCTTTTATGATTCAGTGTTGTTTGCCTTGGTGTCTGCTCTGCTTGCTTTTAATCGTCATTATTAAGATACAATGAAGGGAGTAAACTGAACAGAAAACGGGCAAAAAATAGTCAAATCAACAAAAGAGAGTTAAGCATTTAATCTATAGGAAAAAATATAAATATTTCTAAATGTCTTATAAATGTAACAATAATGCTGCTGTGCTTTTCTGAATGTAGAATAAGAGAAGAGAAAATGTAACAGCAAATTAAATGAGATCAGTGTTGTCAGTTGTTGTCACTGATTATGAATCTCGTTGGAACAAAAACCTGAAGTCACAGTGGGCCCCTGGGACTGACTTTGAGAACACCTGGTCTAAGACATGTTGTTTCTTGTACTAAAAACATATCTAAACAGTTCAAGACTTTCATCATGAGTATAAAGAGATGTCTAAAGTGAAAATCAATCATATAGGACCCTGAGCAGAAGTTGACTTACTGTATGCAGCTTTATGTCTCTAGCAATCATGTCATATCTTCATCCTCTAACTATTTTAAGATCACTTAATGGGTCACTCGTTGGTTCAGCTATCTTATTTATTGAAATTATTATATAAAATGTCCAGCAGCTTATACGTATGCTAACTGATGCTGTACATGGATTTCAAATTATTACAGAATGCATCAAGACCTTCAAAAACAAAGGCCTCCTGAAGCTCATTGTAGAATGTCATTGTTGTATCACAATACTTCCCTGTCAATTTGTGTGTTGGCAAAAGAATCAAAGATGCATATGAAATAAAAGTAGTAGAAGCAAAACCAACTGTTAACTTAGGTCCAACATCTTTTTCTGTACTGAATTTATCTTCTCACATGGCTGACATTAGCATTCAGTAATCATCCACATTGTCATTCTTCCACTGTTTTGTTTGCTTAACTTTTGCTAACCGCTTTTTCCACTAAATCTTTTATGTATTCCCTACTTTAGCACATGTAATTAAAGGTGAAGAAACGAAACAGTATTTCCAAATTTCTTATTATTTGATCTTTTCTAACTTTATGCACACAAAAATGCAGTACACAATATGCATTCAAGGTATGATCAGAAGGTTCAAATTAGCCTTCATTTAACAGAATCACAAAGAAAGTTCCTCCAAAGATCCTGCCAGCTTTGGAATCAAAGCTGGACACCTGCAACTGTGAGGATCTTAAATTCTGCTTTACATTTTGATTGGAGTTTTTTTTTTTAATCGCCCATTCTTCAGCTTTATTTTGATTTGGTGAAATCAATCGAGAACAAATAGTGTAATATCAAAAATATTTTTTTAAGTTTCTGATGCACACATTTTGTTCTGCATTGATCATTATTATTGAGATGGGGACCTCTGAACACACCTTTTTCAACTCTGATTTAAAGTATAGGGGCGCTTTTTTTAGGAATGTGCCGATATCTCTCCATTGTCACAATTCTGCTCAATTCACTGCCTTCACAGACTCAGGTTCTTGAGATTTTAAATCCATGGGTTTTTCAGTCCATTAGGAGACAACAAGGGAGCAGGAACAGTACACATGAAGCTGCTTTATACACTTTTGAGTGGAGAAACTTGACCATGAAGAGCACATCCTTAGGTCTATCGAGACCTTAATTCTCACTGGATAAAAATTGAAAATAAGCAATGGCTGAAAATAACAATCCTATCAGCTACTATGTTCTCAAAGGTGAACAGTACTTTTTTAAAGAATGCAAGAAATTCTTGTCACTACAGTATTAATGTTAATTGCAAGCATTCTAATGTTATATTGTATTTTTGCAGACAAATAAGCATGTACCACTCAGAAAACTACCTTTACAAATAATTCTGAGCGGCCTAAAAGTTTTACACAGTACTATGAACATATGCCAAAAATGGCAAATCATACAGAAAATACGGGTTTGTTAGAAATTAAACACAAAGGTAAGGATAACTGCGGTGGGCTGGCGCCCTGCCCGGGGTTTGTTTCCTGCCTTGCGCCCTGTGTTGGCTGGGATTTGCTCCAGCAGACCCCTGTGACCCTGTAGTTAGGATATAGCGGGTTGGATAATGGATGTATAGATAGTGAGGATAAACAAAACGAAGTCATTGAGTAGGGCAGAGCCCACTGCCTCTCTGGTCCTTCCTACATTGTTTGGGAACAGTGGGGTGGTTTGCCTGCTTTCTCACCACACTGTAATGCTTCTTGTTTTCCATTATCCACCTTTCAGCTCCACCTGCACCAGCCCTTCGCAGGGTGAACACACATCAATCTATTTTGTTAACCTGTTTATGCAAGGAAAAGGCAGCTGTACACATACCCGCACGTCAGAGGCCAATTTCGCATTGCCAATTAATTTAACCTGCATGTCAATGAAGCGTGTGCAGAAATTAGAGAACTTGTAACATGAGGAGGATATACGAGCTCCACGAAAGGAACTAAATGGACTTCAATGCCGGACTCCTTATTACGACAATAATATCCACTTGTAACATCGGTACCCGGATGTGCGGTGAATGAATGAAATTCTTTCATACGTTCCCAACGTGCACGCACATAGGGCTTTGGTTGTCACGTGAATCAGCGCAACCGTCCGCGCGAGACTGTGATACCAGACAGGGAGATATTGTTAAATATTTTGCTGCACTGTGTGTGATAAAACAACAAGTTAAACAGTTGGGCAGCTTAAATCATTTAAATTATTTGGCGTTAACTAAACACAAAATTGCACGCACGGAAAGGAAACCCTACTTGAAAAATAAGCAGTCATTTTCACGATGCAACCCGTTCATCGCAAAAAATGGACTTGCCCAAAATAGTTCTTTTGGAAGTAGAATTCTGAGAAAAGTAATTGAGCGCTTTAGCCTACTTCACTGTAAAGAAGCGACTCGAGTTAAAGAAAACATTTCACTTCGCTTGCTTGTTTTTGTTGAACATTTACGACACGTTAGTTGCACTTAGTTGAAAACTCGGACACAGTTCTTATTCTGGTGATTTCATATGTACGTATCGGTTTTTAGACTTTGGGATGGTGTCTGTATTTACATGCCTTTATATTCGGGTGTAGCTTCTGTTTCTCGGAGGGGGTCTTACACGAAGGCTGTGCAGGGTTTGTCACTTTTTGCAGCACAAATTTCCCACCATGTCAGCCTGTTCACCAATTCAAACGAACATCTGCACGCCTGCTGTATTTGAAAGTTCTGGCTTTGTGAAAGAAAATCAAAGTTTGGTCTAGTGATTTAAATGCATATTTCACCGATCTTCCACCGACTGAGCCAGCGGTTACGTGCAGACATAAATATACATTTCTATTTTGCGCATATTAAAATATCCCTTGAGTGCAGTGGTTTCATTTCTTGTTTATTATATATTTGAATGAAGTGAATTTCTTTATTAAATGGCCGAACCAATACTTAGAAACCTATTATCTGTTTTAGGCACAGCACCACGTGAGTTGAACAAATCCTAAATCAAGTCACTTGACAGGTATGTTTATTTGCAGCCTTAAAAAGTTTTTACCCATAAAGTACTTCGTTCAGTTCTTGTTATAATTTTTTTAAAATTACATTACATTAAACTCTACTCTTTTGTGACCATTGAAATGTCTTTAGTGACTCTAGTAAATGCGTGGAACGCTAAATCTGCTAGTTTCATTATTTACTTGTTTGTCATGTAAATAGACTTGTTAAATCTGTTAAAATATTTCACTTCAGTGTCATTACTAAAGTAAACATATCGTTTGTCTGGATGTTCTTGTGATAAAATTGTCAGATTGCCCTAAACTGGATGTACAGGTATTTAAAATATCTGGTTCTGTACAGCTGTAGGGATATTTACTGATGAGAGGCTAAATACTACTTAACAAGCAAATAGTCCCAGTCCAGTTATGTAAATAACGCAAAATGTGTTTACTTACTTCTGAGGTTAGTACAAAATGATAAGTTTATTTTATGTGGTTCTCAGGTTGTTTTCTCATTTTTTATTTAGAGCTCATGGCCCTTGTATGGCGGAAACTGTTGTCCACTCTAAACACACAGCCACTTAACTCTTCACTGTTTCTTTACGGACACCCATTAGTTCGGTGCTGCTCCAGCTATGTCTCTCAGATGCGGTAAAGTGCCTTTCTTTTTCTTTTATTTTCCACAACTTTTGTTATCACCTTTGGCAGTTTTTCAGCAAACCAAAAGCAGTACAATGCAGTAGAGTGTTTACAAACACTACTGTATTTTGTGTTTTTGCCAACAGTTACATTTAATGACACTGCTATTATACAGTTCCATTAAAAATGTTAGTACTGTGTAACTAAGTCTCTGTAATGGGTGAAGGAGGGGGAAGTTTAGGAAAATGAGCAAAGATGTTAATAGAGAACTTTGTGGCTGGCATATATAGAATAATACCTTTAGTGAAAAGGTATATTTGAAGCGGGGTGTTCAGAAGATACGAATATATTGAAATTCTGGATGCTTGGATATTCCATACATAAATGTTGTGTAACCAAAATTGAAGGAAATGGCAGACATTGAGAAGACAATTCAAGAAAACATGGACAAGCTTTAGAACTGGGCAAAAACTTGGAAGAGTCAGTTTAATGTGGAATAGTGCAAAGTACTGCATGTGGGCCAAAAGAACCTCAGTTATAAATTCAAGATAGGAAATACTGTCCTAAAAGAAGCAACCTTTGAAAAAGATTTAGTGGTTTATGTTGACACAACATCTTTATCACCTAAGCAATGCGCAATATCGAATACATCTAGTGCCCAAACGTTCAGTCACCTCTTGTGACTGACACCTTCATCCAGGAGAAGATATCGTCAGGTGGCATCCAACTTTCATTGGATGTTTAGACCCTAAAGTACAACATCCTCCAGTTGGTGGGTTGGCAGTGTTGGCCAGTCACTGCCTATCTTCTCTTGGCTTCCAGCTCATCTCCTCATACCTACTCCAGATCCAACAGGAGGCTCTTTCTCCCAACCTTCAAGCAGATACTTTCCTTTTCCTTCCTTCTATTCCCAGGGATGTAACATTGATTGTGCCGAGATTCTGCAATCTACCTTGACTGAAAATAGCCACACATGACCCACTTTGTCCCTGCATTGTTGGACCAAATCCTGATACTTGGTGACCTTCTTCTCCAAGGCCTCTTCACATCCATTGTCCCACAGAACAGTCAGTTCAATCAGGATGATCCTCTTCACCCCCTCTGACCATATGACTATAATAATAATTCTTTACATTTATATAGCCTTTTTCTTCAAAGTGCTCTCCATGCAGGGAGGACCCGGGAAGCGAACCCACAGTCTCCTTAATGCAAAGCAGCAGTGCTACCACTGCACCATCTGCATGGATGCATGGAAGCGAACTCACAATTTCCTTACTGCAAAGCAGCAGTGCTACCACTTTGCCGCCTGCATGGATTGAATATCTGGCTTTAGATTTGTTTGAACAGCCTGTGGTAAATATAGCTTCCTACCCAGGTCCACCCTCATCTCCAATGATCGTGCCAGCTGCAAAAGGCTCTTCTAGGAGAAGGGTGGCTTCTCCCCCAATGATGAACTGGATGGATGGGCCTTTACTTACGTGGGCTGGATGATTTTTCCATCTCTCCAGCTCCAAAATATCTGCCAGTACCCTGAGAATCTTGACATGGTGCCATCTATATTTTTCCTGGCTAAGCACAATCTTGCACTCCTCCAGTATGTGTGTCAGCGTGCATCTGTTCCTGCATAGCTTGCACAGTGGGTCCTCAGTCATTCCCCACCTGTACATGTTAGTTGATGTTTGCAGAGTATTGTACACTGATCGGAGCTGGAACGAAATATGGAAGGGCTCCATCCTCCAAAGTACTGGCCATGCGATCTTCCCTTTTGGCGGATCCCACTTCTTCCAGGCTCCTTGTGATCCAAGTTATGTGTCCCTTGCCCTTTGCCCTTCCTCCTCCAGGCATCAGAACTCAGCTTAGATCATAACTCTCTTTTGCTTTTGATCTGCTTTTCCCCATTGGTGATATTGGGTGGTTCCAAGCCCTTGTCTCCCCAAGTAGAGGTTCCCAATGACATCCTTTAGCTTCAGCATACATTCCACCTGTGCAAAAGTTGTGTCTGCTGCCCATTTATGTCCAGATCTTGTGGTGATACCTGCACTTCTGACTTTTCTGTTGCTAGATTGTCTATACATCAGTACAGCCACACATTTTGCTACCTTAAACTCCTCGATCACTGATGATGAGGGTAGCTACAGTTGGCCAGACCTGATATATAGCCATGGTCACATGAAGCTTGGTGGAATTCCAAGCCATCTGAGAAGATGCATGTTCACTTGCCTCACGATTCCTTCGACTGCTGTCATTGACCATGCAGGAAGAGTGAAGTCTTGTATTTTCCTGGTACAACCTCCCTCTGGACATGGAGTTTGAACTTGCTGGTCTGTTTCCCATTTCTGATCACCATGATTCTTGACTTATTTGGTTTAAACTTTATTCTTGCCCACGTTACCAAGTTGTTGAGGGCATCCAGGACCCATCTTGCTTGTACATGGGGTGAATTTGTTATGGTATAACATAAACAGAATGTATATGTAAGATATTAAAAGGGCAAATAAAATTTTGGGTTAGATATTGTTAAAACTGTTCAATGTGCACTACTGTTCAAATGTTTTAGAACACCTTCATTTTTTGTTCAAATTTAATCAGTTGAAATTCAATAAATGACCTAAAATGGTGAAAAGGTAAACATTAAACTGCCAGAGATTAAAATTTAACATTTAGGTTAGCAAAAATTGAAAAAAGGAAATATCAGAATATTATAAATGGGCATTCTTTAGGGAACAACTAATAGGTTATAACCTACACATGTTCTGCAGCAATTAAAGTAAAGTAAGTCTTGCAAGTTGAAACAAACAATTTGCACAGCTGTCCCAAATTCTGTTGATTACTTAAAAACCCTCTGCAGAGCTATAACAAACTGTGTTAGTACAAACTCTGAAGTGTTACTTGGGCAATATTCCAGAGATAATGGCAACTAACAAATGAAACAAGACAAGAGTACTATTACCCTAAGAAGTGTAGGTTTTTCATTTTGAGAAACTGCAAAAAAATCTAAGTGTCTTACACAACCCAGAGGCAATTGGAAACTGGAAGAAACTCTGATAGGAAGAGATCTGGATGTCCCAAAGTCAGAACCCAATCAGAAGACAAGTTTCTGAGTGTCACCAGCTGGCGTCATAGGCACCTCACAGCACAATAGCTTTGAGCACAGCTTAAGAATGGTCAAAAAAACAAGTCTCAGCTTCTACTGTGAAGAGGAAACTTTGTGCTGCAGGTTTCACAGGGTGAGTGGCAGTAATAATGCCATTCCTGAAAGGACAAAATGGGTCCTTGAAATACCAGACGTGGATTACTGTAGACTAGATAAAGTAAAACATGAGACTCACTTTTTTCAACCACTGTTAAGCAGTGCAGTGCATCCCTGGGTTTAAGGGATGTGTCCTACTCTATCAGATTCAACAGAGTTAAACCTGTTTAATGTTAAGCAGAGAAAACTTCAAAATTCTCAAAGGCATTAACAATGTAGATCCAATCAAAAAAGATGCTAAAAATCAAAGTTAATATTCTTAACGCAAGAGCACACTTTGGCATGATAAATACTGTAGTACTGTTTTGTTGTGCAGGTTGTAAAATTAATGTGTTGAAGTCGGTATCAATGTTTCAGCACATTTATATTTGGTTTTGTTGGTTTAGCATGTTTTTAAGTACCATTTCAAGTTTATTGTTTTATGTACATAGTGCAATAAAATTATTTTTTTCTTGTTTTATTAAAACAGTGACAATAAAAAAATACCAAAAAAATGCATATACTGTATATATACACACACACACACAAACACACACATGCACACACATTGAACTCAACATATAGGGTGTATGCAATATGAACAAAACTGTATTTATTTATTACTTTTTATATAGCATGTATATATATTACCATATGTGATATGATTGTCTGCTCATTAACATTATGATCTGTGTATAAAGCTGTCAGAGAATTTACTGGTGCAAGTGCTAATGGTTCTGCACCTTTTTTCAGGAGGGAGGAGTGAGGAATGTGACTGTACAGGGAAACTAAATAATATATAGTACATGATAGAGTAAAATTATAATATTTAGCATATCGTAATATGTAAAAAATTATACTATTATCAAAAGCATTGTAATAATGTTATATCACTAGGGGGCTTTGCCCCCTGCTCGGTTTGCTCGCCCACCCCCTCCCCAAGACCCCCCCCCAGGGCACACTACACGCCAGCTACTTCGCATCTCTGCCGCTCGCGTTGTGAATCTGAATGCACGCTAAGGAGATACGGTCGGATCAGCTGCTGGCTTGCTGCTGCCGAGCTGCGTGTTCTGCTTGTCGTACTGCGCGTCGATCTTTTAAAAGCCTGTATAGCAGCTGTCTTTTTGTCTTACTGCCTTGTCTCGCAGGACGTTAAAGTGTCTCTGAGAAAATCACATATCATCTCCTTCCAAGCCTTCCAAGATTTTTTTTTTTATAATAGATAGATGGATTTTCAGGAATTTCTCAGTTATTGCCCATGTTAGGCCCAGTTTGTAATTTGTGCAATAATCTTCATTACAGCAAATTCACAAGGAAAATCTGTGGGGATCCATCAGCAACAAATCACTCCTCACCGAACTACATGTCCTGGAAATAATTTTATAAGCTTTATAGATTAAGGATCACCAGGTTTTACTTGTAATTTATCTTCTTTGATCCAGGACTGAGTTTGGTAACACTTTATAATAACTGCACACTATGAAGCATTAGTTAAGCATGACTAAATACTTTGTTCATCATTTAGAAAGCATCGCTTCCACATTAATTGGCATTAGCAACCACTTTATAAATGCCATTATAAATGCTTTAGTACTGATTCTTTGAAAAATATTAATTATTAGTTAATTGATCATTAATAAAGCATCGTAAATGCAGTTATCAAAGACATTATAAATATGCTTTGTGATCAGTACTAAAGCATTTATAATGGCATTTATAAAGTGGTTGCTAATGCCAATTAATGTGGAAGCGATGCTTTCTAAATGATGAACAAAGTATTTAGTCATGCTTAACTAATGCTTCATAGTGTGCAGTTATTATAAAGTGTTACCCTGAGTTTCCCAATTCAGACTCTTTAATAGTGTCACTTTGTGGTCTACTGTGTGGTGACTAAAATGCACAGTACTCTGTGAGGTTAGACCAGTGCACTGTTCATTATCATCATGATTATCATTACTATTTCTGAATCATACTACCTATCCTACATACTATGCTACCTGGTTATCTGATGCAGCAATCTGGTAATTTTCTTAATTGCCTCCACACCATGTCTACATTTTAGAACATGAAAGTGCTGATGAATACAGATCATGCAACAAAACATAGCCCATCAGTTCCACCTAAAATTTCCAAAATATTGAGCCAAGAGCTGAAAATATTATGTCTGCCAATCCACATGAAACTTGTTACAGTGTACTTATTTCCTGTCATTATCCAATTCTTTATCCGATTTTGTTAACTTTATGTTTATAATTTCTAATTATATTTTAAAATCTGCAAAATTCGCATATGAGTATATTATAAATGTGTTGGTCTTCTTCTCACTGATCTGTAGCTTCCTGACTGTTCTGAAAGAGGATGATGATGCCTGCAGTAAAGCACAGGCTTCAGGGAAATTCTTACTGTTCCATAATCTTTCACCACTCCTTCAGAAGGAGGGACATGAAGGATATTCTGCACCTTTGTTTGCGGCTGCAGGTAAGTATAACAGGAAGTAGGTACAAGGGGCTTTCTATGGCCAGGTTAGCACACGCACAGCAGATATTTCTGACCTAATATTAGTTGTTAGTAAAATTATTATAGCTAATATGACTTAAGGCAAAGAAATTGAAATAGGAAATACATTATATAAGTAAGCTTGATCTTGGGCAAGTTACATGATCAGAACCAGAACTTCCTAGTCTTGGTCTTGGTAGCTTGTATTAAGTTTGTTGGTTTGTACTATGACCAAGTTAACAACTAATAAAAAATACCTTAAATAAAGTACAAAATGTGTGCTTGAGGGTGACTTTTTAATTCATGGTGAGATTAATTCATTTATCTATACTAATAAACGGCAAAGCCCTCACTGACTGACTGACTGACTGACTCATCACTAATTCTCCAACTTCCCGTGTAGGTAGAAGGCTGAAATTTGGCAGGCTTATTCCTTACAGCTTCCTTACAAAAGTTGGGCAGGTTTCATTTCGAAATTCTACGCGTAATGGTCATAACTGGAAGCTGTTTTTCTCCATTTACTGTAATGGAGAT
>JANRMT010062813.1:80943988-80956364 GCA_026402145.1 Polypterus bichir lapradei | reverse complement strand
TATATATATATATATATATATATATATATATATATATGACAGCAACACTCATCACTCACAACAGTGACAAAACAATTACATTGACAATCATATTACGTTATTTTCAAAATGTTTCCTTTTCTTTTTCATTGCTTCTTTAACACACTACTTCTCCGCTGCGAAGCGCGGGTATTTTGCTATCTATACTAATAAAAGGCAAAGCCCTCACTGACTGACTGACTGACTGACTCACTCACTGACTCATCACTAATTCTCCAACTTCCCGTGTAGGTAGAAGGCTGACCCCGTCTTCATGAAATTTGGTAGGTGGCTTCCCTGCGCTAACCAAAACCGAAGTACGTACTTATTTCGGTGGTATAACGCCACTGTCGGCCGCCATATTGAATTTTCCAAACGTCACAAATTCTCCAACTTCCCGTGTTAGGTAGAAGGCTGAAATTTGGCAGGCCCATTCCTTACAGCTTACTTACAAAAGTTAAGCAGGTTTCATTTCGAAATTCTACACGTAACGGTCATAACGGTCAACAACGTCCGCCATATTGAACTTTCTTAATCATGGCCCCATCTTCACGAAATTTGGTAGGCGGCTTCCCTGCGCTAACCGTAACCAATGTACATACTTATTTCGGTGGTATGACGCCACTGTCAGCCGCCATATTGAACTTTCCAACGTCACTAATTCCCCAACTTCCCGTGTAGGTAGAAGGCTGAAATTTGGTACTTATTTCGGTAGCATGATGCCACTGTCGGCCGCCATATTAAACTTTTAACGGAAACCGATGTATGTACTTATTTCGGTGGTATGACGCCACTGTCAGCCACCATATTGAACTTTCCAACGTCACTAATTCTCAAAATTCCTGTGCAGATAGAAGGCTGAAATTTGGCAGGCCCATTCCTTACAGCTTACTTACAAAAGTTAAGCAGGTTTCATTTCGAAATTCTACACGTAACGGTCATAACGGTCAACAACGTCCGCCATGTTGAACTTTCTTATTCACGGCCCAATCTTCATGAAATTTGGTAGGTGGCTTCCCTGAGCTAACCGAAACCAATGTACGTACTTATTTCGGTGGTATGACGCCACTGTCAGCCGCCATATTGAACTTTCCAACGTCACTAATTCTCCAACTTCCCGTGTAGGTGGAAGGTTGAAATTTGGCAGGCTCATTCCTTACAGCTTACTTACAAAAGTTAAGCAGGTTTCATTTCAAAATTCTACGCGTAATGGTCATAACGGTCAACAACGTCCGCCATGTTGAACTTTCTTATTTATGGCCCGATCTTCTCGAAATTTTATAGGCGGCTTCCCTGCACTAACCGAAACCAATGTACATACTTATTTCGGTGGTATGATGCCACTGTCGGCCGCCATATTGAACTTTTCAACAGTCTTTGTTACTTATGGGCCCATCTTCAAGAAATTTGGTACACGGGTTCCCAACGCTAACTGAATCCTACTTACGTACATATATACGCCCATAGCCTGCAGCTCGGTCACCGTGTGAGGTGGCGTTGGGTCCCCCATCCCAACGCCTCCCACGTTGTTGGCTGCCTGCCTATATAAGACCGTCCGTCGCTCCGGTCTCTACATTCCCTTCCTTGCTTCGCCACGGGATTCACGTCTCCCTACTGATAAATACAGCCTTTTTGTTTAATCCACGGCTTCTCCGCTGTTTTATTGTTTGTTTATTACAATTATAGTTATTGTATAGGTATTTTAGACTTACTTTACATTGCTCAGGTACCCATTTCCTTTATAATTCCAACCCCCATTACCATGTCTATCGAGGTGATCACTATCGATCAAAGAACTGTCACTTACTGAGTGGTTTCCATGCCCGGAGATGGCACCTACCTTTTCCATTCTCTTTGTTACATATTGCACGGCCATATCAGGCTCACTCTTGATATCCGGAGGAACATTGTGTTTTATGTATTGAATGACTGGGACAGGTTCAAGGTGTGGACTGATGACGATACAGGAGATAATTATACTACACAGGAGCACTATAAGAGTGAAATGCTTAAGCCCTTCACCTATGGTTCTGCATGTCAGAATAATAATAATAATAATATAATAATAATGCTGCCGCTGAATTGTTCGGTTGTCGCTTTCAAGTGTACCGAAATGGCCAAATATTTTACACCTTTCGACAACCGCCAATGCTTCTTAAACATCTTAGATTCACAGGTGACGATTTCAGTAGTGGACACTTTGATGTTTATGAATGTTTAAACTCTCAAAAGCTGGATGTGAAGTTATCGATGAAACCGGTTGTGTGCTTACAACGCTTGACAGATGCCGAATGTCACTTCAACACAACAAATCCTGCAAATACTGTCGTAATTGAAACAAACAATGAAACTCAAACCGATTATGACAGCAGCAATCCAAGCTGTGAGATTTGAGACAAGATTACTCTTCACATGGCCAACTGTAAGTTACATGCTCAAGAGTAAGCTCAGCGCACAGCTTGGTCATGTTACAACCGGAGGGCCGAACTGACAACATGGTATACAAAGAGATCCTTAACAAATAATTATTGGCATATTTTCCCTCAGTTTAAAAAGGTAAAATTTTCTTCGTAATAAAAATTTTAAGGCAGTACTTCGCCGCTGCGAAGCGCGGGTATTTTGCTACTATATATATATTTGTATATGTATATATATAACAGCATTGTTAAAAAGATAGTAGAGTAACTTCCAGTAGAATGCAGTAATTCTTTAAAGTGTGCACTGCAGCATTTTTTTGGTGGCAACATAAAAGAAGTATATAGCAAAATTATTAAGTAATGTTGTGGTTAAATGATCTAAATGACAGATTTTTGAAAAGAGTATTAATGTCTTTTTCTTATTTTATTAGTCAGTGTAATTCTTAAGAAAAGAGTTTTAGTAAAGTAAGATTTGCAGTCTAGTAGGTTTTTAATTGCAGGTCTGTTATAATTGTATGATTAACATTAATTGTGTTAGTAACCAGTAAAGTCACCTAGCACTTCAGTCTATCATTTAAAGCATCATAATCTGAAATGAAAAAATGAAGAATATTTAATGATGAATTATTTTTTTCCTATATATTGTGCAGCACAAGACATAATGTGTTTAAATAATTGCAGATGTGTAGCAAACAAAAAATCTAGGCCAGTTTAAGTCTGAGTTGTATAATGTTTATAAAATTATGTTCACAAAATAAATTAGGATAAAGGCCAACACATTATATTTGTATTATTTATATCTCCCAAGGACCTCAAGTTCATAAATCGAGAGCTGTTATGTAACAAATACAAAATGTGTGTTTTTTTTGGAAAACAATTTGGAAAGTGTTGTTTTGTTTGAAATTATACCAAAGCCTGTTCTAACGAAGTACTCCATGTATTTCTTAGCACATAATGTAAAATGCAGTTTATTAAAGTAAATAATTGACTTGGTTTTTATATTGGCATTAGGTTTATCACATCTGTTATAGCTTTCACCTACCTGGTGCTCTTCATATTTCTAAATTGTTTATTGCAGATGTTAAAGGAATTCTGGGAAAGCTGGGCCAGAGTGACGATATTTTGGAGACGTCGGTGTTGATTGGATGTTCACAGGACAGTGAGACTCAGTTTGCTCTGGACCTTGGTAACTGCTTGTTTGTTACCCATGGCCTTTGTAATTAAGCTTGATGAGGCAATTTGCTGTAAAATATGCTTAAATATTCTTCTAACTTATCCATATTATCAACACAATAATCATCATTATAAACTAAAGTGATGTTCTTAATTTAGAGAAGGAAATCATTAACAGGAAGTAAAGGTGTATGTGAGACATTGATGATATTTAATCCTCAGATTAGAGTGATGTACCATTAGTTTGAAGCTGCCATATTAAAGGTCTGTAAGTGGGCATGTAAAGTGTGTTAAAACAGGGTTAAGAGTGTTCCATAAATTTGGAGAATGCATTTTAATCTATTAAAAATTTCAGGGGTTTTGGAGATGAATGACTTGGACCACCATTTCCATGGAACCTTTGTTGAACTAAGGAACGCTTTCTTTCTTTTGAGGAGACAGGATATCCCTCTAGTGTTTCGGGTATGCAATATCTTATTGTGCACTAGATTTTTTTAGATGTAGGTTTTGTTCTTTCATATTTTGTTTTGTTTAATATCTAACTAAGTGAAATCTGTATACTGTGGTATCTGATGTCTGACTGTAAAAGATACAGTATCATTTATCATAAGTATAAATCATTTAAAGGAAGGTTGAAGTAGGAGAAAGTGTGATTATGTTTAAAACAAAAAAATAATATTGAGATACTGTAAGAGTTGTCTTTCTGGTAGATGCTCATTGAAACCTTGCTCCAATGACTGTGGCTTCCTAAAATTCAAGAAAACAAAGAGCAGAGAGTAAAACCCCAATAAAGAGGCAAGGTTGTTGCTAGTAGTTATCAATTGCTTTCTTTCAGAGCCAAGCCTTGCTTCGATGGCACCAAACACATCAATACTGTAGCCAAAGTGGCAAGCCAACAGAGCGCAACCGGGCAGGTAGCCAGAGAATCTGCAAGTCCAATGGAAATATCTATTATCCACAGGTAAATTATCTAGTATTTCAACTTTTTCAGATGACCCCAAGAATTGATTATTATTATTTGGATACAGAAATATAAGCGAATATACAGGTACAGTATTACCATTCAAATCAATGAAGTCCATCAATTTCTTATTCGTCTAACACTTCCAAACTCATGCCAGATCAAGTCTTGACAGTCCCCAATGCTGCACTTTCAACTGCATTATTAGGTAACTTCTCCATATGTTTATATTCTTCTTTATTAAGAAATAGACTCATTGGCCACTTTATTAGGTCTTGGGTTGAGCCCCTTTTCAATCCAGAACAGCCTGAATTAATTTAGGTACTGCAGGGTTTTTCAGCCACGTATTCATGGCTACAAACCTTTCATTCCACATGACTCCAAGAGGATTTGTTGGTATGAGATTTGGGAATTGTGCAGGCAATTGGACTAAAATATAGTCACTGTGAAGATTGTGGAAACAGGTTGAAATGACGCGTGCCTTATGACATAGTTCATTATCCTGCTGGAAGTATCAATTTGAAAAAAAAAAGGGATGTACCTGGTCACCAATAATGCTTAAGTATGCTGTGACGTTTAACACATGGCCATTTGGTAGTAAGATCCCTAGTGCGTTCCAAAAAATATTCCCCTCTCTACCCCAAAATACCCCTAACTAGCTTGATACAAAATAGATCCACATGTTTGTGTTGTTTATGCCAAATTGTGACACTCCCATCTACATGTCACATCAGAAATTCTTTGAACCAGGGTGCTTTTTGTAACTATTAGCCATCTAGTTTCATTGATCTCATACCGACTGTAGCCCTATCTTCCTGTTCTTAGCTGAGAGAAGAGGAACCTAACATGGTGTAATGCTGCTGTAGCCTATTTGATTCTATGTTCTACACATTTTACCTTCAGAGATGCCCCTCTTTTTGCAAACCGCTGTTGTAAAGAGCTATTATTTGAACATTTATGATCTTTATGTTAGTTTGAACAAATCTTGCCATATTCCTGACTGAACTGTCATTTCCAAAATGTTATTGTTTATTACAACATTCTTGGTAAACTCTAGAGTGTGAAAATCATCTTTCCAAGATGCAGGAACTACATTGTGTGGCACCAACAGTCCTATCACAATTAAAGTCACATAGATCACACTGGTCAAAAAACAACTAAAACAATTGGCCTCTTTATAATAACTAGTAGGTGTACTTTTTAAAGTTGTATTTGAATGTACTTTTAATAGTTGTGTCAAATATACTCTTAATTACAGTAAATTTAACTAATTTCCCTTACCCATGTAAACAGGTTTTAAAATAATAGGCTGCCAACTTTTTTAATCACCTTATTGTTTTAAATTCTTCTTTCATGTCTCCTATTAGTCTTTAATTGCCTAAAATGAAAAGATTAATTTCCTTTAGCTTTCTACATAGCTTAAACCTTATAGTCCTGTAATTAGTAGAGAAGCTTGTTTTAGTACATTGTATAGTGCTGTATATTATGCCTATCTTGTAATATGGAGACAAAAACTGCATACAGAATTACATCTGAGTCTTTCAAAGATCATCAGTTAGTCTAAGCATGCGTGTGACGATGCTGGTCCTGCTCCATGCTCCCACTTTCAGTTTTGGGAGCTCTTGAACCCAACACCATCGGTAATGTAACTGGATGAGCTGGTCTGATGGGAACAAATCAAACTGAGCAAGGGGATGGTGCAAAAAGTGAAGAAGTGCTTTTATTAAACAAAAATCAAAATAAACCAAAAACAGTGTCCAAAGTGCAGTGCTTCCAATAAATAAATCCATAAAAACAGAGTTAATAAATAGTGGAGGTTAAAATAATCCAAATAAATAAATCCAATTAAAATGAGGTTAAAAACAATGGCTGAAAGCAGTCCCCTTTTAAAAACCCATTGCCTTCTTATAGCTGGTAGCTCCACTGCTTCTCCCATACAGGCCCTGCAATAGGGAAGTTGCCCTACCTGCAGGTGCAGCTGCCTTCTACACTGGTACGGTAGCCTTCCAAACCCTGGCTCCGTCCAGCTCATCCACCAGACCAAGACTCGGGTTCCCCCAATGGCCAGGGCGCTCAGGTTGGGGCTCACTTTCCCAAGACTCCCTGACTGCTGCTGCCTTCCACAGCGAGTCGTCCACTATGCTGGTCACTCCAGCTCCTGAGATTGTCCTGCTGGAGCGACCGCTTCCTGCTACCCCTACCGAGTGTCACCCTAACACTCCTCCTCAGGTGCTCTCCTCCCACCTGCCTGCATTCACCAGTGAGCCTGCTTTCACTCACTCACTCCCACATCGGCTCTCTGCACCTCTTGTCTCCTTCTTTCCATTAACCGCCGATCTTTTTCTTGTTCTCCCCTCTGCACTCGCGATTCTCCTATTTATAATGGGGACGTGGCACAGGTGTGGTGATTAGCAGCTTCCGGTACCAATTACAGACATGGGCGATTCCGTACCTGTGCACTTCAGTGCAGAAACACCCAAGTCCATATCGTGCCCAGGAACCGCTCCGGCCACATTACCACGCCCCCTCCTTAAGCTGTGAGTATGGTGATTATTTATTTTAAAAAAACTGGCCTTTCATTCAGAGCCATGGACCCGCTATACCATATTCCTCCCCCCTTAATCCACCAGTTGCATAGGAAGGCACCATGCCACTACCAACCCAGTGCAACTAGCGGCCCAGGTCCGCGGCCCGGCTCTGACACTACACTAAAAACAATAAAAGCACTAAAACCAACACAAGCCCCCCTTTGTTAAAAACAAGACATTAAAAGATTAAGAGCTTTAAAAATACCAATAAAATCAATCAATAAATAAATGTCCATTTAAAAGTTCAGTCTCTAAAATGTCCTCCCCCGGCTTGGGTCGGTGGGTTCTATCAAAACGTCTGGCACCAATCCAGCTTGCTGCTCCTTCTTTTTTTCTTTGCTTCCCATCTGCCAGTTGATCCGGTTACATAACCGACGGTGTTGGGTTCGAGGGCTCCCAAATCTGAAAGAGGGAGCATGGAGCAGGAGCAGCACTATCACAGCATGCCATTCTTTGGCTTGCACTGTTAAACTATAATTTAATTATCCTTTTAGCCAATTATGTATTCTGCCTGGTTGTGGAAAAGGATGTGTTCACTTGTATTCCCATTTCTCATGCCAGTCCCCTTATTATGCAGTAGTACCTAATACTTTTTACATATTTTTCATATTCCCCAAATTAGAATTCTATCCCAGTCAGTCTGGTAGGGACTTTGTAGACTTGGAGAGTACTTATTATTTATTGTGAAGTTTGCTTAATTTCTTTATAAATTAAAAAGAATATCTGCCCTATTACTGCTACAGCTTCATTGGAAAAAGCACAACAAAATAATAATTTAAGATACCAAGCTTTTTGGTAATGCACTTTGAACATCACTAGCTTTTTTCTGAGCCAAGTCACTTCATCATAAGATTATTTTTTACTTCTGATAGATGGCTCCAGTTGTAATCAGCCTTGTTTCAGATGGAACTCGCTGCCTTCTAGCACGACAGAAGTCGTTTCCCAAAGGGATGTATAGCGCTCTTGCTGGATTCTGTGATATTGGTAAGGTAATCCATTGTTTAAGTTCTGCATAAATGAAGAAAATACATGTTGAGTCCGTGAATGAAACACACGGGACTACTGAAGTAACACAATTTTTTTTTAACATTTGAAAGTTTTTTTCCCCTTTCTTTTTGGCTAAACAGAAGGTAAGCCCATCTTGGTACACTAAAAAAAAATCACTTACTATCAGTTTTTCCAATTTGCAGGAAATTGCTGCTGTCATTAAATAAGGATATCTCTTTTTCCTGTTACTAAACTTCTGTGACTAAAATTACATTTCATAGTCCTACCGAGCACCATGTATCTTATAGTAGAAACCTGCTATGTCTTGGCTATTAAAAATACAGTTGTGCTTGAAAGTTTGTGAACCCTTTAGAATTTTCTATATTTCTGCATAAATATGACCTAAAACATCATCAGATTTTCACTCAAGTCTTAAAAGTAGATAAAGAGAAACCAGTTAAGCAAATGAGACAAAAATATTATACTTGGTCATTTATTTATTGAGGAAAATGATTGAATATTACATATTTGTGAGTGGCAAAAGTATGTGAACCTCTAGGATTAGCAGTTAGTTTGAAGGTGAAATTAGAGTCAGGTGTTTTCAGTCAATGGGATGACAATCAGGTGTGAGTGGGCACCCTGTGTTATTTAAAGAACAGGGATCTATCAAAGTCTGCTCTTCACAACACATGTTTGTGGAAGTGTATCATGGCATGAACTAAGGAGATTTCTGAGGACCTCAGAAAAAGAGTTGTTGATACTCATCAGGCTGGAAAAGGTTACAAAACCATCTCTAAAGAGTTTGGACTCCACCACTGCATAGTCAACAGATTGTGTACAAATGGAGGAAATTCAACACCATTGTTACCCTCCCCAGGAGTGGTCGACAAACAAAGATCACTCCAAGGCGTGTAATAGTTGGCGAGGTCACAAAGGACCCCAGGGTAACTTCTAAGCAACTGAAGGCCTCTCTCACATTGGCTAATGTTCATGTTCACCATCAGGAGAACACTGAACAACAATGGTGTGCATGGCAGGGTTGCAAGGAGAAAGCCACTGCTCTCCAAAAAAAACACTGCTGCTCATCTGCAGTTTGCTAAAGATCACGTGGGCAAACCAGAAGGCTATTGGAAGAATGTTTTGTGGACGGATGAAACCAAAATAGAACTTTTTGGTTTAAATGAAAAGCGTTATGTTTGGAGAAAGGAAGACACTGCATTCCAGAATAAGAACCTTATCCCACCTGTGAAACATGGTGGTGGTAGTATCATGGTTTGGGCCTGTTTTGCTGCATCTGGGCCAGGACGGCTTGCTTTAATTGATGAAACAATGAATTCTGAATTATATCAGAGAATTCTAAAGGAAAATCTCAGGACATCTGTCCATGAACTGAATCTCAAGAGAAGTTGGGTCATGCAGCAAGACAACGACCCTAAGCACACAAGTCGTTCTACCAAAGAATGGTTAAAGATGAATAAAGTTAATGTTTTGGAATGGCCAAGTCAAAGTCCTGACCTTAATCCAATCAAAATGTTGTGGAAGGACCTGAAGCGAGCAGTTAATATGAGGAAACCCACCAACATCCCAGAGTTGAAGCGGTTCTGTACGGAGGAATGGGCTAAAATTCCTTCAAGCCAGTGTGCAGGAATGATCAAAAGTTACCGGAAACGTTTAGTTGCAGTTATTGCTGCAAAGGGGGGTCACACCAGATACTGAAAGCAAAGGTTCACATACTTTTGCCACTCACTAATATGTAATATTCAGTTATTTTCCTTAATAAATAAATGACCAAGTATAATATTTTTGTCTCATTTGTTTAACTGGTTTCTCTTTATCTACTTTTAGGACTTGAGTGAAAATCTGATGATGTTTTAGGTCATATTTATGCAGAAATATAGAAAATTCTAAAGGGTTCACAAACTTTCTAGCACCACTGTAGAAACCATTTAAAAAGAGGGTATTAGACTACATATTTTCTTATGTATGATCTCTTCTGACTCTGATCAATCCTGCAGGCGAGACTGTAGAGGAGACTGTACGAAGAGAAGTGGCAGAAGAAGTTGGGTTGGAGATTGAATCTCTTTGGTACACTGGATCCCAGCACTGGCCCTTTCCAAACAGCTCTCTGATGATAGCGTGCCATGCAACCGTTAGTGCAGAAAAATCACAGGTGAAATCAAACAAAACATATCTCTTCTATGATTAATATTTTAACAGTATCTGACTATTATAGTTTCATGAAATATAACAAAAATGATCTTTTCTTTATATGGATTAATCTGAATAAATTAATTGAATTTCATTTTAGTATTTAGTCTCTCAGAAATTGCATTTGCTTTATGTACAATATATAAATATAAATGATTTTCTTAGATTTTATTTTCATTTTGCCAAGTCTGAAAGTAAATCAGTTTAGAACCAGGAGTGCACCAGCATCTTTTACATGAGAGTTACTAGCATGAAATATAGGTAAATAAGGATTATAAACATCCTGCTTATTTACATGCATAGGTTTATATACAGTTGAAATGCTGCAGGCAGCTTCACTTTGCTCATCGTATGTGAAATTGATAATGTTCCTTTAGTCATTTCTGCATTTCAATGCAGAAAATACAAACATACCTTCCTATGGTACTTTCACAAGAAAATGAGTCTAGCCAAATGTTTCTTGGTGAGCCACATTTGATTTTAGAACTGTGCTGTGTGCTTCCCACATTTAGATGCTTGTGGCACTGCATGACATAGTATCTATTTATTAAAGCTATGCTCACAGTGATATCAAGATCTAAGATTTCACAACAGAAAGTTTTAGTGTTGCAGTAAATAGGCATCTTCTCAAAAAGAAACTTTATTATGATTGCTAAAATACTCAGTTATTTAAAAAAAGTTTAATTTTGAAAAATTTCAAAATATTCTTGTAAGGACCAATGTTAAAACTAAATGAGCATGTTTGTAACAGGTCTAGGATTTGTCACAATGGAAGAAGATCTGAGGTATTTACCTTTGTGCAAGATTCCAAAGTATCTAAAGAAGCAGATCTCTTTCAGGTCAATGGATTTTAAACATCTTATCTTTCATTAGACATTTATCAATTGGTTATTGACCTTCCATTTATTTGGTCACAAAAACTTGATATGCAAATTATATTGACAGATCCAGTTACATGTGTTGGGGTAGACAAGAACATTGATTGAATTTACCTTCACAGGCTAAAGTGGAAATACTGATTTAAAATTAATGTGATGTATTCCCATCATGTGTTTATTACATAAGTAATTTAATCTAGCATTTTAATTTCACTTTATGTGCTCATTTGTCAGATCACAGTTAATGATCAGGAGCTGGAAGATGCACGTTGGTTTACTGCTAATGAGATCAAGAGAGCCCTTGAACGAAAAAAACTTCCTCGTGAACAAGAAGCTGGAATCATACCATTTTGGGTGCCACCACGTACAGCCATTGCCAATCAGCTTATCCAAGAATGGATCAATAAACAGTCCAAATAGTCCTGTTCTGATGATGATGCTTGTCAGCTCATGTAGTTCATCAGAAATGCATGTTAGAGGTGCTCAAAATATTTGGGAAGCCACAAATGAGAAAAAGGTTTCCCTGTAGAACAAAGTAAGCTTTTTAAATCATTTTGTCTTCCAGGTGTTTTGAAATAATCAAGATATTGTACTGTAAAATAGTTTTGATTATTTAAAATGTATGAATGTAGAAGAGTGGATTATTTTTGAAATGGAGAATATGGCTAGTCCATAAATGATTATATTAAATGGTAATACATATTAAAATAAATAACATTTAGGGCTTTATGTATGAAATATGCCCTCATTTTAACAGCAATGTCTGTCTCAATACACCAAATTATTTTGTATTCACCTCTTTGTATAAAAAGACATATTTTCCTTTACTTTGCTCCTCACAGAAAACATTCAACATCCAAAGTTATTTTGTTTACCTTATCATTGCACCCATGACCTTTTCTTGTTGTTGTAATATTCGGACATACATTTATTCATTCTGAAACTTGCTTTATATACAGGGTGGGCCATTTATATGGATACACCTTAATAAAATGGGAATGGTTGGTGATATTAACTTCCTGTTTGTGGCACATTAGTATATGTGAGGGGAGAAACTTTTCAAGATGGGTGGTGACCATGGTGGCCATTTTGAAGTCGACCATTTTGGATCCAACTTTTGTTTTTTCAATAGGAAGAGGGTCATGT
>JANRMT010062813.1:80931008-80943588 GCA_026402145.1 Polypterus bichir lapradei | reverse complement strand
ACATGACCCTCTTCCTATTGAAAAAACAAAAGTTGGATCCAAAATGGCCGACTTCAAAATGGCCACCATGGTCACCACCCATCTTGAAGTTTCCCCCCTCACATATACTAATGTGCCACAAACAGGAAGTTAATATCACCAACCATTCCCATTTTATTAAGGTGTATCCATATAAATGGCCCACCCTGTAGTTTATGACCACAGTGGACAGCAATAATCGCAAACCAGAAAGTCAGCTCACTTACATGCACACTCGCACTCACTTAATTTGGAACTTCCAGTTAATCTAACTTGCATGCTTTTGTGGACATGAAAGGAAAACCACAGTACCCAGGAGAAACCCTCCCAGAAATGGGAGAACTTGAATACACGACACGGACAGCAACTAGATATGGGAGTTGAAGCCAAGACACTGAACCATGAGACAGCAGCACCAACCACTGTGCCATGGTGCTGCTATAGCCTTTGTAGGTTCAATGTCAGCAGAAGTTTTTTTTTTTTACTGTTAATTCAGATTTTCTGCTGCTTATATTTTGAAATTCAGTCAGTCAGTCATTTTCCAACCCGCTATATCCTAACACAGGATCATGGGGGTCTGCTGGAGCCAATCCCAGCCAACAATGGGCGCAAGGCAAGAACAAACCCCGGGCAGGGCGCCAGCTCACCGCACACACCAAGCACACACAAGGGACAATTTTGGCTCGCCAATGCAACTAACCTGCATGTCTTTGGACTGTGGGAGGAAACCGGCGCACCAGGAGGAAACTCACGCAGACACGGGGAGAACATGCAAACTCCACACAGGGAGTACCCAGGATTTCAACAATTAACAATTGTATTGTGCTAATTATCATATGGTTGTGTTGCCTGGAAGGGAAAGAAGTATTCTGCTTTATCCTACCTCATGTAAAAAGACATTACAGAAGTCTTGCATATTGAAAATAGTTTTATTAGTATATTGATTCAACATGACTTTTAGAGCTTTTTTGTGAAAAATTAAATTATTAGGAAGGTATAAGAACAGGGTTTAAGTGCAAGCCATGGTTAAATGATGAGCCCAGTAAAGGTAAACCTCTCCTTAGCACAGCTATTGATCTTTAAATACAGGATAATTAGAAGAATAAAAAAGTTTTGTCTGCCATGGAGGGCTAAGCTCAGATTTGGTTTTCACAATCAATATGAAACAGTTAATCGCTTGACGAACATGTTGTTTTTATACAGTGAGCAGGTAAATATATATATCATATACAGTATGCATTTTCCTTGTTGTCGGTCACTGCAGATGTCTGTAATAAAATAAAATGTAATAATACATTACAACTTTAAGAATGCTACAGTGATCTCTGGAGATAAAAGCAGTGCTCCTAAAAAAAGTCTTGCTGGAATGTTTGCTGTGTTGCAGTAAATGGAAATGGAAAAATGTCAGGTTTTTTTTTTATTATCAATCACAAAATGTTGTAAGATAGTAGTAGGCAACATAATTTTTTACATAAAAGTATTCTTTACAGTATAAGGAAATAAAAGAATGCTATATGACACTAGGGTCTTTTGTGTGTATTTCTTTCATGTTTAGAGCCTAGTTTTTTACAACTGCATGCTGGCTAAAAGTAATAATAAATGCAGTGACAAATACTACAAATCATACTGTACCTATTTGCTCATAAAAGAACTACTTTTTTCTTACCCATCAAATATTCTACATTAAGCACTAATTTAGCTTTTAATATAGAACTGTGTAAGGCTTCTAGAAAAAAAGCAAAAAATTGCAGTGTGGTTCTAGTTAATGAAGGTATCAGAATCACTGGCTCTCTTGTAAAAATCATTCTTGCTTGCTTTTATGAAATGTACAAGGGATAAAAGTCCAAATTGGGCAAGGCTATTGTGCAGGATCTCGGTATTCACTTTAAAGTGCCTCATTGACTATATGTTTGGTCATGGAATCACAACACGATCCTCTCAGTTCAGACCTATATACTGTGGAAACTGCTGGTGGCCAGCCATGAACCGCTGATGTCTGGATTACGACTGCGCTCAGAAGCAGTTTCTTTACAGTGAGAGCAAGCGGAACACTTCTGGTGACATCAGCTGAGCTCTCTGTCGCTCGGCCCTCTACACTATACAATTAAAAAGAGTAACCTGAAAGAGACATTGTTAGCTTATGCAAAATTAGTAAGGAAACAAAAAGATACCATTAATTTATAGTACACATCACATGTGAATTTAAATGATATGAAGCAATCTGTTTAACATTTTGTGCTGCAGTTTTGAATACACAAATGACATATATTTGAAGGGGACTTACTCACTTCTTTGGGGGGCTGCTGTGCCTTCTGTTTTTTTTGTTTTTTTTTCTTGTTTTTGCAGACAGTTGGCATCTGTTCCGATGCTGGGTTGGATCCTGTTTCTTAACTCTAATTTTTGTTCATCTATTCCATATTTAAAACAGCCTAACAGGGTGGATTTATATTTCTTTTATGACTGCAGTACTTTATTAGGCAGCATGGTGTAGCAGCTAAGGCAGTGGATTGGTTCAGATTCCTGTCATTGATGTTTTGTTGCTTAACCAACTTGTGTCCAACTGCAAAAAATGTACCTATGCATCTTGATCCTGTAGGTAGCCATCAGAATGACAGTAGCGAGTAGAGATCAACTCAAAGAAAACACAATGTGGGATGACAATGGAACCCTTTCCTTATGAGTGGTAAGGTAATATGAACACAAGATGAGATTGGACACAGAGACAAAGACTGAACCAAAGTAAGTGAAAATTTAGACTTCTGCACCATTAAAAACAATGTAAATATATGTTAAATGTCATTCATTTATTTCTAGAAAATATAAGACCACCCTTTGTACCAGTGCAGTAAGAGAATGCAGCATTTCCCCATTATAGCCTCATTACTTGCTGTGTGAAATGCTTTTTACATATTGCATGTTCTGTTGTGTGACTTTTTTTGATGCTAGCTGATTTTTGCAGTGTAACAAAATGTTTTTCTTCTTTCAGTAGTGCTCCTGAGTTGCGATGTGACAAAATTATCAGAGCAGTCCTATTGTGGGTATCTGTGAATTCAAATTCAGTACACAAGTTTAATAAGGAAACATTCATACAGGATACATTAATATTTCTAAGCAATATTGTTCCCTATGTATTTTCATTTTAGAACTTATTATTTACTGCCATGCTACCAGTATTTTTGGAGACGCCTAATTTTGATCTTTCCTTCATCAAGAACAAAATAGTACAGTATATGTCGAGTACGTGAAGTAATTTTCCTTTTTCTTTTCCCTAGTTTTCAGGTATTGGAAATGCCAAATCATTGTAGTTTTCTACAAAATGCCATTACAGAACCAGTAAGACTTCTCTGAAATTTAAAAAAAAAAAAAAACACTTTTGGGTAACACTTTAGTTTACATAATGCAAAAATGCATCTATTTCCTGTTAACTTTTATGTAACAAGACCTCGACAAACACTTATTTTGGTCTACATAACACTTACAAAGCATCCATAAAATGTTCATTCATCTCTGTAAAGTGGCCTACTAACAAAACTTCACTTTATAATGGTCTGAGTTGGCTTAAATGACATACATTTGTTACATATTTAGTATAAGACCTGTGAATCCTTCACATTAACAAGTCATTTTACCATAATGTCAATATGCCACGCTGCACAGAGATGAATAACCAATCTGCTGATGCTTTGTAAGTGTTATGAAGACCCAAAGAAGTGTTTAAGATCTTGTTACATAAAAGTGAACGAGAAATAGATGCATCTTTGCAGTACCTAAAATAAAGTGTTACCAATGCTTTTTTGGTTAAAAGTTTAACAATCTGCAATTCTGTGGACTAATAAGCACTGATTAATCAATGAGTTCATTTACTCTGAAAAGTGAAAACTTGGGTCTGGAGTATCCCTGTGCCTTTTTTGTGTCTTTCTTCTGAATAACTCCTGGCTTCAGCTGAACTCCACCTTTCAGTTAGTCCGCTGACATTCTAAAACATAAAACCTCAGAAGCCTTGTGAGAGATTTAGAAAGATGAGTGCTTTTGTCTACAGCAAACCTTACCACTTTCATTGAGAAAAATGTTAAATTTGCTCTCCATTTTCCTTTAAAAATGACAGATGTAAATGGAGGGGAAAGGTGCATATAATCATATCACCTAAAGGGAAGTAGCTTATTTCATTGTACTTATATGTTCAGAATCAAGTAGGTGCCTTAGTAATTTTTGTTTTGAAAGCAGTAATTGAGTTATATAGTATTTAGATATGTTATATGCACAAAACCTTTGGAAATGTAATTGACATAGTGACTTTAGAAACGGGGATAAAAAAATACATGTTGAATTGAACCATGATAGGAGCTGACTTCTTATATATGTATATTGTCACACATGTGCAAGTAGGAGACAACTAAAGGGCCTGAATAATGGTAATTCCACATTCGACCAGGAGGCGGCAGGGTGCACTGACTGTCTTTCTCAATCTCTTGCAGACCTTTCTTGGGACATCCCGTCATGTTCTGGTGCCTCTTATGACGTCACGTCTGGTTTCGGTGCCTCAGATGACGTCACTTCTGGTTCTGGCACCTCTGATGACGTCTCTTCTGGTGCTGGCAAATAAGGACTCCATCTTTACTGCCAAGAATAAGTTCAGTTGTGGAATATATATATATATATATTGTGAACGCTGGCCCCGGCACAGACAGACGGACAACATTTTCGCACCCACACACCGTTTATTTACACTATATACAGGTCCAAATCACGTGCACTCACAACCCCAGTGCCTCCAGCACCGATTCCCCCAATGTCCAGGGCTCACAGTCCTTGTGCCTTCCTGGCCGCCTCCCGTCCTCTCTCTCCAGTTCCGTCTGCTACCTCCCGACTTCCACCTCCTGACTGGAGAGAGGCGGCCCCTTTTATGGGAACCCGGATGGGCTCCAGCTGCTTCCCGACACTTAGCGTTGGCCACACCTGGTGTGGCGGAAGTGCCGGGCTCCCGGGATAATTAGGCACTGGGGCGCCGCCTGGCGGTGGCCACGGGTCCCTACAGGGCTGGGCTTCCAAGCCCTGTACCCGAGGCCCCCTGCATAACCAGGACGGACACCCCCACTCGGTCTGGAGGAGGCACACGCCCTCCTCCGGTCCTCCAAGGCGCCCCGACCGGGCTCCAGCCCCGGCCGAGGACCAGATGGGATAAACCGGCATTGGGGCGCCGCCTGGCGGTGACCACGGGCCCCTACAGGGTAGGGCTTCCATGCTCTCGACCCGCGGTCCCCAACAGAACCAGGACGGACACCCCCTCACGGTCTGGAGGAGGCACAAGCCCTCCTCATGTCCTCCTGGGCGTCCCGGCCGGGCTCCAGCCCCGGCCGGGGACCACACTGCCCCGCCGCTAGCGAGGACACGTGGGTCCGAACGGCACAACCCGAAAGGGCAGCACGTCCCCTGTGAGGGTCCTACTATGTCCCCAGGGTCCAACACGGCACCCTGGGACATCCGTCTTCAGCACCCCCTCCGGCGCAAACGTGCCCCTCTGGTCTGCGCCGCTCTCGCCCCCGCTGTTCCCCGCAGCGGGGTCACTGTAGGCCTCCCGGCGTGGAGCTCTCCCGCGGAGCGGCCCGTTCCAGGAGGGCAGGTCCCTGACGACGTCGGATTCAGCGCTCGTTGGGGCTTCGGGCCTGTGGGAAAAGGAAACAGAGGGCCAGAAGCACTGCCAGGACACTCACCCCGAGCGCCCCGTCGGTCTCCGTACCGACAGTGCTCCTGCCCCCCTCCGACAGCCCCTAACTTGCCTGCTGAAGTCCTCCGCCGCAGGTTCCATGCCCCTCCGCTCGATGTCCGCGGCACCGCTCTCGCAGGCAGCTCGCCCAGCCGCCCAGGGGATTTCCTCTGCCCGCGCAGAGGATGGCCCTTCTCCGGACGCGCGCACCCAGCGCCGCGTCCTCTCCTATCGGAGGAACCGGCATTCTCCCTTCGGTTCCTCCTTCTTCTCTTGGACGGCCTGACGGTCTGGGTCTGAGCACAGCAAAAGCTCAAATCCAGCCCCGTCTGCGTCCAGGCAGAGCGACAGGAGACAGCTGCGGGCTTGGAGCGCAGGGCGCTAGGACCCAGGGCACTCAGCAGCCCCGATCCTACCAGCCCCTGCGTTTTTGACCTCCTTGCTTCGCTAGCCGTCTGCACCGCCGCGTCCGCTGTCGGGAAGTTGCCTACTCGAAGCTGATCGTCCCATAAAAGGTCACAGCCGTGTTCGGCGAACCCCCCCACTTGCTTTACGGGGACGGTAATACTCACCCCCCCCCGTCGTGCTCTGCCGGCCTCCGGTTCCAGCGCCGCGCCGATCCTCCGTATCCGGCGGCATCTCTCCAGACGCAGCCGCCTTCGCCGTCAGCTGCTCACACTGAGCGGCGAGAACACTCAGCAACTCTGCAAGCGACGGCTCGGTGGGCCGAAGGGAGTCCTCCGACACGCGCCGAGCCGCTGGTGGAAAGAGAGAGACAGATGACGGTGAGCTTACCTGTCCATCAGCTCCACGCGATGCCTGCCTCCTCTGGGCCACTCCCTCTGGCCCAATCGGGTCTCGGTTTGGCACGAGACTGGCGTTCCTAGGTCCCGCCTCCATCCAATCCTCGGCAGGCACACCAGACACACCAACCAATCCCATGCCTGTCAGCGGGCGGGACATCCGGCCCGCGGCCATCTTGTCTCCCCTGCTTTGGGTGCGGAGACGTGCCTCCTCGCAGCTCCACAGCTGCGGCGATTCTTTGAGCCGCAGCGGCTCCGAATTCGCAGCCTCCTCTGCTGCCACCGTCGCGCTGCCGACAGCCCGTGGCCCGGCGTGCTCCTGCCACGGACGTGGATCCGGATCGTCCCTCCCTGTAGAAAAGGTAAGTGCGACCCCGAAGGGCCGATTACTGCAGGGCAGGGCACTTACCTCCCGGATCCCGTCATGCCGAGGCCCCTGCCTCGGTGTGGCCTTCTGCGTCGCACCGCCGGCCTGGCTGTCCGTCCTGACAGCGCGACCCTCGGAGCCCACTGCGCTCTGGCAACGGCTGTTCTTCCCCCGCCCCCGGGGATGGCCATTCTGCGTTCCGGCGACGGTCTCTGGGGCGAACCGCTCCCGCGGGGTTGTGCACGGGCCGCTCCTGCGGCCAGTGTGTGGGGTCCGCCGCTGCGCCGGGCCGTTCACAGAATATTTTGTTCTTGATGCAGGTCCCCGCCTTGCACCAGGCGGAGCATCCTGCCGACTACGCCACTGTGAACACTGGCCCCGGCACAGACAGACGGACAACATTTTTGCACCCACACACCGTTTATTTACACTGAATACAGGTCCAAATCACGTGCACTCACAACCCCAGTGCCTCCAGCACCGATTCCCCCAATGTCCAGGGCTCACAGTCCTTGTGCCTTCCTGGCCGCCTCCCGTCCTCTCTCTCCAGTTCTGTCTGCTACCTCCCGACTTCCACCTCCTGACTGGAGAGAGGCGGCCCCTTTTATGGGAACCCGGATGGGCTCCAGCTGCTTCCCGGCACTTAGCGTTGGCCACACCCCTGTGTGGCGGAAGTGCCGGAAGCCGTCCGTGTGTCCCTTGTCGTCTTCCCCCCGGCACTTCCTGGTGTGGCGGAAGTGCCGGGCTCCCGGGATAATTAGGCACTTGGGCGCCGCCTGGCGGTGGCCACGGGTCCCTATAGGGCTGGGCTTCCAAGCCCTGTACCCGAGGCCCCCTGCAAAACCAGGACGGACACCCCCACTCGGTCTGGAGGAGGCACACGCCCTCCTCCGGTCCTCCAAGGCGTCCCGACCGGGCTCCAGCCCCGGCCGAGGACCAGATGGGATAAACCGGCATCGGGGCGCCGCCTGGCGGTGACCACGGGCCCCTACAGGGTAGGGCTTCCATGCCCTCGACCCGCGGTCCCCAACAGAACCAGGACGGACGCCCCCTCACGGTCTGGAGGAGGCACAAGCCCTCCTCACGTCCTCCTGGGCGTCCCGGCCGGGGTCCAGCCCCTTGCACCACCAATCCTTTATCGGTAGGCAAAGGCCTGAGCTCTTTATAACGGTGTCGCCACCTCTATTGTTGGCAGGTTCACTATAGCCCACTTTAGGCCCAGTAATACCCAATCCAAGCACTGTTACTCAGATAGTAATAAAACAAAACTCTCTTTACTTAATTGAAACATGAACAGTTTTCCAAAATTTAAGGTATTTACAAATATATACACAATACATAAAACACAAACACTAAATTATTTACAACTATACATATATCATGGGTCCGAAACTACTGGTGAGCTTACCCAGGACTTATTTACAATGTCAGTATATATTACTTACTCCGTTGGGGGCCCCAAATGTAGCTCGGGTGCGTAGTGGCCAAACAAACAAAACCAAAACTGGCCCCTTCACTTGAAAGTTTATTCAAGCCACTTTAAAACAAACAAACAAAATAAACACCGACCTTTACTTAATAAACACCCTCTTTACCCGCTGATCGCCATTCTGTACTTGTGTCCTGCCTGCCGTCTTTCCCTTTATCACCCAACTCCTTTTATGTTTTAGCCGTGTGCTAAAGTTAGTTCCTCTTTTTGTCTTTCCGTCTTGCTTCGGCGTTTTGCCTCAACAGCGCCTCTTTTTTCTCTTTTTGTCTTGTTTCAGCGTTTTGCCTCAACAGCGCCTCTCTTTTCTTTTTCTGTCTTGTTTCGGCGTGCTGCCTCAACTACGACTCTTTCTGCAACTCTTTCTTTACATCTTGTTTCGGCGTGCTGCCTCAACTACAACTCTTTCTGCAACTTCCCCTTGTTTTGGCGTGCTGCCTCAAAAGTCTCTTCTTACAACGAACTTTTTTCTTGCCAATCAGGCGACACATATATATACTCAACTTTACCCAACCCCCACAACTGGTACTCCATCTCCTTCAATAAACTTTATTTACACAAACAAGGTTATATTTTCCTTTTGAAACCTGACCAGGTTACATATATATATATATATATATATATATATATATATATATATACAGCAATCCCTCCTTGATCGCGGGGGTTGCGTTCCAGAACCCCCCGCGGAAGGTGAAAATCCGCGAAGTAAAAACCATATGTTCATATGGTTATTTTTATATATTTTAAGCCCTTATAAACTCTCCCACACTCTTATAAACATTTCCCACACAGTTATACAGCATAAACCCTTTGTATTCTCTTAGATATTAGGTAAGATTCATTGAAATTATGTATGTAAACACACTGTTTATATACAGTAAAGCCTACATATTATTTTATTGATATCGAGAGTCTCCGATATCACATATGTTACAGACATTACGACAGACAGGCCACCAGCAATAAATACGTACAATGCAAGAAAAATTGTATACAGTAAAATGTGTGTACAGTGACACTAAACTATGTACATGTACTAAGTACTATACGTAGAAAATTAATTATGGTTACTCACCAACAATAACACGACGACTTGTCCGATAACGATGAGTTTAATTTTACTGCACAAGAAAGGAGAGCGTTACAGCTCTTCTAAATGAGACTCTTCATGCGATTGTGTAGCACCGCCGTTCTTCTTCTTCCGGCAGTCTTCAATCCAAATCCCTAAAGCAGATTCCATCCGGGCTACCACCTTATTACATCCACTTACAACTCATTTTGTGCCCTGGTTAAAGGACACTGCGGCCGTAGATCTTATATTCTTTTCCTCCTTTTTAAATAAAAAGAATCGTGGACTCATTGATGCCGTAATGGCGTCCTGTAGTGGTGTAGCTGTTCCCTTCCTTCAACATATCCAAAACATTTACCTTTTCGGCAATTGTTAGCATCTTCCGTTGGGGTTTGGGTACGGCCCCTGAAGCAGTAGCAGGAGCAGATCATTTTGGTGCCATAACGAAGGGCTTGATTATGCACAAAGATAAACACAAAAGAGCACAAAAGTTAACACTTTACACAGCGAAACACGTTGATGCTGAATGAGTGAGACGAGACTTCCTGGTTAACGCAGCGGAATCGAATTTGGCGCTCTGTTGCTAAGCCAATCAGCACACAGGAACTTAACTGCGTGCTCTGATTGGGTAGCTTCTCAGCCATCTGCCAATAGCATCCCTTGTATGAAATCAACTGGGCAAACCAACTGATGAAGCATGTACCAGAAGTAAAAAGACCCATTGTCCGCAGAAACCCGCGAAGCAGCGAAAAATCTGCGTTATATATTTAGATATACTTACATATAAAATCCGCGATAGAGTGAAGCCGCGAAAGTTGAATCGCGCTATAGCGAGGGATTACTGTATTTAAAATGCAAAGGTTTGTTTGTCTGTCATGCAAAAACTTGTTCTAACCTTGATCTGCATAACACAACCCATGAATTGGATATGCGGGTTACCTCAGCCATGTGATAGGGTTTCCGGTCCTTCTCGCAGCGCACCATGACTGAAAGGATAAGAAAGTCAGTGACATCTGCTGACAGTAAGGCACATTGCACAGGCCTTTCAGATGCACGTCAACTATACACAGTAAGGCCTTGAAAACAACATAACCCACGACCTCTGCATCATGCCAAAAGTGGGAATGGCTTTAAGTGAGAGGTCAGTTTGAATACAGAGCCATTGTGCCAAAGTGAAGACTGTACAACAAGAAGAACAGCAGCACCAGCACCATCTGGTCAGTGTCAAGTGTGACAAGCACAGTGCAAGTACTGATGAAGAATGACAACACATTATAACTTGCTCAAAACTATTTACAACACGTATGTGCTATCAATAGCTGTGAGTGTCATTCGCATAACAAAAGCGTTTAATAGAGGATACGGAATGCAAGAATGAGAACAACAGAGAGATGCATGCCAAAAAACGAGCAGTACTTTGGACATTTTGAGCACTACCTAGCAGTTCAAAAGGGTCAAAAGACAGACATACACAACTAAAGAATTGGAGGTGCAGGCTACCTCCACCATGTAATTGAGCTTTGGATCCCTTGCAAGTCCTACACTAAGAGCACAAAGAACAGTCATACAGAAAGTTAGGTCATGACATAGGTGCCACAACCCTCAGTTGAAGTGACCTGGAGGAAGTTATGTAATAGAATGCATTGCATTTGTCATTCTACTAGATGGCACATCACAAACATTAACACTGCTTTTACGATTCTCATACCAAATGGCATATAACAGAGTCATATGCATTACATTTGTCATTCCAACAAATGGCACATCACATACATTAACACTGCTTTTACAAATCTCATAAAAATGGCGTATAATTGGCTCATATGCATTGCATTTGTCATTCCAACAGATAATGCATCACAAACATTAATACTGCTTTTATGAATCAAATACTGAATGGAATATACCAGGAACAGATGCTCGTCTTTGTCATTCCAACGGGTGCCACATCACAAACATTAACAGTGCTTTTATGAATCACATACAAGATAGTATATGTTGATTACTTAGATTTCAACCCATCTTAGATGGGTAGTATATTTAGTGCCAAATATATTTATAAGGCAACATTGCATGTAGACCTTATAAAATCTATTAGTTGGTATTTCCTCTGCTCTTTATATTGCAAGGGTTCAGTCAGCTTGAGTTCATGTAAGTGAACTATTTTTGTTGTTGTGACCTACTGAGTCCAGTTACCAATTAAAGAAGATAGTGTAAGTAAATAATCAGAGGTATGATGTGGCAAAAAGCAAACAGTGAGCCCATGTTCTGTACAGTCACACTTACCAAAAGGAGCAGCAGAGAAGGAATATTTAGGAAATGCTCCCTGCCGTTAGGCCGTGTTCATCGACTCTTGACACACACTTTCTCAGATGGAATGTAGTGCTTCTGTATAGCATTTGGAAAAGGGGAGACGGCCTCATGATTAATTCCTTCGCATTGACAGGGGTTGAATTCTTCAGCTATTGTTTATAATAGGAAATGGGCGGTGTACTAGACACTATGTACTTCAGTCTCCAAAGATATTTCGATTCATTTGAGAAAAATTTTAAAACCTTTCCATGTTCAAGTATTTAAACAAATTAAAATAATTCTCAAAAAAACAATCAAAATGGTTAGTTAACAAATGAAAAAAAAAAAGTTAAATAGAAAAATCTTCAATTAGACTTTTTCAGAGGATCAGTTGGGGGATCCATCTGTGCACATTTTTTTAATAACTTTTTCAATACTTTAATAAGAGGAGATTACATAATGCAAGCATGCACAGTTTTATTGGATTTGCTACCTACTCCTGTCAATAATGGAAAATCCACTGCATCCACTGAAAAGAATCATCTCCAGACAGAGGAGCAACTTCAGCGACAGACTGCTGTCACTGTCCTGCTCCACTGACAGACTGAGGAGATCGTTCCTCCCCCACACTATGCGACCCTTCAATTCCACCCGGGGGGTTAAACGTTAATATTATACAAAATTATTGTCTATCTGTTATACTTTCATAGTTATCACTCTTTAATTTAATATTGTTCTTTATCAGTATGATGCTGCTGGAGTATGTGAATTTTCCCTTGGGATTAATAAAGTATCTATCTATCTATCTATCTATCTATCTATCTATCTATCTATCTAT